>OW679195.1:100494403-100821560 GCA_940337035.1 Agriotes lineatus | reverse complement strand
TCATCTTTGTGATATTTTTATCTTTCCAGATGTTACGCAGACGAGTCATTGCTGTCTTTCCTATTCCTATTCGTCGTTTAATTTCATTAGAGCAACCACCTTTGTTTGACACAAGTGAGCCTAAGTATATATAACTCTGTACGGTGTTGCAGCCTGCTATTTACCGAATTTCTGGGTGGTTATTATTTTGGCGATCTACAATTAGGACTTTGGTTTTATTACGGTTGATAAGCAGGCCTCTCTGTCTACTAGTAACTTCCACCCTTTCAATTAGTTCGGTCAGCTCGACTTCTGAGGTTGCCAGGAGGACAGTATCATCAGCATACCTCAGGTTGCTGATTCTCCTACCACCTACTACTATTCCACCTTCCCAGTCATCGAGCGCTATTCGCATTATGTACTCTGAGTATATATTGAAAAGGATGGGAGAGAGGATACATCCTTGTCGTACCCCAGCTTTTACCGTAAATTCTGTTGACTCTAACCCATTAACCCTCACACTGGCATTATTTGATCTATAAAGAGCCCTGACCAGTGCAATCAAGTGTTCAGGTACACCCATGTCTTTTAAAATGTACCAAAGGTGCTTCCATTGTACCAAGTCAAATGCTTTACGGTAGTCGACAAAACATATATATAGTGAGATGTTAAATTCTCTGGCTTTCTCTATAAATTGTCTCAAGTTCAGCACCTGTTCACGCGTTCCTTTGCCTTTCACAAAGCCGGTTTGCACATCTGGTATCTGAGAATCCAAAAAAACTCTGAGTCGATTGTGTAATATGTGGAGCATGATCTTACTGGAATGAGAAATCAGTGCGAGCAGCCTATAATTATCGCAATCTTTTTTAGAACCCTTTTTGTGTATGGGAATAAAGGTTGATTTCGTCCAGTCTTTGGGCCACCTGCCCGTAAGCCATATTTTACGACATAGTTCTAGATATTTCTGTACACCAGTTTCACCGCTTGCCATTATTGCTTCAGTTGGGATGTTGTCTGATCCGCATGCTTTACCCTGCTTTAACTTTTTGATAGCTGCTTCCACTTCTTCTTGCAGAATATCTGGTTCCGTAACACTAATGCTATTGTTTGGTGGAGTTATGTTGTCAGGATCTTTATATAGATTCTCGCAATATATCTTCCACGTTTGTAAAGCCTGGTCTATTTCTGTCACGTCTTCTCCAGATTTATTTGTCACTATCCAGCTATTGGCACTAAATTGACGTGTGATCTGTCTAATCTTCGTGTAGATATCTTTGGACTGATTCTGGTTAGCATGGCTTTCTATTTCAATACATGTCTGTATAATATTTATTTTTATCTTTTCTACAAGCAGCTTGAATATCCTTATTAAGTCCAGACAGCGCTGTTCTTCTATCATCTTTGTTACTGCCACAGCGCTGCAGTACTCTTCTTTTCTCTATTAACTTCATAATTTCATCACAGATCCAGCGTTGTCTCTTTTGCGGTGTCTTACTTTGTGTCTCCTTTATGGCTTTGAGTATCCAGTCTTTGATATTTTGCCACATCTCTTCTGTTGTTGCAGAGGGATTGCTCATTAGAGCAGGATCTGTTTGTGACAGTGCCTCCTCCATGGTATTCATGTCTGGTGTTATGATTTTCTTACCCACGTTCTTCTTTGGAGTAGCGAGCTTTAGTTGGAATTCGACTCTAAGCATCTGGTGATCAGAGCCACATACTGCACCGGGACAAGTTCGTACGTCTCTAATTGAGGATCGCCATCTTGTATTAATCAATACGTAGTCAATTTGATTTTTATATTTGCCGTTCGGCGAAACCCATGTATACATATGTCTTATGTGGTGTTTAAATACGGTATTCATTATAGTAAGAGAGTTGTCGACAGCACATTGAAGCAGGCGTTCTCCTTGCGGATTTCGTTCTCCAATACCATAAAGTTCAACAGAGGATCTTAAATTATAGTCTTCGTTTGTTGCGCCAATTTTAGCGTCGCCAATAACCATTGTTATTTCTCGTCGTGGAATATTTGCTATAGCGGTTTCAAGCTGTTGATAGAATTCTTCAATTTCTGCGTCGTCATATCCAGATGTGGGTGCATATACCTGAACAAGATTTATTGGAATAGGTTTAGTATCAAGCTTTAGTGTTATTATACGATCGCTGATAGGATTATATCCTTTTACTATAGTATTTATTTTATGAGGAACAACAAAAGCGACACCGTTGCGGCTCTGATCTTTGTTACCTGAGAAGTATACCCAGTGGTCTCCACTACGATAATGACCGTAATCCTTCCAATGTGTTTCAGACAGTCCTGTGACTACCAAGTTGTATCGGTCAATTTCATCTTTTATTATCTGAAGTTTACCAGGAGCTAGCATTCCTCTTACGTTCCACGTAGCTATTTTAGTGTTTTTTCCAGAAGCCCATTTTCCATGTACAGCCTGGTCACTCACATGTACACGGCCAGTCACATATTTCTCACCGCTCAGCCTGGAACCGAAGCGGCGCCGATTGTCAGTCGGATCGCCAGACGTATTCCTGATCTTTGATATCATTAAAAATCCCATATTAACGTTCATGGAACTTATGGTTAGTGTAGTAAGGGTTCCTCTCTTTTCTACACCGCAGTAACAAAACCAATTATGCTAAGTATTTCAGCTTTGCTTCTGTGTTTCTGTTCTAAGCCGGGCTGAAGTTATTCTTCTTGCGCCTTAGTTCAGTACTGATGTCGCTGCTGCCCAATCTTGTACTATTAATCATCCGATATTTGTACTGAATTCTACCGAACTAGAAACTATTATACTGTGACATTTGTACGTTGGTGTTATTATTTTATTATTGCTACCTGATCGTGATTTGAGCTCTTCCTTCAGGAAATTATGTGCTACTTGGGTTTACGAATTCTCGTTGAATGCCTGGATACACTTGCCATTAATTGGTAAAGATTCGTTGGCGCCCTTTTGACTTTTCAGCATTTGTAAGTACTTAAAGAGCTGCATGCCATCTTCTTGACTAGCCGGCCGACGACTGCATCCAAGTAGTTATAATGTTTGTTTTGTTTTGAGATATTTAATCGACGAATCGTTGACTTTTAGTAACTCTTTATACTGTTTACGTAACTATTCCGTAACTATCACGTTTATTGAGCTGTTTATGTGACACCGATAGGTCGTTCATTTTAAAAGCTTCTTAAACCAGTAGTTAATGTAAACCTAGATATTACTTTTATAAAAACGTTAATATAAAATATCTTTTAGATTAGTAGTCGGCTAGTAACGTTCACCTAACGTTGTCATAAAAACATGATTATAACATTTTTGCGAGTTTGTATCGTTGATATGACATTCACAAAAACACATAAATTGTATCCCTCTTCAGTAAGGTTGCCACGTGAGCTCAGCGCGCCTATCACGCGTAAGATCATTGCTTACATGATAGTGCCGACCAATTGAAATGCGTAATATTACCACACCACATTGAAATGCTACAGTATGCTGACAAGCCGTGCTTTTCCTTTAGTGATTTGAATCCACTGTTTAGGTCGCCATTTGTGCGCTGATAAAATAGGAAAATTTGTGATTAAGAACGTGTTTATTATTATAGTTTGATATAAGGCTAGCAGAATATGTTGCATTAGAAATATATATGGTATATAGTACGTCCCATATTTTACTAAACTTTTTTTTATTTAAGATGAAAGGACTGTCGACTTTGGGTGGAACTACATAGTATTGAAGCAGTTACCTGGTCTGTTCTGAGATTTCGTTTATGAAATCAAAGTCGCCGTTTTAATCAGTCTGAGCACAATAAGTGTTATCCATAAAAAAGTAACGGAAATAAAATGTAAATTTTTTATTAAATGAAACCGCTTCAACATTTAAAAAAAGTAGAAGTTGTGCTTAAAACGCGACGTGCTTATAACGTTAGCACTTAACTAATAAAATGTTAAGTAAACCTAGTTTTAACATATAAACGCTAGGAAAGATGCGGTTTCTTAGGCAAATGCGTTATTTTTTACAAGATAGCGCTGGCCCTCATACAGCGCAGGTAACGAAACATATACTAGTTGCGTTGGGTTGATAAATACTTCCTCACACTTTCTAGAGTCCAGAATTGGACACCAGTAGCTTTTATCTCTTTGGGCCAGTCAAGCAGATTTTTTACGAGAAAGTCATTGATGAAGTTGACAACCAAAGGAATTTTATTCTGCAAAAATCCGGAAACCACTTGAGCGATGGGTCAAGTGCATTATAAAGGGTTCCTCAAACTCTGTATTAGTCGAAGCCAAAAATAAATAAAATGCAGGTCAAATTTGATATCCCCTGATAATATTGGAAACTGCTACAAGCTGTCGAAGTTCTGTTTTTGGCCGTCTTCCTTTGGTATCTGAAATTGGTTAACCTTCAGATTGGTAAGTTCGAGTAGCTAATATAATGTATGGTAGATATGTTATCCTCAACTATTCACATATGGTAACTTTGATGCTCTAAATATTTAACCATAATAATAGATCCACTTTTTGCAGCATTATCCTAAATAAGATTTTATTCTCTTTAATACCTAAACATTAGAATGCCCTGAGAAGGAATTTTATATATGTAACATAAAAATCTAAGTTTACTATATTCTGAAAAAATATACTTTCGCCGTCGACCTCGCCTCAGAAAACGCAGTTTCAACGGATGAATCTTCAACTCACCTATAGATATAAAGTAATATAAGTTCCACACAAAATATTCATAGGACAGCCACAGTAAAACCATATATTAAATTCCGTACAGTAAATACGCCCGGATATGACAGCGTATTTCGTAGGTGCAAGGCAGCATGTCATTCCTTCAACGTTTATCCGAAGCTAAGAAACAGGTAAATGTGTTATTATTTTACTGCCATACGTAGCTCCGTGATATAGCACTGGAACGGTATGTTAGGATACATTCCCATATTTCTGCCTCAGTTTGGCGCTGATATGAAGTATATGTTTGCGTGATTTTTATGGAAACGCGACCGCATCCGTAAGTTCTTGAAATTCCGTTTCAAAATAAACCACGAATCCGTACATAAGACCGAATGCATCGGTCGGTGGCAGTATACGTGGAGCGAGTATGCAATATTAAGCAGCTGAATATTTGAAAACGCCATGGGTAGCAGAATTGGCTTCACATACGAGTCTTGTTTATTGGAAGATTGCAGGAAATGGAAACTTAGCCAAATCGATTTTCAGGAATGTCCTTATAAACCGTTTGAACTGCAATTTACTCTTGAGGAGCTCCAAGCACCACAATGCCGCTGAATAGTTGGGGAATGCGATCAGCTGGACTGATATCAACGCCAACAGGATTAATATAAAATAAGTAACAAATGCTTTATCTACTAGAATATTTCATGGTGTAAGTTGAGCCTATATTCAGATATTTTCTGTTCTAAGGGCCCACTTCAAAATATAATATGATCCAAAAATGCCCAAGCTCTATGTCCACAATACGCTTAAATTTCTTTTCAAGTATTTCTCCACTCATAATAAAGGCCACAGGAAGCTATGCCCATAAAAATTTTTAGATAGTGATTTCGATGTTTTAATGGAATGTTCAAAAGGTATGAAAATTGAAAATAGTATATTAAAGTATGAGTGGATAACAAGGTCTTTAAAACACGCTCGAGTTTTCGAGCACGACGGCGTAGCCGGAGTGCTGGAAATAAAGTAAGTGTTTTAAAGACCAGTTATCCACGAATACTTTACGCTATTTTTTATTATACCTGCAATACTGGAAATAAATTACGCACTAAAAATTTAGAAATAATTTTTGTCGTGATAAATCGAAAGGGCATAATAATATTGCTACTATAGTTACGAGCATTGTTTACGTTTTTGTGGCGTTCACATCCGTTGTTACATTAAGTCGTTTCCTTAACAACCTTTAAAGCTTGGCGAGCTTTAATCACCTGTTTTCGCACGCCCAGGCGTGCTTTAAACGGCGATTCTGATGCAGGTATAATAAAAAAACCGTTTTCGCTGATCTAGAGGTGAAAAGTGTTGGACTCAAAATATTTTAGTGCATACCGATACAATTTGAAATATATTGGATCAAATCGATAGAAATTTCACCTCAATACCTAAAATTTTTGGATAAAGTTTTAGAATCATATGTCATAACCACAAGCAAAGGTACATTGCTCAGTAAACATTTCTAGATAAAAGTTTTTCCATTAATTGTAAGCCACATTTCTGAAAGTGATAAAGAAATGTATTTATAAACATAATTGTGAAACACTAAATTAGAGTAGTTAAGATTGATAGTAGAATTTACCACACCTCTTTAATTGTTCATAAATTGTAATCGACTCCATGATTTGGCTAATTTCATAGTCGTAGCTGAAACCTTTTATGGAGAAATAAATGTCATTGCAACTTCCCGTTTTAACCTCCTGTTACACTCAGGTTATACGAACCAGAATTGAATTGATATAACTACAAAATTTCTTAGTATTTAAATTCAATATTTACCGCCTTTCTATCTTACCTGTTGCTACACGACGAATTTCTATATGAAAATACTCAATGATGCTTTATGAAAATATAATAGGATTTTTCTTCTGGCGTAGCAAAGTTCTGCCAGCTACCAGGATGGAGTGGATCGCACGAGACGGTCCAAACCAGAAAATCGACAACGGTTGGTATAAATCCCTAAACCACGTAACATTTTCCATACAGCAATAAATGAAAATCAGAACTTTCTGTAACCTAAACTTTATTTACACTGTACGAGGGTCAAGCTACAATTATTGAGAATTAAGAAAACGGTTAACATTGTTTAGGATTTTATTTTAATTAAAATTCAATGATAATATAACATAACATAAATTGGGCACATAAAGTGGAGCTAATTACGTTTACAATATATATAGTCAGTTCCAAAAGAAAATGCATCTTATATTTTATACTTGTGCAAATATTCGGAACGGCAAAAAAGAAATGGCGAATGCTAACACTTATAAATGTAAATAAAATTGTAATCTATAATTTTGTACATTTTCATGTATTTGTAGGGATGTCATTTTAATGTAAGTTTTTTACTTTGTTGTAAATGTGACGTTGATTTTATATTAGTTTTATTAGTTCTAAATGTGAACTTCTTTATATATGTACACACTTCTATTGACAAAACTGAATTCAAATAAGCTGAGTAAAAATTAGTTAGTTGTACGATTTTCTCGCAATGCCCTTCGCAAGCAGCTGTCTTCCAATCGCTAGTGCAAACGAGATTAAAGCGAAGCACGGTAGCTAAAATTGGCATACATTAGACACTGAAATTCCCGCAATAGGCCTATGGCGTGTAAGGACAATTTTTGAATTTAGCCATTTTCTTCATCAGTGTTTCAAGCGTCAGTACTTTTCCCGCTTCATCTAGGCCCAAATTGCCGGTTTAGCTATGTTTAAAAACTCAACCCCGTTAATTCCCAATACTAGCGTCTCCCAGCTCATTTTATAATATCTTGAGCAACGTCGATTTAAATTTACATGTGCTTGCTTGCTGCATGAATGACGTAAGTCGGCTTATCGTGTTTTTATTCCTGTGATAGAGGCCCATTGTTTGATGTTAAATTGTCTATGTTTTCAAAGTCAGACACGAGTGTTGCACAACTTCACGCAACCCGGACGTTTCTGTATGAACTAGAGAAAGTAAGATAGGTAACGCACGCGCGCGTTCCCTTTTTGCTTCGACATTCAACCGCCAGACTTGTAGAAGACAACAAGTGTGATCGTTTGTTCCACTACTCACCTTTTTTTCTTGATTTAGTAAATTGGTGGCGTCTGACAATTAACACCTTTATTTCGTTTACGCGGTCGTTGCCCTAATTAAGGTCGTAATGACCCTCCCATTCTCCTTCTCAGTTTTCGGCAACTTTTGTTACAGCCCATCGTAACATAATTGGGATAACGGATCCGAGAATTTTCCGATTTGTGTCGTTTTATTGGGTCTTTTGAAGGTCCCATTCATGTCGTAAAGACGTTTTCGTGCTGTAACAGGTGACTGAATTATAGTACACTTCAATTAGTGTTATTACTGTTAGCAAGCACAAAACAGAGCTTTATCGCTCCTTCTTAAAGTTATCTCGAAAATTGGTTGTCGAACTCTTTTTCGCTGCGCAGGGTTGATGGTGACCAAAATTGTCTGATACTAACAGCCTCTGTAAGAAAACTAAAAAGTCCTAGCATGCCACAACTAACTTAATCCGCACACCACAAGTAAAACTACAGCCTATTTTCCAATTTTTCGCAACAATTTGCATGGAACCGTAAGTAAAACACTAAAATATAGATCCGACGCAAAAGCAACGGATATTTTATAATACTGCCTGTTCGCGCGTAACAAAACAGCTAGGCTACGAGGTAGAGCGCAAACGAGGTAAATGAAGATGTCCAATCCTAGATGGCAACCATGCAGAAGTCACAGGAGCTGTGGAGAAGCTGCCCAAATCGCCATGTTTAGGTTCTGCGAATATTTCTCCAGTTGACGAGGTGCAGTTGTACGAGGAAAGTGGGGCTTCGAACACTTCGAAGAAAAGTGTTTATCAGCTTGACAGGACACGTAGAATCTAGATCCTTCACGTGGTGGCATTAAAGCTTAGACGGGGAAATTACAAAGCGGGGTAATAAAAGGCCTAAAATATCGCAAGATCGTCAAGCAATTAGCAAAATCAAACCAATATTGACCTACCGAGGTTGGAGAGCGGCCAGAGGTAAGTTTTGCTTTTGAAATACTTATTAATCCTGGCGTAACTAATTGAATATCAGTTACTGTATACACAACACGTTAATCCCAATAAAAAATTCCAAGATATTAAAGGATTCAAATCCACATATCGTGCACCGCTGGAAAGTTCACTCACAGCTCACCAGAGCCAATCTAATAATCCATCTGCCGACGATGGTTACAGGATATTGCCCCATCTATACTCGCAATTTTTCAAAAAAAAATCCAAAGTATTTAGAAATGCACGCAAAATACGAAAGCAAGTTAGGCAACCAAATAGAGATCGATGCATAGCTTAAAACGTAAAGTAATTATTAAACAAATAATTTCATTTTAATTAATGCAAGGCTTCTGCATAATACAGGTAATGGCAACTCAACCACTTTTCGGGTCAATATGATCCGATATTATAATATACTGACAAGGTCCTAACTTTACTTTATTTGCAAATACGTAGACGAGTTGAAAAAATTTTCTGCAGGACTGCAAACTGGTGCAAAGTACAGACTTGCAGCTTACATCAGACATAAAGAGAAAATTATACTATGCCGAGCGAAGTACATGCATTTCCGTTTTTCTAAAGTTGCCAAAATAACAACAATGGCGAGAAAATCATTCAGTGATCCACAGCTAACAATACACTTGTAAATCTGAGCGGCAGTGACAACGAATTTCTTGAAAAAGTATCTCTTGTTAGAACGAACAGTAGTTCTGCGCCAAAGTCAGATGAGACTTTGATAACAATGCTTTTCAAACAAACGCTCTAGTGCAGGTGATATATATAATGAAAGTTGCACCCGGTCTAACTAGAAACTACATTTCGACTAATTCCGAATGTACCCTGAAAATTTTAATTTTAAAATTACTAATACTAAAGTTTGCAGTGTGCATGGTAATAACTGGCAAGAGTGAAATGAAATTATATTGAAAACAAGCATACGTTTGCTACTGTTACCTGGTGTTTAGAGACCACACCGTGGAATTATCAAAAGTTTGTGGAATACAGAAACAGGCAGAAAGTTTTCCGCAACAATGTCACATATTTCATTTTATTGTATATCATGCTTATTACAATTTGATAACAAAAGGATCGTCAAAAAAAAGTTCGCTCCTATAGAATATTTTTGGGGAAGTCCAATAATACACGTAGAAAACTTGATACCTGGTAACCACCTAAACAACCTGAGCTGCTTATGATAGGAATAAATAGGGATATACATAGAACCAACTGTTTTACTAAGCATACCACAGTTATGTCATACAAACCGAAAAAGCATAAGAACGTTGATATTAACAGCAACTTTCCTTTCCCCGCAGGACAAAGGCAGCCTGGAACCAAAAAAAAAAAAAAAAAGTAGAAGAAGAAGAGAGAGATTCGCTCGGTCTACATAATATGGTTAGCCAATAGTTTAATACAAATGTAGCACTACCATAACCAAAAAGCGCTACTTAATGTAGGTTCAATAGGAATCCAGATCCCCGCATAGAAACACCCTATTGACTGTCCCGTCAGGTAACATAAAATTAGGCCCGACTGCTTAATTAATTCAAAGATAGATTGGAGTGACTAGATTAAAAACTCTACTGGACACGCCCATTTGGTGATGTCAAAATATGCACACTTTAGTCAGTTACAACCTGATATAGATCAAATAATAGTGGATCGCCACTGAGAGTAGTTATAACCAGACTTCATTAAAAAATATATAGGAAATTGACACGTAAAAATCGTACAGCCCGACAAATTCAACGCCATCTACTGCGGACAATGGGCTCAGGGAGCCTACATGGCCTCAACAATTGAACAGAAAGCACTTAATCTCTACAGCCAAATCATTAGTTCGTCAGTATTCTAGCATCTTCGGAAGTCGAACCTCTATAATCTCCCGGAAGCTATTTCGTCACCAAGGGCCGAACCAAGTTTCTTCTCCACACTGTTCACCTGCAGCACACTTGGCAGTGGCACCTCGTTGTTGGCAACGAGCTCCGCAACCCCGTCCAGGTTAAACCTCCCAACGCCCGGAATTACGCATCCTCCAGGAAGCCGACCGTTGTTCATCCTCGCTACATCCACATCCAAGCCGAAACAGCCCCTTGGTGTTTTTATATCTATATCTAGGCCTAGCAACGTGGTCGGGCGCTTTTTCGAATCACGCTCTCCAATTACTTAGTTTGAAATTATCGTACATATACGAGTATATACGATTATATATCAATTAAATAAAATAACACTTGGCCACAGCTTTAGTGTTCTGATTATCACACCACTCCCAAGAAGCTGAGCTATGTATTGTTCCAACGTCATTCAAATGAGTACACACCATAATATAAAGCAAACAAGCGATATAAATGACAAACAGCTGCAAAATATATTTGTCTGTAATTCTAAAAAATAGACAGTCGACACATTGAATCAGCTGAAAGCTACATATACATTCCAGCGAAAGTCATTGCCCTTAATTTTGCCCTATAGTAGGTATCTTACATATCAGTGCATAATTATGAAGGAGGAAGAGATATCACTGCATACAACGCATTTGTTTTACAATGCATAAGAAATTCGGGTTGAACTAAAAAGGTTTTTTTTTCTTCGTCATGCTGAACCAGCTGCTGCTATAGTAACAACTATCAGAATAATTATAGTCGATGATACAGCTGCACTTCCATCTAGGATCAGCAGCAAAAAAAAACGAGCTTGCTTCAAGTTGTAAATGTTGTAAATGCACCAAATATTTGTGTAAACCACATGTGTCTGTTTCTGTTTTTGTTTTAAGCTTGTTTTAGCTTTGAGTTCTGTTACACCTGTATAAAAAGCATTGTACGTTTTACAAAAATAAAGTTAATTATGTACAAAAGTTGTGGCTATTTTGGTCTAATTTCAAATTAAGGGTATCGATATGATTCTAAGGAGTACAAGTGTGTAGTTTGGCAGAGACGAACAGCAAGGTTAAATATTAATAAAATAGTATAACAACAAACGATTTTTCATATATACAGGGTGAGGCACATAAAGTGTTACAGAGCAATAGCACTCAAACTACTGATCACATCCAAAAATGTTTCAGACAAAAGTTTCAGTGTTCGAGAAGGCCGTCATATCGGACCATCCTATTTTTTTATCAGTGGATGTGCTGAAGCTAAGTCAAGGTCAACTCCACTTTTTTAAATTGAACCATGTATTTTTCTTTTGATGACATTATTACCGATTTGAAGACGAATTCAGCGACCTGCAACACAAGGTCATTCTAGTCACGCAAAGTATGAAAATAGTCGATAAATCTAAAAATGCAACAGTGCAACAAACACGAGTCAACACGACGGTGCACCATCCCATTATGCTCTGTGTTTAAGACAAGTGATGAATGAGATTTTTGGCGAAAAGTGGATAGGACGAGGCGGTCCTGTAGCTTGGCCACCTCGTTCGCCAGATCTAACATCACCAGATTACTTTTTATGGGGTTTTGTCAAAGATCGCGTAATGCCGGTAGCACCTACCACGCCTGACGACATGAAAGACAGAATACGCCGAGCATGTATCGAAATTACACCACAAATGTTGGCTGAAGTTAGACGGTCTTTTCATCAGCGGATTAACAAGTGCTTACAAGTCGAGGGTCATCACTTCGAGCATCTTCTGTAGGTAGACCCAAACCAAGGTTAGTGGATCCTTTGAAAGTGATTATTCCGATATTTTTCGATTTTTCGACTATCTTCATACTTTGCGTGACTAGAATGACTTTGTGTTGCAGGTCGCTGAATTCGTCTTAAAATCGGTAAAAATGTCATAAAAAAAATACATAGTTCCATTTAAAAAAGTGGAGTTGACCTTGACGTAGCTTATTATTGACTGTACAACGTTATTCTTATTCCCTCTTAATTTTACATAAATATGAATTGTCAATTCCATACATTTAAATGAGCAGGATAACCAAATCATATAAACTAAATGCAATCAATGTGATGTTTAACTGGCTAGAATATGTGCAGGACTATAATTATCAGTTATATACCATTAATTGAAAATGTGAGTTCCTAAAAATAACAATTTATTTACATCCATTTAAATATTTACACTCACAATTGTTAAATCAATTAAGTCAATACTCACTTATAAATAAACTGTTATTGCACCCTAAACATTATCATTAAAGGTAGTAATTAGTATTAGAACTGTTTGACAGACAACTGTATGCGTACACTTAGCAGACATAAAAAACTATTTTTTTTGGGAAAACATAATCCGTGAACAAGGTAAATAACCTTACTTTACTTTAAAACAAAGAAATGCTGATATGAGGGTTACTACATAATTTTTGAAAGAATATTGAACCTATTCTAGAAAAATGAAATACGGCTGTACCCGACTTTGATACCGTTTCATGATAATAACCAAAATTTAGAGAGAAAACATATTTATAATCCCGGAAAAATAACTTATATTCAATTCCTTCCATTAGTAATGCATTTAGGTAGTTTCAAGTGATACGTAAAACTGCATTTACTATTTTTCGGATGAACAATCTTAATCATATAACTACAGACTTCCCGTTCTACTTTGAAAATCTATAACAAATGGCTTCTGTTGTTCTTTTGAAAGCTTCCTTAATTTTAGACAGGCAGGAAACATTTGAGTCTGTAGTCTAACTTCACTTCCAAGAAAATGTCACTAGAAGCTAGAAAAATCTTCATTTGTGTATTTAACCTAGTTACCTTGGTCTAACCCTCTTGCCTAAAGCTGTAATAAGCCAGTTTTATTTCTGGCCAGTACTCTACATTCTTGGCATGAACTATGTTTCCCATTGCTGACTTTTCATGAATGATTTAAACAGCTGCTTTTCCCTATGTACAAGCTAGTGACTAATAGCAAAATTATATATCACAGCAGAACGTTCAATCGAGATTTACTGAGGGAATTGTGAGATTTATGAAGCATATGTGGTTTCAATACTGCTTTAGCTTTAATAACACGCGCATTAAGCATTAACAGCATTTGAATACACAGTCTCACTTTCCAAAAAGTTCTAAATTACCTTTCCTCATGAGTATACATAATGCAACCTAGTGACTAGAAATCGCTATATAGCAACCGCCGTGTATCATCTTCCCTCCTCTTTCCATCTCATTCTCGCGTTTATCCACTTATCTCCCTTTGCAGGCGTCTTTAATAGCGCACCAATCTACAAACCCTTCGAGTTCCAGCAAAAAATCCAATTCGTAACAATTTTGGATATTAAAAAGTTAATGTTACAGTAAGTTAAAATAAACGACAAAGCGCTACGCTTGATTACATAATTGCAGACTTTGATAGTTGGAAGCAAATAAGCGTGCAACAACTGAGACGTGAAGTATTTTTAGAGTAGCAAAATTTCAAATACAAATTCTTGTCGAATATTGAACATTTGAAAAGGATTAAAAATGCAACCGCTTTACTGAACCAACGTTGAATACTAGTATAATAATTAAAGAAAGGTCTTCGGCACACAACGATAAATTATTAACTATAATTGACACCTGCAGGTAAATTGCCTATTAATATTTAGTGGAGAATATCAGCTGTTTCCTCTATTATTTAGAACATAATTGAATTCTACGCTGAAATATGAGGCAACTGTAATGAAGCATGGTTTTTGGTAATTATTAAAAGTTTTTGTTGAGTTATTAACGCTTATAACTTTTATTAGCCATGCCGATACTACAAAATTTATTATTTCGATAAAAAAAGCATTGCAACGAAACAGAACATGACTAAAACAATTCAAGAACAATCTAAAATGTGTAGCAAACTATTTTTAAAAAATTCTGTAAAATTTCTCAATCCAAACCATCTGTGCCATATAAAGCATTATTAAACTTCACTCTCTGGTGAAAGTTAATAAAATTATATTTCAGTTTAAAAAATCTGTAAAGGGATTTACTTGGTACTTCCTTCAAAAATGCAAGTTTTACAATATTTTTAATATATCCACGGAATATAAGTACAAATATCCTAACGTTGCTAATACTACTGAAACAATAAACGGAAACACTTAGTAATGCCCATTACATCATTGGTATTTTTAGTCAGCCCCTTACATCACTTTGCTATAGCGGCGCACTTATTACGACTGCCCTGTAACTGATGCGCTGCCTTTACGATGTTCACCTTGTATTTTTTCGATCCAACCTTCGTCAATGATAAAAACTTGAACTTCTTATGTATAATATATTAGTTTTATCTATTCCTGAGTTAAATCACAAATACACAGAATTGAATTTTTTAAGGTGCTCACTCTGTGTACCTTTGACTGAAAGTATGTGTAGTTTCGAGAAAAATCTAATCCGCATGCAGAATATCGTCTTTCTTTAATAAATATGTTTTGAGCTATATAGCCAACAGACAGACAGACAGACAAACGGAATTGAGATAATATGTTTTTCGTCATCTAGGGGTTGCAGTAGATCCTTCTATACGCTCTCGGTAGAGAACCGAAGATAGCGACCTTGCTTTTTGCAAGGACTTGGTATCTAACGCCGCGCTCTCCAAGGGCTACCATGTCCCACCCTTTAATCCCATACAGTCCTCACACTTTATCCTTGCTACATCCTTAACCATCCTCCAACTCGTCTGGCGAGCGTGGCGAGTTTTGCAAAAAAACCCTCGTAAGAGAAATGGAAAATTTTAAAAACTGATGGACTGGTGGGTCTTCTTCAAGAATTCTGGAGGGGAAAATTTGCTAATACCACCTAAAATGTAATTATCTAGACTAAGTCAGGGAAATACACGACTAACAATTGGAACCGTAAATAGGAGAACTCTAATGAATGATTCCCAAATGTGTGAACTAGAATATAAATGAAACATGTTAAATGAGACGTGATTGGCATTAGTGGACAGAAGAAAAGGAGAAGGATGTGTCATCTTAAAATCAGGGCACACACTCTACTATAAAGGCCATTGAAAGTCAACGTGGTGTAGGATTTATTATAAATAAATCTCTATTCTAAAACTGGAACTTGACACTATCTCATATATAATTGCTTGTGTCTCACTAAGAATCAGCAACCAGTGTAAGATTAAAATCATACAGTGTTATGAACCAACATTAGGTTACAGTTATGAGAAAATAGGAGAATTTTACGACAACCAAGAGAAAATGATTAACAGAGAAGTAACTACGCATACCTTTCTTATCGACCACTTCAATGGAAAACTAGGAAGGATGTAAGAGAAAATGAATAATACGCTGGAAAATATAGATTTGGCAATGAAAGAGGTGTTATACTTCTAGACTTTATAACAGAACACCGCCTATACATATGTCATGAGCCCCTTCTTTAAGAAGAAACAAGGGAAATAGGCGTGGCTAAGTCCCGATGTACAAACTGAAAATGAGATTGATTACTTCCCCTCTAGTAACAAATCTATCTTTACTGCACTAAATTGTAACAAAAACAACGAAAATGCCTATAAATATTAAACTAGGGGGATCCAAGATACACATATGTAAAAAAGTATATTATAGACATTGAATTATTGAAAACAAATACCCCTAAATGCCACGAAAACCTAGGCAGGGAAATAGAAAAATTGAGACAATTCATGGCAGAAAAATAAGACAGCACTAGCAAACCACTAACATTAGCTTTACATACTACCCCAAGAGCAATAGCCGAAAGAATATCAGTCGAGGTAGATAAGATAAGTGTTGTAATTCAAATTATTCAATTAATATCAACCCGAAGAAAACAATATAGTACCTACATATGACCACCTTCTAACAATGATAATCCTAACGAAAAAGGCAACAGGATGCAATCTGAACATCGGTGCTGAATTTGTCCACTGCCAAAGGGAGTTTGATACTCCGGTACATTGGGCAATAACGGAATCACTAGCGAACGCAAGGATTGATAGCCGATATACTCAAACTACTAAATATGTACCATACGTTCTTTTTAAAAACATACATAGGGGATACTCGTATGTATGCTAAAAAGAAAAATTCCCTTATTTTTTTATTGTTTTATCCTATATGTAGGCAACCAATTATACAGCAAACTTCAATTTTAAGAGTATTAATTTTAAAAAAATAGTAAGTTGTGGCAAAAGTAAGGGAATTTTTCTTTTTAGTAGACATACGAGTATCTCCCATGTACACTTTAAAAAAAAACGCATGGTATACACAAACCACTTCTCATATGGAACTTAATAGCAACAAGACATGGTGACACTCACCAAAACTTTTCGCCTTAGCAATAGAAGATACATTTAAACAACTAGATTGGCCAGATACAAGGATACTTATAAATGAGAAAGACTCAATCATATGCAATATGCAAATGATATTGTTTTAATATCGGAAAATGAAGAGGAGTTGAAACAGATGTTAATAGAATTCGAGGAAAAGTCGGCTTTATATGAACATTGCAAAAACGAAAGTCAAGTGTGAAGAACCTCATACCATCATAGAAAATGTGTCAAATTATGTCTATCTAGGTAATACAATATCACTTGGAAAAGAAAATCAAACAATGAAAATATTAGCATGGGCAGCTTTCGGAAGACTAAGGAATACCCTAAACAACAAAAATATCCCAGTATATCACTCCCCCCCCCCCCCTATTTGATCAGTATGTCGTGACGGTGTTGACATACTGCGCTCAAAGCTGAGGGAAGCAAATGAAGCAGGCCAATACCCAGAAATGGACCGAATAGAGGCTACGAAAGAACAAGAGACCCTGAAACGTAAAGATCTGAAAACCTTCGAAAGGTGATTTTTCAATGATTACAATAATTCCTTGATCTTAGTCGACAGAGGTAAAAATCTAACCGATTCTAATGGAAAATTTTACTAAATCGTTATTATAATTTCTTCTACATTATAAGTAATCAAAAGATGCTCCTTTTACTGAGGATAAATACCATAATACAGTGTAGGTTGAGTAAATTCTACAAAATCACACGCAACTTAGTACCTACATAAAAACGTCACATATACGACTCACGAAATTTCATAAAAGCAAATAATCCTGAAAAGGTAAGTAAATAAATAGTAGCTCTCAAAGCCGTACATACATAAACAGGCAAGAAGCCTGCAAATATGTTCGTATTTCCGTTTACTCGGCGTCTTTCACGTAATTATTTACCTAGTAAAGTTCTTCGTATAGTGGATTGCTATGTATATGTATGTCAGTTTACATGAATCTGGCCTACAGCAGCCTCCTACACAGAGCTCGTGCAAAATTAACATGCGTTTGCTTTGCATATTGCAAGCTGCATCAAATACCAACCGACGGCTCTACTTGCCTGTCTATAGCACTTATAGAGCAAAACACTTCAACGTGTTTACTCCTCGTTTGCAGTGTAATTCGAAGTGGCATCTCTAAAGAGCAAATAAAGTACAGTAAATTGAATACATAAGACGTTTGTTTTGGCACATAACACTTTTTCTATGAATTTAGGTAACGTATAACTTCCATCTTATACAATATGAGAGTCTGGAAAGGTGCAAAAATTAAATATAAACATAGATGAAAAAATATAGTGTGATTGCTAAATCATACACTATGGAATATATTTATTAAAAGAAATACAAGAAAAAAATTATTAACTCCAATTTTCTATCAGTAATTTTTCTGCAATATACAATAAAAAGAGTTGTAAATCTAAAAAAATCTGTAAAAAACTTTACCCAGAACTTTCCTCGTCAACATTGTGACACTAAATAAGAGTAAAAATAACTTCACGTTTCTAATAAATTAAATACATTTTCAAATTAAAAAAATGTATCCCGCTGGGATTTGAACCCGCCGCATCTGCAGCTCTGCAGATCGTTCAATCCTAACCGCATCTCTACAGCGGATCTAACTGCAGCGAAATTCCAACTGCGCTACCGCGTCTCTTCTAGATAAGTCCGGCCCGCGCCTCTGTTGAACGTCGCGGTGCTATGGTTGAAACATTTGTACTCTTTTGTGACATTATCCTTTATCGGTTGAGTCTTATTTTCGGTAAATGCAAAGCCTGACCTATGCGAAAGCTATTACTTCCTTTTATTTCAAAATTAACACAAAAATAAACAAAATTTTATTTTGTTAAGATACTCACGCTGTGTATATTTGTATGAAATTGTGCCTGTTTTATGCGAGGTAGATATATAATATGTATGCAAAATGTCGTCTTCCTCCGACAAATAGTTTTTGAGCTATACTGCCAACAGACAGGCAAACAGATAGACAGACAGACAGACAGACAGACTGAAGGAATTGAGAAAACCTCTTTTTCGTCATCTAGCGAACTTGAAACGTGAAGATCTGAAAAAATCACGGAAGGTGATTTTTTCGTGATTACAATACTTCCTTCGTCTTTCAGACGAGGGAAATAAAAAACCAAAATATAATAATGATGATGACTTTACTATATTAAATATAAATATAAAATATTATTCTTAAGTACATCAATTTCTAATCAATAGGCTAGTATAAGTTTCGTTGAGCAACAAAGCTAAGACTAAATTGAATTCAATACTTCAAGTTATTGTTTTATTTTCAGAGCAAAACTACAACGTCTGAAATGTAACAAAAGAATTAGAGAATGTACAGATAAGCTTCGCTTTGCACCGGTCTATTTACCCTGATTCAGAATAATATGTATACCACATACCATATACCTGTATAACTTCTTTTATTTTATGTATATTATTTCAAAGCCTTAATCGTCAAGACATTATATTACTAGTATATCTTTTGATACCGGCACCGCAATTCATCACTTCCCATTGATTTATATTATGCATCATTTTTCGTTCAGGAACACTTTCCCGGCCTAAATATAACCTGTATAGTTGAATAAAAACTATTAGTTTGACTAAATGTTTAAACATCCTCATCATAACTTCGTTTTGATGTTATTGTTGTTTCATTAATCTTCAAACCAAATTATATGTTTTTTGCAAACTAACTTGAAGATCGTCAATTGTGTTCACAGTTATATCATTTGCAAAAATCAAAATGTTTAGTAACATTTACTTTATGCTATATCACTGCTGAACTTCATCGAGTACCTAAACTAAGATTTATCTCTATAATTGCTTATTTTCAGTTGTTTTTCATCACCTCGCGGTGGTACTACGATTTTCATTTTGTTCAAAACACGTAACCTTATTCCATCAGCTGCAACATTAATCTGCTGCCTTTTCAAAGTATGAAATAATAGATTCTTCCAATTTAAAATATTAAAATTGCTATTTTTACATTTTTTAAAGTATGTTTCTTACCATTTAATAAATAAATAAGTATTTTTAACGACTTGATAATGTGCATGACCGTCATAGCACAAATTAAATGGCTTCCATTAGAAATATATCTGTTGGTATTTAATTGCAAAAGAACAATTGGAGTGTTGACAGTTGACGAGATGCTGATACCGTTTGGAAGAAGTTCTAGTTTCATTCAATATCTCTAAATTAAACTTCAAAATATGTACTAAAAGTGTCTGGTGTTTGCAGTTCAAAACATTTTATGTTAGCTTTACTAATGCTCGAATTCTCTACCTGATATACAACGATTAATACAACCTTGTGGTACTTATGATAACTGCTATACCAGCTCCCACAAACTGTATACTAAATTATAACTCAAAAATGGCAACAGTTTTTAAGTGGTTCTGATAGTTTCAGACAAGTTTTGGGAACCTCTGCTAAACATTCAAAGTTGCGGAACTTGTTGGTGATATCTGATGGTGGTCGTCACGCTGTTGCTACGTGCAAAAGTTATTTTCACGATTCAGATGGGACTATAACTACTACAAAGTTGATATTACATTTTAAATACACTATGAAGTGACCGTCACTAAAGAGTGCTATGCTTACTGTATGGCCTTCATAACATAAAGAAAATTCTGACCAATTGACGTGAGAACCACTAGATGACTTGCATCTTATACAAATTTGGGTTAGGTGATCTTTCCAATATAATTATGTCATTATATTCCCACTCGTGGAATGTTGTAGTAAAATATATACATTTTTTTTCGAGCGTAGCAATCATTTTAAAAGAATTAATTGAGAGTTTACTCGACATGGGCAGAACAAGGCACAAAAATACGCCAGACAAGAGACAAAACTTTGACGTTAAGTACTAATCATAGTGGCTATCACGTAGCCGCCACTAAATGTGTGGGAAAGGCGATTATAAAGTCGAATATTTGAAGAATTTTCTGTTTCTGCCACTGTGGTGAAATAACAAACACTTTGAACACGTAAATTTAGAGGAATACCATTTCATAGTTTTATTTTCCAGAAGCTGCCATATTTATAAACAATATTACTGGCGTCGTTGTAGTGATGATGAACGAGTGACTTAATATAAATTAAGTTATCGTCAATACTGGATGGAATTTAGCAAATTTATGCGTTTTAAAATTATTTTAAAAACTGCGTTCTCTTTGTTCACAACTTAAGAGAAATGTATTCTACTATTTTTCCTTTTTCAATAAAGAAAGTTAATATTGCAATGGCGCGTGCTATAGCTACAATACCTATATTTGACAGTAAATTTGCATTCCTCATAATTTTATTCCCCTTAGGTTTGCCCTAATCCGAGTAATAATTCATAATATACCTACGACTTATTTATTTTCAGGAATACCTATCTTTATGCCTACTATACAGTAATATCGAGTTAGAGAAAACTCAGAACAATGATGAGAGAATGAAACACAATACAGTTATAAATAAGTTGTAGGTAGAGATGAAGAGACATAATTGAAAAAGAGGCAGGTAGTAATCAATTTTCGGGTAAGTAGCGGCTACCACGTCTCCACATTTTCGCCAAATAATTACCACGTGGCGAGAACGTGGCTGAATAAGTCCCATGCGAAAAGGTAGCAACCACGTAGTAGAACCGTTCCCATCGTGTGACAACGACTAGTGGCAAAACAGTAAAGTTTCTACGGAAATGGCTAGTACATGGCGCCCACTAAACAACATTAAGCAACAACATTTCTTGTTACTTCCTTTCACGATAAAGGAAGTATTGGATTAACACCAAAAATAAAAAATGAGTTTTCAACAGATGATCACGTTTTAGACTCCCCTGAATAAAAAAAACATGTTTTTGTTCATTGGTACTTTTGTAATTTTTCAGTTTTTTTTTATTTTTTCAAAAACGGCTCTAACGATTTTTTCAAACTTTACATTATTAATGTGTATTGATGTGAGATAGGTGATTTTCCAGTTGAATACCTCTAATATGGGTTTCTTTTGTTTTTTCCTATTTTCTATTAACTCCTATTTTAAATAGAACACCCGGTATATTATTACATTTTTGAATTCAACTTACATTTTTGGAGAAAATTTGTCTCTTTCACTAACACTATATTTTGTACGGTTTCTGTAGAATTTGTAATTTTTGAAAATTTTTGACAATTGCTTAAAAATTAAAAATTGAATTTTTGGCTAATTATAAAGTCACTGTAAAAGGAAGTTGTGTGCGTGTATCACACCAGATTTTTTTGCATAAAATGGAGACTGGTGCTCTCACATCCTCTCGCCATATATTTTAATAAATTACCTTGGATACCTTTATCTGGATTTTCGAATAGAAATATTGCAAATACCTGCAAATAAAAGCGTTTTAGCACCAGCCATTATTCATAATAACAGCTGCGCCACGAAGTGTATGGAACGTATATAAGACCAAACGCATAGTATGGCATTTAAAACTATTTTTTTTTACTTTTGCTTTGAGTAACAAAACTACACAGAAAACATGTATACACCCATGAGCAAGAGTGAACTTAAATGATCCCGATGCTAAAATTAAAACCCAAAAATTAGCTTTTGCGTGGGTAAGCATTCGACAAATCAGTATGGTTTTCTATCGTGTAATAACGTCTTTAAAAATAGGGAAGAACATTTCTAAAAAGTTTTCGAAAATATCAAAGTTACTAGTGTACATTAATTGTAACAATTTTACAAATTCTTTAAGTAATTACATAAGTGGTGATAATTTTAACTAGATTCACGAATCTCACGGATGGACGAAGCTCACGAGTGGGATTTCTTAATAGCAATAAAGATGAGATCTAATCTAGTTAAGATTATTTAAAAATATATAACCACGAATGTACTTCGGCGTGATTATTTTTTAAACAGTCCTGTTGTAGATAGGGTTTGATGGAGCTTCCAGATAAGTGTCCTGTTATTTTTAACAACTGCTGCTCATCTACTCCAATTTTAGCTAGTTGTGTTACAGCAGAAGACCGATTTGAATGGTTTGTGAAAAAATAGTCGCTGTAATCAGCTACTAGCAAATAGTCAGTGTAATTTTGATGCTATTGGTCGATTTAAAAAAATATCTCATTACCATTGGCTGATAGGACTGTTTAATAATAATCCTTAGGGGTTTTTCGTAATTTTCAACTGTTGCTACTTCCCTCGTCTAAAAGACGAAGGAAGTATTGTAATCGAGAAAAAATCATCACCGATATTTCTTCAGATTTTCACATGCCTATATGGCGAAAAACAAGTTTTCTCAATTATATCTGTCTGTCTGTCGGTCTGCCTGTTGGCGGTATAGCTCAAAAACTATTTCTTGGAGAAAGACGATATTTTCATGCCGAGTATATGTCTATCTGACATGAAACCTAGAAAACGTCGGTCAAATGTATACAGAGTGGGCACCTTTATAACATAAAACTTTGTCTATGTTTGCTTTAAGTGAAGAATAGATAAAAGCATTAATTTCCACATAGCTCAGGCTTTACCCTTGGCAAAAATTGAACCCCACATATACAGCATAAATGTTGTAAAACAACAAAAGTGGGCAAGAATAATCTGTTGAATGTAATGCAGACGTTGCGAAGCGATATTAAGCACATTTGCGTGGCAAGATGCCGTCGACGGGTAGGCGCTGAAATCGAATCCCGTCTGCAATACCTTTTTATTTGCAAATTTGCATTACCAAGTGCTTCCATTTATTGTAAGTATTTCCAGTAACGTTAAGATATTTCTACATTTGTTGCCTTAATTTTTAAAATATTAGTGTCACGCCTTCCACTTGCGAGGGAAGTTCTGATATTGAATGTACTGCAGTCGCTACGCGACGAAATTGAGCACACCTCCGTGGCAAGATGCGATCAACGGATGAGCTTCGTGCTGCCTGCTTGCTTCCCTTGGAAATGCCTTCCGTAAGCACTGAAATCGGATCCCGTCTGCAATACCTTTTTTTATTTACAAATTGATTTAATTTGCATTACCAAGTGTTTTCTTTTATTGTTTCAGTATTATTAGAAACGTTAAGATATTTTTACCCCTAGTTACCTTTGATTTTTCAAGATATTTAGTGTCATAACTTCCACTGCGAGGGAAATTCTAAGTAAAGCCTTTTTTCTCAATTATCATCAGTTGTGTTCGTTTTACTATCAATTCAGCAACTTATTGTTTCAATCTAAATAGACAATTTTTGTCGCAAATTAATGTGCTAAAATACTAGCTCTTCTTACATCCGTGTCTTTTCGTCAGTTACGCCTTTTCACTTCCTTTTACAATAAAGGAAGTATTGGATTCACCCCAAAAATTCGAAATTGAGTTTTCAATAGATATTCACGTTTTTGAGTCCTCCAAAAACATGATTTTGTTAATTGGTCTGTCTGGCTGTCTGTGTATGTGTCTGTTTGTCTGTGTGTGTGTCTGTCTGTCTGTCTTTGAACAGAATATCTCAAAAACGGAAAAAGGTATGACTGTGAAACTTCATATATAAGTTTTATGTACTATGTAGATGAGACAGCAAGCTTTCGAAGAAAATCGCATAACCGGAAGTAGGCGTTTACACTTTTTTCAAAAACGGCTCCAACGATTCTTTAAAACTTTACATATTTTGATTACATTTTTAATGTGTATTGATGTGAGGTAGGTGATTTTCCAGTTGAATACTTCTAAAATGGGTTTATTTTGTTTTTTTTTTCAATTTTTTTATTAACTCCTATTTTAAATAGAACACCCGGTATATTATCACATTTTTGAATTCAGCTTAAAATTTTAGAGAAAATTTGCCTCTTCAACTAACGCTCTATTTTGTACCGTTTTTATAGAATTTGTAATTTTTGAAAATTTTTGACAAATGCTTAAAAATAAAAAATCAAATTTTTGGCTAATTATAAGATCACTGTAAAAGAAAGTTGTTTGAGTGTATCACACCAGATTTTTTATTATTGAGTGCTTCATGCCTTTATATGTTATGTAATTATATCTGATTTGTCAATTTAACAAGCGGGAGAGCTTTTACAGCTTATTTTGTAAACAATATAATTAACTTTCTTCATATCAACTTTTCTTGCTAGTAAGTACAAACGATTAAAGGTTTCTTTCTCTAACTACTTTTAATTTATATTGGACTACTAACGAATTTCTAGTGCTCCATAATTTGATCACGAATGCTGCAATTCTAGTTTTTTATTAGTTAATGTGATGTATTAAGTACAGTTTTTGATGTATCCTAGATGATCTAAAGGTTTCAGAGGTTATTTTAAATGTCAGTATTTGCCTATAACTAATTTGTTTTAAAGTACCTATGATTATATATCATTCAATAGTAGTCATTGAAACATTCTAACATCTTTCTTCCTCTTTATTCGGTATTTTAGCCTCATTATTGTAAGTTCAAGCAGAAATTTCTAATCGTATTTTACCAACTTATAATATCCACACTTCTTTCTCGTGTTACTAGTTATTTTCATATTTCGATCTATGCATCTTATTTATATATACTCAAAGGAACAATTTTTATTTTATAAATATATTATATATTATTATTTTAATTTCTAGGTTTGTGATCTTGGTTTTCAACGCACATCGCTACACATTTACTTAAAAAAAAACAACATAATTGCAATATCATATGGTGCAAAATATTATAGCGTATAGCCATGCTCAACTTCACACAAGAGGGCACAATTAAATTAGTGGTATTTTTGGAATTGAATAGCAGCGGTTGTAACTCTACAGATGTTGGGAGTCGCGTTGTCATGAATCAGGAACACCTATTTTCCCAAATTTTCACTTCCACTCTATTTTTCAATAATAGATTCATTTTAGTTTATGGCATATATTCAAAGAGTAGAACTTCTTCGCTGTGCTAAGACGTTCAAGCCTCAATATTACCTACACATTTTTGAAATTTAACTTTTATAGTAACCAAGTCAAAGGGTCGTAGAAACGTGCGCATGCTTCGTTCCTAATTGCTGCATGAAGTAAAAGGTTCACATCTTTCATTTATGAGCAAACCGAACTCTGTGGATTAGTGGTTAGCACGTCTTCTTATCATTCGGGAAGTCGTGGGTTCGATTCCCGTGCCGTCTGCTCTGATTCAGGTGTTTAGGTGGTTTTCCTGATTCAACCTTCTCTGATGCGCATGCCGGGGTAGTACTCTCCACCTTTCCTGTTCTCTCTTCTATTCTCCACCCCTCCTTTCTCTAATCCATCCTTAAAATTTCCGTTATTTGTTGAAGAGAGTCCCTATATGATGTTGAACCTTTATCTTTACTTTTATGAGCAAAATACTTAACTAACAACACTCAACGCGACATATTTTAAGTGGTATAAGCAAATATTAATGAAAGATTATTCTTAACCGTAAATATAAAATTTAAAATTCTACCTCGTGGATTTCCCATTGCGATTACAATATATTTTAGTCTTTCACTATGACAGTTCCAAATATAATTGCAAAACTTCGTAAATCAAACATAATACAAGTGACTTTTAAAACTTTTTGCGACAAAGAATGTACACGAAGGTACAAGGTATCGACATGATGACAAAATCTAATTTTCGTTTTTTTTCCTCTATTAAAGTGATTAACATAATTCAGAATTAAATAAACATTTCTACATAGAAAATGATATTATACATCTGTCCGTTGTAATAATTTTGTCCGGAAGGCTTTTTGTTCATACTTATGAATTTACATTAAAATAACTTAAATGCCTCAGGGTTTACATCTTCTATGTCATACGCTTGCCAGATTTTATTCGAATGCTGTAACTAAGTTGTTTTGGTTTCACTTTATGTAAACTTCAATGGATAGTACTTTCCTCCTGGTATCACAGATCGAGTCTGATCAAAGCTCGCTGCACACACCGATCAGTTATGGCAATAATACTGTGTAGCAGCATGCGATCTGGCATGTGATATCCTCTACTATGCATAAAAATAAAGATCAGATGTTTAGCATATTCTATCTTTAATAGCGACGCTAATATTAAAAGTAATAACTTCTGAAACTTTTACTATAAAAAACTCTGTCAGCATAAATCTATAGCGATCCTCGCCAAACGTATAAAATCTTAATTATAGGTATACTAGCTAATTTGTGCCAGTAGATATTTTCAGGTACTATTCTATTTAGGTACTACGTTCTGGTGACACGTATGACTCGTCCTTGAATACAGTCGTAGTAGCGCCACATTCTCACGTTAATAGCACTAAATGGTTACTTACACGTTGCCGAAATTCCACTAAAATTATTCATAGCTAACTAAAAGTCAAACTTAAATAACACGTTGACACGTCTTGTTATGCATCTGATATTTCTGCTGACCCGATTTTGTTTTTACGCCTATTCCTGAAACCGTTGGAGATTGTTATGCACTTGGCACGGCGTCAAAAATATTTAGTGAGTGGGTGGTCAGGGGCGGCGAGTGAATGGGCGCGACGGGCTAATTGAGCTTGGAATTATAATAGATTTTTCGAATGTGCACTAGTCTGCAGATGCAAGCCGTGAATTCAAATTGAAATTATATTTAACGTATAAATGCATGCTTAGCTTTATGCTGACGGAATAGTGAATAACTACAAAGATGCTGAATAGCTATCGGCCTACTTGCACTCGGCTCATTTGCGCCCACCACCATTTTGGGCCAATTTGCGCCCCAGAAAAATAATAACAGTAATTACGGTCTTATTTGAGCCCATGCTTGCAACTCATTAGTCATCAGGACAGCCGAAGTTGGCCGACTACTGAGGCTGTCTCTTACCTACAAAATAGTTATTACAAACGCACTACATTTAACAGTTTTTCGCTTAGCTGTCCTAACTTCTATGCGTCTCTGTTGGTACTTTTAATTTTTGTGTTTAATTGATATTTATTTTAAAACTTTAATAAGAGTTGTTATACCGGCGTCAGGCGTCACATTAATAATTCTTTTTATTATTGTACAGATTAGCACATTTAATTAGAGTGTGATCGACTACTAGTTTTTGAACATAATGTACTAACTAAATAAACTTTTCATATTTTATATAGTTCTCATCTACTTTTAGAAAAAAAACTTACGGATAGGGTGGCTAAGTTTCTGTCTTAACAAAATACAAAGGTTATACCATTTATAACTAACACGCCCCCAGCCTCCATTCTTTTTACTTCCCTCGTCTAATAGACGAAGGAAGTATTGTAATCGCGAAAAAATCACCTTCCGAGATTTCCGCCTAGATGATGAAAAACAGGTTTTCTCAATTCCGTCTGTCTGTCTGTCTGTCTGTCTGTTGGCAGAATAGCTCAAAAAGTATTTGTCGGAAGAAGACGATATTTTGCATACATATTATATATCTATGTTAGGTATTTAGCTGTAGTCATATTAGTTTAGTTTATTTCGTTAATAGTTTTTAATACAACTAAATAGCTGTACATAAATTTAATGTAGTTTATAATTCTGCCACGCGGTAAGTTTACCCACTATTGGTCAAATTTCGGGTAAGGGGGCTTGCTGTCCCCCCTCCTGCCACCCCTAAGTGTTTGGTCGGTGGCCCATATTGTAAAAATAGATGAACTTAAGACGAGTTGGTAAACGGTCGGTCAACTGATCCCGTTTTTTTTTTTGTTTTGTGTAATGGCTGGTGTTTATCGTTTTGTGCTCCTGGAGTCACGGGTCAACCGGCGTGCCACCGCACATGTGAGCCCTTCTGTATGTCCCACCAGGTAAGTCCCTATACGAACTTCTATGAGTCTTTTGCTCTCCGTTTAGGTAGAATTAATTTAGTTATTAATTGCCCTGGAGACAGATACGAGGAGCGTTCAAATTTAAACGATAATTTAATATTTATTAAAACACAAACGCAAGGAGTCTAATGTATATCATGTCATTATTCTACTTAGCCTTCCTCTCTTTTAATAAACTGGTGCCATCTTTCCGGAAGTTTCTGTATTCCACGAGAAAAAAAATCTTTTGGGTGCTATTGCACCCATTTCGGAACAATTTCGATGACTTCTTCATTACAATGAGGTATTTTTTTCCTAGAAACTCTTTTAAGGGTCCAAACAAATAAGAAACTGATAGAACAAGGTCCGAAATGTATGGTATATAGGACTGCATGGTCCAATTAAATTTGTGGATCGTAGTCAGCGTGTGAATAGCGAAATGGGGTCGAACATTATCCTGTAAGACGCAGACAGAGAACTAGCGTTTTTTTCAAGTTACCCCTACTGATATTTAATGCAGAATTAATATCCTTCACTGTAAATCGGCAATCGTTTCAAATAAGTGCATTTTACTCTGTCAGCATTCTCTTCTGTTGTCAATGTTTTTTGACGGCGAGATTGCGGTCATTCTCCGCACCTTTGCAGCCATCTTTAAGCGCTTTACTCCTTTTGTAAACGCTTATGCCTGATAGTAGTTGCGCATCAAACTGTCTTTTAACTCTTACACAAATTTCTTATCGTTTGATATCTTCGTTGATAAGAAATTCACCACTAATGCGTTGTTCCACGCTTGCATGCACTCCCACCTCACTTATGCTTGCCAATTGAACGAAAATGCCTTATGACGCCTTAACGACTGTATGAAGGTAGGTCATATTCCAGAGAATTAATTAATGTATAAAACTTCTGTGCATGTCTTTGTCTTTGGACGCGCAATTCAAACTATCGTTCATATTTGAACGCTCCTCGTACAATCTACCTCGCATGAAACCGGTACAATTTCATACAAATATATAAGGGTGAGCACCTTAAAAAAATAAAATGTTGTTTATATTTGTCAGAAATAGATTAAAGTAGTAATTTGCACAACGATCCGACCTTACACTGGACAAAAATAGAACCCAACAACTACAAAAGAAGGTCGCAAAAAATTCAAAAAGTGTCCACAATAACACCCTTCGCTTAAATACAGCCGCGCATGGCTCACATATAAGCTAGTCTGCATAGAGCAGTTAAATCTAGCTGACTATCGACGATTGTATCCACAGATGATGTAGATCGAATCCCTCCCCGGCAATTTTTTAAATTTGATAATTTGAATTTCCATAAGCAAGTGTTGAGATATTGTTAGCTATACTTTCTTTTGATTTTTAGGCCGCGAGCCGCATAAATGCGTAAATCCCAAACCTTGAAATAGACAGGAAACGCATATTTGGGCGAGGCATCGCCGTATATCGTAAAAACTATTGCACATAAATATATACATCCTGCGTATATGTTTAAAAGTGAATAAAGAAATTTTTATTGAAATAATTATCTGAGTTGGTTTATTGATGTAAAAAATATAATTAATTTTCTTAAAACATGCCCGGCGTAAAGGTTAAGCCAACTGAAACCCGACCAACCGAACAAAACTCCATAGAGTAGTAAGAAATTGGTCGGTGAATTTGTTCGCAGTCGCAGCACCGCGGTTCAAATCCCTCCGGTAACGGATTTGTTTTATTTGAAAATTTATTTAATTTATTAGAAACGTGAAGATATATTTACTCCTAATCTAATTTAATTTTTAAAATTATTTAGTGTCACAATGTCGACGAGGGAAGTTCTGGGTAAAGCCTTTTACAGATTTTTTATTAACGCAAGCATCTTCTTTCAAATGTCGTGTAGTCATTGCGTCTTTCACTTTATCTCTCCAGCTACGTCTTCTCCGTTATTTTAATATCTTTTTTTAACTATCTTATATTAGGTTTTCCATCTTATTGGTATGTCCTAACCATACTACCTGTTGTCTTTATACCTAGCCCAATATATATTTTTCGACTCTCATTCTTTAATTTATTTTACTATTGCGTACTATATCAGTTCTTGTTATTCTATAGCTTCTACGTAGGTAATCCATTTCGGTCGACAATAACTTCTGATGCATATAGCACAACACTATTTGCCATTGTTTTCCATATTCGTAGTTTTGTTTCTTTCCTTAAGTTTCTATCCCATAGTATTGAGTTTAGTGATCTAATAATAGCACGACTTTTATTTATTGTAATGATTATTTCTCCATTGCTATTTCAGTGTGTATTGAATATTACACCCACGTACTTACATTTGTTTGCTCCTCTTATTTCTTGATTTCCTTCTAGTGCTAGATTTTCGAATTGCTTGCCGCCAAACACTATGTATTCAGACTTGACTTTCTTGATCGTTAGTCCATTTCTCTCATAGGCATGCTGTAATTTTGTAATCATGTAGTTAAGGTCGTCTTTGTTTTCAGAAATAATAATTTGAACGTCAGCAATAATATGATTTATTAAGTTAACTACCAACAGAAACGCATAGAAGTTAGGGCAGCTAAGCGAAAAGTTGTTAGATTCAGTATCTTTGTAATAACAATTTTGCAGGTAGACCGCCTCACTAGTCGGCCAACTTCGGGTGTCCTGATGACTAATGAGATGCAAGAATGGTCGCAAATGATACTTCAATAACTGTTGCTATTTTTCTTGGGCGCAAATGGGCCGAAAATGGCGGTGAGCGCAAATGATTCGGGCGCAAGTAAGTCTATATCGCTGAATATACAGCAATAATTTGTTTAGGTTTGGGATGAAATATTGACAAACATGGAATTTTCTTCTTTCCCGCTCTTTGCTTTTTAAATAGCGTAAGTATGTTTTTAACAAGAGTGACAACACGGGTAGTTTTATACATAGAGAGTGTTAGGAAAGTCGACCCAAAAATGTCTAGGGGTGAATCCTTGGCTCAAAATATGATGATTTAACTCAACTTACGTATATACAAAGTTGCTTAGTTTAGCCGCTAGAGGGCTTTAAAAATTATTAGCTTTTTTAAATGTTTTAACCCCGTGTATAATCACTATACTTTTTTTTCTGGATAGTTACTTTAATTTAGAAGCTATTCCCTCTCTTACAAAATTTTAGTTGGGTAAATTGTTTAGCCACAAAAAATATTTTCTAAATCCCCACAAGCCTAGTGTTAAGTTACAATTACAGATTCAGGAAATTGGTAGTGATTCTACATTGGGGTTAAAAAATATGGATGGATAATTAATTGTGACAAAGTTTTTAAACACCCTGTAATTTTCGAAATTAGGGTTTATTTTACAAAAAGCTGTAGTTTACTGGTAAAAACGCATGGTCAAAAAATAAATAAAATCTATCAAAGATTTTTGGACTTATTTGAAAAAATTTAAAAAAGCTAATCGGTTTTAAAGCCCTCTAGCGACAACACGTTATATGTTTAACGTACTTAACTGATGTCTAAGCACTTGTAGCCTCCCCTTTTCTCCTTTACTAAAAGTTCTGATCTAGGCAACCGTGTTTTGTAAATTAAATTAAAAATAAAACTCGTGCTCTAAGTTACATTGGTACTGTTTTGTTCTTCAGTAGATAACTAAGTTTCCCAGTTTAATATTCTCCTCAACTCAATTTCCGTTGTTTGAGTTTCTTTTTTTAACTTCAATTTTTGCCCTTGTATATGTAATGGTCTACATTCTTTAAAGTTTGATTTTAATGTCTATTCCACAGACCATAAAACAATCAAATACAGCTTGACAAAAATAGGTATATGCATCTGTCTTCCTTGGCGTACAACAGGCTGTGGATAATGTATGGCACGAGGGCCTATTATACAATTTAACAAAACAGATATCTGATCAATTTTACCTGATCCTGAACTTCTACCTAAAATGGTCGATTTTTCCAAATAAAATATGATCTTGCGCTATCCAACCACGAGTTTATTAAAGCGGGGTGTCTCAAGGTTACTAACGCACTAATGACAACATTTACTGATGACGCTGCCATTATGTGCGCTGATTAAAACGAGACCAACAGAAAAATGGCAGAATAGCCTTTACCTTCTCCAGGACTGATCCAGGCTGTGGAAAATCATCTACCACTAACACTAACAAATCGGTACAAATAGCATTCACCACAACTCAGCATAAACAATATTCCACGCCAATGAAAAACAAAATCAAATATATTGGATTACCTAAACATTAATGAGAAGCTCGCTTGGAAAGCTCACATTAAAGTTAAAAAGCGTCAATTCGAATTAAAATAAAGATCATGAACTGGTTAGTAGACAGTAAGTCACTGCTATCCCTTGAAAACAAAGTATAGTTGGCGTACAGCTATTTGGTTAAACCGTTTTAAAAGTGTAAGTAGTAATCCTATGTAAAACCCATTTAAAAGGTATACAGCAGGTAATATACAAGGACCGTTTTATAAAATTTTATTTGAAAACAGAAATATGTAATTCCTTTAAAGTAAAAGTTAACACAGTACAAAATATCTTCTATATCACCACCACTTTATTGCGATACGTCTTCATTGGCGACTACTTCATCATCGTTCCAAGACCTCCACATTTTAAACCCCGATTCCATTCGCTCAAAATAACTACTGCCATGTTGTAGTTTTAGGAATAAATACATTAAATATAAATTAAACGCCATTTATGTAAAATGCTTACGCCAGATACTGTTTATTGAGTTGCATTCTCTAAATACAATTACAGCTGAAAGTGAGTTAAAATGTTGACTCAGTCCGGCTCGTTTAGATAAGTGGCTTGTAATGCGCTTATCTTCCGGTACCATCTTAAGACGGTTTAACCAAACAGCCCTACGCCAACTATAATCTTATATATAACCATATCAACCGGTTTGGACATTTAGTATAGAGCTGTAGGATTACAGTAAACTTCAAATGTTTTAGGCTTCAGTCCAAGATTCGCCAGAGGATTATGAATACTCCATGGTGCGTCTCCACTGTAACTCACCTTAATTGTCTTAACTACAGTACTCCATAAAAAAACACACAGAGCTAAGGAGCGCATTATGATGGCCATACTTTGAGAGAAGGAAAAACAATCATATATAAGGAATCGAACAAAAGTTACAGAAGTAGTTGAGAGAACTGCACAACTTAAATGAAGATTTGCAGGGAATGTCGTCAGAAACACCTACGGAAAATGGCATAAAAGAAGATTAGAGTGGAGATCCTATAATTTCACAAGACCAAGAGGACGCCCACAATGAGATGTGTTAATGACCTGAAACTTACGGTAAGTCTGAACTGGATGATGACAAAGATAGAGGACATCGAAGAAGCGTATATTCAGAAATGGATTTAGTTGCTATTGAAGAAGAAGGATGATCTTAACACTTGTAAATGATGTAATCAGGCCATACGTTATCAAATATAAAGATCGTAACATAGACCACAACAACCATCTTAGGCAAAAGACTCAAAAGGAAATGGCCCGAAGACATAGCTTTGTAAATTGCAGAGAACCGTGGACTTTAGGCAGAAATCCGATATCATACCGAGAGATCAAATAAATTTATAGAATCACCTGTGATTCGTGTTATAAGATTAGCAATACTGAAGTGTATTGCTGGTAGCACTGTCAGCCTATATCAAAGCCGTGGTTAGCAAGTTGAGTTTTTTTGTTATTTGACACATATTGGCGCAAAATCTAACCTGCTAACCTCGATTTTGACATAGACTGACGAATAACAGCTAACTCTAATTATACATTTATTTGATCTCTCGTTATTTACTAATTACTCTATATTTTGTTGAATAGATTGTAAATTAGCAATACGGTTAAGAAAATACTGTCACTCAATGTCAACTTGCATTATAGAACTAAAGCTGCTAACCTCGACAGTGGCTACTTTGGCATAACTTCAATACTGCCAAACGTATAACACGAATCACATGCTACTGTGATTATATATTTATTTGATCTCGCGATATACAGGGATAATTATTATAAAAGTTTTAATACTTATAATCATTCATTTTGTTATGCTATAATATAATTTCTAAATATTGTGAAATGCCGAATTAAACGGTGTAGGGTTTCAGCATAAACCTAAAATAAAAATCAGATCTCGTTGTCCTAGTTGGTGAAATTAGGTGGCATGGTGATGCCCTATGGCAGCCCCTAAATCCACATACGAGTAATTATTTAGCAGACATGCAAAATGCTGCTATTTTCGCCGGCGTCACAGGTGCCCTCTGGATTTAGCACGTCCAGAGTGCATTGCAATGAACCTCGGGGAAGTGAGGTCGAATTACGGCACGAACGGCGGAAATTACAATCATTTCTGGAAAATTTAATTACACGAATCGGTTGAACGTTCACGGAAAATACTAATTCCCGAACCATTAATCATTGTATTTCTACATTCACTCCACTTTTATAAAAACAGTTGTTTCGTGATAAATATGATTTTCGCTGATGTTTTTACATGAGCGCAGGAATGCTGTTTCTTGGATTTTAATGTAACCTGCAGTCATTAATCACCACTAGAAAACTTTGCGAGCTCCCTGCAGAAACGCTTTTAAGTTATTTCAGAAACCGCTTGAACACTGCCAGTAGTCAAGCGCTGAATCGTCTAAAATGGAGCTTTTATATGCAAGTGGAAGTTTATGTCGCACTTCTCATGAATAGTTATAAATATACGACGAATCCCAGAAGTAATAAGTTACTCATCATCATCATCAATCTTACAGATGCAAAACTGTTGGCTATTTATATGTCTCTGGTCATAGCCCCGCCGCTGGAAGAACATGTTTATATTTATGCGCCATGTACAATTAACTCTTATATTCTAGCTCAGGAAATATAATTTAAATATGTTCTAAACGTAATTAAGGCCACCAACATAAACACATACTTGGCATGGTGCTTATGCTACTAAGTCACAACAAACGCTAATCATAATGACTTGAATGTGCAAAATAAGTAAAACAAAACAGATACGTTCTTCATGGCATGTATATTGTAGACATTCACATTATACTCATACTGAACACACCAATTCTAAATTATAATGAAGGTTATTTCAGCAGTCATTATACTTCATTCGTGTTCTTAAAAAACTTCCCAGTGCAGACATTCGCTCATTTTAATATCATGCAATCGAAAATTTTCAAATTAAACATTAAGAATATTACTGCTTTAAGAAATGTGTTAACAAATAAATGATTCAGTACTATATGACCACGTAATATAGGCAACACTCGTGGCAGAAAACTATATCTGACAGTAGCAGTGACTAGCCACATATTAAAGAAATAACCTATTATAGGAAACTATTCACTCACAACAATTCAAACTTAGACTAAGTTACTTGGCTTTGAATAAAACTATTTTTGATGCAAAAGAAATAAAGTGTCATAGGTTAGAAAATCAACACAACGTGAGAATTTAAAACTGCAGTACGAACGTCAATGTCCAGACATGTAAAATCGATGCTTGCATGCAAAATTTACATCAATGAAATCAGTAAATGCCACTGGTAACGTGCTCTTTAATCATTTATGATGTCTCTGTAAATATTTCGTACTATTAGTCGCTGTAATAATAATAGTGACATTGTCTAACTGAAAAAAAAATAACTTGAAGAAATGTTGCAATGTAAGCATATCAGTAAAATTACGTGTTCGCAGAATTATAAGTCGATAGCTACATTTCTGTAGAAATGTATCATTTGGATGAGGGGCAATGGGGGCTACATTACAGTATTAGTGGACATACAATCAGAACAAACTGGAGTGGAATGTGCAGAAAAGTATAAAACCACCCTCAGTGCTTGAAAATGTCGACAGCGTGAGAACAACAATAGCTGAAGATGCAACATAAAAAACATGACGATTAGGAGCTGCAGCTTTCGAAGCATGATTCATAATGATCGTATTTTGCAAGACGGTTCTTAAAATAATCACTTAGATTTGATAATTAAATAGATTGTGCCTGGTAAAGAAGTTTTCATTTACTTGGCTTGATGAATAAGTTTATAGCTGTAGGTCTAATAAATAATTGATGTGCCTACCAGCAGCCATTATACGGGTAATTCATAACCATAGTAATTAAATGTAAATGTGGTTAGGGAACATCAAACAGAACAACTTTGCGTAATAAACTATACGTCGAAAATGAATTATAATTAGACCAAAAACAAGTAATTACTTAAACTGATCGATGTTCACTGGAATGAATTTGTATGACTTCAGAACTTCGTGTAAATGGTTGCGGTAAGACCCAAATTAGATAAAATTTAGTTGCAAAAAACAGTTGTTTGGGTATTTCAATCACATTTAGAGATTTAGCCAGTAGTTCTCTCTAATGCAATTTTTCTCTTTAAGCAATTAATTTTTACTGCAATGTACGTTTACTAGAGTCATTTTCATATTTGATGGCGCAAATAAAACACTGTTGAATGTCACAAGACCAACTTGTCAGTGTCAACAATAAGTGTAGACAAGTGGGAATAATGATAATAAATAACGAACGTCTTTGGAAAAATTGGCACTGACAAGTTGGTTTTGTGACATTGAAAAGTGTTTTATTTTCGCCATCAAATATGAAAATTCCTCTAACATCAGTATACACCGACTTAATTTAATGATGATAAATATGAATCACCCTGTATAGTGAACAGGTAGCGCCTTGAGGTGATGTCCTCTGACAAAAATAAAAATGAAAATGTTGTAACTGTCACACGATGTTAGAAACATGTTTTGAACAATAATTTAATTAGTTAAGAGTAGATGGAAAAATGGTACATACGTGTTGCAGGATATATTTTCCCGCGCTTTAGAAATATTTCAGGGTTCTAGGCTATCCTTGTTAGTACAGTTAGAAATATGTGTTACATTCTGTAAACATGGAATATTTACTCATTTTTCATGAGTAGGAAAGCTTACGAGTGAGAAATGGACACTCCATGCAAGTTGTACACTATAATATTTCTACGACTGCGACTTTGTTAATCTTTAAGATTATACTTTAATATACCTAAGTCCTAAGTATAGTATCATCAAAAGTTATTCTCATCTAGTATGGCTATGGAATAATTCCTAATTTATCAACGCAACTACGTTTATACTGAAATGTCAAACTTCACATTTGATTATCAAGTTACTTATTTTTGCAGTCATTAATTAAGAGAAATTCCACAGCCACACTAGACCAAACTAGTTTTTGATTATACTATATTTACTTCAGAATATGATGTTTCACGAATTCACGAACAGTTTCTAACTTGCATTATTTTTCAGTTACTAAAATTAATGAAGTAATCTTTTCGTCTTCCACAATTGAATATGTTAGTTGCAGTGATCTATTTTCGCTGCCTCTCTCTATGGTTAATAATAAATTACGAAGTGCGTAAATACGTTGGCAGTTCCTTATAAAACAGGACACTATAATTTAACTTTTGTGCCACAACTTCCATCTCCTCTACGAGTGAGCAAAAACACGCACTGATTGTTTGTGCCCATATGAGATGAGACTCATATCTCACAAGTTGTCCCGGCAACCCCTACGAAATGAAAATTCGTATACAATACATCGTGTGTTAAAAAAAACTCAAATTGAAGTTTGCCGTAAGTTGATACATACCCTTTGAAGCAAATGAACTACCATAAATCAGAGAGAACCATATTACACCTTGATCTTGAACTATTTTACTAAACACATAGAAATAACTCAATAAAAACAATTTTTATTGACTGTTATGATTAATACATTCGTTGTTGTGTAAATGCCTTTTTTTCTATAGCACATGTTAAAGTGTGCTTTTATCAACTCAAAACAAAAGGTCAAGTTTTACTTTAACAGCAAGGGTAGATAAAGTAGCACTTTAACATCAAGGATAGATAAAGTAATTTAATTTTCTAACTTTTGTTTAAATTAAATATGACAGCTTCGTATTATCGTAGCAACCCAATCTAGCTACTGACATTTTGAAATGTGATGGACTGTCATTATTTTCTTTTGAAATTGTTAAAGTTCTTGCTATAGAAAAAAATATTGTATTATACACGACGATAAAGTTATTTCTATCCACTCTTGAATCATTAACGTCTCGACTTCGTCTCGACGTTAAACGATTCACTCGTGGATAAAATTTAACTTTATCGTCTTGTATAATAAATTACTATTTATTTTTATTTTTGCTTGATAGAAGTAAATTTAATGCAGTGAATATTTTTGCCTGTCACAGTGACAAATGTTTTCAGAAACAAAATGCAATCTGACATTCACCTACAGACTTAAGTTAAGACATTACCAGATTTTTTATCTTTCCTTCCAAGGCACACAAGATACAATATTCTTATCAATGACGCGCATATAATTATTTTTTACCTTATCGGTCGCAGAAAAAGCAAATTAGTTTGGTACTAAAAAGAGCACAACGACGAAGTATGTAGATTTTGAATAAAATAGCGCATTTTTTAATTAACAGAAAGAATACCGCTGTTCAACAATTTGGCTTGATGTAATAATATGGCTATCTTCTTCTATTTTTTTTTTAAGAATTAACAGAACAGTTAAAAGCAACGTTTTATTCTGCTTCTATTATAATGCTGAATGATAAAAAAGCAATACAACATAGATGATGGTATTAACTTTGCAGTTTGTGATAATAATTACAAATAGAATATCCCATCAAAAATGTTTTTTTCTCAGTGGAAACTGATTTTTGTTACCTTTAACCGGTAACTTTCTTCATTTTCTTCAGTTTTGAAACAACTTTGTTCAAAGGCAATCCTAAATTTTCAGATTTTTAGAACATTATGTATATTTAATTAAAAATTTGGTAATTGTTTATGTTGTTTCAGGAAAAGGAATGTATCCAGGATTACTTTTTCTCGAAGAATCGGAAATGGGAATGTTTACAAGAGTGCGGTACCCCATCCGGTGCACGTTGTATGTTACTTCAATATTTGTTCAACTGTTCTTTATGACAAAATCATTCACGCTGCCGTTATCATTGAATTGAAACAATGGCGTAGATAACTCACTCAAAAGTATGTCGTACGTTTAGCTCAGCGGGAAGGTGAATCGTGGCAGTCTTTAACATGGAAGCGTATCCCTCAGCGAAACAGTTGGTGGGGTCAATAGTTATTTTAATTTATTTTAAACTTACTTATATACAAACTAAAAATTATGACTTAGGGCTGGATGAGTTATATACAAGAAGGGTGATGCCCCTAATAATTTCGGGTACAGGGTGGAGGTACGGTAGCGGGCAGTTAGTGCTGGCGCCGCTGGCGATCTCGCCTGCTGGAGGAGCGCGATGGCGGAACTCTTCGCAAGGGAAATACGGGTTGCTCGTGCCGCCGGGTGTGATCACGGGTTTGTGTCTCTCGTAGGCCGTGGGGGCGAAGATCGATGACGTCCTGCTGATCGGATCCACTTCCTGCCAGATGAAGCGTCGGATGGGAGCAGGTGGTTTTCCAGCGCTGCTCGAGCTTGTCCTCCTCGGTGTCCATCAGCAGCAATTCCATGTACTAATTAATTATCGAGGGGGTGACCAGCGGTTTGTACGAGGGTCAGCGTAAATGGAAGCAAGGCGTATTCGAAAGCAGCTGACTCAACGAGCTCTTCTGCGAGGTGAAGACATCTAGGGCGGCGCATCCGGTGGGGGTGTTCTTCGGATCAGACGTCCAAGGTCGACATTTGCCCCAAAGTGTAACCATTCCCGTATCTCTTTAGATAAGCGAGGTCTCTATGGAAAAATAAAAAATTTCGCACCCTATACCTATACCTGGTTTCAAAGCCGAACATAGCAAATTTTTAAATTTTAGTAAACTAATGAATGTCTAACGTAATTGATGTTTAAGGACCTTCACCCCCCCCCCCCTACGTAAGTTAAAGCTCTGAACTAGGAAACCTTGTTTTTTAAATTAAATTTAATATGTTTGGTAAATTTGGAGCCGCGTAGCGCAGTTGGGAAAGCGCTAGACTTGCATTAGGCAAGTCCTCGGTTCGAATTCCGAGGGGGCCGGAATTTTTCCGCAGCCGCACCGGGTTCGGTTGGGCACCAAATTAACTGTACTATACGCAAAACCACAGACCTAAGAGATAGAGTAACAAGGTCAACATATCACCATGACACACACCACACACAACAGTTGCTTCGCAAGTACAAAAGGCGCGCTCCAACGTTGTATCCCGAATAATTGGCAAGTTGAGCATTGTACCACCAGATGGTAGCGTACGAAGCACCAACCTCTACATCGCAAGGTAAATGGAGTTACAGATAAACCATACATGTTTAGTAAACTTGTAAAGTACGATGCTTTTGCTATGTTTGGTTTTGACACTGGCCACCTGGTATATACCCAAAGATGTTTGTTCAAAGCATTCATAATTACCTAAGTATGCAATTTATGTTGTTTTTTATTTTAACACAGCTACTATTGTAAAAATAGCTAGCTAATACGAAATAAATGACAAAATTCGAAAATATGTAATAAAAAAGTAAAAAGTCTACACCTAGCTTCCATAACAGTAAAATAGTAAATGCATCAAAATGTATCAGATATAACTATTACTAGTAACATATGACGCTTTGTACAACAAAATAATTACGACTGCTGTTACAATCGACTAACAAATAAAATACTCTTGAACATTTCGCAGCAGAGCTTTTGCTATATTTAACAGCACTAAGAACAAAGGATACAATAAGTGATATTTTACCCTTGCGTAGAATGAAGACGGGTATAAAAAACATCCAGCAGCTTAGATTGTTAGATTAATTGCGGTGCCTAAACAACAAAAACTTAAATTGTACCTGCTTGCGATATTGTGTGATTTATGACAGATATTCCAGACCGCGTTCGCCCGAGTTTCGCCATAATTTTCCTTAAACATATTATTTTCTTACTACTGAAATGCTAAATTACGCTTTGTATAAACCACAAAACAAAGAGAAACGATATAACGATTGGTGTTTCCGTATTTTTTATATCTTGTTATTGCAATGTTGTCTTAAAATCCTCTCAGGAAAATTAGAAGAAAAGTTTACACTATCTAAACTATTCCTAAAACTCATAACTAGCTTGATGTAGACGAAATAATGTTGGTTTCGTAACTGCAAAACGGAATCCTTAATCTCAAGCTAAGGGAGGGTTTGAAATGCACAAAGAATAAATGAAGATAATTTTGTTTGCAAAGCAAACATATCTCGAAGTCTTGCATATGACATGATTTCACCTGTGGCGTTCGAGGTAAAAAATGAGGGAAACCTTTTCTTTATATTCAGGTATTTACGAAAAATTGTTTGCCATAACTGAGACTGCACTAGGTACAGCTCATACCAAGGAGTGGTTTCCTAGTTAAAATTAAAAGTTTTACAATTTAAGTCAGTTTTATGGATTAAATTTAAAAATTAGCAAACGTGTGGCGCCGAAAACAGTTCTAAAGCACATTTAAAAATATATTAAATAAAAATTAGGTAATTACACGTTTTGAAGATATTAAAATATCATCAGATTTATTTTTATTTCGACGTTTAAGAAAAAGCATACAGGAAACGCTGTCATCTTGTATGTTTAAAGTGGATTAACAACTGAAGTGTCTGTCGTTATGTTTGCAGCGATGAAATACTTCTCTGGCGCTAACAAATTGCACAACACGAAGTCACTTAAAATCCACTTATTGGTGTACAAGTCAGAATAAGCAGTTTTTTTTATTTCTGGACATCTCTAAAAATATAAGATAAGTGATTTTGCAAAGTACTTTTTTCGACTTTGAGAACTAAGTTAAAATGTAGGCGAAAGTTTTGAAAATGTATGCCCTATAAGAATTATCTGTAATGCAGCAGGACAAGTAAAGTGTAAGTAAACTTTTTACATCCCAACTATTCAGTCTCATAGAAAGTTCTGTGACCAAACATTACGATCCCAATGTGAGTGGTAAAGCTCCTCTTGATCAAGTAGATCACATCAACTTTGGAAACAGCCATTAGAGGACCTAGTTAGATCCGGCCATTCATCCCTTTTGATACCAAGCAGTAACCCTCGCTATTTAAATAATCACAACCACCGGAATCTAATATAAAATTACCATAACAATGACAACGAAACTACCAAGGTTGTTGTATCCGCCATACTAAAAGGCACGATATATTTTTTCTAAAAAGGCCGTTTATCTCCATGCCTTCCACTTGTATAATATGAAATCGACGAGAAGCTTAAGCAGAGCAAAGGCGTTGACGTGGAAATATCAGAGACGTAATATCAACTGACAGTTCAAATGAGTTTCGCTATGATAGTATAATATGATCAACGTCAGGCCATTCTCTACTTAGGGCGATGTTTAAAGGCGCCATTATGCAAACGGCACCGAATTTCTGCAGCAGTGGCTGCAAACGGAAAACGGAATGTAATTAGTTTTAGTTCTAAAGCCTATTTGAATGAAGACTGTAATTTAGATGCCTTTAGTGGCTGAACAGGTCAATCACAAGTGATAGGTAGCGAAGATCAGAAATTACTTAAAGACGCATCTGTGTATAAACTACACATCCGTTATAAGCATATGCCATAAATCTGTTAAAATTGAATTAATTTGACATAAATACAATGGTTTGACATTTCAGAATAAGTCTAAATGGATTACCAAAATGAGTTTTATTATTCGACTTCATGTAGCTGACGCGTTATATCCATATTTATAGTAAACGCTCTCTAGAAATTTTTTTTATTTATTTACTCCAAAAATAATTTTCTTTTGTGTTTCGGGTGAGCTGGCGAGCGAAGGGACAAGCAAGGGTAAATAGGGCCCGTTAGAACCAGTTTGTGGCTAAAAATAGGTCACTAGCCTATAATAGGAGAAAGAAGAAAAAGAAACCTACTATTAGGTATCGTTTAAATACAAGTAAATAACCGACCGAGTTCTAGCTTTTAAACGTACCTCGTACTATACGCGTGACAATGAAACTACTACCCAGGGCGGCATTTCGAAACGGCTTGAGATAGAAATATGCAATTCGGTATGTCGATAGGGTTGAAAATACTTGTCAAAATTCAATTGTTTTTAACAACCATAGAAACCTCGGTCTTGACCTACTCCGTGTTTCCGGAAAATACAAACAAATAGGAATTACGGCATATCTTTAAGCGGCTCTATTTCAAAAACTATTAATTTTAGACATGGGGTATGTTAGACAAAAGTTATTTAGAATTGTTCCGAGAGTCATAAAAAGAGAAAATATATAGGGTGTCCTATTTAAAATAACAAAGTCAAAGTCATTTTCGGTGAAACCAGAAACGACATTCATTTTTACTTCCTTTTACTATAAAGGAAGTATTGGATTCACCCCAAAAATTCGAAATTGAGTTTTCAACAGATCTTCACGTTTTAGAGTCCCCTGATCCCAAAAAACATATTTTTTTTCATTGGTCTGTCTGTCTGTGTGTCTGTCTGTCTGTGAACAGAATATCTCCAAAACGAAAAGAGGTATGGCGTTGAAACTTCATATATAAGTTTTGTGTAGTATGTAGATGAGACAGCAAGCTTTTGAAGAAAATCGCATAACCGGAAGTAGGTGTTTACTCTTGTGATTTTTCAGTTTTTTTCGATTTTTTCAAAAACGGCTCTAACGATTTTTTTTAAACTTTACATTTTTACTACATTTTTAATGTGTATTGATGTGAAATAGGTGATTTTCCAGTTGAATACTTCTAAAGTGGGTTGCTTTTGTTTTTTTTTTCTATTTTTCTTATTAACTCCTATTTTAAATAAAACACCCGGTATATTATTACATTTTTGAATTCACCTTAAAATTCTAGAGAAAATTTGTCTCTTCAACTAACGCTCTATTTTGTACCGTTTTTGTAGTATTTGTAATTTTTGAAAATTTTTCACAAACTGCTAAAAATTAAAAATGAAATTTTTGACTGATTACAAGAACACTGTAAAAGGAAGTTGTGTGAGTGTATCACACCAGATTTTTTTATGTTATAATTGTTCACAATTTTCAACCCTATCGACATACCGAATTGCATATTTCTATCTCAAGCCGTTTCAAAATGCCGCCGTGGGTAGTAGTTTCATTGTCACCATATATACAACTACATTATAATGTTAATCTTTCATAAATATATAGTAAAAATAATAAAAAGTATAATTGCTAATAACATCCATTGAAGACTTTTCAGGGACTTGATGTTACATTTCATTGTTTTTGCATGAGTGAATAAAATTATTTGCAGGTCGTATATATTTTACTTACTTTTACGATAAAGGGATTCACCATAAAAATTCGAAATTGAGTTTTCAACAGATCTTCACGTTTTAGAGTACCCAAAAAACGTGTTTTTGGTTATTGGTCTGTCTGTCTGTCTGTCTGTGTGTCTATGTGTCGGTCTGTCTGTGTGTCTGGTAACAGAATATCTCAAAAGCGAAAAGAGTTACAGCGTTGAAACTTCATATATAAGTTTTATATACTATCTAGATGTGAAAGCAAGCTTTTGAAGAAAATCGCATAACCGGAAGTATGGTGTGTACTCTTGTGATTTTTCAGTTCTTTTCGATTTTTTCAAAAACAGCTCTAACGATTTTTTCAAACTTTAAATTTTTATTAAATTTTTAATGTGTATTGATGTGAAAGAGGTGATTTTTCAGTTGAATACCTCTAAAATGGATTTCTTTTGCTCTACTTTCTATTTCTTTTAACTCCCGTTTTAAATATAACACTCGGTGTATTATTACATTTTTGAATTCAGATTAAAATTTTAGAGAAAATTTGTCTCTTGAACTAACGCTCTATATTGTACCGTGTTTGTAGAATTTGTAATTTTTGATAATTTTTGACAAATGCTTAAAAATCAAAAATCAAATCTTTGGCTAATTATAAGATCACTGTAAAAGGAAGTTGTGTGCGTGTATCACACCACATTTTTTCTTATGCGAACTACGTAGGCACTAAACATTATGAACAATTTTTGTTGGACATAAATTTTAATAATTTTAGGTAGCGCTGTAGTAGAGTATTAGAAACACCGCAACAAGCGAGTTCTCAGTTCGAATTCATCTGGATCGGTACTGAGACGAATATTCGACATTAGGAAACAATATTATTATTGGTGCTCTTCTAGGGAGCTTTGTCTATAAGGAGAGGAACAAGCACATAAAAATCTATACGCACAAGCGACATATTGGAATCATCAATAATGATTAAACATACCACTTCTAATTTTTATTTTGCTGCCTTCAATTTTATAGGGATGTAAACTGGTTCAACAGTGTCACATATGATTTTTGATTTAGTTGTCAAATAGTGAATTGATTTGAATAGCGCCATTTACGACTTTGAACTTGATCTTCAATCTCTTATTAGTCGCTTTCCATCATTCTGTATATTTGAATATCACGGAGCGTCCTGTATTCCCTGATCAAAAATTAAAAATTCAACCAATGTGGCATCCCCCAAGGCGGTCTATATTGTTTCATGCCATGACACTGAGCCTGCTACAATCTAGCTACATGGCTTCGCCAACCTTTAACGAAAAATTACTAGTTTTAGTCACTAAATGAACAATCTGTCAGTGCACTGTCCTTTTCATTATGATCAAGGCGGTCTATATTGTTCCAGGCCATAACACTGGGCCTATAAAGTGACCTTTGGAATGGCCTATCACAATCTGGCAACATGGCTTCACCAACCGTTAACAAAAAATTACTAGTTTTGGTCACTAAATGAACAATCTGTCAGTGCACTATACCTGTCATTGCCATACATACCATTTAAAAAAAAATCTATAAAATTACTACAATTTACATCGTAGTGTGACACTTCACCGTAATATTCGACTTAAAAACAATTCCTAATGGGTAGGTACCTAATTCTCCATTGCTACTAATTTTGACTAACTAAAACAGTAATTTCTTTAAAATAACTTGCCTGGAAGCTAGTAATATTGCAGTCAGAACAAGTATTTTCATCTTATTACTTTTATATCCGCTCTTTTAAAGTGCTTTTCAGTTTTCACACACATTAGCCTTTCCAATCCGCCAGTTCTCTAAATGTAAAATTTCTTTCCATTTTTCTGCCACCATTCTATTAGATGGAAACTTGAACTTGCTAATATATGGAGCAACTGATGAAGCGTAAGTTGACTTACAGCTTGGTACATAACACTTCAAAAGCATTTGTGTAACTAATACGAACTGCCTTGTCGAAATATATTTCAAACAAACAAAACTCAGTGTGTCTTGGAATGGCCTAGCACATAATCTGGCAACAGAGCCAGTTTCATGTCCTGGAACAATATAGACCGCCTTGTTATGATACAAAAAAACTATAAAATCTTTGCTATTTGCATCGTAGTGTGTCACTTCACCGCAATATTCCATTTAAAAACAATTCCTATTGGTCAAGTACCTAATTCTCCAGTGCTAATAAATCGTTACTAAATTTGACTTCAGTTAAAACAGCGATTTCTTCAAAATTACTTGCTTGGAAGCTAGTGGTGTTGCAGTAGGACCTAGTCTCTTCATATAAACAACCTGTATATCGGCTTTTTAAGTGCTTTTTACAAACAACACTAATTTTCCAATCCACCAGTCCCTTCAATTCAAAACTTGTTACCATTTTTGTGCCACTGTTTCATCCGGTGGAAGTTTGAACACTTTAATATACGAAGCAACTGATGACGCGTACTTAATTTGACTTGCAGCTTGGTACGCAACGCTTCAAAGGCATTTTGCTATTGATGGTATGAAATGTCAAATATATTTAAAAGTTTTTAAAACTTAGTGTGTGCTGCAGTGGCCTACTAGAAAATTTTGCATTAGAGCCAGTGTCAGGGCCTGGAACAATATACCTTGATTCTCCTCGATAATTACTATCGCCAACGCTGTTTAGAGCAAATGTTGTGGGAATTGTAATTCTTAAGTTTTTGTTAAGTGTCAAGTTTGTCGGTTCATGTGAATTATATGTTCCGTAATGTATAACTAATAAAAAATCTATAGTATGAGAATACAAACTCCGATTAAAGAACGGTGAAAAATATATATAGTATTAAAGAACCCATTAATAAAATATACTTGAACCAATTGGAATTTTAATAATTAAGATATGTCATAATTTATACTGGTACCAATATAGCATGAAAAAATGGCTATTTATTTTACCAACGTAATTCAACAGGTGGCGATTTTTTTTTATATTGAACAGAGTTTAAGTATCATACAGAATATTGCCCCCCTACCCCCCCCCCCCTTGACATGAAAATTTATAAGTTTAACAATAAAAAACAAGTACAGTTTGAAAGGTAGGATAATCTATCAGTTTACGTATAAATTTTATAAACATATTATTTAACTATAAAATACAAACTTATTTTCTATTACTTTTTCTTCAACTAATACTTATGCAACTCACTATAGAGAAATAATACAGGATAATATCAAAGTTCATGTAATAATTTCAACCAGCAATAGAGCTCACCAGATGGAACAACTTTTCTATTTACTGTTTTTTTTTAATCGTATATTTTCGTAATCATTTATACCCCCTATATTTGCCTAGTTAAAGGTGAACGACACAATTACACTACAACTGCAGAGCTCTAGCCGCACAAAAACATGGGGCCAATAACTTACCTATCTTAAGTAATAAGGTACGTTAATGAGCAGATGTTAACTAAAAGTTTTATCAGTATCTATACAGTTTTTGTTAGTTTGCATTTGAAAAACATACTTTTGTCATTTAATTAAAATATTATTTCATTTGGAATAAATTTTTAGAATAAAACTATTTTCAATTTTAACTCACTTTTCGAGATATTTTCGAAAAAAAAGAATATACCGGAAAACATTATTCAGTTTTATGAGATCTGTGTGTGGTTAAATTTATTACGTAGACTTCCATAAAACCCTGTATCACTTGCTTTAAAAGAAAGTAGCAAGAATTGTTTTACTAGAACTGATCTTCTTCTTCATATAAGGCTAGGATCTGCTTCTTATAGTTGGCTAGATTCTTACAGAGAGGAAGGACGGTTTTCTCTTCAGTTTTTTGGCTTCCCTATTAATCGATATCCCTAGAAAACTTTGTGTTTGCAAATCTTTCCAATACGGTGACCATCTATTCTTTTTATGTTCTCACACCCCCTCATTCCTTGTCTGTCCCATCTCGCCATGTATTTAACGATGCAGGTTTTTCAATCTCAGTTGCCGATTCCTTTTTTAAGCGCCTCGTGTATTCTTACTTTAGTGTCTATTAAATGTAGCTCTGCTAATTTGATTTAATACTTCTGCATCAAGTTGATATTTCAACTCCTAAGTGAATCAGTTTGTAGTTCCTTGATTACCGGAAGACTTTTAGTACAATTTATGGTTATTTCCATATCGTATTTCTTAGTACTTTGCATAAATTATATATCGTTTTCTGTTTCAAACATGACGATAGCATCATCTACATAAACTAGAAATTTGGTTTGGTGTATTCATTAGCAGTACGTATTACGTTTTCAATGATTTTCCTCATTGTTAAATTAGATCTCCTTGACTGAGGTTGTTTGTTGTCCGTAGCTCTCCACATTTTCTGTATTTAGTTCCTGCATTATGTTTATAAGGTCACAAATAGTGGTTTGTTTTCAATCTATCATTTGCTACATTGTCTGACTCTAGGAGTCTATTTTTTAATTTTTTAGTGTATTCACTCTTGAATTTAGAAGGAAATTGTAAAAAACAAGTCAGATAAATACTTCTAAAAGAAATTGGGATTTCTACTTCCTTTCACAATAAAGGAAGTATTGGATTTACCCCAAAAAATCGAAATTGAGTTTTCAACAGATCTTCACGTTTTAGACTCCCCCTGAACCCAACAAAAATATTTTTGTTCATTGGTCGGTGTCTGTGTGTCTACCTGTGAACAGAGTATCTCCAAAACGAAAAGAGGTGCTATGTGGAAATTTAATATATTTTTTTAAAAAATGGCGCTAAGGATTTTCTTCAAACGTTAGATATTTATTAAATTTTTAATTGTATTGATGTGATATAGGTGATATTCCAGTTGAACATTTCCGAATTGTTTTCTTTTTGGAGTCACTTTAACTAACTCTTTTGTGCGGTTTCTGTAGAATTAATAATTTTTTAACATTTTTACAAATGTTTAAAAATTAAAAATCAAATTTTTGGCTAATTATAAGATCACCGCAATAGGAAGTTGTGTGCGTGTATCGCACCAAATTTTTTTCTAATTTTTGATTCCCTGAACGCCATTGCCATCAATTGCATTGCATTTGGTTATTTATTATCTATATGTAGTCAGTTACGTCAATGTAATGCCACTCATGTAAAATTGTAATATGTTTTTCACAAATCACATAACGAAGAATAGTCAAATACCTTGAAGGCAGTTTGCACTTTCAAAAATAACAATAATGACATTAATTACGTTAATTCCTAAGGATGGGTTTTTATGCTTAAAAGTATATAATTATCAATTATAAGTACCTAAAATTGATTTCTGTAGAATTCGGGTAACTAAAATTACGAAGCATATACAATCGATAATAGCTGTATCACAAGTACATACTGCAAGAGCTTCCCTGATACGTTTTTTTCCTAGACGCACCCTAAATAACTGTGGTTTCCTGGGCTGTTATTCGGTTTGCCCACCCACTGCGTGACCCTCCGAATGGTATTCGGAAATACTAATCTCGACTTTAATTAATGATAGTCCCAAACTCAACTCAATTGAATTCAGTTCAAAACCAAATATCTCTTTGTTCACTACTCTTGATTGATTCAAATTTAAAAAAAAAGTCGCTTGCTGATTACCTACAATAGGACTGAAATACTCCCATTTTTTTTTTATAAAAGACGTGCGTTTAAACATAAAATCTGAGCTGCTTTTACGAAAAACAGCTCATCAACCAAGTGAACATTTTTCAATAATGGTCGGTGCTAATTCATTTCGTTTATAAAAACTAGTAGTTAAGGCTATATTTCCATATATTTGCTTAATTATGCACCTTGCACGACGAGAAAATTCAAAAGTTAGTTATGCAATATTGGATTTTATCATCAGCTAGGAAAGCGTCGCCGTTTCAATGTTGTGATGATGCTATTAAAGTAGGCACTTTATTGATTAGCGTCTAGGATGTAGTAATAGTGTGTGGTGAGGTGAGGCAATACTAATTAGTATAAACCCAACCAATTAAGGCTGATCGGACGAGACCTTGTATAATAGGAAAGGCACTATAATTAAACTAGCTATTAGCCTTGAACAGGGCAATATGATTAACAGAGAAGTTTACTGTTTGAAGTCACGTGTATATCTGCGAATAAAACATCCGGCTAAAACCACATAATTAGTCTATTTTTATTTCAAATAGGCCCTTTTTTCAGACTTCGATTTCCTGAAATAGTTTGCAAACTATGACCTATATATTGCTATGATACATAAAGAGCAGTCTATGTTGAAGAATAATTTAAATATAAAATTTGGTATATCAATACAATCAAATAAGAACAAATTATAAAAGAATTGCCTGTTTAATTGAAAGTTATTAATAGAATTTAATTTTGATGCAAACTAAGATGATACACATCAGCGTATCCTTTGAGTATTCTTTAATGGTTTTAAAAGGTATAAAATAAATATATGCGCAGATTACTAGTACATATGACAAATATAATGTCTATTGAAATAATAAGATGAGTAGGTAGAACTCAAATTATTTTAATTTGTAGAGGGCATAAATAATTGTAACTTAGAAGCTAAGCAGTTTTTGTTACCATTATTAGAAAATCAACAACTAATAAAACATAAAATGTAATTTTGATACAATTTTTCGATTCCAATAGAAAATAGAAATTTACCCTAATTTTATTATGTGAATTAGTCAAATGCATTTTAATACATTTTAATAAGTTGACGTGGTGAAGATAATGAGAAACTTAAACCAGATATAATTTGTGAAGATGCAGTTATAGAAGAATAATGGAAGGTTATTTAGTTAGATACAAGCAAGTAAAAGAAGCTAGAAAAGGATACAATTTGGATAGAGTTATTTATTTTCATTAATACAAGTGATAAGAAGTTACATTAATAAAAGTTACACATTGCGGGGGATGTAGATGGAGTACTGAAGACGCGAGGATCTGACCACGGAGGAAAGCTGAGGGACTTAAGGAGTTGGCAGTACTGTTGGTTACTCACGACAGATATTGCTACAGTTGGAGCTATAAAATAAGAATATTAATCAAGGATCATCTAGAATAGCAAACTTGCCGTGAACCAGTTGGAACGAGGGAAGGTGACAGGAGCTTTGCTGAGGTGGAACGAGACCTTTCCTGTTAGCAGCCAGGGTTTTGACAGATCGATGCATATTTGTCATTAAGCAGCACATCAATACAGGACTAGCTAGGGGATCCAGGCTGTGGACATCAGGAAGAGTGTTGTTTTTGGAAGTGACATTCCAGCAGAAAAAGTGAAAGTTGTTCAGGTGGGTTTTTAAGTTTATCCTATTGAAGCTATATTAAAAAAAGACAAAAAAGACAGTAAAAAGAGTATAATTAATATAATCAAGTACTTACCTTAGGGTATTTAGTCAATTACATGTGAGTAGAAAAAATATCTGTCATATTTAATTGAGATTAGTATCAGAGCCTTGTTTGACGAGCAAGGTGACAGTTTTAGTGTCAGAACACAATCAAAAGACATCATAAAAATAAAATTTCAAACAAACTACTAGATTATCGAACCACCCATAATAAGAGTCTCAATGCGCTATTGATTTTTATAAAAGTTTGAAAATAATTATAATTATTAAATACATTGCATTGTGTAGGTACCGATAGTACAAGTTAAGCATACACAAACAAGTGGAGCCTCAACAATATATAAATTTCGATTTGGTACATTTCTTAGAAGTTAAAGTAGAGGGCTACTTTAAATAAAAGCTGCATTATCTGAATTTTCTCGAAAATTTATTTCATTGTTTAATGGGACATTTACTGCTGATCCAAAGCAACATTTGCCATCAAACAAATAAATTAGGAGCTTAGCATAAAAACAAATTCGAGTGCGGATTAATACTATAATTTGTTCTCCTTGCGGAAAATGTGTACAAGTGTAATCTAATTATCCTGATTTATGAATTGGCGGGTTATTTTTATGAATATCTGGCAAACTTCCAGCCAGTAAAGTAAGATCGCGAATAAGACCCTGTACAAGGTATCGATGAAATTTTCAGAAGCAACCATCTTTTTACAACTTTTTTACGTTGCAATAAAAAATACCGGGAATTTCGGGATGCTTGTTTATAACAGTAAACCGAGATTTATATCGTATTTAAAAGTCTTATGGGATGGCAAAAACAGGCTTTTATAGATTTTAAAACTGTTGCCACCCTTCTCAGGATCAATAGAAGCGCTTTCTGTGTTTAGCAAGGATCCCAAAGTTTTGGCCGATCTACATCGGTAAACCCATACATATTTAGAGTCTCAACTATATTAATTTAAGCATTTACTATGTAGATTTAAAATAACATAACTTAATATTATAATACGCATTCAGCTACTCTTCGCAGATGGTTCCTTACAAATATAGACTATTCTGTTAACATTGACCTAAATTTTCAACGATGCCATTGCGAACAACTGATTGTCAACTTCATTTCAGTTTAAAAATCAGTTGCAGTATCTTTGAGACAGTTTTATTGAAAAATACTGCAAGCTATATTTTATTAACACAATCTCCCATGTAGTCGCATGGCTTACCTATACGGTTTTGGTAATTTTTTATTTACATTTAGCTTTCTCTTTTTTGAAAATCCCAAGCGAATAACCGTTTTCTGTACTCGTTTTGGAAATTTGGAGTTTTCACTCTACTTCCTATGGCATATGATGAAATTTTGGAGCTTCTTTTGGTGAGCAGATTTATCTTGAATATCGTCAGCAATCAAGTGTAGAATTGGCGTAAGGGCTTTTTAAATTTCTGTACTTCCTTGGTCGATTAAAGATTTAATTGCATTTTGAAAATAAACCCACCTTTTCGCCAGCTTCACGTAGTTTATACGACTTATTTTAGGTCTTCAATATTCTTCACGTTAGCATTGGTGATTTTGCAATCATCTTAGAATGCTGATGGAGCCGTCCTTGATACATTTTAAGTGTACATCGCACGCTACCACTTGGTAGCAACGTCTGCCAAGTTTCCAGCTTTTCGACACTCGAGATAGCAGGCGGTACAGATCGGATTATTTTTTATCGTACTTCATACGCCAGTTACTCCCATGGCCCCGCATGTAGGTTACTCAGAGTTATTTTATTTCACTGTAGTTTGTAAGTAGCACAAAACCATATCTTAAAATTTCAATTACTTTATTTATTTTCTAAATATATGCTGTATTTTACTATTTACAAAACAGTAAATGGAAAGCTTCACTGGCACGCACATTTATGTAGCGATTGGAGCGAAATGCTTCTTTTTGAATTCGATAAGCAGTGCTCTATATATGATTGCGTCTATTCGATGAGGCCTCGTCATTCAGCGGAATTTGCAATCGATTCTCCTAATATTTCTACTTCGCTCGTCTAATCGACGAAAGAAGTATTGTAATCGTAAAAAATCGCTTTTCGGGATTTCTTCAGGGTCACTAGATGACGAAAAACATGTTTTCTCCATTCGGTCTGTGTCTCAGTCTGTCCATCTACCAGCCTGTTGACAGTGTAGATGTTGTAATGCAGCATGCTAAGTGAATGGTTAATTTAATTTAATAATAATATCCAGATATCCAATGGATATCATGTGATAACAGTTGTATGTTTTTAACTGGTGGGGTTGTAATAGGCAACCAGTGTAGTTGTTTACATGAAGTATAAAAATATCTTGAAAATAATAATCGACGAAAAATAATCACGATAAAGGATTACGTTCCTTTTAATTGTGAAGAGTAATAATTGGATATTTGATACGTAATAGCAGTATAGTATTCTTTACGATCAAATTTAACTGAGGGTCACAACTATTATTCAAAATAGAATTCAAGGTTGTTTGAAGCTATTTGAAGTGGTATTTTCTTCTAAACCAGTAAAAAAGTACATGTGAGTGTTTGTGGTATGCTGTAGAACTGTATATCCCGATCTTAAGGGGCCAGAGAGCTGCAACGAGCTTAATTTGGTCGTCAACAACCCAAAGGAGGTGTTTGCAGACTAGCATCTATTTAAGAGCTGTTGACACTCAGGTACAAGGGTTACTTCCAGAAGGTTAGTGCATATTTCTTATATCTCATTAAGAGATACATGACAAGTTTGGTACGACAAATTAGTGAAAATAATTGTAATTTTATGTTTAGAGAGTAATTTAGCATATTTAATTTTCTAAGTGTACATAATGATTCGGGTACTCGAAGTATTTCGGTCATTATATTTTGAAATTTGCATATTTTGGGAGTAGGATATTTTTAAGTAATTTTAAATCAAGTTTGGAAATTTAAACATTTGATTAAATAATTTGACAACATCTATCTGATCTGTAATGTCAGACCAAGCTTTCAAGTGGTACTAACTAACTGAGGAATAAGTTCAATTTTATGTACTAAAGAGTGTATTTGACCAAGGAAGTCGATTTATTAATATATTATGGTAATTCAGTCTTCCACAATAATAAGAAGCTATTAATTGAACATTAACTCATCCAGCTGGGAATGAGGATTCTCAATGCTTATTAACTGTTAGCCGAGGTATTTAAAATCTACAATCACATGACATAATTCAAAATGTCATATTTTAGTTGTGAGATATGTAAATTTTAATTTATTCCAGTAAGAAGTTAGGTAAGTCTTTAAGGAACTATACCTGATACTACTTCTTATTATTAAGCAAAACGGTATATTTAATTTAATATTATTTGTGATAACTACCGGAGACGAGGGAGATATTACAATTTGGTACCTCCAGTGGGGCTGAGAAGGTAGATATTACAGTGTCAATAACTATTTTCTGGTCGAAGACGATATTTTGCATGCGGATTATATGTCTTATAACCGACAAAGAAATTGTTCAAATATAAAGAGGGTCGAGCATCTTAAAAGGTAAAATTCTGTCTATTTTTGCTTTAACTCAAAAAGTATTACTTAAATGAGAATATAATTCATGTATCACGTGAAGCTATTTCAACCAATGAGGTACATGCAAATGCCTAGTTACACATTATCACAGCGGTAGTAATTTATTTTCGTAATTGTTTTACGGGTGATCATAAATGGTTGTGATTTTTTTCTTAGGTTGGCACTGTTAATGTTAGTTACCCTGCTGTCAATTTTAAGTCCGTGCCAAATTCGACGTTAGCAGGTTAAGTTTTGTATCAGTTTGTGTCAAAACTGACGGAGAATCTAACCTGCTAACCTCGAATTTGACATAGACTTAAAATTGACAGCAGGGTAACCAACATTAATAGTGCCAACCTAAGAACAAAAAGTAAATATTTGATATTTTGCATTTCATTCAATATATTCTCTTTCCAAATATAATTCGTGTAATGATTAATGATCGATAATTTTTTACTCGTTAAAACCGAAACAGCAAATTTAACTCGTGCTACGCACTCGTTAAATTTAGGTTCCGGTTTTAACTCGGAAAAAATCATCGATAATAATCATTCCACTTGTTATATTACAACTGAAAGTAATATTTTGCACATAGCTCAGGTGTTTAACCTTGAATAAAATAAGCATGCTTTGGAACCCTCACATACAGAATGATCTCTTTGAAAAGTATTTGTTTCTTTGCTACTTTTAATCTTCAGTTTCGAACCTTCCACTTTCACGAGAAGCTCCATGTAAAGCCCTTTACAGATTTTTTAATAGTACCTAGTAGATGCTTTTCAGTTAGAGATTTTTACTTCGACGAATCGGTATCGAGCGCTCCTAATTATTCACATGCTTTTGTTCTTGCATGCTATTCGTTGAATAACTCGTTGATAAATTCGTATATAATAATATTTTTGACCTAAGTTAGTTATTTGAATTGTGGTTTGGCTCTGAATATAACGAACCTGGTGCCACTTATATAGTAATAACTCGAACCTAAACAAGTAATTTAAATCCCGAGTTCAACACAATGAATTTGGTGTTATTTACATATAATTTGTAATTGTGAATTTATTTAGTTGGACTTGTTTGTTTACCTAGTCTAGTTGTATTTAATTGAATATGTGTTATTGCGTGTGCAAACTAATATTGTTCAAAATTTATGTTACTATCGTAGCGTATATATTTGCAAATGATTAATCAGATAACGATTGTGGAGGAGATACTAACCATTAAGTTACTTTAGTTTAAATGGTTGGTTAAATTGTGCCTGCTACTTTGGAACCAACAGCTACCTCCAGCAGTATTTCAGGATTTTTTTAGGTTTTCAGAACCCTGATCTTTATCGCATCTAAGGTTGCAGCTGGATTGTGATCCACCCCATTTTGGGCTATCTGAAGCACTTCTCATTAACGTCTCACATTTAGACCAGCATCGTGCTAATTATGTAAGACCTAACCGAAACTATGTTATAAATCAATATACCAATTAATTATAGAAATGTGGGAGAACCCAATTATGCATGAATTCAATTTGTAAGTTGTAAATAATTAAGACAACGGAAGAGCAATTTTATGAATTTGGAAAAAACCTAAAATATTGCTAATTTATTCCAAAAAAGTACTGAAATAGACGCTAAACCTAGAGTACAAAAAATCGGACTGCACCTATAAAACATCATAAACAGCAGATTTTGACCGAACCTCATCAGTTGTTTGAATAATTTTTAAATTATGTTTTTCGCAAATACCTAAAACTGTTAATCTGATATTTCGTTTTACTATTGGATATTTTATAGCCATTCTGTAATTCCAAACAGAATAATATAGCTTCAGTAAAGCCAATTTTCCAGGTTTAGGGCTTTTATATCATCATTACGCCATAAATGAACAAATCATTCATGTGGGGTTAACGGTTATTATGATTTTATGTGATTTTCAGGTATTGCTAGTCCCTCTATGCGTGTTATTATCGCCTATATGCCATAATTCACCAATGTTCGAGCGTTTAAAATCAGTACCTTCATACGCAATGAAATTTGTGGATTGGGATGTGGTAATAGCCGGATCAAACATCAGGAAGGAAATGTTAAAACAAGTATTTATAGGGTCGCAAAGTTGTAGATAGCAATCCTCTAGACAACTTTCTGTTCTTATCTTTCCTCAAGTTATTTAAGTTGAATAATCTAATTTAACATAGCACAAACACATTAACTTTGTTAGTTGTTATACGTATTATAAGTATGAAATCTTTTTTAATACTATTGAGAGAGAGAAAAAACAAATTCTGCCTTACTGAAATTGACTGAACAACTAACCTTGGGTTTCAACTCTTCCCTTGGGCTCTTTAGAACTTTTAGTATTATTTCAGTAAGTACACATGAACATTCAAATGCATTATAAATACATATTACAACTTGCAAATAAAGGCAAATTGGGCTGAATTTTATAATTGTCATTCTGAGATGTAGAAGTTGTTAGAAAAAGTAAAGAAAATTTTATTTTTCGTATTACGTCACGCGTTCTTGCTTAAATACTTTCTGCATCTTTTACTTTTTACAAGTATAAATAAACGTTGAACATACCTTTCGACGTTATCCATGACGAAATAAAATAGAAGAAGTAGACATATTAAATAACAAATTCAAGTGTTTATTATTTAGCGACCTGGGACTAGGTAAAATCAATTAAAAACAGTGCAACATCTGCAAATGTTATATAGTAAGTAGTAAGTAATACCATGAGAGGTTAGTAGGTTAGGTTTTGTTTGTTGTTTGATACAGACTGACGTAAAACTTAACCTGCAAATCTCGAGTTTGACATAGACTGACAATACACTTCAGTACTGCCAAACGTATAACACATATCAAGGCCTGCTCAGAATCATTTTTTTTATTTCATGGTACCATAAATACAATTAATTTCACGGTTATATTGCAAAAACTTGTTGCTTAGTGACAGAGAGTGTCATTTTTGGAAGCCCGCAAAGAGGGTGGAACAAGTAACCAATTACTATGCATTACTAGAGATACTGCACAGTAATATTTTGTTCCTTGAATTATTATTTCGTGTGTATAATATTAGTTACTAGATAAAACTGCTCGATTGCTGTTACCAGATATTAATTCCGAGTACCTTACTTAAATTGTGCGCTCTGTTTGGTTAATAAAAATGTGAAGAGGATAATCAACATGTCCTCTAATCAGACTTATAGCGGTCCATTTTTTCAGTTTGTACAAAAAACTAAAATATAATCACTTTACTAAAAATCAGAATCTAATTAATGTCTTATTAAGTCTTACATGAAGGGTTGAATGTACAAAAGTAATTCAGTAGCCGTCGGATTAATTGCCAGGAAAGAAAAAACAACTAAGATTCTATTTAACAGCGAACTTAATGAAAAATAGTGAACTTCAGAAGTACAAATAACGACTTCTGGATTTAGTAGTTGGCGCTAGATAAACTCACGCCGGAAAGGAGAATAGATCTTAATTTCTCCTGCCGTTTTGCTGACAAATCGAGTTCTTGGAGAAATCTCATATCTAGCATCACAGAACCACTGCCGGAGGTTAGAAACCCGATTGTTATTAAATAAAATTTCTACTTTTAATATAATTTCTACTGTATAGATATGAAAAAATAATCGTTACCAAAGCATTACAGGCCGTTTCTTTTTGCTAGGTGGAATTTGAATTCTATTAAATATAGCTTATATACTACATATTATTAGTGTATGAAAAAAAGGCCCACATTCTTATCTCCTGTGTGAAATTAGTAATAACTCTGTCATTTACAAGTAAACAAAGATAGGATTTTATGCACATTCCACTGCAACAAGGACTTACACTTGACATGGGAACTCATAGGAACTTTAGTTCATAACAGCTTTAATAATAAGGTGATAACACCGTCCAAATCTTTAAAATTTATTGAACCAAGTTTAAACGTGTTCAACCAACTAAATCAATAAATGATAATAAACCTTAGGTTTCAACTCTCGCTGCAGGATCTCGTAGCCGACTGCAACTTTGGAACTTTTACTATTTTTTTTGTAGTAAATACACATGAACATTTAAATACATTACAAATACATATAACTTGCAGATAAAGAAAAATGATGGTCAGTTTTAAAATTGTCATTGTTAAAAAATGGTGATAATGCCGTCCAAGCCTTTAAAATTTAGTAATGTAGTAACAAAATCCTTAACAAACCTTTCTTGATTTTCCTGAATCTGTTACTTAACTTAATTCAAGCTTTTTATAAGAAAATGTTTCTCAGCAAAATGGAATATATTGTAATGATGCCCTCAACTAATAAAGGTTTTAGTGAAAATATAAATAATTAAATAGGGCAAGTCACCACACAAGACCCTGAGTAGTTATATTAAAATTTAAAAATGTAAAACTCTGCCTGTCAGTATTTTAGGCTAATCAAAATGAAATGTATTTATTACTCTTTAATAAAATGGTTAATTGCCCCTTTCTATATTTTATCGAATTGCAATATTTCTTTGGGCTTGCTCCGGCAAAACAAGTAATGTAGCATGCTGTGAGAATGCTTAATTATTTTCAATTAATATCCAGATATCTAAAGGGTATCATGGGATAACAAGTGTAAGTGAATAGCTGGTGAGGGTAAATATTAGCAACCAGAGGGTTGTTTACTGCAACTGAAAAAGTTTCTATATTTCAGTAATCTCAGTCTAATTAGTCACGTTAAAGGTATAATATCCCTTTAATTGTGAGTGTTTGGTATTTAGCTTTTAATCATATTAGTTTAGTTTATTTCATTAGTAATTCTTAATACAAGTAAATAGCTGTACATAAATTTAGTGTAGTTTGTAATTCTACCTAGCGGTAAGTTTACCCACTATTGGTGGAACGTCAAGTTATGGGGCTTACTGTCCCCTCTCCTGCCACCCCTAAATCTTGGGTCGGTGGCCCACATTGAAAAGAGATGAATTTAAGACGAGTTGGTGAACGGTCGGTCAACTGATCCCGTTTTTTTGTTGTTTTTGTGTAATCGCTCGTGTTTATCGTTTTGTGCTCCTGGAGTCACGGGTCAATCGACGTGCCACCCCACATGAGCCATCCTGTATGTCCCTCCAAGGTAAGTCCCTGTACGAATTTCTACCTTGCGTGGGTATTATCGAGTCTTATGCTCTCCGTTTAGGTAGAATTAATTTAGATATTAATTGCCCTGGAGACAGATACAGTGAGAATAATATTGAAGTTTGGTACGTGTTAGCAAGAATAGCCTTCTGCACGATCAAAGTCTGACCAAGGAGTCACAATTATTATTCGCATAGCGATTTGGAGATTAATAGAAACCATTTCAAGTGGTTATTGGTGTTTAAGTCATCAGCTAGTGCGAGTGTTTGTGTTTGTGGCATGCTGCACTACCGTTTAACAAAATATTAAACGGTCACGACAGCTACAACGAGTTTTTATGGGTCTTCGACATCTTAAAGGAGATGCTTGACGACTGTGATCAGTTTGGAGCTGATATAGAAACACACTTCAGGTACGATTTCATCTTTGAGAAGGTTAGTGTATTTTAATAACAGTTGGGTACGGCAAAATTAGAATAAAACATTGTATTTTAGATTTAGAGAACATTTAGAATATTAAGTTTTCCAAACTTGAATTGATTTGAGTGCTCGACGTTTTCGGCTTTTATATTTAGAAATTGTATTATTTTTGGTCTAGTTATCTTTAAGAAAGTTTAACCTCACATTTTTGGAACAAGTAATTTAATTAAATATTTTGACAACCTTTAGTTTGATTATTAAATGTAATGTCAAGCCAAACATATTAATACACTATAACTGAATTATAAGGTTCAATTTCAAGTACTAGATAGTGTGATTTAAAAAGCAAGTAAAATTGATAATAATTTAATAATTCAAAATACAATTGTAAAGGTATAATTTATATTAACAATAACTCATTCAGCTGAGAAGGAAACAGAGTTCTTAATTGCTAAATAAGCTGGCTAGCCGAGGTACATTTAAAAAGAATTAAATGACATAATTTCAATGTCATATATTTATTGATGAGATATGTCAATTTAGAATTTATTTGAAAGTAACAAGGTAAGTGCGAAATATATTATTATTGATACTACTTCTGTTCAATAAGCAAATAGGGTAGATATCTTAATTTAATTATTATACATAAAAAACCCGGAAGAGAGGTGGTGTAATAAACACAAGATTAATATCTCAGGTTAGGTTCAAATTTGAGTTTTATTTTAAAATTATTCTTTAGAATATTTAACTCAGAGTAGCTCAAATACGCCAAATTTTAGTGCAACCGCGCTACTCGCTTCAATTACTCATAACCTCACAAACTTGACTTAACCACAAAAAGTTCGCGCGTGCATACAGCGTTTTCTTTTGATATTCAAAAGCAAAATTTGCAAGAAACCACAAGTAAACTGAGGCAAATCTCCCGCCTAGCGACAACTAACTTGATTTTGTTTAAGATGTGACGTAAAACGACGCTACCTATCTTTTGAGCTAATTCCCGTGATTTTCTGGTGGCGCCACGCAATTTACTCGAACTGGGACAGATCTGGACGCTCGAAAACACGCTGAATCTCTTCAGCAAGGTGTATTCTCGAAGTACACTAGCTTTCCAGACTCCAACCACATAAAACATGCCAAACCGTACCTTTGAAATTCTCGCCGATCTCGCCTCGGAGCTGGTTCAGGTGATGCCGATGTCCTTATTCGCTGGAAGTCGCTTTCCTGGACCCAAATTTTGTTCTGGGGTGCTCTTACACCTCTTCCTGGCCTGTAGGACTTGCGATCCCTGGCTTTTGAAGTTCAAATAGACCGGTGTCGCAGCTCGAAATTTCCAGGTGTCGAAGCCGAAACTCAGGCCGAACTTGGTTTCATTAATTTAACTTTTTTATCGGAGAAACTTTTACTAACACACCCACTGATGCCCGGTAACTTGTAGAATAAATTGGTATACTTTTTATAAGTGGCAACTAATTTTTATTATATTAAAACATTAAAGTTCAAGAGCACCATTTGCCCACAACTTGACAATTACAGGAATTAATTTCTTATTTTTTAACAATAAAGCACCGCGTTACCTAGTAATCGCGATCTGATATTGTTTAAAGGTAACAAGTATTACTTACAATTTCACATAAAGGAATAAAATTTGATTAACATGTTCGCTGTTTAAAACTAGAAATTGTCTTTATTTCTTATACATAAAAATTGTTCTTTCTCGCCACATAAAACGTTATTTATCACTGCTCTGCTATGACCACTTAGTTTTAAAAATGCACTAGCACTTGAGTTCAATTTTAAACACGTCACTGATTATTCTTCATTTCAGTTGCCCTCGATTTGTATTGCTCTTTGCAAATTCTATCTTATCTTGCTTCGATTTCCATCTACCTTTTAGCTTGCTTGCTTTTCACTGGCCTGTACTTTTATTAATAACTCGACGCTCATATTCATTATGCAGATAACCAACCTTCTGTATTATTTACTTTCATTTGGTCCGACTTCAAATATGCTCAAACCTATCATATTACTTATAGTATATTAGCCATCTTAAATCTTTCTTTTACTCAAACTTCAAATTCAATCCCTCTGAAATCTGGTTTTCTTATGCCTGTCTTTATCCCTCTAATTATGCTTCTTGCATCTCATTACCAATGCATTTAATAACTTCATCTACTGTTTAGATTGCAATTAAATAAAATATTTCAACTCTGTGCTTTAATTCACTTTGTTCAATATTTCTCTCTGCATACAGAATCAAATTATGAGCTTTAAACCATCTCAATATAAAGCTATTTCTTGATAATATTATTGTTGTGTATATTTCAACATATGAATGTTGATTAACTCAGTCTGGCGAAGCATATTTATGTAGGTTGAAATTGTCATTGGCGAATTATAGGTTTTTCAGTAAACAACCTCTTCTCATTCGCGGCCACTTGTTGATGAATAACCACCCCTTTGTTTTATTCCCGCGTTACTGGTATTATTATAACATTCTGGTTTGTTAAAACGTAAAAGTTACAGTACTGTTCATTTTCGATTTTCCATTCATTCTCGAATACATTACTAGTCAAGCGTATAAATTCTGCAAATATATATTTTTCAAATATTTTTGTTTCTTACCCTGCTGGCATATTCTAGGCTAGCAAGCCTGGTGTTACACCAGGTCAAAAGGTTTTGATGACCTCTTTCACTATGCCTTATTTAAATATATTTTGGACAGTGATACAATGTAGGTTTTTAATGTTCAGGGTAACACTGTGCTAGTTTCTGCGTTCCATTTATACCTAGGAAGTTTTTCATAATTTATAAACCAATATTTTCATTTATGATTTAATATGTACCTCACTTTAGAAATTCTTCCATCCTCGTGGCGTACATACGAATTTAAGTTCGCTTATAAACCACTACATACAAAAAAACACTTCGGCCGAAACTTTGCTTTTAAAAATTTGAAATTTAACTTGGCGCCGTAAAACCAACAACTGTGTTTTTCCAACAATTCAATTTTATGTTATCGTTTCCGTAGAATGTTCTGCAACCCTCGCAGTTCGCGCTAGAATATATTCTGCATACTTGCTCACATTGCTAGAGGAGGTTATAAGTAAGCGTTTCAGTGTTGCTAATAGCATTATGCATAGCAAAGTAAATGTTACGCAAGTTACGGGCTGCATAATGCAAATATGTCTAGACAATTCCGACAAACAAAATTAGAAATGTTACTGCAGCACTACCTTCAAATAAATTGAACGAAAAGCAGGAGAGTTGCTCTAAAAATCAATGCCTTATATGAATCTGATATGAAAGCGGAATCGCAGATATGAAGTAGAAGTTTGATACTCATGCCGCTCCTGAAGTATTTATAAGTCGCCGTCTATGATTTCAGATTTTTTGGAAGCAAGTCTTTTCAATTCACCGCCATTTGATACTATGAAAGGCAGGGAAATAAAAATTGGTTTATAGTTTACTTATCTTAATTCTGCTTCACTAAAAATTGAGTCGGGGTTGTTTAAATTAATGCACACATATGGTTTTATAATGTGTCTCGCAAAAGCCAGCCATACATTAAACAAACATAAATATTTAAAACATTAAAGCCTATTTTAAACCGAGGTATACAAGGCGTCCGGAAAGTCAACCGTGTCACTTCTGGAGGTACTAGGGGACGCTATATGTGGTCGAAAAGTTCTAATCTATTTTTGGCTTAGAAGCATAGTTTTCGTAAACACGAATGTTGAAAATTAAAAAGAAAAAGTTGAGAACTGCTGTACTTTGCCTTAAATTGGAGGCTTGACGCAGTGTCTTGAGATAGGCTGGGAAAACAATTGTCATATATGCTTTCTACATACATAATTTATTAGCTTTTAGAACCCTTTTAAAACGAAGTAGAATAATTTTAAATCCAACAATGAAGACAAAACATCGACGTACTCACAGACCCAACATCACCAGAACACCATACACAAAAAATATAGGTATCATCATACTCCTGCACAGTGTATATTTTTACTACAAAAGTCAAACACGCAATTATTTATTACATTGCCATTAATTGACAAAAAAACATCAAAAACACAAAAACGCAGTAGGTAACATACGGCGGTTCACAAAATTTGCGGTACCAATTTCAACAGTGAATTCTGAAGAAATTATGCCAAAAATTCATTTTGAGGGGCGTAATCGCCTTCAGTACGAGTTTGAACTCGCTCGAGTCATTATGTTGTCCGTAGCGATTTTTTTTGTAAAACAGTTTTTTCTAGTGCGTTCTAAAAATGAGTGACATCAATATTGAGCAGCGGTGTGCCATCGGGTTTTTCTTCAGGTTTGGCCACAGTGCAAAACTTCAGCAGGTCTACCGAGACAGTGTTTGATCAACGGCCCAGATTTTTCGGTAGTTAAAGGCATTTTCAGATGGAGAAGAGTCGAGTGAAGATGAATCACGAAGCAGCAGGCCTTCATCTTCAGGAACCGATAAAAATGTCGACAGAATCCGGGATCTTGTGAGTGCAGATCGTCAATTGACAGGCAGAATAATCGAGGGAGAGTTGAATTTAACACACACCTCCGTCATCAGATTTTGACCAATGAATTAGGGATGAGTAATATGTGCAAAAATGGTTCCAAAACACCTTTCCCAGGACCAAAAGGACATCAGAAGGGGAAGGTGCCTTGACTTTTTGGAACCGATTGAAAGTGATCCCCATTTTCTGGAACGTGTCATTAGTGGTGACGAGTCCTTGTGACTTTTTCCTCTTTCCGAGATTGGAAAATCACCTCAACGGACTTCATTTTGAGACACTTGAAAACATTCAAACGGTTGAAAAAAATCACTCATTACTTAATTTACATATCTCGTATATCTGGGCAATGATGTAAGAATCGATAAGGTCAATAAAATATGGAACTGTTTAGAAGAATCGCTCTAGAATATGCAGCATATGAAAAACTAAGAGACATATTCAGAGCGTAAAGAAGAATGAAAAGATTGATGCTGAGTTTCAGTCTTAAAAACCGTGTGAGAAACGAAGAAATATGCAGAAGAACTATGCTAGATGATATAATACATCTTCTAATACGAAGATCAAAATGGAACAGGGCTGAACACGTAGCCAGAATCAGGGTTGGCCGATGAACGAAAAAGGTCCTCGAGCAGAGACCAAAAGCCGACAAATGCAGTAGAGGAATACCTCCTACCCAGTGGACCAATGATCTCAAACTGCATTGCGACTTTTAAAAAAAGGGAGAACTTTCAATAGACACGAGAGACTGTGTGACGATGGCTGAGTTATTGTCCAACAGTTACATGATTTTTTTACAATAGGATAGACAGTGCCTTGGAGTCCCATCCTTCCTCTTCACAGAACCTACAGTATGTGTTTATTTTCATCCTGTTGGCTCATATGTTTACTCACACGACAGTAAGTATTTTTGCTCTCTGTCTTATTTTGTCGTTTTCGTATTTCAGGGGTTCTTGTGTCGCTTTCTGACAAGGCTCTCATCTGAAAATTCTGAACTGCCTTGAGCTAGGGTATTAATTCCAAAGTTTGGGATCATTTTCTTGTAATCAGATTCCAGTTTTCTCTTTGGCAGTGTTAAACTGCGGTTCTATCAGCTGTTTTGTACTGGATAATTTGTCAGATTTTTTGTTGCTTTTTATTACCTAATGCCCTAGCATGTTCCCTATGTTTAACCAGTTTCATATGTTCATGTTGGACGATGGAGCTTGAAAAACTGCCTGACTCTCCATCAGGTTATGTATTAACCTACCTTTTTTATATCTGCATCATTATTTGGGCTCATCTTAAAATTTCTATTCTATAGTCCCGAGTTTACGCTGATCGCATTGCCTTGGTCTTGTGCCACAAATATTTAGACCTTTTATATTTTTGGTTCTTGAGCTAACCTTTTCCTTGCAATCTTCATGTCATTCTGCACTCAAATATATTTTAAAAAGTTTTTGGAATTGGTAGATTGTCTTTATTTTGTCAGACTTTGGAAGATGCAGTTTTAATGTATACGATTAAAAATTTCTGAGCACACCTTCGTGCTGTTATATGCTCCAAGTCTCCTTCTTTTATTTTCTGTGCAGCCATACCAAGGCTGTATACGTTATTACAGATATAGTTATTTTAGTAAAGAGGCAGTATATCAGTTTATGTGTCAGCTTCTTGTTTTGACAAACAAGTTTCTAGAGTTCAAGCATGCATTGTTTGCAATGTGTCCCAGTTGGCATTTGAAGGTAATTTCGGTATCCACCTCTCCACCAACTGATTTTTTTTACTATATAGTGCCAGGTCTCTATACTTCTTTTTCTTTCTGCATGTAATTGTCAGAAGCCACAGTTTTTCTTTCTTTACCGATAATCCTTTGGCTTTACCCCATCTTTCCGCAGTATGCAGAGAAAACTGGCGAATACCAGCTCTTGGAATTTCCACGGTCTATAACTGGCGATTTCATCAGCACAGTCCGGTATGTATAGTCCCTTCTCTTCTAGTTCCCTTGGGAGGCCAGCCACAGCGAGGCTCCACAATAGAAGTGGACATCTTCTGGCCATCGACACACTCACGGTTGTTTCGTGATTTTGCTGTTATTAATTTATCTAAATATATAAATGCTCTGTAAATGGTTCGGTAGCTTACAATATTACATTTCAACGTATTATTTCGGCAGTATCTGCTAAGTAACAACATTCCCGTCCTTATTTAAGTGACAACAACAAATTTGTTAAATATATTAATTCTCTAGTAATCCAGTTTTAAGTGTCTTACAAACCTTAAGATAATAATTACTCACACATTCAACGTAAGTATAGCTTTGCTTAAAAAGAAACAAAAAAAAATTAAAATAATCATCAAGGTATGATTGAAGTTGCGTCCTCCAGAATGTTATAGTCAGAAATAAATGTATTTCAGCAAATCATACAGCCACTAACTCAATTGATGCCTGTATTGTAGTCCCGATTTAAATCGACCACTTCCTCTTTTTTAATCCTCCAAGGGTTAGCTAACTTATTCAGTAATAAATTTTAAAGTAGCATCGATCAATATCAAGTTAAAACGCAAACGTCTACTTTATGACGCAATAAATTAACGTAGAGACATTTGAAATGCAATTAAGGTGAAAAGAAGCTTCATATATATTTGATCAGGAGGCGCATATAAAATGCAAATCACCTTTTTCCCTTTAGGCCCCATATTTGAAAAATTTAAAGTGGGAGTGCTCTTTATCAGATATATTGTAATGATATACACTCCTGTGTGTGTGTGTTAGAATCAAATTTAGAAAAAATTAAGGGATTAAAAATGGTTGAAAATAATTTGGATCTATTCAGGTATAAGGTGGGAATGTGAATTGATATTATGTAATTACAAAGGGAAAGGGAATTTATAGTACGGAAAATATCTATTTGAAAACACAGATGGATTGGAAAATATATAATAATTTAAAAATTGCAGTTTAAAACGAATGACAAATACTTAATTGAAATAAAATAGAAATTTAGTAGGTTTGAATCAAATATATTAAAACTAGAGTGTATAAAAAGGGAACTGATATCGTTAAGTGATTTTTGTTTCGATTATTATTGAAAATACCAAATTTAAAAATGTAGCAAAATAATTGTGTGTGACTAAAAATATTTAAAATAACCCTGTTTTTATTAAGAAAATGTGTTGAATAATAAAAAGGGGAGTAATTGAAATCTACGAGGTAAAGTAAAATGGAAATTTAAAATAACAAGAATAAGTGGGGACATGGACTAATGAAGATTACAAGTATGTGGTAAAACTAATGGATAGCAGAATTAATCTACAAAAGTGAATCATTAGAGAAATATAATGGGTCAAGTTTATTGTAAAGTCTATTTGATATATTACATTAATCAAATCGGATTACGTCAAGCTGCTTGGTACTGAGTGAAACTTCCAGAGGATCGTCCGATAAGGGAAGCACATTCCAGGAGGTTGGTAGATATGGTAGCAAGTAGGTGTCTGCAGAATTTGGTCTGTTGGCTGCGTACTGTAGAGAAGGTGGAGTTGCTGATTATGGACGATTAGGACGTCTTGTCTGTCCATGAACCATGCATTGCGGGAAGGTGCTTGAAAGAGTCGAGTAGAAATCAGAGAAGAGCAGTTTGGTATGTTGTGCGGACGAAGTAAAAGGTGGGTGAGTTTATTATTAAAGTCATAACTAGGAAACGAAATAAAGACAATAAAAAGGTGAACTATTTATGAAAGAATTACTTACTCTTTTAAAATTGTTGTGTACCATTGTAATAATCGGGTATTTGTCATTTGAATTTCAAATATGTTTTGACATTTGGTTAACATAAGTTATTGTGACTTATGCGAATGAGATTAACAATATTAGAACATCAATTTTTCAGAAATCGGTTAACTATATAGATAAAGTAATCCACCCCTGATTTTCAGGAGTTACCTCGAATAAAAATTATTTACATTCTATACATAAAAGGGCAATTTTTAATTTAAAAAGAGTTTAATATAGCTATACTTGAAGATTATAGCATATTAAAGGAGCTGCAACGAGGACCTTAACAAATTTATGACTGTCCAATGTGTTGAAAGTTAATCAACAGAAATAATAGATTATTAAAAAATAACTAAAGATAATACGTTGTAAGTAATACTTCAATATATTTCCAGGTTATCTGGGTGGCTCCAACATAATTTCTTCAAAATATGACATGGCCGAATCAATGTCAAGTTAACGAGAAATTAATAAAAGATTTGAATTTTTCCTAAAACGTGGAAGATAAAGCAAATTCAAACCACGAACACTCGAGCACTTTAAAGAATTGCCCATGAAGGTGTAACTGGCAGCCCAAGCATTTATTCTTTATGGCAAAGCTAAATGGGTTGTTAAAACACCCCGACCTATTCTAATTGACCTACGCAGACATCCGGAGACCCCAGAGTCCCAGTAACGCCTTAGAAAAGGGACTCTGAGGGTTACTGTAATCGTGAGCTTAATCGTAAACTAAGACTGAGTTGTTACCTACACGGTTTTATTCAACTCAGGATATTCGCTCATCCAGAAAGCTTAATTTATAAATTGCGGAGCGAGTTTATTAATGGTGACCGTTTTTTGTCAAACAGTAATCTCGCTCTTGTTCGCCTGTTCCCAAAACAGAGGTAGTTTCATTTTTTGTAGACGCACCTAATCTTATTAAAAAGGATCGAATCCAATTATACTACGCCTTCTTCAAAGCATGGAACAGAACTCCCTCAAACAGCGCTGTTTTATAAATGTTTGCCCCGAACGACTTCCTCTCAACACAAGAAGTTGTTCGCTAGGATTACCGAGTATTAGCTGTAAAATCGCAAAAAAATCGGACAGCACGGATTCGGAGAAATTGGATAATGGAAATGAAAACAGGAAGGCAACAACTCCCATAAAGACGTTAAGGTGTAAGCTGCCTTTTTAATATCTACAGACGTTGCTCCTTCTCGCGGATAAATACTTAATTTCCTACTGCATCACGCTGTCGTTCTGACAGCTTCCTATTACATAAATTTTTCAAAGGACGGTGGAATGCGAAATACATGAAATTATACTTAGACGTTTAAGAAATATTCATTTCGAGTAAAAATTACAAAATGTAACGTTAGAACTGGAATTTCAATTTATATCCATTCAGCCTTCACTTAGTACTGAACATAATTATTATTATAGATTTTTAGTAGTGACTCGTTCATCTGTATTAACAAAACTCGTTGTATCTAAATAAAATCGTTACAAAACTTTATGTGTGGTGGTCAAAGTGGTCAATCTTAAGCAGAAAATATCCCGGAACATAACTCTTCTGCGGTTAAGTAAGTGCAGCATTCGGAAATGTAATGGCTTCAACTGTTGATCCTTTAAAAGACAAATTTTTAGAGCCATGATTTACTATGACCTTAAAAGTTCCCTATATCCGAAAGAAGCCTTTGGACGACTTCACGCTGCATTTGGTGACAGAGCACTGTTTATAGCTGGTTTAATAAATTTAAATTTGAACGAGTTTCGAGAGGGAAGACTAATTTCAGCAGTTATCCAACAGACATAGACGCCGTACGAAGAACTGTTCAGGAGGACAATTGAGTCACATATAGAATTATTAGGATCTCCTTGGGCACTGGCATGACTGCAATAATCAAGATTTTACATAATCATTTCGATGTAAGAAAATTCTATTGTAAGAGGATACTACACAGTTCAACAGAAGCACAAAAATAACAGTGTATGCAGTGGTGCATGAAAACACTTAAGAAATATGATGAAGCAGTTTACAACATCATAGCTGGTGACGAAAGCTGCATATATGTGCATTCGATGCCGAATCTAAGAGGCAGTCTGCACAATAGGAGTTCCAACAGATCCTAATCTAGTTAAAGCGAAGCGATGTCGAAGTGTTACTAAGAAAATGATTAGTTGCTTCTTTTTAAACAGTATGCCTGCCAAACGTTATTCAAAAAGCTTTTTACGCCGCCCAAGAAGTGAAATCATTCTGCGCCATTACAATGCTTCAAGTCATACCGCACATCAAACAAAATAATTTTTAGAAGCTTCCTGGTAAAAATTGCTAAGTCATCCCTCATACAGTCCCGACCTAGCACCTTCCGAACACTTACATTTCGTTGATTAAAGAATAAAATGTTTTCCTAATAGGAAGTCAATTATCATAGCAGAAATATCAATGAACTAATATAGGGTTTAATATAAAAAGGTTCGAAGAAGTAAATTGCTATAAGAATAGAAAGCATGATTCGTTGAAAAGAAGGTGGAGATTGTCAGCAGAGCTTTCCTGTTGTGTACATTTGACAGAAATTCGTGCACTGCGTAGCATGGACATGTGCTTTACAAGAATAACATTTCACATTTTGTTTTTGGACAGAAAACATATCTTACACAGATGCTAATTTGCGGCTCAGCATAATCTTTCTCAGTGTTCGCAAATTTGAACAAGATACATATCTGGTGCGCGGGAAATGAAGTAATTTTGAATTTTTTTTTTAAATGAGAAATCGTCAAACGTACAGCCAAAGCCTTCTGGCCTCTGGCACTCTTATGTTGTTAGCATTATATAGAACGATGGTGTTAATTCCAGTTGCATGCAGAAGTGGAACTGTCTATAGTTATACAAGATACGGAGTATGTGTTGCACATTTGGTCTAACACATTTATTCCTCCCTTAACTGACTTATATAAGATGATAATGTCAGTGTTATTTGTCCTCTCATCAATAGAGGAATCATTACGCATTGTTGACAAACATATTAATGTTTTTTTTTAATGTATTTGAAAGCAATAATACGGTCGAGCAGATTGCTTTCCACAGTAAACTAAATTACGTGTAAAATAGGTCGTGCATTACAAATATTTTAATTACATGTTTTACTAGTTTATTTTGGATGTTCTGAATGAAACTGCATCGTTCTCCATATAGTTCCAATCTTTCGTCGATTGTGACCCCTTTTCTAACAGAATGAGTTGCGTATATCACTGTTAATTTGTCAATTGTGGGGCCTTTTGTTCTGATTTGTTCATCATAAAACCTAATTCATACATCCTAAGAGAACAGGGAACCTCTTGCAGCTTATGCAATCTAGGAAGATTTCTATACCGGTACCATCGTTCTTCTTTCAAATTATATATACTAGTGTAAAAAACAATAGCATCAATCATTTGAACTTTGGCTGGAGAATGGGGTTTTCCTTCATTTTGTCATTTTTACTTTGGTCGTAAGTAACTCGTTGAATCACTAGCGTTATCTTCTTCATTAATAGCTTCAGAGTTGGAGCTACTTCTTTTTCTCTTGCTTCGAATTGGTGTCATGGTCGCTCTCAAATACAATTTCCCCTTCAAAATTTCCTGAATTGTCATACATGTCAACATCTTTTTCAACCTTTAACAAATTTTTCTCATCTTCGTCTTCGTCTATCTTTAAATGCAATTCAAGCTCTTTGTCCGTTTTTCCTTCGTGTTTTACAGATCCAAAATTGCCAATGATGGGAATTTTAATTCTACTTACGTAAGTGCACCAGAAGAACACAAATTCGTGGCTTCCTTAGTACTGAGCCTTCAGTCTATTATTTTTTCGTGTCTAATAATTTTCCAATTTCATGAAGACAATTTCTGAACAAGCTATATGTCCCACTTCGTGGAAATTTATTGTTAGCCGTGGAAATTTGCACTATAACCCAAGCAAGGAAAGTATTCGAAATTAAACTGCTACAATAATAAAAATTGAGTCTAATTATTTAGAGAATTTTCTTTATGGGACAATAGTAAAACGAATTTTGCAAACTTAAGTAATCATTTTTGAATTTAAATACCTTAATACAATTTTTTTTCCATAATTACTAACATAGATCTTTTAGGTTCTTCTTCTTCTTTCCCTTAGTATAGGCTGAGAGCTTATTACTATCACACTGAGTGCTGTTTTATAAGCCTTCTTCGCGATCTGAGCAGGTGGCTAGCTTAACTCATTGATAGGAAAAATAGTATGATGGCTGGAGATGTAACCAGTGTTCGGGTGTGAGGTTTAAAACTTACCACCTGCCGACTGCAAACGCAAACGCTTTCTATCTTTTAGGTTGTGCAGTTTTAATCACTAGACCGTAAGTTGACAGAAATACTGACTTTGACATTTACAATTTTAAATTATACTATATTCGTTTGCTAATACGCTATAGTGCAGTATTTACATCCCTAGTGCATACCCAATTTTCATCCGATATATTATTGTGGAAAAACTGAATTCTAGTTCTTTCGTTGTCTGCCAATTTGATATTTCTTCTACACTTTCTACTAAACAAAATAAAAACAATACGACTATAAGATTGGAGTAATTTTCTTAACAAAATAAAACAAAATATGCTGTGATAAAAATTTACTACCTTTTCTTTCCCTCCTCCAGAAGATAAAAGAAGTATTGTAATCGCGAAAAGTCACCTACCGAGATTTCTTCAGATCATCACGTGCCAGGGTCCCTAGAAGACGAAAAACATATTTTCGCAACCGTCTGTCTGTCGGTCTGTCTGCCCGTCTGCTCGTCCGCCTGCTTATTTATCTCTCCATTTGTTCGCGGTATATCTCAAAAGGAGGACTATATTTTGCATGCAGATTAGATATCTACCGGGCACGAAAGCGGATATACTTCCATTCAAATATCTACAGAATGAGCACCTGAAAAAATGTTTCTGTAACACAGGAATCGGTAAAACTAATTATTTTCCCATAGCTCAGGTTTTAACATTTGAAGACCCAACATATACATAATGAACATAGCAAAAAGAGGAAGGTAAAAAAGATTGCTGATAGCAATGTACAACAATAGTTGCTCGCTGTACATGCGAAAGAAGTTCCTTGTAAAGCCCTTTACAGATTTTTATGTATTACGATATAATAATGGTGCTAGTCCAAGACAATGAAAAATTAATTACATGTCTTTTTTCCTGAATTACTAGGTTTGCAAATGACGGTAATTAGGATAAAATGCTGTTTACAATAATACAGCCCAAAAACTATTAATTAGTGTTTATGAAAAACTCTGATTAATGTTATTGTATATTGTATAACTCCTAACCAAGAATCACAAATACTTGAAAATAAAACTAAGGAATGGTTATCACTCTTTGACAATCACAAACTGCCTGACTCGATTAAACATTCTATGGTTGGTATTTGTCGCTTAACATATTATAAGTGAAACTTTCTGGAAAAATGTTTTGCAACGCCACAACGAAATTCATTTGGTGCGTAAAATATACAACTGAGTATGTATCGTATATGTAATAATTCCTACTGTGTATTCTCATTTTCTAGGATGATCCGGCTGAGCTCCAGAATGTCCACATAATTTTACATTTACTTTTTGGGTATAGTGAATCCTAGAAAATTGTGTTTCAAAATGGCATATTCCTTCGTTGCTAATTATCCACATCATTAAGTTTTATAGAACGAAAATGCGCTTTGAAAGAATACGTACCCGAAACAAGCGAACTTTTAAATGCATATCCTAGAGTGGTGCTAGATATTCTATTTTTAAAGCGAATTGACTGACAATTGACCTTGGAAATTTTCAGCTATAATATCCCAAGGACAGTGATAATTACGAAATAATTTTATTGCAGTTTCCGAAAGCACGTTGCTTGGAAACAGCCCGACGCCAGCGGCGGAGGGCTGTTGCCTAAAAGCAACGTGCTTGAGGAAGTTGTAATAAAATTATAAGTATTTATCAATGGTCGAGGGATATTCGGTTAGACAATTTTTGCCCTTGAAACTATTTATTTACATTTATTTAGTGAAAGTGCAATTATGAAAAGAATATGACATCTTAAAATACTTCATTGCGAACTGTCAAAAACTTGACGTAACATAGCAACCCGAACTGACCGCTGTACACAAAGTGATAACAACCCATGGGCAGTTTGCAATGTAAGGGTAATCTAATTGGTTGATTTTGCCCACATGACTAGAAAAGAGTTAATTTCATTGGATCACTAGTTTCACAAAAAATTGTCAGTTAAATTGTATAAATGGTAAATAAGCCAGGTGACGTATCTGAAGTAATGCTATTAGTAATGTTATGTGCTATCGTTCACTCAGAAATAGTTTGTTATTTATTTACATTAAGTAGATACATTTAAGTAAATGGGAGAATGTCTTAAGGTTGTGATATTAAAACTATTTTTAATTGTTTAAACGGGTGGTATTAAATCTTTCGAATTAGTTAACGCTACAGTATTAATCCTGCCAAATAAACTACAAGAGTATTTGGTTTAGCCAAGGAGTAAAAGCACTTATGATTATCACTGTACGCTTCAACATTCCTTCTGCTGTTTTCGTTTTCATAACACCCACGCAGTTTTTATCTGTCATCCCTCTGATAGGTCTAGAATCGTGACCTCCCAACCTGAGTACCGTGTGCATGCCTTCATCCACGTATCTCTTGATCTATCAGTATTCAATCTTTGTGATGGAATTCGCTCCGATAATTTTTCAACCTTCTGTCACCTTGCGTTACTGTGACCCTTTGCAGCGGTAATTGTTTTCTCTCTTTTGTGTTTTCTGCCCCGATATCTGTTTGCTTTGGTGCTCGGCTGTAGCAAGTGTATGGCAATTCCGCACGAATTAATATTTCTAAGCAATACTGTAATTCAATAGATGTATTAAAGTCATTGAAACGATTTCAAATATATTATTTCAATACTGGAATGCAGATTTTATTAAATATCTAGTCATTATTATTGAGTTCTATGCAGAGACGGACTTAGCTATTTACCGCCCCTAAGTTGAAATTTTTTTCCGGCTATCTTGATTATTGAATTTACAAAGTACATATGATTATGTAAATATGGCAAATGGTAAGATATAATTAAAAGGCAAGTTACTTACAAACAAACCATTATTTCCTTGAATAAATACAATCAATAAGCTTTAATAATAATAAATGCATCTTGCCGCCCCTCAAAACTTGCCCCTTTAGGCTTCAGCCTAGTTAGCCTGTGCCTAAATCCGTCTCTGGCTTTATGTTTCCGAATAATAGTTGCAGAATAAAAATATATGCAACACTAGTTTTGGAAAAGTAGCATATTACTACAATGAATAAAAAACAGCATCTCTAACCTTACCCATCACCACATTCAAAAATATGACTACATTACATTTTCTTGCATATAAATTGCAGAAGACGAGACTTGATTTCTCATTTTGTCACAAAATATTCTTTCTTATTTACCCTTCGATAAATATTGTATTTTTTTTTTGTATTTAAACCTTGTAATTGGCAATATGCTTTTACCATACAGATCTCAAAATTCATTATGCTATCTGCATACATTTCAACAAGGTGGTGGTTATGGCAAAATCTAAGATTCCTTCCAGTACAAAATACGTAAAATTTGATCTGGTCTTACCACTCTTTTAGATAAAATACGTAAAGACCTAAATTATCAGTTCAAACAGAAAATTCAAGCATATACCGACGAGGAAGGACAGTTTGAACAAGAGCTAAAAAAGTTAAACCTGAAGCTGTTATATTGCGTGATAGATTAGAACAATATTCATGACCTAACAAGCGTAGATATTTCGGAGATCCACAGAGGACTAGAACACAGGTGGCGTCTGGCCAAATTATGTAAGGAGAAATTAGACTTGTAAATGTCTTCATCTGTAATCATCAATGATTGTATAATTTGTAAGAACTATTAAACAGCTTATATACAACAAAAAAGCTCCTTAAAGGCAACAAAAAACAGTCATTCTACCTTTAACAAACAACTCTCTGAAGAAAGCAAGAAACGCTTCACGATAACACTAGTAGCATTGTTACCTACCAAAAGTGATAGCAGCTTGCTTTTCATATCAGGCGTATCTCAATTTCTATGTGTTACTTCCCTCGTCTGAAAGACGAAGGAAGTATTGTAATCACGAAAAAATCACCTTCCGAGATTTCTTCAGATCTTCACGTTTCAGAGTGCCTAGTTGACGAAAAACAGGTTTTCTCAATTCCGTCTGTCTGTCTGTCTGTCTGTTGGCAGGATAGCTCAAAAACTATTTTGCATACATATTATATATCTACCGCGCATGAAACCGGTACAATTTCATACAAATATATACAGGGTGAGCACCTTAAAAAAATTACATTTTGTTTATTTTTGGGTTAATTTTAAAATAAAAGGAAGTAATAACTTTCACATAGGTCAGGATTTACATTTGCCGAAAATACGACTCAACCGATAAAGGATAATGTAACAAAAGAGTACAAATGTTTCACCCATAACTCCCTTCTGTTCAAGACAGGCTCACGCCACACTTATTTGAAGAAACTCCGTAGCGCAAATGGAATTTACTTGCAGTTAGATCTGCTGCGGAGATGTGGCGGGCTGAAACCTCAGGGTATACATTTTTTTTATTTGAAAATGTATTTATTTTTCATTCAACTTAGTAATAGATACAAGTAATAATTTGTACATAGTGCAGGCTCTATTCTTACCAAAAATGGAAGCCAATAGATACAGAATAAATTTGTTACAATACAAAAACGAGGCACAAATTAGCCATTACTAAATAGAGCTGCGATGGAGAAATTGGAGAGGCCGGTCCTCCGTGGCCCAGGTAGAAATTGTCGAGTCCCTTATGATATCGCACTAAACGTTGGGGCTGCACACGAGGTCCGCCTGCCGTTCGAATTCGACCACCGGTAACGTCTTTTTTATTTGAAAATGTATTTAATTTTTTAGAAACGTGAAGATATCTTTACTCCTAACTTAATCTGATTTTTGTAATTATTTGGTGTCACAATGTCGACGAGGGAAGTTTTGGGTAAAGCCTTTTACAGATTTTTTATGTTGTTATTAACAGCAGGACTATTTCTTATTTGATTTATTATGGTTATCACCTTCTGAGATTTCTTCAGATCTCGAAACATATGTTTCTGTTCTGCTGCCTGCTCACCTATTGAAGATATAGCTCAAAAACTATTTGTTGGGGGATATAATTATTTTTGCATGCGAATTAAATTTATACATAGCACAAAAAGAATATACTTTCAGTCAAATATATAAAGGGCAAAAAAATTTAAAAATAAAATGTCTGTTTTTGCTTTAACTGAGTAATATTTAAAAGTAATAATTTACCCTTGACGAAAATGGACCAAACAGATACAGGGTAAATGTTATAAAAGAGACAAAAATAGGTAAAGACAAGCAGGTCGTATATAATCCAGCCGCATCACGCAGATGAGGGACATTCATTTGCGGCCGTACGAAACCAAGGCGCGTCTTGCGCGTCGAGTACTACCAAGTATTGAACTCGGCCTTGTAGGCGCTGAAATTACGCTGAAGTAAAATCCCACCGCCTGCAATGATTTTTTTTATTAAAAAATTGATGTAAATCCCATTACTAAGTATTTATCTTATTATTTAGAATTATTAGAAGCGTTAAGATATTTTTACTCTTACTTTCCTTTGATTTGTAAATTTTTTAGTGTCACAACTTCCACTTCCGATGGAAGTTCTGAGTAACGCCCTTTATAGTTTTTTTATAGGATGGTGTGCCTGATATTAAAAGCATTCAATCACTTATATCTGCATTTTGTAATGCCAAACGTTATTTCTAGGATTCAAACTAGAATATATTAGTTTATCTTAAAGTGGGTTAGTGCAACTGAAAATTGATGGTTATCCACTCATCTGTAATGATCGGGGTGAGAGTGGTGGTGGTACTTTCTCGTGCTTTAAACATAAGAGCAGCGAAACATCAAGTTCAAATTGACGACCAAGGCATAACGCGGAAGAGCCTAACATTATCGACAACGGCCGTGAAAGCCTACATTCGACTAACTTTGGATTAGATTGAAGTTGGTTATTACTACCTGCACTTGCTGTTTGCGTGGTTTATAAAGCCCCACCGTGTGTCCTAATAATTATGACTGCATTTATTTTAAGAATATGACTAATTCAAAGGTCCAGCAACTGATTACTGAAGCCACCAAAAATTCAGCTACACTTTTGGATGTTATTCTTACTTTCAAAGTTGAGTACGTTGTTGAGTCAGAAGTTCCTTACTTACATATGAGATTTATCTCGGATTAAAAGGGTAAATTAAACACAACACGCCCCGTTCAACCACTGCTCTTTATTTTCACGAGTTTTCAGCTACAAGTCAAACCCCAGAATGAATATTTGAACAGAAATCTCGATACTAATAACTTCTCGTTTTTATGAGGTTTTACACCACTAAACAAACAGTCGGGGTGTGAACGCCGCCCCGCCCAATTAGTGGCAAGGAATTTGGAATTCGTCTCGGCCTTGCAGTCGGACCCCGGAACGGTCGTCAGGGTTGATTTCCATTGCCCTCGATAAAATCCACAGCAATGCTCACACGGCCAACCTGATGCTTGAATTCGTTCTCGAATTAACCATCACCCAGGATGTCGTCCTCCTCGTAGTTAACTACCAAACTACCTGTAATGGAGAAGCAACTCTGCAGCATCGAGTTTTACTCCTAAAGACAACAGCAATCAACTTTTCATACATTCCATAATCATCACAACATCAATAACATATCAATAAAGCGATTTTCTATTCAATATTCACATCCAATACCAAGCTTTTCGTCCTGCAAAGTGCTTTGCTTTCAACAGTAAGCTCTTTTCTCTTTTGTCCTGTAAAGCGTTACGCTTTCAACAGTTTGTCCTGTAAAGCGTTACGCTTTCAACAGTTTGCCCTGTAAAGCGTTACGCTTTCAACAGTAAGCTCGTTTTCTCTTTTGTCCTGTAAAGCGTTACGCTTTCAACAGTTTGTCCTGTAAAGCGTTACGCTTTCAACAGTTAGTCCTGTAAAGCGTTACGCTTTCAACAGTAACCCGAAACATTTTTTTTTGAGGTCATCCTGCAAAGCGTTGCGCTTTCAGCAGCCCTCGTATAATCAACAGCAACTTTGCAAAGCGTTGTGCTTTAAACCATTGTAAAAACCAATACTACTATTTCCTTTCACAAAGAATACCACCGTAAAGCGTTCTGCTTTCAACGAATTGGTTTCTCATCAGTTTCACAGCAAGCAAAATGCTCGCAAGTTTCACAGCAAAATTTTTTTTAATCAGTCTCACAGCAAGCAAAAATGCTCACAAGTTATACAGCAAAAATTTTAACAATGCTCAGAATTTTCACAAAATGCTCACACAATTTTAACAATGCTCAGAATTTTCACAAAATGCTCACACAATTTTAACAATGCTCAGAATTTTCACAAAATGCTCACAAAATTTTAACAATGCTCAGAATTTTCACAAAATGCTCACACAATTTTAACAATTCTCAGAATTTTCACAAAATGCTCACACAATTTTAACAATGCTCAGAATTTTCACAAAATGCTCACAAAATTTTAACAATGCTCAGAATTTTCACAAAATGCTCACACAGCCCTTTCTACTCACCGTTACTGAATACTTAGTCGGAAAATTCTCCTGGCCAAGTTCGGACCATATCTTTCCCAACTATTCTTTTCCGGGTAGTAGCCAAGTTCTGAATTTCCAACCGATCGTTAGGTAGAAGCTGCAGCACTTCAAACGGACCTTCATATTTCGCTCGAGCTTGGATAAATGCGAATTTCCGGAGGGATGGAAAATAAAGTCACCCACATTTATTGTTTTGTTGGTTCTTCTAGTCTTATCAAATCGTCGCTTAGAATAATCTGCTTGTTTTTTGTACGCTCGTATGCCAGAGCTCGGTCATTTTCCAAATTAGTATTAGTTTCTTTTGGCAACATAAATTCTGTCAAGGATTCTATTTCAGGTAAACTACTGTTTTGACCGGTTAGTAAGTAAATAGGTGAAAATCCTGTGGTTTTATGAATAGTAGTATTTAAAGTTACTTGTAATTTAGAAACACTGGTCGACCATTCTGACTTATTTTGAATTTCTGTCCTTAATAAATTTAGTACTGTTGAAACATATCTTTCCACCTGTCCGTTGCCACGGGTGCACTTTTTGCTATAAGATGTTGCTTGATCCCTAATTTTGTCAACAATTCTTTCACAGTTTTATCAGTAAAATTTGTGCCTCGATCAGAAATAAGTCGTTTGGTAGTTCCGAAAATTTTAACATAAATTTGTAACACATTATTCATTTTCAAAGAATCGGCATTTTTTGATATTTAGTAAAAACCTACTTCTGCTAACGCACGCAAAACACGTTCTAATTTTTCCAACTCTTCTGAAATGGTGTAGCACGGAACTAATAAATCGCCGAAATACACAAAAACATCTTTATCTTTGAAATCTTTTAACCGATCGATCTGATCATCAATCCGCGGCAGGGGAAAACGGTCTTTAATCGTTATTCGATTAAGTGCTCTAAAATCAACACACAAACGACTAGTTCCGTCCTTTTTATGAACTAAAAGGACCGGACTAGCGTATGGCGAATTGCACTCACGAATTATTCCATTTTTTAAGAGGTCCTCTACGATAGTTTTGACTTTTTCTTTTTCACACAGAGCCATTCGATAAGGGTTGTACCTGATAATTTTGTTTTCCTTGAGCCGAATAGACAGCTTAGCGGTTTTTTATGGCTTTGACAGAATTACCGGTTGTGAAAATGTCACCGAAGTCGCACAATAATTTTAGTAAATCAACCATATCTTTGTCTTTTAATGGGGTATTAATTAATTCAGGTGAAATTGAAATTCGATTAATATTCTTAACAGCTGATCTAAAATCATCCTCAAAGCAAAGTCGAGTTCCCCGCGAATCGGTACAAATCTTCACACCTTTATAATTTAACAAATCACGCCCCAGAATAACATCTGGTGACATTGCGGAGTCATTCACAACATAAAAACAACCTTAAACGCGGTACCATTTTTTTCAATGAGTAAGGAAGTTTTTGCGCGGGTTGGAATCAAGTTACTACCAATGCCTTTTAATATAACGTAACTTGGTTCCAAATGGCAGTGCAACTTCTTGAATATTTTTTTCTGAAATAAGACTGCATTCGGCACCTGTATCAATGAAACAATTAACATTTAAATTTTGAATTTGGAAAATAGTAGAAAAATCTTTGTTCAAAGTGACACAAAAATAATTCACGCCTAGTCAAATATTAAGTTTGCGGTTAGAGCCAGTCAAATTTTTATCACGCCTATCCTTTGCAAAACATTTGTCACTATTGTGCCCAAATTTACCACAAAAATCACAAACAACAGGATGAAGAGTAATTTTTTTAAGTGTCGCTTGTCGAGGCTTTTAAATTTAATGATTCGCGACAATGGCGACTTAAATGACCGGGTTTGTTACAGTTATAACAGAGCTTCATTGACTTGGAATCTTTTGTTTCAGAGAACGGATATGATCTCTTGTTTGACAGATTTTCGCGTTTAAATAGCTTGTAATTGTCAAGCAAACGCAACAAATCAAGGATTGAATGAACGTTGCCTATAAAGGCTGGAGTTTTTACATGAACATCTTTTATGTCGCCAATTACAATTTCTAATATTTGGTCATCAGATAAATGAAAATTCAAAGTGTTTAAAAGAGTGACCTTTCGTCTGGCATACTCACAGTAAGTCGTGGCTGCATCACTCGAATACAAACTGGCATTGGGACATTTTTCGCTTAAATTCTTTTTCGGTGGATAAAAATTCTCAAAATCTGCTTTGAACTGCGTCCAATTTTTGATCTCCGGTTTCCGCGCAGAAAGCCAATCTCGCGCTTTTTCGACCAACCCACTGGAAGCTCGTGCAAGCTGTTCAACTTCGGTCCATTTAAAAGTGGATTCTAATTTCAAAGTCTCGGCCAAAATTTGCGTTAACTGTTCCATTTTCACGCACAACTCGAACTAATTATCACACGTAGGCGATCCCACTTCTGATATGAGATTTATCTCGGATTAAAAGGGTAAATTAAACACAACACGCCCCGTTCAACCACTGCTCTTTATTTTCACGAGTTTTCAGCTACAAGTCAAACCCCAGAATGAATATTTGAACAGAAATCTCGATACTAATAACTTCTCGTTTTTATGAGTCTTAACACCACTAAACAAACAGTCGGGGTGTGAACGCCGCCCCGCCCAATTAGTGGCAAGGAATTTGGAATTCGTCTCGGCCTTGCAGTCGGACCCCGGAACGGTCGTCAGGGTTGATTTCCATTGCCCTCGATAAAATCCACAGCAATGCTCACATACATGTATTCAACCATGAAATGATTTACTCCCACCTTTCTATACAGAGCCCTGGTTCCCAGCCAATTTTTAGAACATAACTTTGCTTCAAGAGCTTACAATAAAGAAACAAAATCTTTAGAGAAGATGTAAACGATATTAATATTAGAGTTAAGCACACTATCATGCCACCCTATCACAAAACAGCTCTTTTCAAACGCAGTTTTAGATATCATATATAAATACATTTATAATTTCCTACCCGGCAATCTATCAATTTCAATAAATTATTTATAGGCCAGTCATTTAAAACATCATAGGTCGCAAAAAATTGCACCGTCCTGATTTTTTGGGATGTTGTTAGGATAGATACCAATATTGTAAAACCAAGTTTGCAGCTTCGAAAAACCTGTGCTAACTGCGTGGTGCTCGAAAAACATTTTTTTATTCGGACTTTTTTCAGTTTTTGGCTTATTTCCTCTAAAAGGTGCATCCTACGGAAAAAGTCGCCCTGTACAGTTCTAAAGTAGGCAAAATTTTCTACAATTTGAGTGTAACAGCAGCTTCGTAGGTCCAATACGTCCCGCGATAGAACGCTTCAAAGATTGGCTATTTTTCCAAAAAGTTCTAAATTGTAGTTTTAGTTGTCTTCCGAGCAGATTATCGGTTAAAATACTCATCCTACGAAAAAAGTCGTGGGAAATGAAGTTGTAGAGCAGTTACTTAGCTTTAATTTGTATAAGCGAAACACTATAGGAACAATAGTTCCCTTGTAAGCAGGAAAAAACGAAAAATTAAGGAAATCGGATTTTTCTAGAAATGGAACTTCTGTTATTAATATTGCACAGTTACATCTACCGAATGTTATAAAAATGACATTACATTTATAAATTTGATTTACTGTTATATACCAAAAAGTCGGCATAATAATGGGGAAAAAAATTATTTTTGATTCTTCAAAAAACTTTTTACGCCAATAATTCTTGTCTAAACACCTATTCAGCCCCTATCATATATACCGAGTGATTTTTACTTATTTAGGAAATGGAGTTTTTTGAAATTGTCAAAATCCGAAAAGTAGAAATTAAGTAATTCATATTTATTCAGATTATGGAAGAGAGAGGTTTAAAAATTGGAGACTGAGAAAATAGACAATTATGCAAGCTGAAGACGACAAACCCATAGAGGAAAAAGTCGAAAAGAAGAAGAAGAAGAAGTAATTATTCAATGAGATTTTTTTAGAGTTTTTTTAAGTAACTGAACAATCTCAAGACCAGAAAACCCCTAATTTTTTCAACTTTAGCTAAAAATTCAATTCAATTTTTCAAATATTTTTCAAAATTTCACATACCAAGACTTAATATTAAAATTCAAATTTTTAATGTGAAGACTGAAAATTTATAATAATAAAAAGTAATATAAAATGCTAATTAGTTCTTTAGATTTTTTATTATTTACTAAATAGTAAGTAGTATGTTTGCATAATTTTTACGTTTTTTATGCAACATGCTTTTTAGGGGAAATATTTTTCAATTCTAGTTAATCTCTATTTAAATGGCTTTAAAAATTCTAATCTAAGGTCTACACATTACCCTTTTTCTGTGGCGTCACAATGTTCTCTCTTTATTTAACAATAAGGAACTAGCTTGCAGATTACGAAAGAGGATAAATGGCGCACAAAAAAAAATGAATAATTACTTAATTTCCGAAACATAGCACTTTTCGGATTTTGACAATTTCGAAAAACTCCATTTCCTAAATAAGTAAAAATTACACGGTATATATGATAGCGGTTGAATAGATGTTTAGACAAGCACAAATTAGTTTTTTTGAAAAATCAAAAAAAATTTTTTTCCCATATTATGCCGACTTTTTGGCGGACACTGTATATAACAATAAATCAAATTTATAAATGTAATGTCATTTTTATAACATTCTGTAGGTGTAACTGTGCAATATTAATAACAGAAGTCCCATTTCTTGAAAAAACTAATTTCCTTAATTTTTCGTTTTTTCCTGCTAACAAGGGAACTATTAGTCCTATAGGGTTTCGCTTATACTTGAATTAAAGCTGAGTAACTGCTCTACAGCTTTATTTTCAATGACTTTCCTCGTAGGATGAGTATATTAACCGATATTCTGCTCGGAAGACAGCTAAAACTATAATTTCGAACTTTTTGGAAAAAAATAGCCAATCTTTGAAGCGCTCTATCTCGGGACGTATTGGACCTACGAAGCTGCTGTTACAATCCAATTGTAGAAAATTTTGCCTACTTTAGAAGTGTACAAGGCGACTTTTTCCGTAGGACGCACCTTTTAGAGGAAATAAGCCAAAAACTGAAAAAAGTTCGAATAAAAAAAGGTTTTTGGAGCACCACGCAGTTAGCACAGGTTTTTCGAAGCTGCAAACTTGGTTTTACAATATTGGTACCTATCCTAACAACATCCCAAAAAATCAGGACGGTGCAATTTTTTGTGACCTAACGCGATTTTTGTGTCTACGGTGACTGGCCTATTATAAAACTTCTTTATCATGATCCTCGAACTGCAAATAAAGAGTACTGCTTTATTAGACTGGATTAGGGATGGGCGCATGACGTGAAAACAGTCGGGTCACGCTGGCTCACGGCGGGTTCCGTCGTGAACGTGAGTAATATTTGAAAATCGGGCCGTGAACATGAGTGAAAATTTTCAAGGCGTGATTCACGGTTCACGTTAATTTCACGCTAAATATTTAGTAACGAATAAAAGACTGCAAGGTGCCCCGCTTCCCCTCTGCCCACCCATGTAGAAGATCTATAGTTGGAGTGGATGTCATTGTACTTCTGTGTGGCAGCCTGCAGCGACGAAGCTTCCCACCTGTGTTGCGTTGTGAATGTTGTGTCTACAGTCAATTGCGTGTCTGCGTCTATAGGCGACCAAGTAGAACTTACTTTTAGTTCCTCGAGCGTAAGAGTACTTTTAAATCTGGGAATTAAAGGTGTTTCCTAACAACATTACCTTCTTGTACTAGTAATAGTAAGAGAAACGTCAATTCCAATAACAGCTTTTGGTATTAAGAGTAATGTATTTGAAGACGGTTGCAAAAAATGTTTTTGCGAGAAATCAGTATTTATCCCTTGTTGTAAGCTATTGTACTCAATTTTCATTTATTTCATTTTGTGTCTACTATTCTGATTGTAACATATCACGTAAATTATTTCCAGTGTAGTGGATATCTATCTGCTATATTTTTTAAATGTTGTTTCCTGTGTTTTTCTTGCTTGCTGTAACCTCCACAGTGCTGCTTGTAGAATATTAGTACATTATAGTATATTACACAACAAGAGCTGTAGAAAGCATATTACACGCGAGTTGAAAAAGTTATTCACGAGCGCGTAATTACTCGATAGCTCGAATTGCGTACTGTACTTTTTCTACGTCTACATTCATTTCATTAAATGAAAAAGAAATGTTTTATTAACTGTCAAATCATTACTGTCACACCATCTTAAAAATTAGGCGGCTGCAGTCACAGCCCTGCACTGCTTCGTACAAACAACAACTGTATACTATACGTAACTATAGTAACCAAAGCGAAAAAGCACTGTTGTTGGTAGCAACATAATAAGTTACTAAATCCCTAGTCGTGCGATCAGCCAACTTGACGCACGCTGTGAGTAAGGACACGCTGACACAGCTTGTAAGTTGTACAATATTGATCACTTACAGTAGTGGTCGGCTTATTTGACTGATTTTTTAGAAAAATTAAATATTTTCAATATCCAGTTGCAAGGAGATAATACTTATATATTACACTTATCAGATATAATTAACAGCTTTTCGCGAAAATTGGACTTTTGGTCAAAGAAGATAAACAGTGAAGATATAGAAATGTTTATTAATTGCAAGACATTTATTAACGATAAGAAACCAAGCTATATAAATGTATTTTAAAACGTTATCTAAAAAATTTAGACCTTACTTCTTTGAAAATGATAGTTTTCTGACCAACTATGAGTCGATAACAAACCCGTTTGAAGTTACATCTACCGATTTATCGCTGGAAGGAGAGGAACAATTTATTGATTTAACATCAACTACAGAAAAGAAGAAAAAAATTTCGTCGACAACCATTGTCGAGTTTTGTAGTAACTCGCAAGGGGAATTTTCAATTTAATTCAAGAGAGCTGTGCAGATTATACTGCCATTTTTACTTCTCATCTGTGTGAAGTTGGTATCTCTGCAGTAGCTGGTATAAAATCGAAATACAGAAACCGGCTCAACATCGAACGAGAACTAAGAGTAGCGATTACTCATTTAGAACCAAACTTGGACAAGTTGTGCAGTTCAAAACAGTCGCGTTTAAGCTACTAGTTTGCTTAAATAAACTGCTAGCTGTTAGTAAGTTTTATGTATTACTTTCCCATACCCATAGGTATAGGGAAGTATTGGAATCATGAAAATTTTGGAAATCGAGATTTTCACAGAAATATCCGTTTTGGGACTCTAGGAACCCAAAAAAGTGGTTTTTAAAAATTGTCTGTCTGTGTGTGGGTGTGTGTGTGGGTGTGTGTGTGGGTGTGTGTGTGTGTGGGTGGGTGACGCTCCTACAGCCGAAAGTATTGCTCCGATTTTTATGCGCTTTGGAATGCGGGGGTGTATCGAAAATTCATCGACAAAATAAGCTTTTCAAAAAAATCTGAAACCGGAAGCGGAAGTTACGCATGTTTTTTTGGTATCACTGTTTTCGTGATTAAAATTTTGAAAATTTTATCGCGGATAACGATAGAGGGTCATAAGACAAATCTGTTAGTTTTTTTCCGAACTCGTTAGGTTTAAAATGAAGGGCGCTAGGATTTTTTGAAAATTTTGAGTTTAACGCCCTATTACTCAAAAACGGATGAATCGATTCAATTGATTTTTGTTTTCTGAATAGTATATGAAGGCTAACATGAGGTGATATAAAAAGTGTTTTGAAAAATATTAAGGGGCCTAAATTACAAATTTTCAAAATTTTGGAAATTTTCTAAAAATCATTTCTCAAAAACTGCCCACAGGAATTTGTTTAAACTTCATACACTGATAGACCCCGAAAAGGGCTATCGATCTGTTTTTTAAAGAATCTCATGAATTATCTGTGGCGCCCTCTACGAAGCTTTGAAGTTTGAAAATTTAAACCCCTTTAATTAATAAACAAAACAAGATAGGTAGCTGGGGTTTTCACTGGATTGTTCAGTGCATAATGGAGCATATGAATATGCAAAAAAATATTACACTCGTGGATATATGTAAGCGCACCGGCCCCCTCCCCCCTCTATTTTTGAAAAATAATTTTTTTATTCTAACGGTTGTTATATTTTTGCGTCAAAGAATCTTTTTCCGCGAAAATAAAAAAATCGATTTTGTATGCCCTAGAAAATATAATTTCCAGGTACTTAGAAAATTTCACCTCGGTGCTACAGCCGTTTTGAATAAAATAACACATAAATAGCACAGTGGCGGCTTGTCCACTTGGCGCCATCTACAGAAGCTCGGTGGTCACGTTTTGAACTACACATCTTATAACATAAAATCGTAGCTTTCTTTGTTTGCGTGTAACTATGTTTGTTCGCTATCTCCTCCGAAGATACTGGACCGATTAAGTTGTACGATGGCTTAAAAGTTTGCTAATTTTCAGACTTATTTAATTAACTTCTCTAGGCAGCAGTATAATTTAATTAACTTCTCTAGGCAGCAGAGCGGAGCGCCTATAGCTGTCTAGTATTAGCTCGGGTGCGCGCATTATTCAAACAGGAGAGTGTGGTTGTGCGGTAAGCGTGCTGGCCTATCACGCGGGAGCCCCGAGTTCGATCCCGTCGATGCATCTTTTTTTTTAATTTATATTAATGAATCTCTCTTAATTTTGCGAACCGAAACGTAGTTCGGGTGACTCACTAGTTCTTTTATATTTACCCGCAATTTACGTGAAAGTGTAAACGCTTATCACGGTGAAGACGTGAGTCATGGAGTTGAAATTTTGATATGTTGTAAAGACTGTTGAATAAAGACGATATGAACAGTTTCCAGTATGGGAAAGTCCAGGGAGGTAGTCACGTCCACTTTTTTTAGATTGTACTCGTAAAATAAGACTTTGCTTTACGCTGCACCATTGTCACATACTATTGTTACTCTGAGTAGCTTTGATGTAAATAGCTACCTGAATAGAATTACTAATTTTATGAAATCAATAAATGTTTAAAACTCCCGTTAAAATTCACTAAAACAGTATATTCCTTATTTCTAAGTACACATAATTTAGTTAAAGAAGTATTCATTAGCAAATAGCGAAAAATGTTTAACCTTCTAGACTTCTGCTACTTATTTATAACACTAAATACATACATTTTATATATTACTATGGACTTATTGTACTTGTTGTGGATTGTTTATTTAAATTTGTGTAAAATATATGGCGACTCTATTGTATAAATTATAGGAAATACATTTGCTATCAACTTGATCATCGTGGTACTGTTTTTAATAATTTAGTTGTAAACACGTTGTGTAACGCTGATTTAACTACTGGAATCGCTACAATATTGAATACTATTTAACTTATGGGAACTTAATTCAGATACGACGATTCAGTCTCACAATTCGCAAAACAAGTTCGCTATAATTTGGCAAACATCAGTGATTACGTAATTAAAGCGTTGCCTATGTGATAACAATTGCAGTAAGTAATAACACGTCACAAACAAAGAACTCAGAGGAAATACCGGAAATGCACATAAAACCGACACCACGCTTGGAATTCACTAAATTCAATCCTTTAGGATGAAATTTTTTACATTTCGATGCTTAACTCAAGCCCAGCAAGTCCGACAATGCCTGGTCCCCTCTTTCTTCGCTGGCCTGCCGATACATGCAGCTGAACGCCCTGCAGAATGACCCTTGCAGCTCGACTGCTACAAAAACTCTTCCAATTTAGCCGTTGCTTAGGGTTCTAACTGCTTCTAACAAAGGTCGCTGCCTACCTCTAGCTCATGGGGCTCAAATCGCACTGCTCGAGCCTCGTACACAATCTCGGAAAGACCAGCCAAAACTCGATGCACAATTCTTTTTAAACTCTGCAGATGTGCCACGAATCATTGCAACCTACTATAGCACACCCAAAAGGTATGGAATTAATTTTCAAACACACTGAATTGGGAAAAGGGTATTTATTCCCCCAATTGTTTGTCGTCGATCTTACATACAGTATTTTATATTATTTCCAAGCCTACGCTGATTACATTTTGTTCAAATCAAGGTTAACACTATTTTTAATAAGGTTTTACAAATTATTATCACGACCAATGCAATTTTATACAATTTGCAAAAATTAAACTAGCGCATTTCTGGAACATTTTATAAAATAATATTTGAAATGCTTAAAATATTATTAATTCCTATTATAATTATAAAGACTTAAAATGTGTTCATAAGAATATTGTTCAGGTTAGTGAAGTTTTATATTTTGTTGGAATGTAGAAATTAAATTTCGGATTTTAGGTAAATTTTAACAACATAATAAAAATAAACCACTAAGGAGTCGTTTAAATGTTGCATAGAGTAGATGAATGCAGTTTAATTATAGTTACTTACTAAATCATTTGCAGCTATACCAATTTTCCAATCAACGCACAAAAACGAACCGTATTTTCAAACAAAAATAAATCTTTTGTATAGAGTAGACTGCGCGGCAAATCTAATTACAGCTTCATTAAACCCATTTGTAACACACTTCGCAAAGCATGATGGCGAGCTGTACATATTATTTACATTCGAAAACAAAACAGGATGAACGCATAAATATGCAAATTTGGCAGCGTTGGTTCTGTTTTTTGGGTTACACTGCGCCGAATAGCTAATCTTTTCGCGAAGTAATTGAATCAAGTTCATTGTTTTTTAAATGACTGTTTCGTTTGCTTTGTACTTCTCAAATTTGCAACCTTTACGAGGCCATCAAATCGAATGGCTTCCGAATTTATTATTTGCTCGAACAAATTCAATTCTGCCGAAGTTACGTTCAATTTTGTTAGGATAAGCAATTTCAATTAGTTGATTAATACTTGGACTCTGCAGGATAACTTTGAATTTCTGAGATGTTTGTATTTCATTACAAAGATCCATAACTTGGAAAGCTGCAGATATTAATTCTAATAGTACAACGAAATTATGATTGATTGTGCGGCGTAAAGCGTCAGGAAACAGCTCAATCAAACTTCTCCTGCTGGCTGCTCGCGTACAATATTGCTGCCTGAATATGCGTGAGCCATGATTGAATTTAACATGTAAAAAGTCGATCTTTCCAGGATTTGGAAACCAAGCCTCACATAATTCCATATTAAAATTATCTGGGAATTTCCCTCTCCTACTCCAAAGGAAGAAACGTTAACGTCTGGGAAACCGCTCCTGGAAATCCGATACGTGATACAGCACAATTAGCAAGCATTATTACGCACATTCAGCACACCACTTTATCACGAGATGGGCGAAACTGAAATGAGGCATACATCTTGCATATTCACAAGACTGGTTAAATGAATACAGCCAAATTCATACGCCTAAACCACGATTTGCATTTGACTGACCCGATATAAGAGGGATGCTTCGTGCACTACGCTTTGTTAATATTACATACACTAACCCTATTTATAAGTTTGTTGCTCTTGCGGATTAGTTGAATTCCAATGTAGATGAGGGTTAGAACATTATTAAAATGAAAACTACAGCTGATAAGTATGTCAAAAATAAGACGATGTCAAATGTTGATTGGTGGCAGAAGATAAAATCCTGTATTGACCGTAAGTCCATAAGAGAAAGTTTGGCTGTGAAAGGAAAAACTTCTCTTTAAAAGCACTGCGTTTAGTAATAAACCGACGGCGACGCTTAAAAAGACAAGTAAAGTTGAAAGGATTCGTTACATTTTATCTGGTGGAAAATAGAAACTTATGTTTTCTTTTGCCCAGAACATTTACTTCGCTTTTATGAACCTGTTATTGAACCATATAAAAAATGCTTTTAGACAAAAGAAACTCCGACAAGGAAAGCTGCCGGCATCGTCGTCTAGACAATGTCATTGATGAATCCTGCCTAAACAGGGCAAGGTTTTGTACAATATCAATTTTTATTAAATGGTGCTGTCTACAAATCTTTCAGGCGCAAGTATATGGTGGATGAACCTTTAATGGCAATTGAAAAATAACAACGTCCTGTGAACAGAGCTCAGATTATGTAAAATTAATGTAGTTGAGATGACACATTATTCTCTAATTTTAGTGTCTTTTAATCACATTCCTTCGAGTTGATTGACGCAACATCAATCTGCATACTTGAGCATACTTCATCTAATTTACTTGAAGTTTAAACAAACTATGGATATTTTGTAGTTTCCTTTCACGTATTAACAGTTTTTTGGGATATTCAAATACTCTAGGTAAGTATTAAATATTCCAAAAATTATAAGAAATATCTAGTACTAGCTGACCCGGAAAACGCTGTTTTAGATTATGAAATGATGGGGAAAACTCTTCAAACCATTAAGCACAGAATCATAAAAGTATGACGGCAAATAGAAAGTCGTACAGTATATAGAAAAATACACTTTCGATATTTTCCAATTTTCCGGATTTTTCTTTAGATTTTTCCGAATTTTCGTTTTTGCTAAACCACTTCGGGAGTAAGACGAACAAAACTCGAACTCGAGTTTTTGCGTTACTAACACACAGCGATTGATTTTTATATATGTATATTGTTATGATACAACACCAACACATCGCGTATCAAAAGGTGTTGGTTTTAGTTAAAGTTAGAAAGTATAAAAATAAATTGGAATATTAATACAATTATTTTGATTCATACTATAGATTGAGAATGTCTATAAAAAGTTATTAATTAAATTTGAATTTGTGCAAAGTATTATTGAAATGATAGTTTTTGAAAGCTTGCAGGTGTTTTGGAATAAAAAGTTTAATTAGTAAATGGCATTATCAAGAATGACGAATACAAAATTCTGATAAGAATTTAATTTATTAAAGTAGGTAGAGGTCAGATAAAATTATAAGAGTAGAAGGCAATAACAATTAGATATGGTAGTTAAGAAATTTTTTTGGGATATTTGAAAAATAACAACTCTTGAAACTTGTAATTTTGAATTTGGATATTAATAAAAAAGTGGAATTTTAAACCTTATGTATTTAAAACTGTTTTGGAAAATACGGAAGGGGCCATAATTATACGGAAGTGGCCATAATTATATATAACAGCAATAAGATAACATGAACAACAAAATAGAATGCTTAAGTAAGAAAGAGATGACCATAAGATAAAATTATTTTAGTAGGCATGTTTAGTTGACTTACGTCCTAATTAAAATAAGCGTCAAACCTACTCGAATATTTACTACTATGTTTATCTCTTTCTTACTCACGCAATACCTATTATTTTCTTGTTCATGTTATCTCATTGCTGTTATATATAATTGTGGCCCCATCGGTATATAACAGCAATAAGATAACATGAACAACAAAATAGAATGCTTGAGTAAGAAGGAGATGACCATACGATAAAATTATTTTAGTAGGCATGTTTAGTTGACTTGTGTCATAATTAAAATAAGCGTCATGCCTACTTGAATATTTACTACTATGTTTATCTTTTTCTTACTCAAGCAATACGTGCTATTTTCTTGTTCATGTTATCTTATTGCTGTTATATATAATTGTGGCTCCATCCGTATAATAGGGGATATGACAAAATCTACGTGGTGAAAATAAGAGAAATGTACAGAAGTTAATATGAAAACTGAAGAATAAGTTACAGAAGATAAGAATAAGTTACACAAGATAATTAGCATATGGTAAAACCAGAAGAATATTGGAATTATTAGTTATATAATAAAAAAATTGAAGATTTATATGTAAATGGATTTATTTTAAAAAATACAATTTGACAAGTGATTGTATAAGTTTGGGCATTACTGAGTGGAGATTGGAGGAGCATCAAGGAAGGAAGAGAGTCCATTATCAGGTGTGTTGCTGGGGCAGGTCCGAGACTATTGTGGAGCATTTGGATCATCTGTAACATGAGGAGATGTTTTTGAGGGGTCTCTATACTGGAAGGTGGCAGACACGAGAACAGTACGTGACACAGTAGATGCTTATAGCTACTGGGTGAACAAGTGTCATCGGTTGCTGTCAACGGGAGCCAGCTGTCAGTGAGTGAGTGTTAGCAGCAGGATACAAACGAAGCCGAGCTGTGCATTGTAGGTGGATTGCTTTCTTAGAGGTAAAATAAGGACCATACAAGGTGGGTGTTTCATTTAAGTATAATAATAATGGTGAGGCACTAACACCCCATGAAGGAGCTTGGCCTGCAAGGCGGAAGGTTAGAGCTTCCGTATCCCCGCTTTCACACCCGGCTGTATCAATTATAAATCAAGTAAAGACATTTTAAAAAGGTTCAATTAAATAGAAATACTAGCTTACCAATTTATATAAGGTTGTATTGTACAATTCTTGGAATTGGACACTTGTCATTCTGATATCATAATTAATTTGTTGACAATTGTTTGACATTTTTGAGTGACAATTGGATTTGAATGAATAGTTGAGAAATATTTGAAAGTGAAATTTTTCAGAGCTAAGTTACTTGATAATTAAACCCAGAACCCTGAAAGAGTCTCAAGGCGCTATAATTTTAATAATTTGATACTATTGCTAATTAAAAGGCATAATTCAAGTTAAAACAAATAAGAGCAGTCACTACAATATAGATAATTTACGACTAGCATGAATCATCAATACTGTGTGGGTATTTGTCAGTTACTTCCATCGGGTAGGGATGTTCGATACACCGAAAAGTACCGTTACAATGGTATCGTATCGTACCGATTTAAAAGTATCGGTTCGAGTCAGTATCGTATACAAAAGTACCGCTACATGAAATACCGGTACACATTCGATCCAAGATATTTTGTAGGTATATTTATTATTGGAGCCCTAGTACAGCAAATAAAACTGTAGCAATAATAGTGGCAGTAACAATTAAAAAATCAACAAAAGATAATTACAAAGTCTACAAACTTTTATAACGCTTAAAAACTGAAAAAGTAACACGAAAATCATGACTGAAACGCATTCATATTTTTCAACAAAGTTTAGTTTCATAAACGTATATAAACACTACAATTGTATAAAGCAGCATGTTATAAATATTTAAGCGGAATAATGAAGTTTTTATTGGATATTTAATCATTATAATACAATTTGTAGGGATACATGAAAGGTTCAGTCATTCTCCTTAGAATTTATCAATTACGATTTTGCTGTACCAGCCGTAACCCGAAGTGTAGTACGTAAACATGTTAAACAGAAAGATTTCGGCCCAACAAAATTATTTTGTTTTAATTTTTATTGTCGAGTTTGTAGAAGCTGAAAATTACTTATTGAAAGTTATCGACGTTCGAGTATCTCGCCCTTACTTCCACAGAACACTAAATATAAATATCAAACAACCTCCTTGAAATTGTTTCATTAATTTTTGTTAAAAATTTAAAAAATGAATTAATGGTCAAAAGATGAGTTATTGAAACCCATGCGGCAAAAACCTTGGATCGGTCCTGACGATACTGACCAAAAATAAATCGTATCGTATTGTATCGCTTACTGAAATACAGGAACAAAATATCGAGTATCGGAAGACAAAGTACCGGTACTTCAAAATATCGGATCGTACCGCACATCCCTACCATCGGGTGCGCCCCATTAAGGGAAGCTCGCTGGTTCTGCATATATCTCTTCAATTTACAAGAAGGAAGATAAAAGGGCGTGTAATAATTAAAGGAGTGTATCAGTAACTGACACAATGAGAAGTCTCTATAGGAAGGTATTACGTGATCTGATTGAAAATGATATTAAAGAGAACGAAGAAGAAGAACAAAGCGGTTTCCGTGCAGGAAGATCATGCGCTGAGAATGTCTTCTGTCTGAAACAAAACATATAAAAAAAGAACGCTAAAAACATATAAACCCATACTACATTCGTAGTCCTCCAAACAGCATACGATACAGTTCCCATTTTTAAACTGTGGGAAGCATTAGAACATTCAAACATCAATGATAGGTACCTATACACATGCTCTGCAAGAACTATATAAAGTCTAAAAATCTCGAATAAAGATAAGTAGATACGCCCCCCATAATGGGGGCTATCAATCAATATCGAAAAAACACAGTACTTCTATCTAGTACAGTGATTCCCAAAGTGGCGATATCGCCCCTTGGGGGGCGCTGGAACGATCCAGTGGGGCGATAGTAGCCTCGGGTGCATTTGGGGGGCGGTGAATAAAGATAAGGGGGCGGTGAAAGCTTAAAGAAGGAAGAGAAGATAAGAAGATTTACAAGAACCATTCGTACATATTTTATCTGTTGTGTAACATAGTGTAACATTATTTTCCAAATAAACACACAAAATGCAAGTTACAGATTTATTTATTCCATGAAGACTATTTACCATTATTAAATGTTCTTATTCTTCTTCATACCAGTCTGTTTATTCTCCTTTCCTTCAATTTTACTTTATCACACCCTTTAATACATCATCCATAAAGTAAATACCATTATAATAATAGTAATTTATTATACAAGACGATAAAGTTAAATTTTATCCACGAGTGAATCGTTTAACGTCGAGACGAAGTCGAGGGGTTAATGATTCAAGAGTGGATAGAAATAACTTTATCGTCGTGTATAATACAATATTTTTTTCTATAGCAAGAACTTTAACAATTTCAAAAGAAAATAAGGACAGTCAATCACATTTCAAAATGTCAGTAGCAAGATTGGGGTTGGTACGATAATACGAAGCTGTCATATTTAATTTAAACAAAAGTTAGAAAATTAAATTACTTTATCTATCATTGATGTTAAAGTGCTACTTTATCTACCCTTGCTGTTAAAGTAAAACTTGACCTTTTGTTTTGAGTTGATAAAAGCACACTTTAACATGTGCTATAGAAAAAAAGGCTTTTATTATTCAAATTTGCTTTTACTCAAAATACAGGTTACAAATTCAGAAAAGATTTGTTTATTTTAAAAATTTCGTTTTCTCTAGCAATAATAATTTATACAAAATTTCTATATGGTATATTTTATTATAACATTACATAATTGAATTTTTCAGATAATCATTTGAATTTGGTTTTCACTTTAGTTATTCCGAGTGTCAGTTAATACCTACAAATTAAAATCTAAGCTCTGATGTTACCAAACAACTATCCCATCTAAATCAACTTATATGCTCGAACATTTTTAATAAACTATTCGCAATTTAACAGCAACTGTATCTAACATTCATTAAACAATTCTCAAATATTTATGTTGTACTTTTAATGTATAAATCCTTCCTTGTACTTTTTAATTGCTAATTAATTTATTCTTTCAAATAATTTCCTACCTAGAAATACTCTTATAGATAATTATCAGTCTCAAGAAGCTACCACTACAATATCTTTCTGTTTATTCGCTTAAATAATGTAGATTCCCAGGGGGCGCTGAGTATTTTTTTTCCGAAAAGGGGGAGGTAGGCCACATAAGTTTGGGAACCACTGATCTAGTACATTAGATCTTGAAAACGGACAAGAAATTTCCAACTGCCATAACTACGTCTATTTGGGTGTCACACTTGATGATACTGGTACTGATTCGATAGAGATAGAAAAGCGAATAGTACAAGCAAGGAAAATTATTCCATGTCTCAGTAGTATATTCTGGAGTAAATAAATAACAAAAAGAAGAAAGTTTAATATTTATGAAACTATGGTTAAAAACACTCTTCTGTATGGCGCTGAAACTTGGAGGATAACGGAGAAATACAAAGCAAAAGTGAAAGCAGTAGAAATGGATGAGATGAGAAGATCTTTATGTATTTCAAGAACAAGTCACATTAGAAACGATGCAGTAAAACAACAGATGGGGATCGAAGGAAATATAGTAACCGACATCGACAACAAACAGTTAACATGATATGGCCACGTACGGCGTATGCCTCAAACAAGACTACCTAAACAAGTTTTAGAATGGCAACCAACTGGACGTCGTAGAAGAGGTAGACTCACGTTGGAGTGGCAAAAACGATACATAAATCGATGAGCGATATAAACTTAACACCAGAAGACTGCGAAGATAGAAGAGTATGGAGAATAGATTCTGAACTGGCTTATATTTATAAACGATGAAAACTTCTACCATGTAATGCCATGTATGAGGCTAAAATAGTATTAGGACGCACGGGTTTAGGGTACGACGAGCGAAGCGAGGGGTACCCTATAGGAGTAAGTGAGAGTAAATGCCTTATAAACGAGGTATAATACAGAATTTTATCTACTTTTCCAGTTTTTTAGACTGACAAAAAAATAAAATTTTTAACTCTAGAGAATTTCGCGGCAGTTCGCAACATTTTTGCGGTGCAATAAAGGCGGCAGTAGCTGACAGTTAGATATGTACACGGAGCGAAGTACCTATAGTTACCAAAGTTCACAAAAATATTTACTCGGTTTTTAGTATTTTTATTATATCATTGCTTTTTGTCTATTAAAATACACAAACGAGTATCGTAACAGCCTCAGTACGAAGACAAAGTAGATAATAGTTATTTACTATGCAAGTGGGATAAGAGCATCATTAATATACGCGTGTGTAAGCACACAAGTATATTGATGATGCACTATCACAGTTAAAATTCAAAACAGTTTTGCTCTAGAAATGCATACCCGCCTATGGAATCATATTTTAATTTAAACGCACACTGATAAAACCTATAGTTCACATCTGGTCACCAACGTTCCTTATCAATTGAGGTAGGTAAGTTATTGACCGCATGTTTTTGGTGCAAGAACTTTGCAGTTTTAATATACCTTGTGTCGTTCACCTTTAACTTAGATTTGCTGACCAAGCGGCTCGTCAAATTTAGGGGAGATAAATAATTATTGAAAAAATATGCGATTAAATTAAAAACGATAAATAGAAAAGTGGTTCATTTTGGTGAGCTCTATCACTGGTTAAAATATTTGCACTCATTTCCATAACACCCTGTATTAACTCGTCACTTTAGTTATTAACCTATACTACGTTGAACCAACAGATTTCGTAGAGAACCCCCTCCCACAAATGGGCGTTAACTTTGAATAGAATATTGCTATTGGTAAGCCGATTGTACACATCTCAATTTAGATTAAATTAAAAATTTTAGAATTTACCGGAATTTGTAATTTGTAATGAGTGAAACCGATTTTTTCAATGTAGACTCCTCCAACTAATTTTAATTCTACAGCTCTTATTTAAATGAAGTATAGTGTTACTAACATATATCTATGTAAAAGTTCTGTGGCTATTTTAGCAAAGCAAGCAGTACGTATAACATTTTTAGTAACGAGCTTTTATTAAATTTTGTTTTGGGTTACAGTGAACTATAAATAGTTTATTACTAAACGAGTGGAGAAACTAAGATTTTCACTGAACAAGTGAGTGATTTAGTTTCTCGCGAGTGCTGTATAGCGTTTTGTTTAATCATGCCACTGAATTTAAAAAAAAATATTAGAATTTTATAATTTGCGTGATTTATATAAAAAAAACTGCAAATCTCGAATTTGACATATTTTGGGAGTGGGGGAAATGAGTGGGAAAAAAGGTTTTACCTCACTGCTTTCACCTACGTAGTCATAGTAAACAACAGGAGTGAGCAAAACAAACGCTTCTTCGTTGTTTCAACAGTAGGATTGAACAAAAAATACTGCTTATGAAGAATGAAACTGCATTTAAGGCTGTTCCATTTTTAATTTTACACATATTTTCTGGAAGGAGGTTTCTAATCAGTGAACGTGAACTTTCCTATATCAACAGAAGAGAGGCAATAACTTTCGGGTAATGAAGATAGACTTAATAAAAACGTTAGTGAGATATTTCCACAGCTACCTTCAGTATCCAGTATCTATACCGTACAAGTGAAAAATAAGGAATACATTCAAGAAAAGGGAAAGTACCTATTGATTTTTGGGAAAATCCAAAAACATTTCAATTTTGTTTTTAAATTCCGCACCTTTTGACATAATATTCGGATATACAGGGTGAAGCGTTTAAGTGTGGTAACGTCATCGTCATTTTTTAAATAGCAACCCCTATTTTTCTATTTCATATTCTGTCACTCCATCCAATTGCCAATATGGAAATATAATAAATTTGTTACCTTACATGAGGAGATTTTTGAGAAAAATAATTATGAAGGTAGGAATGTTCACTTTTATTATTAAATCAACGCAGAGCCGTAATTCCTGGTACCAGGAACTTGGAGTTTAGCAGGAAATTTTCATTAGTTATGTAGGAAAGTGCCAAGAAAGGATTTTCTGAAATTGTATCCTTAAGGGGGTAAAAAGAGGTGAAATCTGTTTTCACGAATTCTTCAACACCTCCTAGCCCCGATGAGATATCCACTTGGTTCTTACTTACAAAGCTTGCCCATATAAATGTCTAAAAACGCAATTCAGGATTTTTGACCGATTTACCCCCTAAAAGTGCGAATCTGAATTCGGGAGTGAATTATAGAACCTTTCGTATCTTCTGTGTTTGTTGAGTTAGAACATTCATCTTTGGAATCATTCTAAAATTTTTAGAAAGCGTTTTAAGGGTGTTTTAAGAGTTCCACCTTTAAATAGATAGAATTTAAAAGCGCATGAGACCACAATTAATTATTGATGTTCTTCGCTGTGAGTACATTTTAGATCCTGCTGTAATTTATGAATACATCATTTACTTGTTATGTATATATTTTTTATTTCCTTCTAATTGTTATACAACTATACTTTTATGAATCCATACAAGGTCAACGCCAATTATATACACATTTCCAGGGGGTACGTAAAATATAAACCAGAGATGAAGAACTTTTGTGGAACGAATATTATTTATTCTTTCGCCACAGTTGTTTTGCATCGTTTGTTGGTTTATTGTATTGGGTGAGGGTGGGGCGGCACTCTAGACTTCACTTAAGATTTAGAAAATAACGGTTTCTATACCATACGAAGAACGGGTGTCTTGCTAGTATACTATAAAACTAAGTGTAACAATGGCAGTAAACAGTTTTATAATTTTCCAGTTACCTATATGTGCATTCAGTGTTTGGAATTTAGATTTGTAGAAATGTTGGGAAGTGACATTATACGAGAAAATAATTGTGCAAGTTCTACGTTCGAACAGCGAATATCTTAACATACAATAAGATTAATTTCGTACATTCTTAAAACATGCAAAGATTTCATAAATATACAGCATACATAAATAAGTTAGTTTGCTAAATTCTCAACAATCAATTTATTGTAAATATATATGCATATAGATATCGCTATGATTACATTTTAGTAGCCTTGTATGTAAAACAATAATTATTAGTAATATTTATTGTAAAAATTTCTAGAAGATGTAATAATTCAGATTTGTTATAAAATAGCGCAGGCCTTGTAAATAATGCATAGTATGATGTTTTTAGAACAGCATTATTTTTGTGTAAAAACAAATTTAATTAAAGTAGGCTTGGCATTACATGCAACTAAAATAAAACTGGAAATAAAAAATTGAGGTGGCTTCTTTAAGAGGTTCAGTTGTGTTTTGCTAAGTTCCCCAATAAATAATACTTTATGTGCGATTAAATACCCAAGTTTACCAAAAAATTGTGTTTTTATTGAGAGAGTGTGCCCAGGGTGATTTGTGGAAGTTTGTCTTTGTATTGAGCTTACGTAACAGGTGGATGTGAGACATTAATTCGTCAAGTGCAAGCCAGAGTATTTCAAACTGATTCTACGGAGGGCCAGCCAGTTTTCATAGTGCGTGTACAAGGGCATAAGTGAGTAGCGTACGTGTAGTGCACCAGAGCCCTGCGGTGAGCCCCCGGCTTTAGCAAAGGCCATCCAAAAGCGATGCAAGTTGCAGCCGACATCGAGGTGGAAAACGAGTCCGAAATTGTGCCTTGCTGACAGCACGTCGGTAACGACATTCTGTACAGAGCATCGTGGGACGTCTGGCGAAGGTCCAGCTACCCCAAAATAATCTCCGTCTAAAAGTCAGATTTTGCCAGTTCAAAAGTGTCTTTTTGTGATTCTGTTCGAATAGCAGCGGTTTGCGTCGGTAGAACTGTTTTGTTTCGTGACGCGGTGTACTTTGAATTTTTATAGCATAACAACAGTAAACGCATCAATAATTTAAATAGAGCACGGAGCTTGTTTACGAATCTTCGACACCAGAGAGCCATCTTGGAATAGTCAATATCCCGTCAGATAGAAATATCACGTTAGAAAATTCCCGTCTGTTAAATAGCGAGCATACATAATGCGTACAAATAAATGCGTAATTAGAACTTTAAATAATTATTAGCAAAGTACCAGTTTAATTTTGGATGTAGCGACCCAACCCTATTGAGATAGTCTTAATTAACTAAAAGAGGCCAGTAATATTATAACAATATATATATACATATACACCGAAAGCGGTCAGTGAGTAAAAAACAGCCACTATGCGTTGTGGAGAGTGTTAAACGACCAAACGCGGAAATCATATAATTGCTCGCTTTGTTGCGGTTATTATTAATCACAACGCGTTGTGTGCAATAGAAAAATGGCCATGATGCGTTCTGGACGACTTAGGACGGTTACAAGCTGATACTACTTTTGGTAAACAGCAAAATTTAAGAATAGCTGCATATTAGGTAATATTACATGTATCTGAACTGTTTTATTTATCAAATAACAACGGACAGAAAAAAATAAATAAAAATTAACCAAGCCGCCTTTGCAAGTCTAGTAAAACAATAACATAAATTCCGTGCCATTTGTAATGTTATTATAACACAGAAAATTGCAAATGTCGGTACAAAATGAAGTGCTGCTTTTTTGACAACTTGCACTACGCGTTGTGGTCAATAAAAACGACCAAAAAGCGAACTATTATTTGATTTCGGTAGTTTGACGCCGTCCACAACGTGTAGTGGCTGTTTTTATGCTAGCTGAGCATTTTCGGTGTTTGATAGCACCACATATACATATACATATGTATATAATATAGGGTTTAGTGACAAACGGCCTAGCCGGCATTTAAGACATTAATATAATGCAGTTTAATAATAACAGTAAATGCTATATTTATAATTTGCGATAAACAGCCCATACGTGGTACTTAGAAATTATGTAAAATGTTTTAACAACTAGCAAAAGCTAATATTAGTTTAAAACTCTATCAGAGTTTGTTAAATAAATGGATTACGTGTTTTCACAAAATAATATTTAATTTGCGTAGAGTATTTATTTGGTTACTTGCAATAGCCTTAACACAATATTCAGAAAAACAAAATTAAGTTATATGACAGATAAAAACATAATTGACATTACCATTGTGAATTTCTCTGAAGAGGCAATCACTTTTGCTCAACGTTCAGGTAAGTAAGTTGCAGAACTACGACTCTACCACACCAAACCAGTCACTCAAGACTGTTTATATTCTTAAAAAACCTTCTTTTGTACGTCTTTTTCATCATTGTTATTATTCGAAAGCTTAAACAAAGTTTGAGTAATTTTTATTTCATGAATATTAGGTAACTGTACGATAAACGCTGCTGAGGAGTCGAAAGGTATGGATATTTTAACTTTTAACGGGAGCCGGGCGTGTAAGTTCAAGCCTCGAGCAAGCTCAGTCTGACCTGACCGCTGCAAGAACGGGTGCGCATCGAGTTTCTGATTACTGATGCCTACAAATTTGGCATGTAGAGTGCCTCATGAATAAACGCAGCACCAGTGGAGAATATTCGAAAAACTGCCAATATACCGTCTAAAGACACGGTTACTTAAATAACTATGACTTGATCTATTTTATTATACTCATAATTTACTGACAAGTTGTACCACACCTTGAAATAATATACTTACGTTAATCATGCATGCATTTATGTATCTCAAGTAGTGGAGTAATGGAGATACATTTAAACGGAAAATGAAGCAGAAATATTCGATTCAGTTCATCATATTTTATTAGTCTGCAAATTTTGGTCAATTTCTTCACTATGCTAACTTTTCCCAGTCCATATGCGAAATATTTAAATTTCCGGGTATCGGAATGTGTCTTTGTTTGTGAGGGGGTAGAAAATGCATTTTAAGTTCGGTGGTTGGCTGTAACATCAAAATTATTCACAAGCCGCCACTGATGGCAGCCAAGCTTTGGTCACATCAGAAGGAATATCGTGAGACTTATTTTTACATTACAATTTTGTCCTCCACTGCTATCACTGCAAATGTTAGTTGCTTTGTATCGAACGGACAAACAACTTCGGCTATAACCTTCTCAGTTTGAAACAACCGAACAACCAACTGTTGCTTTTTCTCAAGATGATCACCTGTCACGATGTTTTAGAGAAGAGACGATTCGTGGGCACAGTGTGGAGTGTGGTTTTGTACCAACTGATGTGGTTCGTTTTCTGAGATTTTGTTAACTTGTGTAGTATCCAACGTGCACAGAGTTCCTGTACCTTGAAGTAAATATGCTTAATGCAACTGACTGCTTTAATACCTATAACTAAGACGATCTGGACTGAACACATAGTAATAAATATAACGATCGTCCTTTTCCATCTTGCGTACCACGGCAAAGCGCTTTTTAGGAAACTTACGAAGTTCGTCTCACGAGTTAATTTACACTTGAAATTGTATAAAATGATGGCTCAAAAGTACTGTTTACCGAATGTCATGATTTTTGAATAATTTATCTACTTTGAGCGCGTATTAAGGAAGTTAATTCTCTGCTACTTATCAATTCACATTTATGTGAAATAGTTATTGCTTACTAGATAAGCTCAACAGAAAAAGAACAATCCCTTGTACATTGATATTTTTAGATATGTGGTTTAACTCTAATACATTTTCTATCAATTGATAAACATAATACGTCCACTATACCCAGAACAATTATACCCGACCATACGTAAAATTTTTTGTGAGTGTATCAAATATAAACAAATGTTTTTCAGACTGCTATACTCCAGGAGCAAAGCAAATAAAATACAAAATTTTAATTGTATTTGCTAGATGAAATAGGGCTGCACTTTGTTAACCAAAACCTACTAAAACATCGATGACAAAAATATCCAATTAATGTGCGGCTTGTAAATATAAATTTTATAAAAAATTCTATAAATAAAATATTATGTATCATGCAAATAACAAAAAAACATGTACTGTTTTGTTCTTTTAAATCATTCCAATAAAGGTTGCTTATGAAACTAACTACATTGCTTCAAAAAGTCCAGAGAAAATTAATTTGCAGGGCATAAAATCTGCATTGCTGCTATGAAAGGTGTCACTGATGAAAACATCAAAGGCTTTCAAAAAATTACTTCGCGATAGCCATTATGGCTCTCCCTGCCGCTTTTTTGCTTGATTAATGCTCTACACATAAATTGTATGAATATACCACATCTGAATAACGTTTTGTAAATGGTGTCGTTTAAGAGAAACTGCCTCAAAAGTATTTTCAGTAAAACACTGAAAAAACTATCTAATAACTGGCTCATTCATCAATAATATACTATAGAATGGCACTTAAGTGACAAATTATACTGTATTCATTTTTGATATTCAATAATTATCACGCAAATACGATAAATAATACGGAACGATTTTTTGATAAATGTTTTAATCTGCGCGGCTGTCTAAGTGTCTGGAAACACTGTAATTTCCGAAATCAGCGCGGATGTTTACTCAGCCTGGCTATATTTTATGGCGTTCCCGTTTCCGCCTTTTTTGAACTGATAAAAACAACATGGAATTGACTGTATCTTGATAACCTGCCAAACAAAGGCAATTAATTTATTAAGCGGAAGAAACTTTATACCAGGCTGTTTTGGTGACTAAAACTCAAAAGCTTTGCATCGACACCGTGTTCCTGAAATGGAAGTAAATAAGTCCTCTAAAAAAAGATTCTGAGGGGAGTGAATGAAAAGCGATTTGGTTTGCTCTATATTTCAGGCTTTTGTGACACTCTTTTACAGTTAGCGTAATTGGAATTTATAGAACTTTTAGGTTTTTCAGTCCATGTATTGTTCTTATTATGGCAAATGCAGTGGCGTTTTCAAACAATGCAATAGTTAAATAAAATAATATTTAAAAAAAAACCAAAAGAACTCGTATCTCCCTTCAAATTAATATCAGTCTATGAAAAATCAGATAAAACAACCAGGTATACTATATTACAATGGCAAATCTCGTGTCCAACTAACTGATATTAAAAAATGGAAGCTGCAGGTTATCAATTACCAATCAAAAACATAACTTAAAATAAAGAAATTAGTTTCAATACTGATCTTCTATAAATGATCGATTTGCATTTGTGTATTTGTTTTCAAATGGAAATTGATTTTTAGAATATCACCTTTCTTCTATTACGACCTAGGTATAGGGTTCTTATCTTTATTGTCCGTAGAACTATCTTGTTAACAATTTGTATGTTTGTTTGTAATGGAAAAGATCTAGCCATGCAAAGTACCAGGTACCTTAGACACCAACTTCCATGGTTATATGCTCAAAGTCCTACTTAGAATTTTACCGAGACTAAAAAGTTCCAACCCTAGTACGGGATCTACACATCGTAGTAACATGGGACCCACGGCTTACATCACTTCCGAATGATGGCATTCTGTAGAGGCTTTTATCCACATTTTTTTATTTTTAAAAACCTCTGCGGGACCAGGAATCGAACTCGCGACCATTCGATCAGTAGCCAGAATGATTAACCACTGATCTACGAAGCCCGGCTTGCTATCAGTTGTATCAGCTTTTGTTTCAGTTCCGACGTCATGGCAAGGGTTTTGTATTTCCATATAATACGAGCTATGTACATATTGCATTTTTTTTTATAAGAGGTCTCTTAGGTATATCTGATATACTTGAATCTTTGCTTTAAAATTGTCTCCAGGTTACTGTGGCATCAGATGTTTGTTAAGAGGTAGGAAACAGCCATTAGTTGTTCTATTGTTCCATTGTTGCTGACCAATTTGTATCTTTCGTCTTTCGTGAAACTACTAGGTATTTAGTTTTTGCCACTGAAATTTCCATATTATATTTTTTGGAGTTATTTGAAATTTGTGTAGAATCCGTCGAAAATGATCTTCGTCTTCGGCTATGAGGACCACATCATTGACGTAGAAGGCTATTTCTATTTCAATCCTTCGTCTTGTTTTGTTGATGCTGTTTATGTCTTTTATGACTATGATTATTTGGTCAGGAAAATCTCTTCTCCCATTATAGTCATAATAAATAATAAAGTTTTGTGCGATCGAACGTGTTGGTCAAATTGATGCAGCAGGTACATTTAATTTAAATATTTTTCTACAATTTGATTTTTGATAAATATGGCATCCAGATCACCCTGCTGTCCTTCGCTGGTGCTATCTGTGTACTATTATTCTATTGACCATTTTTTGTTAGTATCTTTAACTTTCTGTATAAAAGGGTAATAATTAAATCATTACTTTTTTGCTTTTGCTTTCAATCTAGATACCGTGATAGTAGAGAGAGGCGATATTAGATAGATATGAAAATAGAATACTTAGTTAGGCGGTCCAGGTAAATAATATGAGAGTGGAATGAATACATTAGCAACATTGTAAGAAACTGGATAGCTGGAAGACTGATCCGAACCAGATCACCACGGAGACCAGCTGAGAGATGAGGGGAGAGCTGACAGTCAATATTCCAATACAATTAAAGAAGACCTAAAAATAGTCAATGCCGTATTAAAGAATTATTACCTTCCAAAATCATCCTATAATTCCAAAATATTTATTAAATTTATTCTAGTTTCTGATATAGTAACGATACAATTAAAGGATTTCTGTCTAAAGTTTTGTTATTATCATACCTACATATTAATCCACAACGCTACATGCCCTGTTACACGCGCAAAAGTACCATGGTTGCATTCGTACGTTTCTATTTTAGGAGTTTTGTAAACAAGCGTACCATTACTTTTAATAGCGATATTATGTGTTTTTTTAAACTACGCACATAGCTTCAAACGGAAGTGCATTTTGTTTAATAATCAAGAGAATTCCTATCTGGTTATTGAAAGCTGCCAAGTGCCTCAGCAAAAACACCAAGCGATGGGTTTTAATATAGTTTAGAAAGCGTGTCTCCGATGTTTAAGTTACATAACCTATATTTCCGCAAATTTCTATGCGTGGCCTCTTCGCCCAGTAAAATCAAACAACAAGACGGTTATCACCAACGAGCTGGTAAATCATGCTGTTATGGAAGTGAATAAGCGGCAACTTTTGACATGTGATAAACGACGACAGCAGCAAATGAAAAAACTTCATGCAGAAAACGCCATCGCTGAATGCAAGTCGGCAAAAGAAGTACCTCGTACTTGGAATAAACAAGTATAGTGTGCATTGAGCGTTTTCTTTTATATTTCTAACTCAAGTTTAACCTACAGTTAGTAATGAAGATGTTAAGAAATTCCTAGAAGATAATCTAATCACGGTGCGCTCCTGCGAATCCCTTAAACACAAATATGACACTTATAAATCGTTTAAAATTGGAGTGGCGCAAAGTGACCAAGGGAGGGTTCTCAACGAGAAACTCTGGGGTACCAACATCCTGGTTAAGCCGTATCGCTACAGAGCATCAAAAGATTTTCCGACAGCGAAGCAGCAAATCCCACCCATCTAACTTCGAATTTGACATCGACTTACAGTGCCACCAACATATTATTCATACGTTTGAATTTTCATAACTGCCCAGGACATAAAGACTTTTTGAACACCCGTTGGTAACAAGGATACTAAATCGGTTTTTTGCATACAATGTACAGTCAATTCGTAATAAAATTGTGATTTATATATTCTCCTTAACAGCTATGCTAATAAATTCTATGTTATTTGTTTAACATAACATCACTTAGTTGTTAAAGAAACGCCTTACAACCTTATTGTACAAATTAGAGAAACAGTTAACAGTCTGAGAAACAACACCAGCCGTGATATGTACGACATGAATGTTGTGTTATTAAGAAAAATATCGCCATTAACGAATTTGATCAACGAGTCAATTTGGTCAAGTGTTTTCCCAGATATATTTAAGATCGCTAAGATCATACCTATTCCTAAAATCGGTAATTCAGATATGATTTCAAATTTCAGGCGGTTTTGCTTTTACCGGTTTTATCGAAAATACTGGAATCCATCTTGAAAAAGCCAATTTACGATTTCTTCAAAGATCGTGATCTGTGTTTTAGAAACCAGTAATCTAAACGTTTCACTTAATTAGATAAAATCAGTACAAAATGATTTTATCAGTTTGGTTTACTGCAAATGATCTTAATCTAAACCAACAGAAAACACAGGTGATGGTTTTCTCTGAACGAAAAATAAATGGTTTTACAGATCCTAATAGCATGAAATTCCTAGGGGTCTGCATGGATCCATTGCTTTCGTGGAATATGCATATCGATAATAATTATATCGAAAAATATCTCGAAAAACTTATTTGTAATAAGACAACTATATGGTGCTGCCTTAAAAGATTATGTAAAAATGGCTTACCATTCCCTAAGCATCATTTCTGAGTTATGCTGTAATATGCTGGGGGCACTGGTCAAGCTCCTCACGTGTTGTTAAACTTCAACGTAAAGCTGTAAGGATCATTACTGGCTACATTTATTACTGTTTACGCTGTTTTAAAGGTAACATGCATCTTTTTGCTACCTACAACAATGTTCATTCTTATAATAATATAATGGTGAGGCACTAACAACCCATGAAGGAGCTTGGCCTGCAAGGCGGAAGGTCAGAGCTTCCGTATCCTCGCTCTCACACCCGGCTGTCGCGTGTCAAATTCATGACACGTGGTGATGTGGTGAGCATCACGCATTAGACAACCGCATTATTACCCATTGTTCTTTCGAACGCAGGTACCCAATTATTTAAAGCGACTGGGTAGGCCGCCCGGCAAGCATCGATCTGGGATTTGAACTCCAGACTTCCGCGCCGCAGTCCAATGCTCTAACCACCGAGCCACGCTGGCGCATGGAATAATGTCAAAATTAGACCAAATTTTTACAGTGAGTGCGGATCGCAATGGGCTTATCTATTATGGGGCTGTATTTTTTAACTGTCTGCCTGGCCACGTTAGGGAACTTCCACTGCCCAAGTGAAAAGTTACACTAAAAGCATTTTTAATAAATAATGCTATTTTTAACCATTAATTTTAATGACTGGCTCTAAGCATGCTTTACGTACTGAATTAGGAATAAATATGTATATGTAATTGAATGTGAATTGTACGTATTTGGTGTGGCATTTGTCATAGTAGACGTGTGCAAAGCAATTTTTTTTTGTAATGGCACAAGTATCTATATATCTAACGCGCGAAACTTTAAATGCGGCATGCGCCGCGGGCTGCAGCTAGTTTAACATATTAGAACCTTTTCTCATTTCTATTTTTATTACAATAATCTTCCTGACTTTTCTTCGACGTTATGTGGTTATCCTGATTCAATTTACCAATATGGAAGCATTAATGAATCATGAATAATAGCACTTTGCTAACTTTCCCATTCATATAGTATTAATACTATCTTCTATAATATAATTTTCCTTAATGTGTGTTTGTCTGTGGCACAAAATAAAATCTCACGTTCCGGCTTCACAGATGTTTATATTTATTTAGGTTTTGTTTTTCTTATCTTAGCGCTCGGCTCGGAGCTTGACCTTTCGCGTATCCTATTTCACGTGCGCGTAGCGCGCAGTTTGCTTGTATTACATAAAAAGTCAGCCGAGTATTTTCAGCGGCCGAATCCAGTATGGAGACCTCCCTAATGTATGCTAGTATTTCTGAAAGCGCTTAAATTTCAGTAAAAATCAGTAATCGCAGATAATTCAAAATGTTTAAATGTTTTGGTAAGGGTTTTATATTGACGGACTAACATATATTAATATTGCTGATTAAAATTAATAAAGAGCTTATATAATTTTCTAGTTATTTATTTCATTAGCGTCAAATATTTTCCTGGATAGTCAGAAGAGAATTTTCATGGCTGTTTCTGTATAGACCTAGTTGTAATTATTTATTTGAGTCAGCTAAAGACCCTTCCTGACTGCCCGGGGAAGAAATTTTACGACTGTTTTCGTAAAGATCGAGTTTCCATACTAAAATAAGTATGAAAACACCTACGTTTTCAGGAAAAAACAATTTGATTTGAAGAAAAATTCATTGGCTACACATGTTGAAAATCTAAAAATGTCGCAGTATGAAAATATATGTAAATCTTATATTTTATCTGCCTTCCTATGTTACTGAACATTTTCAATTAGTTAGAAGTTGCATAAAACAAAGCCATTTTTGTTAAATCTTAACAGCAAAAATCTGAAATGTATGCTAGTAGCTGTCAATATGTTATTTTTGGTTTACAGTTGTTTTTCTTTCCAGAGTATAAACAATTTGTAACAAGCGTTGCCCGTACTTTCGTGGGAGGAGGTGCTGTTCTACTTCTACTTCAAATCTTGTACAACAATTTTATTATAATATTATTTTATGAAACTGTTCTGAAACAAAACAGCATGAATATGCGTGCTATCTACATTATGTATTAAATGGGCAGAGACCGTTTAAGCTGATGTGCATATAATTTTAAACGTCCAAAATATGCAGCTGCATTTAATTAAGAAAACAGAGTGCAAGCATTATTTATGGCTTCATTACAACAGTTTATAAATCTACTACCAGTGTTGGGTAGTATGTAGGCACAAGTATCTAGATCCTGGATCTAGGTCTCGGATATAGATCGAGTATCTGTATCTACATACATTTGGAGCAAGGTATCGAATATCTGAATTTAGATATATTTTCGGCGCACCTTGTACGTATAAAAAATATACAATTAAAATATTTATAATATTTTAATATTAAATATCACATTTTCTGGATGAGTGTTGACACTGAAAGAACCTGTTTAGTACTAGGAAAAACTGTCAAATTATTAACACGAGTTGTAAGTACCTAGAATTTCAAATAGTAAATCTTTAAATACTAATTGATCTATTAGTTGACTCGACTTACGTTTCACAGTTGCGACTTGAGGCACCCAACAATAATGTGTTGTCTAAATTTTATTTATTTTAACTTGAGTGTTCTATTTTTGTGACAAAGTTAACAAACGCAAAAATGTCACAAAGAACATAAGTGATAACGAAAGTGGTTTTATGGGTGTACTCATGATTTTCGGTGGTGAATTTTATAAAATATCGTGGAGTAGTCACAATAAAGCCAGAAAATAGTAACCGACCTGTCCCTCAAAAATTGAGGGTGATGTAACATTCACTGGACGTTTTTTAAAGATTATGTCATGGTCTTTAATATAAGGGTTTAATATCAAATTAATAAGGTTAAAAGAATACAGTATTATAAATTACATAGATGAATTTAAGTATAAAAAAGGATATCAGTATTATTAAAATGTATTTGGTAAATAAAGGAAATAGAATTTAAAATTCAATTGAATAAAGCTACATAAGAAACAGTAATATTTTAACATAATCTAATTATTATCTGAGATGAGGTGTTGAATTAATGGAAAATACTAATTCGAGAAATACCATTCAACATCGTGGGTGTTAGATAAAGTAAATAAAGTTTTTATAGTGTGTTGTACTATGAAATATATGCTAAGTTAAATCACTAAGGAGATATTTTTGTTTATCGGTATGTAAAAATAATTTGATACGAAAACATGTAATCCAATTTGTAAGCGGTTAAAATTATGAAAATAAACCCTTTATAAAAATTGACTTGGTGAAAGTAAAAGTAAAATGTTAAAAGATTAAAAGATGTGAAGAAAACAATTAAAATAAATGGATCTGTGAGAATGGCTAAGTAATACAGTTATTATCTACAAAAGCAAATTTCTGGAAGAGGATGCTGAACTGAGTTTATTGTCAAACTACATTGCATCATATGAATTGCATAACAAGAGACGGTTTTTACTGGTAGTGGTTTACATCGACATTGTTAGCAGAGTGAGCGTTTATTGGGTGGATAGGAGATTGTCATCTAAAGGAGTTCTAAGTCGAAAAGCTTGTCATTGAAGTGACATCTTATAACTTGCATCTAGTCGAGGTTCGTAATACTAGGTCGTCGAAGGCTTGAGGATTTTAGTAGGACGACGTGGATGGTGTTTGCTGCTAACAGTACTACTGAAGAAAGTTGGTAGGTCCCTTGTCGTGTTTTGGCCAGGAAGTCTTTGTGGATCCAGGTGTTCTTTTTGGCGTAGTTCGGACTGGGATTTGTTTGGACGTTGAGATCTTTGTGAGATTGCTGGATGCGCTTAGCTTGGTAAAGCAGAGGATCGAGTCCATGAACAGGTGACAGAATACAGGTATTTAAATAAAAAACTGAAAGAAAAAGAGTGAAGTGAGGTAATTTTTAAGAGGGAAGTACTTACTATTTGATATTTGTTGAGTGACAAGTAAATGTAACGGGAAAGTATTTGTAATTGATTTTGCACTTGCATAATTCAAAGTTACAGATGACAGACGTTTAAGTTGTCATGAAATAAGAGAATCAAATTTCAGGAATAGAAGCAGTCTAGATTATGAGCGATTCCTATCTGTGTTTCAGTAAGAGTAACATGTTTTTACCTGAGTTAGCAATTTAATAATCTTGATAATCCATAATATAAAAGGGCAAATCAGTTAATAAAATTTCAATTTTAAAAGAGAATTGCTTGAAAATAAAATAAAGTATAGTAAAAGTCAATTATAACATTACATAGGCGTTACAACGTGGAGTCACCGCTATAAGACATACCTGTCGCTTTTATAAAAGAATGTTTATTTATTTATATATTTCAAAGTTCATTATCCGAGTCCTCGTGGAACTGCAGTTTTAGAGATTAAATTGTGGTTCTGAGGTTGTTTTTCGTTAAGTATCAGGAAATATTACTTTAAGATGTATCTATAAAGGATATAGATTCATTTTTAAATTGTGGATTTGAACCTAGATACATTTTTAAACGTATATCTTACATCTGTACCTAGATAAAATATTTCAGATTTATCTATAACTGTATCTAGATACAAATGAAAAGTATCTTACCTACTACCACCGATGGCAAAATATTTAATTTCGCTCTACATATACTCTACTTACACTTGAATTTTACAGGGTTTTTCAGTTTTTCGTAAATTATCATCTTTTTGACAGGTCACACTTCCTTAAAATATATGCTACGTAAACATTAGCCCTGCTTTTTTATATGCTTCCATTTTACTCGAACAACAAAATCCTTCCAGGTTGTGCACTAAAATTAATTTCTAAATTCGACAACGTAAAAGTTGTGCAAAATCATTAAAGTTTCACGTGGGAACGAAAGATCACGGATACGCAACAGCCAGATGGCGAAATCTCTAGGGGTGAAAACTCCTAAGAGAATGGGGTTAGCGCCCGAAAATTAGTGACAACCAAAAAGTGGAGGAAGAAATTTCCGAGTGGTCAAAATGCAAAGTTAAAAGCTGGGGTAAGTTGTAATATTTACATTATGCAATATATTTTAGTTTGACTTTACTAAATATTATCTTTATAATCGCAATACGTGTTCGAAAGTATTTTAGGTGTTCTTTTAAATAAAGGAACGGTTCACTTTCTCAAACTATTTTATAAATTGCATATAAACGCGGTACCAATAAAAACAACCACTCTGCATAAATTATTTTGTAATATACATATTTTACCATCTCTTTATTTCTTGTTTCGCTTTATCTAGCGCTACTATTGCTCTAGTATAAATTCTTACAGAGAGAAAATAAATTAACTTTTTAGGCGGAATTCGCTAGCATTTAATTTAGTAGATTTTATCAAAGTTTAGTTTTTTGTAAACGTTAGCTATTTATAGTTTATGGAAGATTGTGTGTTATACTGAAATGTAATTTGTCATTTACTTAATCCGTCCCTTGCAGGAAATAAATCACATTACTAATTGAATGTAGACATTTTAGGATGCGTATCTTTTTATTTACTATTAGAAACATCGTAATTTCATTGTATTTCATATTTTTAACACCTTTAATGGGCAATGAAATCCAATAAGAAGAAACACAAGAATGCGGAAAATCCTGAGCGAAAGGGTACGCTACGCGATTTATTAGTATTCTGACAGGAAAAATTAGTCGGCCATTAAGCAATAACAAGACGCGCTCTTGGCCGTTTAAGGATTCCCCAAATAGAATGCCACGTCCAAAATAAGTTTAAAGGGACGATAAAGTAGCAGTAAAGTACCTAATTACTTAGTTATAGTTTGAACTTTCGCCGCTGCTGTTTAAATTTAGGAGTTTTGTTTTCAGAAACCAAACAGCCGGAAATTTACACGCGGAAGCAAAATAGACATTTAACGCAATAAAGTACAAAAGTAGGCCAAAGCACTAAAAAACATTTGGCATTATTGTACCTGTGTAGGTTATTCACTGGATGAGAGGAAAAACGAGCTTTTCCTACTAATGACGTCTGAAGCTGCTATTTAATAACTGCATTCGTGAAAATTTATGTTATTATGACTGAATGGCGAAATATTTACCTGAGTACGGCATGGTAAACACTTGCAGCTTTGATTTAGTTTGCACTTAATTAATTTTGGAAAGCTAACTGCAGCACCGGGAGATCTAAATTGGTAAAATTGATGGCAGGGAATTTATACTTATGGGCTACTATAGCGCCGAGTAATGATAAATGCATGGAATTGTATAAATAAGTTATTTTTGTGAGCTGTTTTCCGCGTAGCAGCAACAGACAGAAAAATGTAATGCAATCTCTGGCAAAATTACGCGTTAATGAATGGGTCGGTTCGCATGGGAGTGAATACACTCGCTTTGCACACATGCATGCAGGCCTAAGTTTTAATTTATATTCTGCAAAACCCCAAATTTAATCTACCTACTTCGAGTTTCTTTATTACTCCGGGCTTAAAATACACAAAGTGTTTTAATCCTCTTCCATATTCATACGCTACTAATTTAATCCATAATCCACAACTTTTACGACTAACGTTAGCCCGAACTAATTTATAGCAACTGCGCGAAAAACAAAGCTCAAAGGAAAATTGGCGAGGTTGTACCTGGCGCATTAATATTACAAGAACTTCTCAAGTGTCATTCCCATACCTTCTTCCAAAAGCAGATCACAAAACGAATCCCTTCTCTCCGTCCGGCACTAGATTCGGTACTAACCTTGAGAGTAGAAAGCAAAAGCACAAACTGTAATCACATGTTCTGAAAAATCCACGCGGATTTTGGAAAATTGCGGCGGCTTCGACTCAGCGCAAAGCAGGGGACGGGCCAGGCGTCTGAACAGTGATATTTGATAAGAATTTTGAAAGTGATATCGACGAGCGAACACGTCGCGAGTGTGTAGACGACGGGAACGTGAAGAACCTCCCAGCGTCGATCCCGGACTGCCTGGGATCCCAGCACCGCGACGCTTTGCAGAGACGCTCTGGTTTCGCGCATGCACTAATTCTAGAGCGGTCTGGTTAACATTCTAAGGTTTGTATATATTTTTTGCCGGTTTGTGTTAGGAAACTCATAAAAATATATTAGTGCGGCCGGCCGTTGATGTATCCACCCATTCGCTTCCGGACGTATTTAGTTAATTTTCGCGCCGAGTAGCCGGCGCTTTGCTAATGCAAGCGAGTTTACAGAGCGATGAAATTTACATCTTTTCCTGCATTCCGCCGTAAAAGGCATCGCAATCAAATAGTCCTTAAGGAGCACATATCTGGGAACTCGCCCAGGAATACTGCACCGAAAGCTTTCTGGGTATGAATAATTTAATGTTCTTTCCAACTTTCAGAAGTCTGCGCTGCTATTATTATTGTTATATATATTGCTGTGATATTCGCTTGTACGTTGAAAATGTTTACAAATTAACGTAATGAATAACTAACAAAGTTTCATTTGCAAAAGGAAAATTGCCGACACAAACAGCTGTCCTTGTCGCAGAAATTAAATCGGCCGTTGTAAATAGTCACATTTAAGACATAAGAGCGTTTCAAACGCGAACTTTAGGAGATTCTTTTAAATAGTAGTCACATAATTCTTAGATAATTTAAGTTAAGTACACGTGCTAAGTGCATTTCAAACAACACCAAACACGGTAGGGATTCTTTCATGGTTTTCCCGAAAAACGTGTGGTTATGTTTTAACAAAACCAAGCTAAAATGCGCACACAAAGAGCCAGCAACCGGATAAGGCCACATGTTAGCTTCAGTGAGCACCGAATGAAACATTTTGGACAAGTTTTGGGCAATACAGTGCTTGCGTTCAACTGCGCTCATAAATAAAATAAACATACATTGCATACGGTTGAGTACGTGTTCAAAACGGGCAAGAACTACCGAAATCATACACTCGGTGCAATTGCGAAGCAGATTGAGCCGTTGCTGTACGCTGAAGCTACCATCAGAGCTGGTCTGGGGTTTATTGCGCTAAAACAATGGTTACCTAATTTTACGTTTAGACTTGAGGTTTTTGTGTAATTTATTTAAGCATGTTCTGAAATTAGCATTTGGCGTTTTCTATTTTATTTCAAGCGTCTCTTTGCAATTATTCTTAACTGATATGAATTTCAGCCAATTGATAGCTTTAGAACCTTCTGTTTTTCCGAGAGTATTAATTACATGAACATAATGAAATTCTCAATGTCTGGATGCAATACTGTGAAAATCTTTACGGAAAAAGAATACAAGATCATTGTGCTCCTTTTAATATTACCGATGAGACGTCAATTTTAAGAGAAGAGGTAGTTAGTGCTATATCAAAACTTAAAAGCGCTAAATCAGCCGGTATTAATGGAATCCCTTCTGAAAGACCCAAATATAACGACCTCAACAAAAGTGTTGGTAGTGCGAACTCCAGTTTTTTCGATATAATAATAATAATAAACGTCTTTATTCTTTTCCTTTCCTGTACATAAATATAATGAAAGAGAAAAAAAAGAAGAGAAAACAAAAGAATCACAAGGTGAAGTTCAGTAGTGTAGGTACTTGACCGTACACCCTGCTCTACCACTTAAACCTTACCAATATATATTTCATTTATACATTAACTTCCTAAACCTATAAATTGAATTACAATATATTATATTATTATTCAGTGAGGCTGATCATAATAATTACTCACTATTTATATACAAAAGAAATTTTTTTAAATTAGTGGTTATGGTTGAAAAACTATACAGGAAAAACACTGTAGGGTTCAAAGTAGCATACTGCTTCAGTAATAACTAAATTTGACGCGAGAATAAAATTTCAAATAGATGACGTTTAAAAGCTATTGGAGTTAACGTTTTCAATGAGTTGGGTAGTGAATTATATATCTTCGAGACATTATACGAGAACGAGCGTTCATACAGAGCAGTTGTGTGCGCCGGCGGAGTGATTGTTCTTTTATTTCTGATGTTGATATTATGAACGTCCGTTCAAAATGAAATTTTTTCCATGAGATATGGAGGAGTTTTAAATAGAACAATTTTATGAAATAAACACGCAGATCATAAGTAGAACCGATTTTGCATATTCAACCAACCAATCTGTGCAAGCTTGTGAGACACACGTTGAAATCTGCGAATACCATACACATACCTTAGACAGGAGTTTTGAACTTTCTGAATTCTGTTCTTGTCGATAAAACTTAGACATGGGCTATATAATGGACTACAAAAAGTAAATTGAGACAAGACTAATGATTCACAGAGTAAAGTTTTAGTTTTAGTAGAAAAGTAATGCCTATGGGGAAATAATTTCCTTAAATTAGCATAAGCTTTTTGAATGTTTTTGGAGATGTGACTGGAGAACCTAAAAGAATTGTCCAGCAGCAATCCTAAATTTTTTACACTGTCTATTTGAGGAACTATGGTGTTGTCAATTATAATTTCGATGTTTTGTATATTATTGCAGAGGTGCTTTCTGCAAAACACCATTATTTGTGATTTTGATGGATTTAGAAATAAATTGTGCTCCAGCGATAAATTGAAAATATTTTGTAGATCCATGTTTATCTTCGTAAAGCTGTTTAGGACATCAGATGGAAAAAAAGAATAATATATTTGTGCGTCATCAGCATACGCATGATAGTCGCAGAATTCAATACAGTTACTGAAATTGGATGTGTAAATACAAAATAGCAAAGGTCGAAGGATGCTGCCGAGACATGGGTTGTTAACTCAGCTAATAGGCGACGCATTAAGGGTTTTCGTGATGTGGTGTGGCGGCGTATGTTACGAATTCCCTGGACGAAACACCGAACTAACTCTTCCATTCTAAACCAGTTAAACATCCGTACCCGTTTATCCAGCATGGTATACAGCCGGACTCTTTAAAGTCTTTGGACATGTAATACGACGAAGTCCAAGTAATTTAGAGAGACTAATCATTCACGGTAAAGTTGAAGGTAAACGACCTAGAGGACTCTCTCTAATCCACTGGTCAGGCCAAATCAAAACTTTAACTGGCACATCTTTAACTACTGTTACTAGATTGGCCGAAGATGGAAACCAGCGTAGAGCATGTGGTTTTACTATTTTTTACATTATTATATCCTTTTGATCACTACTTCTCTGTAAGAGGATGGATGAAGAAGAAGATAAAAAAAGGGACGTCAATCTTCCTGGAGACTTGATAATTTTTTTCGACGAAAAAAAGCCGCTGTATCAGAGTCCGTTTCTATAGGTTAAATTATTTTTTTTTTACTTAATGTTTGTCATAATTTTTTTATGAACCAGTTACTTACGTGCAAATAAATAGCTGTCATTTGTGTACGCCGTTTTCATCCAAACTTTGTTATCATCAAAAGGTTTACCGTTGGATAATCTCTCAAAATCAAACCTAACATAGCTACTTGGATGCAATAATTGCTTTCCGACCAGCTCAATTACGGAAACGGCGTGGAACAGTTCCTTGAAAGAAAAATGCAAAACGGGCGCCAACGGTATTTTAACAAAATAAGGAAGTGTATCCAGGCAGTAGAACGAGAATCCATAAACTCAAGTAGCACAATAAATCTGAAAGAGAGCACAAGTCAAACATCGGTAGCAGTAACAAAACAATAAATAACCACAGTAAAATATCACAGTATTTAAAATAACACAGTGCAATCGACAAAGCATAACTCTTACATGAATGCGTCATAATCTACCGGTATCTGCATTACAACTAAAAAATGGTTGAACGGACGTTAGGGGAAAATCAGAACTTAAATACCACAAGCCGAGAAGCGACTGCACAAATTTCGCGAACGGACAAGCCATAAAATAATTACCTACATACAGTCTAAAGTATAACCTGTTAGCGGCCTTCGTCGAGCACTTCCAGCATGCTTATCAAGAGTCCAGGCGCGCTGAAGACCTTCGTAAGAAAACGCAGCAAGCCAAGATCGCACACCGAAGATAGCGGCGGCAACAGCTGGGATCCAAACGTTGACCTAAGCCCGAAATCGGCTTACTGGAAACCGCTTACTCGAAATTCGTAACTAATGGACATAACTGCATACTCGAACTGATTTGCCCAAAACTGCTTACGCGGGTTTGGCCCAAGGCTGTTTATGTAGACTGATTTGCCCAAGACTGATTACTCGGACTAATATAACCAAGACTGATTTTCCCCAGACTGATTACTCGAACTTTGCTCAAAGACTGCTTATGTAGACTGAATTTGCTCAAGACTGCTTGCTAAGGAAAACGAAACCCAAAATAAATGCATGCAAAACTTTGCTAAACCACCAACAATATAAAGCGGAACTTACCCCGGATGAACTGGGCAAACGAGCATGGAAGGCTAGATGCGGCATGCCGTAGAATATCTCTACAGCATAATGTTCCAAAATTTCACACGCTTCGCTTTGCAGCGAAGCCCCAAAGCTTCCATATCTACCAAAATCTAGCAGCAGGACAAAACGGATCACCAAAACCAGCATCAAACATCTCCGCAGCGTTCCGCCAAATCAAAAGCGAAGCGCTCAGCCAAAACAATGCGGCGCTCCGGCGTCAACGCTGTCGAGCAAGGCCAAAGCCAAGCCTGAAGATAACGATAACAAGCCCCACAGAAATCGCAAATTAACGAAGGTCTAAAACCAGCAATGCGAAACTACAGGGAGTGACAAAAGAACCGTAACAAGTTAGTGCTGATTCATCCTGTTTTGGTGCAATTTACACAATTTTGTCCAAAGAAGTGTATTTGTTCGAGGTTCGAGCAGTGGCCATCTTAGAGACATCTTTGCAAAAAGACTATCAAACAGTAGCGTTGAACAAAAACGTCAGCCAAATTATTCTGTGCTATGTGTTCAATTAGCTCGCGTATTTCATTGTAATGTTGAGCTCTATCAAGCTGGCAAAAACGGGAGTTTGAAAAGGTTAGGAATAAAAACAAAGTTTCTCTTCTCTTCTCGATCTTCAAATAATTTTATTATTGTTCACTTCCATGAACCCACGAGCCCAAATGATGCTGTGTGCGGTATTTTAGAAACCGTGAGGTACTGTATTGCGTAAAACAAGAGTCTCTTATAATTCCTTACTTGTAAAAAAACTCGTTAAATGTGCCCAAGGTATATGATTTTCATCCATAAATTGTAAGGCAAAGCGTATCTGTTGAAACAATCAAATATTAATTTATATTAGCAAGTATCATAACAGCGTATATGAGAAAAATTGGCAAACTTTAATAAAAATTAAGTAGATACACTATTTCAAGTATTTTAATTATTGTAAATACAATTTTTGGTTCTTCCAAAAAAAACTGAAAAACAATATAGTTGTTCACTAAAACACCATCGTTTAATTAGAAACTTTATAAACGTACCTATACAGTACTACATTAATGGCGTTCGCAAGACGTCAAGGTAGCGTATCACAACACGGTTATGGACGAGAGGAGCTATTAGCGCTAACTCCCTATACACAGATTGCGTACATCTATTGCCGTTTTTCGGGAACAATAGTAACTAAAGATCGTGCACGAAAAAATGGCACCTTAAAAATAATCACCTTACACATTATACATACAGGGTCCGGGAACTATGCGGAGGTGGAAGATATTGGTAAAACTATTAGAGTTCCGTAAAGATCGTGTATAACACAGTGCGCAAAAAAAAAAACGTTACAAGTTTTGTACTCTCATATATCTTTGTAAGTGATTAATATTTTAAATAATTAATAAAACAGTAAAAAAAAAACTTTTCAAAAATGCAATTAATCATTTTTGCAATCTACAAAGTGTAAACGTTTTGTTTTTCAAAGAAATATTTAATGCGTTAATTATTATTGAAAATATGAATATTTCCAATTGGTACCATTTTTTTGGCCCACTGTGTATAATAGTTGCAGGTACGACGGTGGTGCACATTACTAAAATAGTTTGTATTATAAAAGGTGGCTCAAAAAAGTGTGGTAAATCAAACTTACTGTTTTTTAAATAGAATACCTATATTTAGGTAGATTAAAGATATAAGGTTGTATGGGTCTAACGTCAATTGTTTTGGAGATATTAACGATTTTATGCTGAACTTCAGACTGCTACTGCAATTAACAGAAAACAATTGAATAAAGAAAAACGTTACCAAAAAATTGTTTTTGTGTACTACCTTTCGAGTGTAAAATGACGGATCTGGGTATTAATGCTATACAGGGTGCTCAACATTTGTAAAGTTAATAATTTCAATTTTTCTTCAAATGGAACGCTCTTTTAATGTGCTTTCTTTTTATATATTACTTTAGATCTGTAAATTCAACGGTTTTGAGATATGCGTGCATACACATAAAAGAGTTTTACACGGCTGGAGAACCAAGTAGCTCTATCTACTATCTGAAGCACTGTATCTATACATATCTGCGGGCGACGTGTTTCAGAACAGCTGTAAAACGTAAAACATTTTGCCAGGACTTGTAACGCAGTCAACACAGTATTCAAATTCAAATCGTTTATTCCTACTTTTACGAATATTTGCAGAAGACTTACAGCTAGGATAAGTGATCGTCATATAACTGCCCTAAACTTGGACAACTATTGGATACATGGCACCAACAAAAATAACATCAGAAACTTAAAATATGCCCTCGTGATTTGCGGTTTGCGATTTTTATACGATTGGTTAAATCGAATCCAGTTTCAGCGGTTTTGCACAGAATTTAAATTTAGGCAACGGAAAACTGAAATACGGTTAATATGTAGCAATTTTCGACTAAAATCTATTCAAACACGCATGGGAGAAAACAGCAGAGTGCTAAACGTTAACTGCATTTCAGTTTCACCGCACCCTGAATGAAAGTTCTACGAAACTCGCAAAAACTTTTCGTTTATCCTTTATCAAATCTGTCCTACTAAACAACTTTGTGATTGATAAATAATAATATTTTAATAAAAAAGTAAATTTTCTTAAATTAAAGTATTAATGCCATTAGAATATTTTCAAATAATGTCAGTTACTACATCATTTTCTCAAAGACGACAGTAGACAATGCTAGCAACTTTTTTATAATATTAAACAAGCCTCTCGAATGTTTGCCATGGGACGGTTTTCCCATGTACTCTTTGGGAAAAAACACATGTTTCGTTATCTGTTGAACGGTGTTTTCAATGTGGTATGGCCGTTATGATATTATGTTATTTAAATAAATAATAAATAAACTTGTACTTCTGAGAAAATAAAAAATGACGTGCAAAACACACAACAACCCAAATTGCGATTATAGATTGGTTATCAAATTGACTATAATACTGTATTTTTGTCGGTTTAGTTTTTGTACTAATCCAAGGCCTAAATTGTTGCTGCTTGTTGGCAAAGTCGAGATGCGGTCGTACATATAGAGTGTGCCAGAAAGAACGCATCATACGGGAAACATTTTTGTAGTGCAATAGCGAGAAAAAATTTGTTAGGGTAATTGGATTAAATAAAGTATGATCAAAAATTATTTTCATTTAGTATGGCCATGGAATAGTTCCCAATTATGAATGCAACTACATTTATACTTAATGTCAAAATTTGACATTTGCTTTGTAAGTGAGTTATAGTTGCATTCATAAATTAGTAAGTATTCCATGGACATACTAGATGAAAATAATTTTTGATCATATAATATGATGCAGTCACGTGACTACCAATAGATGTTAAATTTGATCTTTAGAAGAATCCTCAAATTTCGCAAAAATTCGAAAATCTATTTTTCCTCATATTTGTTGTGAAACACACGATATTTTGATTTAAACAACGCCTTTTTGCAACTGTTTACATGAAACTACTTGAGATTCATAAAACACACAAATGATGGTAAAGAACTGATGATATTTTGTTATTTTTAATAAGAAACGCTACTTTAAGATATCAAAATCTGTAAATGGGTTAACAGGGAACTTCCCTCATGCGAATTAGTCAATTTGCAAATTTAAAAAAAAATGTATCCCGCTGGGGTTTGTACCGGCCGCATCTGCATAGAAATCGTAACCGCACCTTTGTACCGATCGTAACTGCATCGATAAGGCGAACTGCGCCATCGAGCCTAATTGAAATGAGTGCGGCGCGCGCCTCTTTTTAAGGGACCGGTCGTATTGTTGCAACGTTTGGACTCTTTTGTGACATTATCCTGTATCTGTTGAGCCCTATTTTCGGCAAGTATAACGCCTGACCTATGTCATAATTGTTACTTCTTTCTATTTCAAAATTAACGCAAAAAGAAACAAAATTTTATTTTTTAAGGTGCTCACCTTGTATGCATTTGTCTGAAATTTTCCCGGAATAAAACCGTATGCAAAATATCATCTTCCTCCGACAAATAGTTTTTGAGTTATATCGTCAGCAGGCAGGTAGACAAACAGACAGACAGACAGACAGACGCACGGAATTGAGAAAACCTGTTTTTCGTCATCTTGGGACCCTGAAAACGTGAAGATCTGAAGACATTTCGGGAAGGTAATTTTTTCGATATTACAATACTTCCTTCGTCTTTTAGAGGAGGGAAGCAAAATTCAATATATTGGGTATAAGAAGAACACAATTGACTACTGCAAATTGAAAACAAAAACTTTGTTGACAAATCTAAATTTTACACTATTTGTTATACCTTTCAGAAGAGTTCAAATCGTTAGAGCTGTAAATAAATGAGCCACATTAAAAAGAAAGAAATAGAATTTTTCTTCCCCCAACTTTATATAGTGAGCTATTTTTTTACGTTTGACTATGGCTTAAATTGGTTTTCGACAAAGGCAGCTTTTATCTAATTTAACCGCAGCTCTATTTTTTACGGTTTTCAAGATGTCAATGAAGGCCGATTGGAAGTTAACAGTCTGTTACTCTTTGCGAGAAAGGATTTGTATAGGTCCTCTTAGTAAATATAGAGTAGAATCCACTTCACTGACAGCGTTTGCCGTTTGTTCAGATACTGACAGATTTGGAGTAACTATCACTCTAAGATCGGACTAGGAAGTGGTTGTTTTGGTGATTTCATAGTTAGTATAGTCAAGCTATAGATTCTGCATTGATTATTACACCCAAGCAAGACCGCGCCAGCATCAATGGCCGCCTGTGTGCAGAGCCAAATTTGCCGCCCCAAAAATTTACATTTTTGTTGTAAAATATAAATTTTATGTAGTACATACCTAGTTTAACTGTAACAAATCAAATTAATTTAAGTGAAAAACAGAAATTTTAAAAAAGTTTTATTAATAATAAAATTTACAAAAAAAATAGTGGAATGAAATTAATAAAAAAACAAAAAAATTTTAGAAAATTATAAAAAAGCAACTTTCCTAGCTTTTTTCTCCGCAAATTCTTTAATTACTAATTCTAAATCGATGGAATCCATCGTGTCGCTTTCTATTGCTATTATAGACAGATTATTTAATCTGTTTTGTGACATTGTGGATCGCATATAATTTTTAATAATTTTTAGTTTGGAGAAAGATCTCTCACCAGACGCAACTGAAACTGGTAACGTGAGTAATATTCTAAGAGCTATTGACATATTTGGAAATGATGCTATGAGCTGATTTTCAAAAATATATTCAAGAATGGACTAGGGCTCTAACTGATGCTTTTCAGCTGAAGTAGGTTTAAGATGTAATTTTAAACATTTTATCTCTTCAAATAATTATATTCCATCTACATCTGATTCCTTTCTAGAATCATCAGTTAGATGAAGATGTAAATCTTTACAACATTGTAATAGCTCGTTTTCCGTTAAATCAAACATATTATAGAGAAATCCAAACATAGTATCATATCTTGTTATTCCCTCAAATCTGTCTCTTAAAGACGATAAAGTTTGATCTAATATATTAAAATAAAAGTTAACTTTATAATAATTTTTTGGATCAATAATTGGTTCATCACTGTGTTCATAATCAAATTGTCTGGGTTTTCTTCGTGGTCTAACAGACTGAACAGCAGGGAAATTAGGTTCAATACCAAGTTCATCCGCAAGTGTATTAGCGTTAGTAAGAACATTATTGAATTCTTCATCTGTTCGAAGAGCTAAGAAAAAATCTAATAGATTTTTAAAATACTCTAAGCAAGTTTTTATATTTATAGTAGGATTTTGCATCATCGTGCTCAAAACATTAATTTTGATTAAAATATTGTACCAAATAATTGTTGAGCACAAAAATTTCTAACTCTAAATTTTTAGTGCCAAAGATTTGGCTTGATGTGAAGCACTGTGGTCTTGTACGGATAAACGATCTTCAATTACTTTTACCAATGCATCATATATTTGCCCAATTTGGTAACGCAGGGGCTTCACAGCGTCTATTCTACTAGACCACCGTGTATCACTAAGTGGTTTTAAATTTAAATTTGTTGTGTGTTTTTTCAGAATTGACCATCTTTTTACCGACGCAGAAAAAAAAACAAATAATTCTTGAACTATATCAAAATAACCAGAAGTCTCAAAAGAAACTTTAGCAGCATCGTTCACTACTAAATTTAATGTATGGGCTGTACACGGCACAAAAAATGCTCGCGGATTTATTTCTATTTTTTTTTGCAAACCATTATGTTTGCCGCGCATATTTGCCCCATTATCGTACCCTTGGCCACGCATGTCGTAAATATTTAAATTCAACTTTGAAAGTAAATTCATTAAAAATTCACTTAAACCCACTCCAGTTGAATCATTAATAGGACAAAATTCTATAAACTGCACGCGTATTTCAATTTTTTTTGAGGACTCATTCCACATTGTAAATCTAAAAATTATAGTCATTTGTTCGATATGACTAATACCCGGTGTACAGTCAAGAATGATAGAATAGTATTTACATTTTCTAATTAAATCCAAAATATTATTTCTAATTTTGTTACCAATGACATCTATTATTTCATTCTGAATTTTGTCCCCTAAATAATTTACCATTCGTGTTTCATCTTTTTGTGACTTTTGAGTCCGAAGCACATGTTCTGACATAACAGAATCAAATTTTGAGATCATCTCAACAGCTTTTAAAAAATTACCGTTATTGCTTTCAAATAATTTATTAGATTGCCCGCGTAAAGCAAGACACTGTCGTGACAAATATTGTATTATTAAAATTATTCTCTCAATCACAGCATGCCAGTGCTTTGCTTCTGCATTCAACAAACGTAGTTGCGTCTGGTTTACAGTTTGTTCTTTTGATAACAATTTTATAAGTTCTAACTGATTTTTAACATTTGCATTGTGAGTATCACTTTTTTCGTGCCTTGAAATCAATAGTGACAAATGCTGCCAGTCAGAAACACCTTCCTTTTGCGAAAAATTGTTTTTAATTTTGCCAAATATTGTACAACAAAAGCAATAAACTGCATTATTTTTTATTGAATAAACTAACCACGGTCTATTAATTTCTTCTCCATTTGGAAGAGAACGGTAGAAATATTTTTTCGAAAACCTTCGACCATTTTCATTAGTTGGGAAATTAAATTGCGTTACCTGAACAGGCCCTCTTTCTACTAAAATTTTTGTTAATGTTGTTGATATTATCTCAGGCCACTCTCCAGGATCATCTGAGGTTGCTGTGTCCTGCTGCGACTGCTGTGAATCTGATGAGCAGCCAAATTTCTTTAGTTCAGAAAGCCTTGATGAGGATGACGTGCTGGCTTCTTCAGCGTCACCAACTTCTCTTCTCTCTGGTTTTGGAGACTCCGAGTCAGATGAAGTCACCTTCTCTTCCCCAGATTCGGAATCTTCCCTCATAATTTCCATTTCGACTTCTTGGACGCACGGCTCATTAAGTGGCCCGGAAAGAGAACTAGAGCTTGATTCTAATGCTTCCGCTGACACATTTTCTGGCTTCAAATATTTTTCTAAAGTATTGGCCAGTTTTTTCTTTTCTTCTTTTTTTTGTAGACTTTGTTTTCGATACTGAAAACCCGACAGCCTTTTCGTTTTTCTGTTCTAGAAAAATTATAACAATTTTATTACTTAATACAATTTAAGAATATATAGGTAACTATCTGTGTATTGATTGATATATGATTGATATGTATGTAGGTAATTACCATATTTATAACTTTTCTTCAACTGTCTTCAAAACACAATCACTAACAAAATTAATTTTCTCTACTCGATCTTCTCTGCAGCCAATTCAAAAATTAAATGACCAAATAATTATCATTGCACCCATATTACCACAGCATTAATGTAAGCATCATATAATATTATATTTCTTAAAATCAGCTTTAAAACAATTAGGTACTTACCGACAAAAGAGATCGCCGACACCCCGATCAAAAATAATATAAATACCTACTTCATAAATACGATATGTTTCACAGTCAATAAAATCCGCCAGCCGCCAGTTTTCTGAAAAGTCACGTTTTGTTGCTTCTGGTAATTATCCGGCTTTTTTGTAATCATTGCATAAAGATGCATGGAAAGCGTTCCTTCAAGTAGGCTTCGTTTAACAATTAGCCGCCACGGAATAAAAACTAACTTCGAGAATTTACATAAACAATAATCCATGTAACCATATTATCAGGTGTTCATTTACACAATAATAGTATATTATACATCAAGGTAGCGAAGCGCAGTATTATAACCTGAGCGCATATTAGATACTGAGCGCGCAGCGCGAAGTATCTAAAGCCCGAAGGTTATAAGAAGATTCGCTACCGTGGTGTATATACTATTTTTTGCACTACCAAACGGCTTAATACCTAAATTCCCAACAAATTTCGAAAATGTTTTAACTGTCAACCTGACAATACAGCTCTTTAAAACGTCAAAATTAAAATAGTCATATTTGGTAACTTAGTAATTTATTAGTTACCACGGTGAAAATTGTTTATTTTACTTCTCTCCCTTGGTGGAGAAAATCAACTTCACGACCTAAAAATAGGCCAATAATGAAGCGTTCTGAGACTAGTAGTGCAAAAACATTTTTTATACCTATATAGGTACATATTTTTGAACTTCTAAAATTTGTAAAGTAAAAAAAAATTTCATTTTTTATTTTTTTTTGTAATTTGTATATAATTTTTAAACCTTTTTGGCCGCCCCTGAATTTGGCCGCCCGTGTGCGGTGCACACATTGCACACTGGCTTGGCGCGGCCCTGAATGAATGTGTTTTTCCGGACACTCAATGGAAATGGACAAATTTTCCTTATTAAAAAGCGTAAAGAAAAGTATCTCTTTTCTTTATAGCAACCATTTTTTATAGCGACAAAACTAAACAATTATTAATTATTTATTGGAATAAATATTAAACGTACAACTATTAACGTTAGAGAAACTTATACTTTTGTACAGTGTATACTGTTGTAACTGTACATCATTAAATGATAGTAACGATTTTGATAAAACCTTCTGATGAACGCCTACGGCAAGTTTGGTGGGTTATAATTTTTTGGTACATAAAGAATGTTATGCTGTCGAAGCCAATTTTGTGTTTCTCTGGCATAATGGTAAGTAGCCAAATCGGGCCAAAACATTATTTCATCTCTAGCATGATGGTCTTGAATAAATTCAGCGATTTTTGTTAGGCAGTTGTCAATATACCGTCCGCTGTTCAGTGCTTACCTATATACAAGGCCTTGCTACATCCTTTAGAGAAATTGCACACCACACTAAAATTTTGCCTTTTCTTTAAATCTCACATTGTCTGGACATCTCTCTATATTATCAGTATAAAATCCGTCGTTGCCTTTGATTTCTGAGTTCCCCAAAGTAAAGTTTTTCTCATCGTCCGTCACAATAAACTTGTTATTTGCAAAATGAATACGCCGAAGATTACGGCAACATCGGGGTATTCGGGCTAGCTGGTTAGGGGTGTATTTTGAACATTTTTGTCTTTGGCAGATTTTTGACCACTTCTGGCCAAAATTCTAAAAATAGTGGTGGCAGAAGTCCGAATCTCTATGGCTAGTTTCCTCACAGACACACAAACCTTATTTTTAGCACTTCTTGCCACTCTTCTGCACTGCTGGGGGGTGAACAGCCTTGGTCTTCCAGTTTTCGGAAGGTTCGTACAAGAGATACCGTGTTCGTATTCCGCTATGATTCGATATACGGTCCTAGCTGATATATCTTGTTTTCGAAAAATACGCAGTATATCAGCTTTAGGCATTTGCTCAGCTAAATATTTTTTCTAATTTCCAATTTGTATGACATTTTTCGCAAACTGACTAACAATACCCATATGTCAAAGTGAAGCCTAGTAAACAAACATACTTTTGTTCCAAAGCCATCTCGATAAGTTGCATAGGTATCTCATTTGAGCCCCTTTGATTTTTTTTACAAAATATACGTTATAAGTTACTTACAGTTAAGTATGTATAAGTTCTAATAAATGATCGGCTATTTTTAATCACTAGTATTTATTCATAAGAAACAAAATCATTGACTGTGTAAGTTAATTTCTGACGAGAATTTCTAATACATAGATAATCTATTTTCCTCTTATCGCTTTATACACGGCAAGAATTTATACTGAATAAAAATATAATATAAAATATAAGTAAAAATACTCATCTTGTCATTTCTTCTTGTTAAACATTCAAAGTTGATTTGGCAACATTGTTTTCTTCTGCTATAGAAATGTGTAACCTAAATACCTCAAATGTAAAATATTTTATACCTGGTGAATCATGTTATAAATTCTTAGCCAACTTTGGTCTAAATAAAGATGAAACAGACTATACTTCGTCTTGCCAACATACTCGATTATCTATTGGTTGAAGTTGGAGGTCTAAAATCACTATTTGTCGCATACGACAGACTTACTACGAGTTTTACAAATATCATGTCAATGTAGTCGAGAGTGCAGACAACATTTCTAAATTATCTGCATTTTAGAGTTTATGACGTCTAATACTATATGTCAGAGGTAACGACCATTGCTATCTATTACCATGATCTCTTTTTCTTAGAAACCAAGAGAAAGAAAGAGATTGGGTCAAATTTCTGTTTAACCTTTTACGCAAAAAATATTGATTGCATTAAATAATCGAATTAAATCAAATTTCTGATACCTGTGAAATATAATGTTTTGTTTTAACATGTATTATGAAAATAAAAAATTTAAAAACAAACAACTACAAATCATGATAACTTCTCCTCTCTTTGTAAATCTAAATTACAATACCCTGCTGAGTTATCTACCATTACATTATTAGTTTCTGAAACATTTTTATTGTGCTACACTGCACATGCGCTTCCACGTATTCTAATTTATCTACTTTGATGTCACAATATGGTTATTATAACACCGAAAACAGTGCTACAATAGAGTGCATTGTTATTTTCATATGAAAAACATTGAAACAGCCTACCTTATTCAGACAACTGATAGATTGTCACATTTATGAAATGTCAAAAGTCAAGGTGTTTGATTATTTTTATGCAGAGTAGATAAATAGTAATTTACGATACAAGTGCGTAAAGCTACTCTTTAGGCACGAGTGGGGTAGAGTTAAAACGCGAGTGAGCGAGCGTTTTAAGCCCCGCGAGTGACTAAAGATGCTTTACGCATGTGTATCGTACAATATTTTATCTATGATAGAATCTAAAAAATACGGTAAATATAAAAAATATTTTACATGTAAATTAGAATTACTAGCAACCGGTCCTAATTTTGAGTGTTTTAAAAATTTTAAAACACGTTGCTACTAACTACGTGCCTAATGAAATTTTTTAAGCACGTTGCTATTAACGACGTAAACTAATGAAAACATGTTATTAAACAGTCGTTTTATAAACTTAAAACTGCCAACTAAAAGGCAATTTTACACACTGTCGTAGATAAATAGTGTATTATACTCGTTTAATAAGGGGACCTATTGTACCACAAGTGAATTTGGGACACGACGAGCGTATTTTACTTTCAAACGTAAAAAATACAAATTGTGTCTAATATCAACCCTTCTTTCAACGTATTCAATCATCAAAATGTCAATGCGCCTCGTTTCTGTGCCATAGTTTAATGGCAGTGAAAAGATACATTTAAAATAGGTACCTCCTAATTAGACTTAATTGTTATCTGACCAATGTAACTAATTTCCATTTGTTTAATCTGTATCATTTCCAGACAAACGAAGCAACTGATGGCTGCTATTGTTTTTATCGGTTTGTTTATTCCTATGTCAAAATCACATTGCGAAAATTACAAATATGATTTTTTTCTTAACTTGCACTGGGAATAAAAACAAAGTTTCTCTTTTTATGCTAGAGAGTTCCTTTTAATAACGATTGTCTTCAAAAATATAAAACAAACTATAGCAAACATCATGTGTACAACAATTGTCAGCTGTGAAGGTAGTACATAAATACTTATCTTGTTTCAATTTCATGCTATCCTGATAGTAGATGGCAGCGATTTAGTGCTAAAATGTCGTAAGTGCCAAAGAGTACGTAGTAAGTAGTTAGTAACAACCTAAATAAGCTAGTACGATAAAAAGACGGATTCTTATTATACCTACGCAGATTGCCATTAATGCAGAACTACACAAACCTACATGCGGTAGAACATTCTTCAATTCTTATAAAATATGCCTATTGTTTAGTTTATGCGAGATCAAAGTTTCAGTTCTCCTGCACTCAAAGTTAATAAATAAACTTACTAGTTAAATAACCAACATTCTGGCAGTAAATAAAAAAAGTACTGTATTTACTAATAAAGAAGTAAGTTATAGCAATAATATCTTTTTTCTACTCCTGTAACTAAAATGCCATTTAACAAACTAACATACACGTCGCTAAGTGACCTTTTAATCATGCCTTCATAACCTATGACTAAAGAACCTCTTAGTCATGAGCTGAAGTTGGCAACGATGTTTTAGTCATGGGGTGAAGTTAGGTTCAAATAGTATTTGCTTTATTAGCCACAGCCAAAACTAAAATAAAGTTAGTTTTCAACCGTCACTTTGACGTTTGTCAAGCATAATTTAACCTAATATAATAAATGTCAAAATTTTAATGAAATAATATGTTATATTCTCTAAATTTGTGGTCGTAGAAAAAGTATAGTATGCAACTCGTTTTATAAACTTATTAGTCACTCATTTTATTAAACACTCGCTCCGCTGCGCTTCGCTCGTGATTAATAAAACTCGTGACTAAAATGACGTTTATAAAACTTGATACATAATATACTATTATCTACTCCTACTGTACAATGACGATTCATAATTCACAGTTTGCAGCCAATCATAAAATTCTATTCTCATTATTCAATAGTTTGCAAGTTGCAACCAATCAGAAAATTCTATTTTCATTATTCAATAGGTTGTAGCCAATCACAGAATGCATTCTTATTATTCAACGACTTTTGAAGTTAACAGCTGTCACAAATGTCATAATTGGGAAATATGAACACAAGACTCCTATTGCATAGGAGTAGATAAAATATCGTATTATATTCGCGATTATGGCCATTATTCACTCAGATGACTTGCGCCACGCGCCTTCGGCTTGTGGCGCAAATGTCATCTTCGTGAATAATGGCTGTCATAATCGCTCATATAATAATATACTATTATCTACTCCTACTGCACAATGGCCATGAATTATGATTCATAATTCATGGTTCGCAGCCAATCAAAAAAATATATTTTCATTATTCAATAGTTTGCAAATTGCAACCAATCAGAAAATTCTATTTTCATTATTCAATAGGTTGTAGCCAATCACAAAATTCATTCTTATTATTAAATGACTTTTGAAGTTAACAGCTGTCACAAATGTCATAATTCTGAAATATGAACACAAGGCTCATATTGCATAGGAGTAGATAAAATATCGTATTATATTCGCGATTATGGCCATTATTCACTCAGATGACTTGCGCCACGCGCCTTCGGCTTGTGGCGCAAATGTCATCTTCGTGAATAATGGCTGTCATAATCGCTCATATAATAATATACTAATTACCTTTTTCAAGACCGACAGTAGGAATTAGTTTCTGGGTTACAAACATTGTGACAGAGACAAAAGCGTTATTCCATAAGAGTATAACATGGACAACACTCCCTAGAGTTGTCAATAGGTATTATCAGTGGTGGTTGCTCCGTATGAGGCAGGGGCGCTAGCCACCCAGCCATCAACAGATTAAGAAAAAGTAATTCTATAATTGAAAAAATATTTTTTCTACAACCCCTACGAAAAGTAGGTCTTTTACCAATAACTAAAAATGGGGTAATATGCAAGATCAGCGTGCTAGCTAAAAGTAAACGGCTGATTTTGAATTTGCAAATTGAAAACGAATCATGAAGTTACTCTAGGTGCTTCTTTCGTAAGAGGTAAAATGTTTTAAATAATTTTTCCACGCCCACATACGAAAGAGGCAGTTGCCGTTCAGTCAGGTAGCCACGAAAAATTACAATATCGTTCACCCGGTCATTATCATGACCAACGTGTTTGCTATGGAAAAAATGCACAATTCACAGTTATACAGTGGGGTAAATACGTCATTTTAACCTAAAAACTACTGACATTGTCAGTTGTCACAATAAAGCTGCCATTCATTAAATTGCAAAAATATATGGTTATCGGAAATATAGCGTAAAATATTGTATACAAACTCGTGCTAAAAGTGTTATTGCACTTGACATGTTATGAAACTCAGCCTATCGTTTGATAAATTCATGTCTCGTGCACTATACAGGCACTTTTAGCACATCATCAATTGATATTATCATCTATCATAGCTTTAAGGTTTAAGTAATTATATCCGGGAGTAGCTCTTCGATGCCGGTTAAAACATGTAAAACAATATCCACGAAGGATGTCAACATATCATGAGTTATATTTCAACACACTCGCTCGTATGAAAGCACCGAGTGGCTGGCAGCTCCTGAGGGCGATTCGAAATAAGGCCCAAACTTATATGGCAACTATGGGAGAATACGCTGAAGCAGCAGAGGTAAGTCAAATTGCATCACATTTCCTTATAGGCTTATGGAAATGTGGTGCAATCTTTGACATTGAAAATTAATGTATTCGAGCTCCGAGCACTGCTTTGGCAATACAGTAATTCTTATCGGTATTATTGCTTGCAGAAAAATGGGAAGTGAAGTACGGATTTCACAGATTTGGTACTTTCCACGGGTTAGGTATTCGTATAACTGAAATTTTTAATATTAATTTTACAAACCCCCCGTTAGCTGAAAAGGTTAAAAATAAACAACCATTAAATTTCAACCTGGGAAATAAAGCTGGAACTCGTAATTTTACAAGACATTTTTTCTGTGGGCATTTATAAAAAAACAAATGGATTTGTGGATGTGATGCATGTTCTGTTTTTTATATTAAGTTTAAATACATTTCTGTGTTTCGTTTTTTAACACTTATAAATTCAGAACCCCTGAAATAGAATTATCACGAATCGTCACTGGGTACTATACAAGACAAACAAGTGGGACAGTTAAAATGTTTTATTGTGAATGTGATTGCATTAGTATGTAGAGTTCAAAGATATTTATAACTTCATTGTCGATTTGTTTGAACGTTGCTGTGAATCAAAATTGTTAAGTGTAGTAAATGGAATTGCTCAATACTTGAAAAAAGTTCACAATTATAGTCAAATTAATTTATTTGATGACATTATGATTTAGTCCAGTCGTTTTTACTTTATAAAATGAACGATTACTCGAACAGAGAGGCATTTTTATGAAAATAACTTTATTAGCATAATTGCTATACATAAACAACTTCACAATAAACAAACAATAATTCTTATAGTTAAAATCGGGGAGTAAGAGGAAAAGAGACCGATCGCCATGCTACAGAACCTGCGATGATATTTATGGCTCTTTAATAATACAGTACTCATCTATTATATATTTAACTAGCAGTCCAGTTAGACAAATGTCTCATTTAATAAAACAAAAAAGACCGTCCCGGACGGACGGAGATCACGTGATTTCTCGAAAACCGGAAGTGGCACCTGACTGAAATTCGGTTCCTGACCTGAAATGAACATTCAAAACATATAACTTTCATAACTTTTTTCTCTATCTCTTACGGTTTGGCTGCGGAAACAGCGTCCCAGACAAAACAGCGTCCCAGATAGACGGAAATCACGTGATTTCTCGAAGTCCAGAAGTGTCACGTGACTGAAATTCGGTTTCTGACCTGACATGACCATTCCAAACATATAACTTTCATAACTTTTTTCTCTATCTCTTACAGTTTGGCTGCTGAAACAGCGTCCCAGACAAAACAGCGTCCCAGACAGACGGAAATCACGTGATTTCTCGAAAACCGGAAGTGTCACGTGACTGAAATTCGGTTTCGGACCTGACATGGCCATTCCAAACATATAACTTTCATAACTTTTTTCTCTATCTCTTACGGTTCGGCTGCTGAAACAGCGTCCCAGACAAAACAGCGTCCCAGACAGACGGAAATCACGTGATTTCTCGAAAACCGGAAGTGTCACGTGACTGAAATTCGGTTCCTGACCTGACATGACCATTCCAAACATATAACTTTCATAACTTTTTTCTCTATCTCTTACGGTTCGGCTGCTGAAACAGCGTCCCAGACAAAACAGCGTCCCAGACAGACACGTCTATTAGATAAAGGATGTGTAAAGAGAGCCATGTTGGCATGTGCATGCGAGTTTCATGCCGAGCGGTAGCGAGACGCGAAAAAGCAATCGAATACCAAAATGGCTCTTATTTACACTAGAAATACATTAAAAAAATTCGACGGTCTTAAATATATGACAAACAAACAATTGAAATTCCTTTATAACAAGCAACCAGCAATACATCACTGACACTGTGTAACACACTATGTACTTGTACTGTATAAATAAGTGGAATTTTAGTGGAACACGAGACGTTTTAAGAAAATAAATAAATATCTTATCTTCAGATTCTATCTTCAACTTCAGAAAAACTCATAAACTCAGTAAAACTGTTGCGTGATGTGATGATGAACGCGGCGTGATGTGATTGGAAATAATTTTTGACAGTTTCAGAAAAATTACGAATTACAATAATAATCAAGTAGCCATGGCGGTGCGTAAAGTAAAATGAAGTCACGTGATTATTTCATTAAGACATTGTTTACGTGGTTGCGATGTTAAAATGGTTACTAGGGAAAACATTTGTGAATCGCTAACTTTTCGCATTGACAGTGAGCTTTTAATGGTCAGTTTTAGAAGTGACCGTAGAAAAAGATAACATAGTAAGGTAAGATGACACAGTGCCCATTGCGAATTAAATATTCACGTCAGTTGAGGAACAACAAGTTTACTCGTGGGCTCATAGATGGCGCTTCAGCAGAAATTGTTTACTTCTGTCAGTTGAATCGAGTTTCAGAGTGAAACGATCGCAAATATTTTTGGCAGTTGAAAAATTATTTTTCCTCAATATTGTAGTGGTAATATCTACAGACAGGTACGTATTCAGATGTTTTTATTATACCTGCATCAGAATCGTCGTTTAAAGCACGCCTGAGCGTGCGAAAACAGGCGATTAAAGCTCGCCGAGCTTTAAAGGTTGTCAAGGAAACGACTGAATGCAACAACGGACGTGGTCGCGACAAAAACGTAATCAATTCTCGTAACTATAGTACCAATATTATTACGCCCTCTCGATTTATCACGTCAAAAATTATTTCTAAGTTTTTAGTGCGTAATTTATTTTCAGTATTGCAGGTATAATAAAAAATAGCGTAAAGTATTCGTGGATAACTGGTTAAAACACTTGCTCTATTTCGAGCACTCTGGCTACGCCGTCGTGCTCGAAAACTCGCGCGTGTTTTAAAGACGTTGTTATCCACTCATACTTTAATATACTATTTTAAGTATGTTGATGCTAATAGCAGTTATGGTTTGTTTTATATTTAAAGAAAAGTACAAGTAATGTGTAAATATGTTTTCTTTTTATTTCAGTATGTAGAGTTTGTTACGATGACAACGAAGAAGACGAGAGTCAACTTTATTGGCAAGATAACCACTCCGAGAATGATGATGATGCCGCCTACATTTATTGTAATGAGTTGTACAAAATCTCCAGACCAAAAGAGCATTGGGTAAGGTGCCAGTCTTGTTTGAATTGGTGCCACACATTGTGTGCAGGTGTTCCATATAAAATAAAGCAATTTACGTGTGAATTGTGCATAGACGGACTTGTGTCATCTTACCCAACTTCTACTTGCTTGTTTAATATGTTGTTATTTTTTGTATGCTTACTTTCAGATGTTTTAAATACATTTTTGTATGATTGTAATAAACCAAATTTTATGCACATACTTTGCTAGATTTCTTAGCACCTTTAGTTTCTTTTAAATTTCCCTCCAATTAAAAAGTTCATCATCTTGCCTGGGGAGTTCATCAGCTGTTTACTTTTAGCACATGTGCTAAAAGTAAACAGCTGGTTTTGAATTTAGTATTTTAAACTGGAAGTGAGGTTATAAAGTTATTCTAGTTACTTCTTTCGTTAGAGGTAAAGTGTTTTTTAAACAATTAAAGCATTATGTAATGAATAAGGTAAAATGTGTACTATTATAATTATCTTTGATAACTAATTTTGGCAGCTCCCGGCTGCAGAAATAGTCACCTGCGCCGTCACGGCGATCTCTTTACTATGGCATAACTTCATAAATGCAAAACTTTGTTAAATCGAAATTTTATGGATTAATAACAGTAAATTTAAGACCGTAGAAAATTATTGTGTGCAAACTCGTGCTAAAAGTGTTAGTTCGTTTCATAATTTTCATGGCTTGTGCATAAATATTCACTTGTTTCGCAAATAGCTAATTTAAATAATTTCTAACAGCAAAACCAAAAATCGCGGGGCAGCCGTCTTGTTGAAACAAAATCTGGGTTTCTCTTGCAACTTCATCCAAGCATGACCTACTTTATTAATCAAAAGTTTCAATTAGTGTTCGAATTTAAATTTCCGACAATTTAAAATGTTCCGATAATTTTGTTGTTATAAATCCCAGCTGAAATATTAATTTTTTGAGGGTATTGGGTTCTTTACACAGATTAATTCTTAGCTTTTCTTGAGCCCAATATCTATTATTTTGCACATTCTTCGTGTGGTTCAAATATTTCCTGATGACAGTGTGGTTTGTATTAATAATGTCTGTGGTTCTTTAATGTCTTACATACCGCCGACTTTGCCACATTAATTTACGGTCATTTTCTCTTGGTCTTGCGCTGTATGTTGGGTCAATATTGATCAGTCCCAAAACACCTTACAATTCCTTGCCATCCGCTCCAACATTCCCACGATTATCTTGATTAAAATTTCGTTATCGAAATGTTTATGAAAACCAAAATTAAATAATAAATACTAATCACCTCCAGCTTCTGATTCTGCTGAAATATTAGCAGCTTCTTAAAATTTCCGGACATATCTGTGTATTGCAGATGCAGACGATATTGGACTGTTATCAAATTTTACGGAAAACAAATCTCTCACTCTTCGCAAACTAACCCCACTGTAATATGCTTTAGCGATTAAAAACTCTCTCTTCGTTCGAGTAATCGTTCATTTTATAAAGTAGAAACTACTGAACTAAATCAATGTGATCAAATAACAAATTAATTTGAGTATAGCTGTCAACTTTTTTCACATCAAGGCAACTCATTTAGAAAACACGAAAACTTTTGATTAATATTTTTCAATGAAACTTGCGAAAAATTATTTAATTTTTGATATTATTAGATGCGCAATAATTTTCTCTTTCCATTGATACCAAAACTATTTTCTGTAGGTTGAATTGACGAGTAGGAATTCATGAAACTGTTAAACACAATGTAAAATCCCTGTTCCAGTTTTAAAGTGGACACCCGTTATATAATTTCTAAATATCGATAATTAAATTATTGATATATTATCCATATTTTTCGATAAGTATCAATAACCATTCCTTTTTATCGATAATTGATATCGGAATTTCAATATCGCCCACCCTAGACGTTGGTGCAAGGTGCAATGGCCATGTAACAAAAATAAAACATTGTGTTGGTAATACGGTGCTGCAGCTACAGAAGGACTACCTTTATGTGTTTATGCTGTCCTGGTAGCAGGAACGAATGATTGAGTTGTAAAAGTGTAGTTGAAGTGAAGCAGCGACCTAGCCGCGCATTTATTGTTTCATTGCACAATATGCACAGTCGTCTAAAACGCAGTAAGAAAGTTTGCTCAAAATTCACTGGTATTATTAATTTACTACTGCACAGAACACGGACCTTACTGATGTTTTGAAACAGTAAACAATGAACCGCATATGGTGTCAAATGAAATGGCCTTAACTTCGATTAAGAGACGAATATTGCTATAGGTATAGAGGGAAATCAGAATGGGAAGCTAATAATTATAAACAAACAAACAGTGTACAGGGTGGGCCAAAGTAGACGCTTTCTTATGGAAACTCATGTTCCTGTCAGAGATAGAAAAATTTTGACCAACATCTCCCGAGCTCAAATTTTATGAAAAAGTTACTGGTGTAAACAGAATTTTGCTATCGTAAACCGTTAGGCCGCTAGGGGGCGTTTTTCAAAATTCGTCGATTTCTTTAAACCCTTCTAGCTTTTTTGTTTTTAGTAATAATTGATTTCTGTAAAAACTTTCTCATAGCAGTTTTTGGTGTAGAATCGGCTGGTGAATTTTGTTTTAATACAGGGTGATTCGTAAATTTGCTGCAACAAAAATTTTCTTATTTCTTATGGAACACCCAGTATATTTATACATTTTTTTGTAGTCCTTAAAATTCTCTATTCAAAAATATATAATACTATATGTCTAAAGTTAGCATTTTACGGTGTATTTGGATTTAAGGTAAATAAACTAAAAATATCAAGTAGCCATTGTGTCATAGCTCCGCATGACCATTGTTTTAAACCAACAGTAGCAATATTTATGAGGAAAACAAAGTTGGCCCCTGTCAAATTAGTCAAATAGCTTTTGAATTTGAACATAATCTGGTTTTTGGTCCGTGTCTATTTAAATTTCCACCTTCCAACAAGATGGTGCACCGCCTCATAATTGAAGAGTTACAACTAATTACTTAAAAGTGCAGTTTGGTGAAGAGTGGATAGGGAACCAAGGACCAATCGCTTGGCCAGTGAAGTCCCCCATATGACACCCCTAGACTGCTATTTTTGGGGAAAAATTAAAGATTTGACATATAGACAACCGATTACATCAAGAGAATTGCAAGAGGAAGCAGTGCAAAATGCATTTGCTACAATTTCTAACATTGAGCTAAGAAATGCTGCAAATGCTGTCAAACAACGGTGCCGCTTTTGTGTTAATCAGAACGGTGCCCAGTTTGAACATATGTTATAAAAGGACATATCGTTGGGTGGTAATATGTTTTATTAATTTTGTTATTTGTTCTAAATGTTTGTAACCCTATATGCTTTTTGTTTTTTCTTATTTAGTTAGCGCCAACTTTGTTCTACTCATAAATATTGCTAATGTTGGTTTAAAACAATGATCATGCGGCGCTATGACACAATGGCTACTTGATATTTTTAGTTTATTTAACTTAAAGCCAAATATACCGTAAAATGCTAACTTTAGACATATAGTATTATATATTTTTGAAAAGAGAATTTTAAGGACTACAAAAAAATGTATAAATATACTGGGTGTTCCATAAGAAATAAGAAAATTTTTGTTGCAGCAAATTTACGAATCACCCTGTATTAAAACAAAATTCACCAGCCTATTCTACACCAAAAACTGCTATGAGAAAGTTTTTACAGAAATCAATTATTACTAAAAACAAAAAAGCTAGAAGGGTTTAAAGAAATCGACGAATTTTGAAAAACGCCCCCTAGCGGCCTAACGGTTTACGATAGCAAAATTCTGTTTACACCAGTAACTTTTTCATAAAATTTGAGCTCGGGAGACGTTGGTCAAAATTTTTCTATCTCGGACAAGAACGCCAATTATTCAAAACTAGCCTTCAAGAAAAAAGTAGAGATCGCAAATTCAAGTACGATGAACTTAGTACTAGAAACTAGAAATGTTAACCAGTTGATCAGAAATTGGAACAAGGGCAAAACTGTAGGAAAATGGATGAATGATGTCACTTGCTAAGTAACAATTTAGAAATTAGGTTGCTTAGAAGAAAATGGGTATATACAGAATAAATCATACTGGCCATTAGTGATGGGCTTATTCGAATGAAAAATAACCGGTTATCCGGTTATTGAAATAACCTATGTAACTCGGTTTTCGTTCTAAGTATTCGAATGAAAAATAACCTCATGCTGATACGTACTACGCTTTGAATATAAAACCTCTATTCAAAGGTACTACGTGCCATATCTCAGCGACCTAAGCAGTGCTCGAAATTCTGTAAACATAAATACGCCATAACGCATAAACAAAGCAGGTTGTACTGAAAATACCATTTGGTTATCTCGTACCTACCTCCTATCATAAAAAATATCAAATTATCAAATTCTGGGGACCTGAAACCTGAACGCCTAAAAACTGCAAACGCATCAAGCTATAAAACAATCTTTTATTTGCTTACATCTCCAAAGGTTCAAAACAAGAGGCGGCGCCTTTAACCCACCCGATCGATAAAGATAAACGTTTTACCACTGTTTTTATTGCGATTAGCAAGCAGTCCCGCATATTTCTTTCTTTTTACATTTCTTAATAAATACCTCTTAATTTCCAATACATAACACATAATGTACGGTCGGCGTCTTAGAAATCGGCACACTATGATATATTTTGCATGTATTTTTTAAGTGTATAAACTGGGTTTTTGCAGTTAGTATGGTTTTAATTGTTAGGTCAGATTGTTTATTGTTTGTCAATTATGAAATGCCATCTCACATTAATGAAGTAACCGGAGCAAGAATACTCCAAAGACTAGAAGAACATATTACGTGTCCCGATTTCTAAGGCGCCGACCGTACATATTATGTTTTGGTTATAGATTGGAAGAAGCCGTAAAAAATACAATTACAACAATATATTATTATAGTTGCCAGCAATCGAAAACAATAAAGGTGCAACCAGATATATTTCATTCATATCCACAATTACTTATCGCACAAAATCCTTAGAAATCAAATAAAAATCATGTATACAATTATTATAATAATTAACGATTAACTGAGTTCCTCTGCTTTCTGCAAGTTACGATGTCGATGCAGATGACGGTGAACCGATGTCGATGCAGATGAACCGCCAACCGGCAAACCGGCTGACTTAATCGAAACGAATCGAGAGCCAAAATGTATTCGAATGATTATTCAAATAATCATTCGGTTATTAATATAATTCGAATGCAAATAATTCGGTTATGAAAATTGTCCGGTTAGCCCATCACTACTGGCCATATTACTAAAGTGGAAGACGAGGTGGAAAGATTAAAACAACAAAAAATGAAAGAAGTGAAAGACAATACAGACAAAACAATCATTACTGTGGACTGTGGTAGATCAAAATATTGAGGGCAAATCACAAATCTTAAATTTAGAAGAAGAAAAACTGAAAAAATAGTAGAGGTTGTTATAATAATGGAGGTACTACCTCCAGTTGTATACAGTTTAAGTCAAAATTGAATAGAGAAATTGGATGAGAATCCTGGAATTAACCCAAAAGACATTATGGAGAGACTAGTATTATTCATCGTAAATACAGAATTAAGAATAATAGGGGATAGTTCAGGTAGTATTGTATTAAATTGATTCAATTTAAATAAATGACAATGAAGTGGTTTCCCAGATTTTGAAAACAAATTTCTAGATTATTATTGGGTGAAAACAAACAACACGTGTTTAAAGAGTTGCTCATTACATTCACAGTATGATGAAAAATCAGATTTATGTAGGGAAAACTATAGAACACGAAAATATTATCAATTTTCCAAATTAGATAGAAGTCTAAGAAATTCAACAGTTATTATAAACGCGCTAATAACTCATTTTGGAATAAGAAATCGAATTAATTTTCAATCAATTTAAATGTTTTATATCAACAGTGAATTTTTTTATCAGACAATTTACATGAGCAACAAAACAGCAAAGTTAATACGTAAAATGATCGAAATTTAACAATTGAAAGAACGAACGTGACATGTCGCGAACAATGAGCATTTAAGATTAATAGTAGAATATCTTCATATTAAATTTGGACCTATAGAATCAGAAAAGTATGGTACCTAATCAAGATAGCTGGATAGCGTCAAAAAAGATTTAATAGAGCTAAACATCAGGAACTGGGAACAAATGACAACCAAGAAGACAAAATTGAGAGTGGTTGTAAACCGAACATAGTGCTTACACGGCTTGTTTAGCTGAATTATATATAAGGTTGTCTAAAAGTGTAGGGAACATACAGCATAAGTGTGCTAGACAGTAATGGATATTGTAATGATCTGAATACAGGGTTATAAAAATCAATTTTAAAATAGGATTAAGGGATTACAATAGTTGAATATTAAAGGGATCAATTTGAATATGAATTGGGAATATGAATAATGGGTATGTAATTAGAAAAGAAAATCTAATTTATAATTGATTAAAATATGGCTAATTGAGAAACAGATGGATTCGAATATAATGTAATATTCAATATGAAATTTGAAGGTAATGACAAATACCTACTTAATGGAAATAGATTACTGCGCATAGTAGGTAGAAATCATAAATAAAGATATAGTGTGTTGGAAGGAGAAAATATGATACCGTTAAGGACTTTGTTTTCATTATGAAGATAACAAATTTTAAAAACATGTAAAGCTGTAATTAATTTGGTGTAATTTAAAAGTATGAAATGAACCCTATTTTAAAAAGAAAATGTTTGGAGATTAAGAAGGGTTGATATTAAAACTAAATTCGCGTGATGAAATAGAAATGGAATTTTAATTTAAGAAGAAGAGATACAAAACGGAGGAAGCTAGCAAGGATATGGTGAAAACTAAATTAGAAGCAGGACTAATCTACGAAGGAGAATAAATAGAGAAAAATACTAAGTTAAGTTTATTGCAGAATTACATTTGACATTGTATAGCAATTGATTTGGATTGCATCAAGCTGTTAGGAGCATTCTGGGGGAGAGACCGTTAGTTCTTGGTGCTAGTCAGTAGAGTAATTTGGAAGAGTGTTTTTGGATGCGGTGTTGGAGTTCTCACTACAACTGGGGTCTGTTTTGGGTCCATGCTGTGAAGAAGCTTCTGTTCCTGATTCTAAGCAGTTTCCACATATTGGGTGTCATTGAAGGCTTTCGCTGTGTTTGTTGACTGGAGCAGTTGTGGTTGTTGGCGGAGTAGATCAAGTTGGTTAACATCAGGGACATTGATAAGTTCGAGTGAAATGTGGGTGATTTTAGGTATTAGGTAAGCACTGAAAGAAACTAAAGACTAAAAAGGTGAATTTATTATTAAGGAATTACTTACTGTTTGATATTGTTGTTTGGCGAGTGTGACGATCTGGTATTTGTCATTGAATTTTCAAATTGGTTTGGCATATCATTTGACAGACGTTATTTTTGACTTTGAATTAAATTAAAATCACAACATCAAATTTCAGAATAAGCAACCTAGATAAAAGGAATCCACCTCTGATTTTCAGCAGCTAGCACAAAGAATAACTATTAATATTCAAATACTATAAGCAGGGCAATTTAAATTGATTAAAATAAATTTATAAAGATATACTAATAGCTAACAAAAAGTAAGAGTTCGAATCAGTTCATATTTATGGCGCACAACGTAGAGCCGTAGCAATATACAGTGTGACCCATGATTGATGTTACAAAAGGTGAGATAGACTAAAAATTTTTTAATTTTATTTTATGGTTCTGGGATTCGGCTCTGCTTGGATTGAAAAGAATTTTAAGAATATTTTCAGTTTTTGAAAAATTAATAGGCCTCGACAGGGAACCGAAAACGATTTTATTTTTAGGTAAACTACCCTGTTTGTTTATGATACAACAAAATTTAAAAAAAAATTGTTCAGAATGATAAATTATGGCTCTATACAAAGTTTAGAAAGATCTATCGATTTCGACAAAACCGTTATTTTTTACATTAAACAATACAGGTTGTCCCTAAAAAGGAGGTCAATCCGTTAACCACATATTCCGTGAGCAAAAATATGATGATTTAACTCAACTTACCCGTATACAAAGTTGCTTAGTTTAGCCGCTAGAAGACTTTAAAAACGATTAACTTTTTTAAAAATTTTCAAATAAGTCGAAAAATCTTTGATAGATTTTATTCACTTTTTGGCCATGCGTTTGTACCAGTAAACCACAGCTTTTTGAAATATAAACCCTAATTTCGAAAATTCCAGGGTGTTTAAAAACAATAAATTATCCATCCATATTTTTTAACCCCCTGTATAATCACTACCAATTTTTCTTTCTGAATAGTTACTTTAATTTAGAACCTATTTTCCCTCTTACAAAATTTTAGTTGGGTAAACGGTTTAGCCACAAAAATATTTTCTAAATCCCTACAACCCGGAATCAGTAATTGTAACTTAACACTAGGCTTGTAGGGATTTAAAAAAAATTTTTTTGTGGGTAAACCGTTTAGCCGACTAAAATTTTGTAAGTGAGGAAATAGCTTCTAAATTAAAGTAACTATTCAGAAAAAAATTGGCACTGATTATGCAGGAGGCTAAAATTTTTTTAAAAGGTAAATCGTTTTTAAAGCCCTCTAGCGGCTAAATTAAGCAACTTTGTATATAAGATAAGATAAGATAAATTTATTCACGTAGCTGCTAAAATACACAGATGTGAGAAGTCAATACGGTGCATCATTACATAGTGACACATAAGTATATAAAAAAATAAATAAATAAATAACAAATAACATACAGTTGATGACTCAAGTGGTATTATACACAATTAGAATTAAGATGGTATAAACAGTTTAAGTAGACACATTACATTAATCCAATTCTTTTAGGCTATATAGAGCCTTTTCAGAGAGGTAGTTCTTTAGCCTGGACTTAAATAGGCTGTATGATCTAGCTTCCTTGATGGAATCTGGTAGTTTATTATAAATTATTTTACCCGCATGTACGGGAGACTTTTCATGCATGGTCGTACGGTACCGCCCAATACGTAAACAACTACCGTCTCTGGTTTGATGTTTATGAATATCAGCATTTCTTTCAAATTTTATTAGATTTTGGCGCATCATTTTCATTAAGTTGTAGACGTAGATGCCGTACACAGTTAACATTCTCTGTTTTACAAAATGCGTTTTACATGTATCTGTAGGATTAATATTGAAGATTAATCTAACCAGTCTCTTTTGTAAAATAAAAACACGATTGACGTTAGTTGCTTGCCCCCAAACTACAATATTTAGAGACATATGAGCGTAAGCAAGGCCATAATACACATTTAGGAGAGCTTTAATGTCTAGCACACTTTTTAATTGACGCATAGCATAATAAGCTTTACTAATTTTAGAGCACACATCGTCGACTTGGTGGTCCTATTTCAAGTTTTCGTCAAGTATAGAACCTAGGAACTTCACTTTGTTAGTTAAACAGATGGTTTTGTTGTTGATAGGGATTTTAGCGGAAGTGGTTCTGGGTTTTTCCTCTTGAAAAAGTATACGCACTCTGACTTGACCATATTAAGTATCAACATGTTTTTATCACACCAGTTTTTAAAATCATTACACACAGCCGTTGCCGAAATCTGAAGTTCATTAATCGTTGGGGCTGAGATTGCTATAGAGGTATCGTCCGCGAACATAACAAGTTTAGCCTTAGTTATTGTTAGGGGAAGGTCGTTGACGAACAGCATGAATATAAGGGGGCCTATCACTGAGCCTTGTGGAACTCCAAGATCTGTTAGATGCTCGCTCGAAACGTTACGGTCAATTTTTACTCTCAGTGATAGGTAAGTTGAGTTAAATCATCATATTTTTGCTTAAGGAATATGTGGTTAACGGATTGACCTCCTTTTTAAGGACACCCTGTATACATTTTATCTTATTTTCAGGTAAACTACCCTTTTGTTCATGATACAGCAAAATTTTATTAAGAAAAGTTGTCCAGAATGAGATATTATGGCAATATACGACATTTCAGAAAGATCTGTCGACTTAGATAAAACCGTCATTTTTAATAAATGCAAGTGTTGTTTAATCTAAAAAATAACGGTTTATTCTAAGTCTTCAGATCTTTCTGAAATTTTCTATAGAGCCATAATTTCTCATTCTGAACAACTTTTCTTAATAAAATTTTGCCGTATCATGAACAACAAGGGTAGTTTACCAGAAAAGATAATAGTTTTCGATTCCTTTTCAAGGACTTGTTTTTCAAAAACTGAAAATATTCTTAAAATTCTTTTCAAACCAAGCAGAGTGGAATTCCAGAACCTTAAAATAAAATTCAAACATTTTTAGTCCATCTCTCCTCTTGTAACATCAATCCTGGGGCACAATGTATTTTATGATCAAAAATGATTTGCATCTAGTATGGCTATGGAATAATAATAATAATGGTGAGGCACTAACACCCCATAAAGGAGCTTGGCCTGCAAGGCGGAAAGTCAGAGCTTCCGTATCCTTGCTCTCACACCCGGCTGTCTCGTGTCAAATTCATGACACGTGGTGATGTGTTGAGCATCACGCATTAGACAACCGCATTATTACCCTTTATTCTTTCAAACGCAGGTTCCCAATTATTTAAAGCGACTGGGTAGGCCGCCCGCCAGTCATCGATCTGGGATTTGAACTCCAGACTTCCGCGTCGCAGTCCAATGCTCTAACCACCGAGCCACGCTGGCGAGTATGGCTATGGAATAGTTCTTAATTTATGAATGCAACTATAAGTCACTTAAAATCAATTGTCAAGTTTCACATTTAAGCGTAAACATAGTTGCATTCAGAAATTAGGAATTATTTCATAGACAATTAGACATACTAGATGAAAACCATTTTTGATCATACTTTATGCAGGGTCAGTCAATATTCACTCGCCAGCCCTCGGATATCTATTCTACAATTAAAAATAAGACAAAAATGAAGAATACTAAAATTCCGAAAGCGCAGCTGTTTTCAAGTAAAATAAATTCAAATACAAGAGAAAACTTAAAATATAAAAAAATAAAACTATCTGGGTCGAGATAAACATCAGCAAAACATCTAATTCCTTAAGAAACCCTAAAAAATGTTACCATTTTCGTTAATACACGTATGTAACCTATGACCAAAGTTCCTGGCAACAGAATTGAAATTATCATCATTTATTTCTGCTATTGGGGCAATGAAGTCACCCACTCCGGCAGGCACAGTAAAATAAACCTTTTTTTTGTGTATCCCCACAAACAAAAATCTATTGGAGTTAAGTCGGGAGACCGGGGTGGCCATGCTATTGGTCCACCCCGCCCAATCCATTTATTAGGAACACGGCGATTCAACATTTCTCGCACTTGTAATGTAGCAATTGCAGGCGCTTGATGGTGTTGAAAAAGCATTGTTGCACGTTGTTGTAAAGGAGTATCTTTTGTATTTGAATTCATTAAGATTGAACGAAACTTTAAAAAACTATATTTATTTCAATTTTAGCTGAAAACGGCTTCGCTTTTGGAATTTTAGTATTCTTCATTTTTGTCTTATTTTTAATTGTAGAACACATATGCGAGGGTTGGGGAGTGAATATTGACTCACCCTGTGTGTGTTTTACCAAGAGAAAGCGATCTGGTACATATACTATTGTACTTGTTGACTAGCTACCAAAGTGAATATTGCATTTTTCATTTCGGTTACACTTATGGCAAATAATAGTTAAACTCATGAAGTTGACATGTTCCATAGAATTTTAGGCAATCTGTACATATTCTAAGAATGGTTATAATGTCATTAAACAAAAAATTATGAAATGTCACCGCCGTTGCTTGCAGAATTCTGCAAAACAAAAACTTGTTAGAAGCATTAATATTAATAATACATTAGAAATAGTTGCCATTAATTTGAGCAATTCTTGTCATGCATTTCTTACTGCGTTTCAGAACACTGGTGCACTGTGCAATGGTAAAAAAAAAACGCATGAAAACTGTGAAGAAGTGATAAAAGAAATGCTTAAAACAAAGCTTAGTGTCGATATTCAAAATAGCTACATCAACCGCGTGCATCGAGTGGGACCACGTAGTACTGATAAGACACGTGCTATCATAGTGAGCTTCACCAGCTACAAATATCGGCATTTAGTGTATTCTAGCAAGAAACTTTTACGGAACACCGGCGTAGTTATTCACGAAGACCTTTCCCGAGAGCGTCTACCCAAAAACATGTCGGAAGAGATAAGGCGTGGACAAGAGACGGCGGTAAAGTGTTTGTAAACTTTAATTACACAATAAAACCCATGTTTTCCGTTCAAGATCTAAACAGCCTTGGCTCTTAAAAGCGTGTATCTATTTATCACTCTGCACATTTAAATTGTAGGAATAGAAATTTTTGAGTTTGCAATTTTTCTTTGTATTGTAAAAAATTTTCTTATATTTAAAAAAAGATTATTATATAGCCTTCTAACATGATTCATTAAAATTTACTACTAATTTATTATGCTATTGAATTTGTTTTTAAAATTAAAATTAATTTTTAAATTTCAAATTAATTATAATGTACGTAGTGTTTAGTTCCTTTATCTGCATAATAATTTTGTATTTTGGTTTTAATATTTAGGAGTATTCATATCTGCTTAGTTCGTAAATTTGTTCTACTTGTTTTCTAGGGCGCATAATTGGATATAGGTATGTGTGAAGCGGCACTACAACGGTAACACCGCGCTTGCTTAACCGAAAACGAATAAAATTTTAAAATGTGCCCATCTTAATGTACCATCGATTTTAAATAATTTTGAAAATTTTAAGCAGCATGTTTTGCATAATCAGTATAACATTGCTTGCACCGAAACCTGGTTGACTGGAGATATTCAGACCGATGCCATATGTATTCAAGGATATAATGTACGTAGAGACAGGACAACGCGAGGAGGTGGTGTTGCTTTTTATATTAAAACCTTTTTAGCTTTCTCCGTTTTAAACTGTAATTATGATATTGAACAACTTTGGATACAAAGATTAGTCTATAATCCGCACAAACGTTTTTACCTGGATTTTATAAATTCTTTAGAAACAACATTATCAACAATATTATCTACTCGTATAAATAAAGAAATATTATGTTTTGGCGATTTCAATATTGACATGGTGGACATAGAAAGTGCTCGTACATTATATACACTGGCATTTTTCGAAAGCCTTGGTTTGAAGCAGGTAGTAAGTGAGCCTACACGTGTTGCACAGCTATCATCTTCCCTTATAGATTTGATTGTTGTATCCAATAAAGAAATTATTTCCAACGCTTCCGTTTTAAGTATGCACGAAGTTTCTTACCACCACTTAGTATGTTGCTGTATTAATCTACCTCATCTAAATCCTCAACCTGTTATAAGCACGTACAGAAATTTTTTTTGTGCAGGGTTAAATAGAGGAGCGATCTGCAACTATGTTGCCCAACTGAACTTCGCCCTGCACTAATAATATTAGATGTATAAAACTTTCTTGTTATATTTATGTCAATAAAGACACTTTATTATTATTATTATTAATACACCTCCCGGTCGTACAAGCCTTTTGGTGTTTTATACTGCGTTGTATTTTAAACTGCTTCTTCACATGCGTCTTGATGTGTAGGTTCCCTTTTGCTATTTTTCTGTATTAAGTAATTTTCCATTACGTATTGCTTCTTCTTATGTGCTTCATTTAGTTTTCCCGCATCCCATATTTTATCTGCTACCTACCCTTTCTTCGTTCTTTATTGATCTGCATCGTAGCGATTAATAGCGCATATCCTATGTCGATGCTTAATTTCCTGATTTATCTGATATCTCGAATGAACGTAGGTAGTCGTTTTTGTTGCTGTTCCTTCTCCTAAATTCGAACTTCTCGCAAGGGCGTCACAATGTTCCCATTGTCCGTTGCCCCTTTTCTTGCTACTTGCATATGGTCAATGGTCAATGTTATTTTTGCTGTAGTTTTTCGAAATTTCTTCCGTCCGCTTGTGAATAGTTTATATTTAAACTTGATGCTGGTTATTATTAAATTAATTTCTAAGTCTGAGTAGTAATTTTTTGAACGTGTATATTTGTCCTATTGTGTGATTGAAACTTCACTATGGAACCTCTACTTAATTGAGCATGAAATTTCCAGTCACCATGTATGCATTATATTTACACTAGCTGAAACCCGCGGCATATGCCGCATTTAAAATATACGACGAATCTAATAACTTTTGTTGCACTAAAGAAAGTTTTAAAAGCACGTTACAGATTGGAAATATTTGGATAGCCTCCAGGCCACTTTCCTCCTACATATTGGATAAACCGATACTGCTGAATTGAATAGTGTCTTCTTTTTTCTGTTCAGTATTAAATGCTAATTATTGTTACAATGCTATAAATCCAGTTAGTGGAAATGTCACTGGGACAGTTTCTAAAAACTAAATTCCTGGAATTTGCTGATCTCTAAAAGCACTATATTTAGACAAACCTACAATTTTCTGAAAATAGGGACAATTAAGTACTTCTCTGCTTTTGGAATATCCCAAATATAAAGGAAATATTATGTTTTATTGTTATGATGTATAATTTGTATACGTATTTAAGTGTCCAATTCCTATTCCAAAAACTCAGGTAATCAACCCCACTTGTAAAACAACCTGATATCAGCAACATTATTGCTTAAAGTTCTTGGTGTTCAGTCGCTTTTGTAATTTTGTCTTGGTATATTGTTTATTTGGCTTGGTGTCTTGTTCTTATAAGTGGTGTGTGAATCAACATTAGGGTGACCACCCGTCCCGATTTACCCGGGACAGTCCCGTGTTTGATGACCAATGTTCCGGTCCCGAGTTGGTATCGCCCGGGACATAACATTTCCCGATAGAGGGTAAATTTATTTCCCCCCTTTATTTCATGTATTACGACTTCATTTCGTCAGCAAAAGCAATAGCTGACAAAATTTTTTAGCTCTTTGAAAAAGCACAATCTTCCAAGTAATAGAATATCAGCATTGTCTGCAGATAATGCAGCCGTAAATTTTGGAAAACAGAACTCCGTCTTTAAAATACTATCTCTCAAAAATGGTAAACCCTTAGCTGCACATTGTCCAAGATTTTAAGATTTTTACTTCCTCTTACGAAAGGAAGTATTGGGTTCACCCCAAAAATTCTAAATAGAGTTTTCCACAGATTTAAAGTCCCCTGAACCCAAAACACATATTTTTGTTCATTGGTCTGTCATTCTGTCTGTGTATGTGTGTCTGTCTGTCTGTGAACAGAATATCTCAAAAACGAAAAGAGGTATGGCGTTGAAACTTCGTAAATAAGTTTTGTGTACTATCTAGATGCGACAGCAAGCTTTTGAAGAAAATTTTTCAAAAACAACTTTTAAAACGATTTTTTTTCAATCTTTACATGTTTATTACATTTTTAATTTATATTGATGAAGGATAGGTGATTTTCCAGTTGAATACCACCAAAAAAAGTTTCGTTTGTTTTTTTCCTATTTTTTTATGAACTCCTATTTTAAATATAACATCCGGTATATTATTAATTTTTGAATTCAGCTTAAAAAATTTGTCTCTTGAACTAACGCTCCATTTTGTACGGTTTCTTTAGCAATTGTAATTTTTGAAAATGTCTGACAAATAATGCTTAAAAATTAAAAATGAAATTTTTGGCTAATTATAAGATCACTGTAAAAGGAAGTTGTGTGCGTGTATCACACCAGATTTTTTTCTATTCGTTAGTAGCTATGGTCAATATAAATAAAGAGGTGTCAAATGTTCCGAGTTAGCTTTTCCAAAAGGTGGTCACCCTAATCAACATGGTAAGTAAAATGTCCATCATATTACCTACTTTTTCTACAAAAAAATACGTAATTGGCTTAACTAATGTTATTACACATTTATATTTGTCAATAAATTTCCTGAACATATTCTAAGTACCTACGAGATTTAAAAAAGAGCTAGTATTAGTGCAATTTTTTTTTCAATTGATAACTGTAAATCAGTTGGTTTCTGGCCTGCCCATGAAAGTTGGTGTTTTATAAACAGTCATTTAAAATTTGTATTCCGCTAGTGATTTAAAATTTTTATTGCGCTAGCGCTTTAAAAATGTCAAATAAATGTCAACCAAAATAAATCAATAATTTATCAAAAAATTAAAATAAGTACATTACAACTAAATTAACAAAACGACGTCCAAGTCGTCAATTTTCATTTTGACCAGTTCTCCAATGCGACAACCGCCAGCAATACCCATAAGTATAGTCTGCAATGTAATTTTACAATTAAAAGGAAACAAATGGATCAATAATGCTAACCTTTGCAAATAAATACTTCTCGTCCGGTGAAGTACGAATGCACCTCAAAACTTCGTCGCGGCTAAGAACTTTCGACTTATTGGGCTTAAAGTCCTCTTGCGTTTTGCTTGGAAAAGTTACTGGCTCCACACAAATAAAAATTAAATTAAAACGATTTACTTACCATATATGAATGTGACCAGTAAGTGTATATATACAGTGTGTCCTAGATCGAGTGGGATTGCATAGGTAACTTTTTTATCATTGATGATGGAGATTTGGTGAAATTGGCAATGTCGAACCAGTTAAGTTATTTAAAAAAAAACTAAAAACTGTCATTTTCTTGTATGTCAAATATCTTTGTAAGTATAAGAGATACGAAAAAAAGTTTTATATAAAAGTCGCTGTTTTCGATGAGACCAATTTAAAATTGGTGTTGAACAAAAATTCAAGATGGCTGCTTTTGAGGTACTCGTATCAACTTCTATAAGTTATATGGGCGCCATATTTGATTTTTAGGTTACTGAATAGAATTTTTCATTATCTTTTCAACGATGTAAAATAACGTATGATTGAATAAAAAATACCAGTAAAATTAATTGTTTTTACATTTTAATCAAGTAGGCTTACATGGATCAAAACAAAAACAAACATTTATTTAAAAACAAAACATAATCCTGATAATCACATGAAATGATCAAAATGCTGGCGATTGTTAGCGAAACATAGTTGACACCATTTGACGACACGACGGGTTACTTTACACAAACTTTCTTATTGTTTTTCATCATAGCTGGTTACCTACTTGATTATACATTTAAAAAGCAATATCACGATGGTTTTTGTGGTTCAAGTACTTAGTACTGAATTAACATGTTACTAAGTATTATAGGAATTACATACAAAGGTTTTCTAAAATAAATTTCAACTAATTTTGTTTTGATCCATGTAAGCTTACTTGATTAAAATGTCGGTCACGTATTCACCGTAACATATCCAAGTTTGTATCAAGGTAGTAACAAGAAAGTTTCATAGATATTACTTGTACAGAACAAAAGTTACATATCACTGTTCTCTCTATGATCCTTTACAGATACGTAATAGGATCATTGTGTTCACTGGGAAAGAATCATTGAAAATGAACAGGGCTATGCAACAAACATTGCAGTAGTTCATATACGTTTTCTGAATTTCCCTTGTCTCTAAAGCAGAATCGTGTTGTCCTAACTCTCTCCTCATCGTAATAATAAAATAACGTTGCACGCAATTGCAAAACGTCGGTTAAGTCAATTTGACATGCATAACCCTGTTCATTTTCAATGATCGTAAGTGTACATGTCCAATGTAACTATCCGGGAAGCATCAGATTTTGTTTGTAAGTTATTTAGTGGAATTTCATTATGTGTGTGCTTATTTTTTGTGTTAACGGATAAAAATGAAAGTTTGGGACTCGATATCATGTTTTAATTTGTGTTACGATTTAATTATACTTTAAATCCCAATGGCACATATGAAGCAATTACATACAGTGTGTCCCAGATCGACTGGGATTGCATGGGTAACTTTCTTATCATTGAAGATGGAGATTTGGTTAAATGGCCAATGTTTTCCAGTTTCATATGCTGATTTAATATCTGTTTGAAAAAGTTCAGAATGTCGAACCAGTCAAAAGTTATTAGTAAAAAACTAAAAACTGTCATTTTCTTGTATGTCAAATATCTTTGTAAGTATAAGAGATACGAAAAAAGTAATATTTGATTTTTAAGTTACTGAATAGAATTTTTATTCTCTTTTCAACGATGTAAGATAACGTATGATTGAATAAAAAATACCAGTAAAATTAATTGTTTTTACATTTTAATCAAGTAAGCTTACATGGATCAAAACAAAATTAGTTGAAATTTATTTTAGAAAACCTTTGTATGTAATTCCTATAATACTTAGTAACATGTTAATTCAGTACTAAGTACTTGAACCACAAAAACCATCGTGATATTGCTTTTTAAATGTATAATCAAGTAGGTCCCCAGCTATGATGAAAAACAATAAGAAAGTTTGCGTAAAGTAACCCGTCGTGTCGTCAAATGGTGTCAACTATGTTTCGCTAACAATCGCCAGCATTTTGATCATTTCATGTGATTATCAGGATTATGTTTTGTTTTTAAATAAATGTTTGTTTTTGTTAGGATCCATGTAAGCCTACTTGATTAAAATGTAAAAACACTTAATTTTACTGGTATTTTTTATTCAATCATACGTTATCTTACATCGTTGAAAAGAGAATAGAAATTCTATTCAGTAACCTAAAAATCAAATAAAAAGTTTTATATAAAAGTCGCTGTTTTCGATGAGATCAATTTAAAATTGGTGTCGAACAAAAATTCAAGATGGCTGCTTTTGAGGTACTCGTATCAACTTCCTTAAGTTATATGGGAGCAATATTTGATTTTTAGGTTACTGAATAGAATTTTTTATTCTCTTTTCAACGATGTAAGATAACGTATGATTGAATAAAAAATGCCAGTAAAATTAATTGTTTTTACATTTTAATCAAGTAGGCTTACATGGATCCAAACAAAAACAAACAAAATTTATTTAAAAACAAAACAATCCTGATAATCACATGAAATGATCAAAATGCTGGCGATTGTTAGCGAAACATAGTTGACACCATTTGACGACACGACGGGTTACTTTACGCAAACTTTCTTATTGTTTTTCATCATAGCTGGTTACCTACTTGATTATACATTTAAAAAGCAATATCACGATGGTTTTTGTGGTTCAAGTACTTAGTACTGAATTAACATGTTACTAAGTATTATAGGAATTACATACAAAGGTTTTCTAAAATAAATTTCAACTAATTTTGTTTTGATCCATGTAAGCTTACTTGATTAAAATGTAAAAACAATTAATTTTACTGGTATTTTTTATTCAATCATACGTTATCTTACATCGTTGAAAAGAGAATAGAAATTCTATTCAGTAACCTAAAAATCAAATAAAGTTTTATATAAAAGTCGCTGTTTTCGAAGAGATCAATTTAAAATTGGTGTCGAACAAAAATTCAAGATGGCTGCTTTTGAGGTACTCGTATCAACTTCCTTAAGTTATATGGGAGCAATATTTGATTTTTATGTTACTGAATAGAATTTTTTATTCTCTTTTCAACGATGTAAGATAACGTATGATTGAATAAAAAATACCAGTAAAATTAATTGTTTTTACATTTTAATCAAGTAGGCTTACATGGATCCAAACAAAAACAAACAAAATTTATTTAAAAACAAAACAATCCTGATAATCACATGAAATGATCAAAATGCTGGCGATTGTTAGCGAAACATAGTTGACACCATTTGACGACACGACGGGTTACTTTACGCAAACTTTCTTATTGTTTTTCATCATAGCTGGTTACCTACTTGATTATACATTTAAAAAGCAATATCACGATGGTTTTTGTGGTTCAAGTACTTAGTACTGAATTAACATGTTACTAAGTATTATAGGAATTACATACAAAGGTTTTCTAAAATAAATTTCAACTAATTTTGTTTTGATCCATGTAAGCTTACTTGATTAAAATGTAAAAACAATTAATTTTACTGGTATTTTTTATTCAATCATACGTTATCTTACATCGTTGAAAAGAGAATAGAAATTCTATTCAGTAACCTAAAAATCAAATAAAAAGTTTTATATAAAAGTCGCTGTTTTCGATGAGATCAATTTAAAATTGGTGTCGAACAAAAATTCAAGATGGCTGCTTTTGAGGTACTCGTATCAACTTCCTTGAGTTATATGGGAGCAATATTTGATTTTTAGGTTACTGAATAGAATTTTTTATTCTCTTTTCAACGATGTAAGATAACGTATGATTGAATAAAAAATACCAGTAAAATTAATTGTTTTTACATTTTAATCAAGTAGGCTTACATGGATCCTAACAAAAACAAACATTTATTTAAAAACAAAACATAATCCTGATAATCACATGAAATGTTCAAAATGCTGGCGATTGTTAGCGAAACATAGTTGACACCATTTGACGACACGACGGGTTACTTTACGCAAACTTTCTTATTGTTTTTCATCATAGCTGGGGACCTACTTGATTATACATTTAAAAAGCAATATCACGATGGTTTTTGTGGTTCAAGTACTTAGTACTGAATTAACATGTTACTAAGTATTATAGGAATTACATACAAAGGTTTTCTAAAATAAATTTCAACTAATTTTGTTTTGATCCATGTAAGCTTACTTGATTAAAATGTAAAAACAATTAATTTTACTGGTAGTTTTTTATTCAATCATACGTTATCTTACATCGTTGAAAAGAGAATAGAAATTCTATTCAGTAACCTAAAAATCAAATAAAGTTTTATATAAAAGTCGCTGTTTTCGAAGAGATCAATTTAAAATTGGTGTCGAACAAAAATTCAAGATGGCTGCTTTTGAGGTACTCGTATCAACTTCCTTAAGTTATATGGGAGCAATATTTGATTTTTATGTTACTGAATAGAATTTTTTATTCTCTTTTCAACGATGTAAGATAACGTATGATTGAATAAAAAATACCAGTAAAATTAATTGTTTTTACATTTTAATCAAGTAGGCTTACATGGATCCAAACAAAAACAAACAAAATTTATTTAAAAACAAAACAATCCTGATAATCACATGAAATGATCAAAATGCTGGCGATTGTTAGCGAAACATAGTTGACATCATTTGACGACACGACGGGTTACTTTACGCAAACTTTCTTATTGTTTTTCATCATAGCTGGTTACCTACTTGATTATACATTTAAAAAGCAATATCACGATGGTTTTTGTGGTTCAAGTACTTAGTACTGAATTAACATGTTACTAAGTATTATAGGAATTACATACAAAGGTTTTCTAAAATAAATTTCAACTAATTTTGTTTTGATCCATGTAAGCTTACTTGATTAAAATGTAAAAACAATTAATTTTACTGGTAGTTTTTTATTCAATCATACGTTATCTTACATCGTTGAAAAGAGAATAAAAATTCTATTCAGTAACTTAAAAATCAAATATTACTTTTTTCGTATCTCTTATACTTACAAAGATATTTGACATACAAGAAAATGACAGTTTTTAGTTTTTTACTAATAACTTTTGACTGGTTCGACATTCTGAACTTTTTCAAACAGATATTAAATCAGCATATGAAACTGGAAAACATTGGCCATTTAACCAAATCTCCATCTTCAATGATAAGAAAGTTACCCATGCAATCCCAGTCGATCTGGGACACACTGTATGTAATTGCTTCATATGTGCCATTGGGATTTAAAGTATAATTAAATCGTAACACAAATTAAAACATGATATCGAGTCCCAAACTTTCATTTTTATCTGTTAACACAAAAAATAAGCACACACATAATGAAATTCCACTAAATAACTTACAAACAAAATCTGATGCTTCCCGGATAGTTACATTGGACATGTACACTTACGATCATTGAAAATGAACAGGGTTATGCAGGGAAATTCAGAAAACGTATATGAACTACTGCAATGTTTGTTGCATAGCCCTGTTCATTTTCAATGATTCTTTCCCAGTGAACACAATGATCCTGTTACGTATCTGTAAAGGATCATAGAGAGAACAGTGATATGTAACTTTTGTTCTGTACAAGTAATATCTATGAAACTTTCTTGTTACTACCTTGATACAAACTTGGATATGTTACGGTGAATATGTGACCGACATGTGTCTAACATAAAACCAAGTTACTTACTTGACACATTTAAATTTATTAAAAATAAGCTTGGATATGTGCGCCGTATACGTCACCGATACGTGTCAAAAATAAAATCTACAAACTTATTTGATACATTTAAATGTAATAATATAATATTTTCTATTCTTAATATATAAACCCCAAAATTTGTTGGGTTTGTTAATTGAGACACAAATTATTTACCTACATTTTTTAAGCTCTTTATAAGTTATTGTAAAAACAAAAATTACTAAAAAGCAAATAATACCCTTATAATCTACATGTACAAAAGTCATATGAACATTTAAAAAACTGTTTTTTATTAGGTTAATTTTTATACATATACCGAGTGTAAATATATAGTCTAAGGAATTAATACTATATAATACTATTTATCACATTCTTTAATTACGATTTAAAATACGCGCCATTAACCACAAGTCCGGATAGTGCGGGTTTATGAGGATAGAGGGTATTTGTTTACTCTTTGTCTTTGTGCGTGTTTGATTATCCTTGGGGTGTTAATTTATTGCTTATGGTAAGTACTTATTAAAGAAAACAATAATTGTAAAACAGCTCATTCAAGTTGTGTGTGAATAACTCTCTGGAGCTACCAATTAGTTATGTAAAATACGTTATTAGATCACAACTTCAGTAAGTTGACTCTTGCCTAACATCACTTTTTTATTTGATTGTTTTGCCTTTTACCGCCTTTTTATAGTAGGTATAGCTCAAATTTTATATTAAATTTTATTTACTATAGTTAACATTTTTAGCTAGCTTATACGTTGCAAGAAAATATGCTGCAGATAATACAACAACAGATAATGAAGAGAATAAAGGCCGTGGAAAACGTAAGAAGAAAAAGTCTGTGTTAGTACAAGACAACAGCAGTGAAGATGAACAATCAGATAGAAGTAAGTTCAATATTAAGAACAGTAAATCAAAGAGAATTGTTTATTTTATTCTAGGTTATTCTCCACCGCCAAAAATACCAAGGATTAAAAATACCCCAAAACTTCCAAATAATGAAAAACCGCCTGAAATGCTCATTAATGATAATAACATTAATGAATCAGAAACTAATCCCCAGCAATTACAAGAAATTGTGGATTTATCATCTCAAAATGTTGATTTTGTTAATGCACTTATTGCTTCTGCTCCAGTGGTGTTCCTTGATGATAATCAAGTAAATATGCAAAATGAAGCTTCTTCGTTGTCGACAGCTATGGTATCCACTCCCACATCAAGTTCAAGTAAGTAGATTTTTACACTTCAAAAATGATTGTTGGATATTTTGTATGTCGTACATCAAATACTATCAGGTATGCAACTACATCGAATGAAGATAGTGTACTAAGTAAGTATATAGTAAATAATAATGATTCCTTAAGTTACATATAAATCAGTAACTTTTCATGTGTCATTTTTCAGCTAATAAATTTTTCCACCTGTGTTCATACATCAAATTAGCATTGCATAACATTGATGCAAGATTAAGAAAAATAGAAGAAAATAGTTGCAACTCAGCAAGAAATTAAATTTATGATTTCAGCAAGTTTGAAGACTTAATACCAATTAATTCAAATGAAGAATTAAACAACTTTGGAGTATTTATAGAAGATGGGGCACATAAAAATTTGTTTGTGAGTAAATTTTTGTTTTATACACTCCCCTCCAAAAAACCGGATCAGTTTTTGATTTTTTGAAATGAAATTCTAGTTTTTCATATTACATATCTTTTCATTTTCCTGATCTTTTTAATAAAAAAATTACTAATTTGTATTATTATGTTTACTGTCATTAAGCAATACTTACATAAATATAAAATGTATATTCAGACATTTAAAAATGATCTGTTGTACAAAAATAACATTTAAAAAAATGTTCTGTTTTTTTTGGAGGGTAGTGTATTAGAAAATATCATGTGATCTCTTAACTTTCCAATTAGAGAAGGCTATGTCGATGACAAAATTTTGGCCAGTACCTTAAACGTAGCTACGAAAGTGATGAATGAGGAAGGAAGTAACATTTATGTTATCGTAACCCAACCTCAATGTAACACATAAATGGTATAAACCAATAAACGGTCCTATGTAATTTTACGGTTATGGCCTACTCTATAACTGGAAATTTAAATGATCACATGTTATAATGAACTTATATTTATTTTAGAAAATATTTGTGCGTTCAATAAGTGGCAAGGATTTTTGTCAACGAATTTTTAAAAGAGTGTTTACTAATAAAATGGCTACTAAATGCAGCTGGCTTGGACAGCGAAACAATATAAAAAATGTGATTTGAAAATTACTACAATAATTAAACGTTAGTATTTTATAATACATTTATTTAATTAAATTATGCATTATCAAGTATATTTTAGGTATAGTTATGTCCCAGTTCAAAGATTTCAAAGAAGCAAATTTTGACATTGTGATTAGTGAATGGTTTAGGCAGGCTAAACTGTGATATTCAAGAGAAATTTCAAAACAAAACAAAGAATAAAATACAATATTTTTTCTTGTTATATATAATTTTGTTTTTGCTATATGTATCACTCTATAGGTATATAACTTGTTAAATAATATAGTTACAATGTATAGTGCATTTACCAAATTTGAGTTCTCTAAATAATCAATTCCAGTTTTATAAGCCACATGAGATTGATTTGGTTGTAAAAACTCAATAAGATTTATTGCAGAGTGCAAACTTCTGTATCAACTATAAAAAGCCACATGAGATTGATTTGGTTGTAAAAACTCAATAAGATTTATTGCAGAGTGCAAACTTCTGTATCAACTATATCCTATTTGTGAATTTGATGATATTGAATATGTATTCGTGTTATAGGCCAACTGGCATTCTTTCAATAAGTTTATTTTTAATAATTCACTTGTATTTTATAATGTAATAAAATTATTGAATTTATTTTGGTTTTTGTTTGGATTTATCCAGTGTAAAATAAAAAGTGCTTCAAAATGGTCACAAGAGTAACATGTAGGAGATGTTACATGGTTAACATATCTGTATAATAAAGTAGTAACGTATCTGAGATGTTACACAGGTGACGTATCTGTAGAGTAAAATAGCAACATATTTGAGATGTTACACAGGTGACGTATCTGTAGAGTAAAATAGCAACGTATTTGAGATGTAACGCTGGTGTGTACTTGATGAGGACATTTTTATGAAACATACATGGAATTCACATGTTACGAGTCTGACATATTCTATAGATCAGATGTTTCATATCGGTTATGTCTATCTTACGTAACTGTGTTTACTGGGTTGTGTACCTTAGGCTTTGATTAAATTTGCCAGTTTTTAATAAATATTAGGTAGTTGCTTTCAAAATATCCACTATTAATGTCCAATCAGCTACTGCCGATGTACTCTGAAATAAAATTTAAATAAAACACACAGTGATTCTAAAATACCAACAAATTACCTTGGCTGTGAGCAGTCCTTTTAGCGTTGCTCATTATTCTACACTGTAGCCTTTCTTTTCTTTAACTTTTGGTAAGAATTTTTCTTGTAACCACTTGAAAAAATGCTTGTTATTCATATCGTCATGGTAGTCGCCAGTCTTAAGGCCTGATTTAAAAATAATTAGCCCATTCGGAACAAAACCTATTTTACCGCCAGCATGCACAATAATTAAGTGGTCTGTTTTCTGAATTAGCACTTGTCGTACAGCTCATTCTAACCTATAAACAATTTTCAATCTTAAACTTGGACACTTGTACATAGAGTTGCAATAAAATGCTGTAGCTCTGTAGCGTTGAAAAAACTATTTTATAGTAAATAGAAATATAAGTAGATAAAGAATGCAAAAACTAACTTATAAGCACGAAAACACAAAAACGCAATGATATTTTCAGGTTGGTTTGTTGCTGCTGACAAGTTGTAACCACCGTTCTTCCTAGAGGTAGTAAAGTCCACTTGCAAAAAGTTTATAACCATATTTTTGTACAAAGCTCCGAATTTAGGTTATTTGCAGATTTAATATTTATGTGTACATAGTACAAACATTCCTGTGTTGTGTAAAAAATGGTGTGTAGGCCCTAACAAGAGCATTAATTGTTCTCTCCTTCCATATTACTGGCTCTTAGAAAATATCAAGACCACGCCCCAATCGTAACCACGCATAGACCACGAGTTGAAATGTTTGACCTTGGGAATTGTTCTGCTTTATTATAGAGTTATGATTATGATATCAAAAACCAGGTTGATCAAAAATAACCGCCGTATCAACCATATGCAGGTACGCTAGCAACTCTGATGAAATAATATGCTATCACATTACTTTAATCACTGCCTCCTACACTTACAAGTCATGATGTTAAACTTGGCAACATTGCATCTCTGGTAGTTGGTGGTCCTAAATTACAATACTCCCATTTGAAATAATTTTGCTTTAAAGAGCACAGTTTTACTCTTTTCAAATTTTACTCTGTAATTAACTAAAGACAGCTTCTGTAATGGTGACATTTATTTACTTAGTCAAGTAATACAAACATGTAACAGTATATTTATAATAATAAAACAACCTAACCTATGTAACATATGTATAAAAGAACATTTCTGTAATTATTTTAAAGTTTGTAACTTTCTATACACCACTACTGAATGAGAGTACAACATATATGCAAAAATATGGTGCTACAGCTGTAAATAATCTTATTTGAACATAATAAACTTATCTGCTTGGTAACATCTAAATTTGTGTGACGCAAATTGTTCCATAAACTTCAAAAAACTGGTGGTGTCATCACTTAAAAACACTTTCACTGTTTGTGCATGTCTTTCCAATATTTGTCTTCTTCTACATTCAGGATTTGTCCTTTCTTGAGGCGCTTTCGACGACAATATGTTGGTAAATTTGGAAATACGCTTGGGACAGCTTTGTCAGCTAATTGAGGGTAATGCATCACCAGTTCTGCATTTCCCCACTCTCATTTCTAACGTTTTCAAATGTATTTTCCATTAAAATGTATTTCACACACGACAGAGCTTTTTGTTAGGGTCCAACGTTCTCGTGCTATTGCACGAAGCCATGCTTTCTTTCGGATCTCGTTCATTTGAAAAGAAAATGTTAGCGTTTGCATACGATGTTCTTTTAAGGTACTGTTGTGGTTGGTACACAGCGTCTTCGTGGCATTCTAAATATAAAATTAAAAGTTACAAGAAATGCCCTAAAAATGAGGTTAGGTTGTTACTTACCTCAGTGAAATACTTAATAAACCCCATGAATTCCTAGCAGCAATTTTACTTGCACTTATCACGAACAGTACAGTAATATAAATAAATGTATTTCGTCAAACTTAGAGCAGTCCAACATATTAATATTTAATCACACGCCACATTTCAACAGACATTTTTATAAACAGTACAAAAATTGGTCTACAATCAGCGTTGCCAAATCTCCAACAGCATAGCTTGTAAATGTAGGAGGCAGTGCTTTAATTAGTATATTTGGCCATGCAGAAGTCTGCTCTACAACTTAGCGATTTTTATTCCGTTCTCAGTTCAAAAGAAATCTAGCAGACATTTTTTGGCCATAAATTTCCGTTGTTTACTTAAATGTTTTTTAATATTTAATTTTGTACTTACTTTTCAATCAACCCTCATCATAAATATTGTTTTTGGAGAAATTACAATTGTACATTATACACGAAAGGAGAGAAAAGCATGATTTCTCCCAAGGTGTTAGTTTGAAATACACCAAGGGAAAAAATGACAAAGCCTAAAGAATAAAGTGTATTATTTGTTATTATCATTTTTTTAAATTTTATAAAGCCAGAAACCAGATGTATTACAAAATTATGTCAACATAACGAATTCATAAACATTAAGAGTACAGAACTTTTCACGTCTTTTTAATTTCTGTTTTACTACATTCATTAAAACATTCTAATGATCCCATTAGAGTTACAGTAACGTTTAATTACTACGAAACACATTAATATTAGGCGAATATCATTTCATCACGTCGCCTCTTAGGTTGATTGGGTCGTACTTGGCACTCCGAATGGTTCATGAGTTCTGGCGGGCATGTAGAAACAGGTGACGCTAATACCATTTGTTTCAAGTCGTAGAATAAAACTGAATCTTCATTGGTACAGAAACTAACTGCAATACCAGTTTTGCCAGCACGACCAGTACGACCAATACGATGGGTGTAATCTACAAAGAAAGATATTAGAGACAAAAAATACGAGAAAACATTGATAATTACCTTCGATGGTTTTAGCCATGTCATAATTAATGACCATGGACACATCCTTAATGTCGATACCTCTGCCAGCAACATCAGTTGCGACCAAAATATCCTTTGTGCCCGATTTCAAACTGGCCAAAGCATATTCACGCTGTTCTTGTCCTTTACCACCATGCAATGTACAAGCATTGTGGCCCAATTTCTCCAGGCCTTTGGCCAACACATCGGCTCCTTTTTTCTGGTTGACGAAGATGATGATGGGCGGTTCAATGCCCTTGGACAAGTACTCCATCAACTTACGCCGTTTATCATTTTCGGTCATAATGTGAACGATTTGTTCTACACGGTCAACAGGTTTGCCTATGCTGCCAATGTAGACTACAGCAGGTCTTCGCAGATACGTGCGAGCCAATCTTTCAACTGCCGGAGGCATAGTTGCTGTAAACATCACCGTTTGGCGGTATTTCTTCTTGCTGTTGTAATTTGCTAGAAGGACCTAAATGCATAATAAGGGTGAGTATAACAAATATATTAAAAAAGCCCCACATGTTGCTGAAACAATCACGTTACATGATTGTTAAACCTGTTTGTTCAATTTAATGACTGCAATACTATCTTGAATAATTTTCATTTCCTATGTAAAGAAACAACAAATTCGATGGTAAAGGTCGCATTGTAATATTAGGTAGATGAACAAATATAATAGCAACTGATGAAATATATCTTCTCATTGACTTATTTCATGAAAACGTTACTTTATCAAATAGCATCGTGGCGAGACACTAGAATTTTAAAATAAAATTACACACCTTAGAATCTTCAGCTTCTTCAGTATCAGGCTTCAAATTGGTAACAGGCATGTACTCCAGGATGCGCTGCACATCGGGTTCGAACCCTAAATCAATCATACGATCGGCTTCGTCCAATACAATGTATGTGCACTGATTTAAAACCAAATAGCGATTTTCTAAGACATCTATGAGACGTCCAGGAGTTGCAATAACGATCTCGCATCCCATACGTAACCTAAAACCCTGTTCTTCACGACTTAGCCCACCTACAACTACTACAGTGCGGATTCCCAGTGGTTGACCAAATTTCATTGTTTCTTCCTCAATTTGCTGTGCCAATTCACGTGTTGGCGCTAAGATAATAGCGTAAGGTCCTTGGTCTGCGTCTTCTGTGCGTTCTATTTTTGGGAGAGACTGAATCCACGACAATAGTGGTATAAGGAAGGCCAAAGTTTTACCTAAAATAGATAATAATTACTTTAGAACTGAAGATAAGGTTAGTTTGTTTGTTTGTATATGCAAAATGATCAAACAATTACAATCGATAATATATATGAAAAAAAGAGTAACAAATATTATTATTACAAATAAAGAATAAATATTAATCTTTTTCTTCTTCTGGGGGGGATCCATATACCCTTAGGGTGTTGGATTATTATCTTGTGATTTCCTGATCCAATTTCTCCATCCCTTTCGGTCCTTTGTCAAAGTTTTCAGCTCTTCTCTCGTCTCCCTAATTCCTCTATTCTTTGTAGCCAGTTTTTTCTGGGTTTTCCTGCTCTTCTTTTCCCAATTCTACCAGTCTCCATTATCTTCTTTACTAATCTGTTTTGGTCCGTACCAATTTAGCTGATTCCTCTCAATTTTCTTTGTGATTGCCTCTTGCTGAACACTTTGTCTTATGTGTTCTTGCTGAACACTTTGTCTTATGTGTTCATTCCTTTCTCTGTCCATCTTGTTTTTCCTGTGATTTTTCTAAGGTACTTCATTCTGCAGCAATTATTTTTCTTTCATGTTTATCTTGCATTGTCCAAAACTCGCTTGCATATGTCAGCGTTGGCACTACTATTGCATTGTAGACTCTTAGCTTCGTTTCTGTGTCTATTTCTCTCTTCCCAAATATTGTTTTGTTCAGTGCGTAATAAATCCGCATGCTCTTGTTTGTTCTATATGCCATGTCTGGGGCTATCTTCCTATCTTCCGATATTACACTTACTAGGTATTCATATGCAGTCACTTTTTCTATTTTTTTCTCTTTAATATCGATTTCTCTTATTTCTTCTTCTGCTTTATTATTTATTATCATTGTTTTACACTTATTGAAGTTTCCATTTCTTCCATAGACAATAACTGGCTACATACGTCTACTATAGTCAAATATTGTATTCAACAAAATCAAGAAAATGTCTATACAGGGTGAGTTAAGATAGCGGCACCCCCCTGTTAGTTCATTTAATATTGATATTAGAAAAATAATTTGTTAACAAAAGATGTTCAGAATTATATACTTTATATTATTGTACATTTATTTTATTTTTTGGCCTACTGAGGTTTGAGCAGTAACATTCAACTTTTTTATTTTAAATGACACCCTGTATATTTTTTACATTTTTTCGGAAGAACTATCTTTTCTCCATAAGGTGCTATAAAAATATTGTGGTGTTAGATGGGAAAATTACACCGTTAAACACGATTAAAGTTGAAAAATGTCCAAATTTAGCAACTTCATCTAGTAACGTGTTTCGTGGCAGTAACAGTAAAAAATTTGTTGTAACATTTTTTGTTATGGAGTTAAATGACAAAAATAACACCGTTAAGGTGGTAAAATAATAATGTATGGAAAGCAGCAAGTTTTTATTAATAAACAATTTATTCTATGAATACAAAAGAAAGTATCGAAAGACATAACCAAAATGAAAACACCTAAAATCTATTCTAATTTGCTAAATGTTCAAAATTACCCCCATTCAGGCCAATACAAACTTGTAAACGCATAATATGATTGTGTCTAACACTGTTTAACATTTCAGCAGTAATAGTGGAAAACGCATTTAGGTGCTGTACTGTACACAATATTTTTTACGTGACCCCACAGAAAAAAATCTAGTGGCGTTAAATCAGGAGACCTTGGGGGCCAAGCTACAGGGCACTTCTGCCAATCCATTTTGCACCAAACTTGCGATTTAAAAAATTTCGAACCATTCTGCTGTAGTGGGTTGGCGCACCATCGTGCTGATAATAACTTCCCTGCCGTATATTTAAAGGAAGGATTTCTTCAAGGAAATTAAAATAGGTCTGACCTATTAAAGCCCCATAAAAAAAATGTGGCCCTATCACATGATCGTCGATTATTCCTGCCCAAACGTTCAACGACCAGATATGCTGGTTATCAACATTTCTCATCCAATGAGGGTTTTCGGTTGCATAATAGTGTAGTGTGTCAATTACTGAACCGGTATTCTTAAATGTGGCTTCGTCAGTCCAAAAGATTTTTCTTAAAAAGTGCATCTCTGTTCTGAATTTGTTCATTAACCAAACGCAAAAATTTGTCGGACTCACATAATCGTCATCTGTGAGTTGTTGCGTCAGACACAGATGGTAAGGATGAAATTTGTGTTTTTTGATAATACGAACAATTGCGGTTTGGGTAATACCTGTTTCTGATGACAAATTTCTCGTACTGATATGTGGATTGACGTTTATTGCACCTAACGTCTTCATTAATTACAAATCTATTTTGCTGACGTTTCTGATATTGAACGGATCCCAGTGTCGCGAAATGTTAAAGTTTTTTGAAAAATTTCTCTACTTGGTTGCCTTCTATCAGGAAATTTTTCTAAATACAAACGTTTAGCCCTCTTAATGACACAATTGGATTCACCGATTACTAGAATCATATCTACCAAGTCGTTTGTTGAAAAATGAACGTAGTTAGCCATTGTAAATGCACTTATTATTTCGGTTTTGAGTTATGGAAACGTCAAAACACAAAAAATGTGACAACTAATTCTTTCACTGTTTGGCTACTAGATGAAGTTTCTAAATTTGGACATTTTTCAACTTTAATCGTGTTTAACGGTGTAATTTTCCCATCTAACACCACAATATTTTTATAGCACCGTAGTATAGAGAAAAGATAGTTCTTCCGAAAAAATGTAAAAAATATACAGGGTGTCATTTAAAATAAAAAAGTTGAATGTCACTGCTCAAACCTCAATAGGCCATGAAATAAAATAAATGTACAACATAGAGCATATAATTCTGAACATCTTTTGTTAACAAATTATTTTTCTAATATCAATATTAAAAGAACTAACAGGGGGTGCCGCTAAATTAACTCACCCTGTATTGTAAAAAAAATCAGAACTGACAAAAAGTTAGTGCAAAACAGTAGCTATGCAAAAAATATTTATCAATGATTTTCTGAATAAAAATTATAGCTGTCCGTGATGTGTTTCGTTAATTTTAGTAAGAGATGTAAGTTGAGAGCAATGCAACTCGAGACGATGCAAAGCGCAGCCACGGTGTAATGGTACTACTACAAATCCAAATATCTGGTTATAGATATTAACGATACAAGTTTGATTATGAGCATCTTAACGACACGAGTTTGATTACCAAAAACGAGGCGGTGAGCCGAGTTTTGCGGCAATCAAACGAGTCTCGTTACGTGCCATAAGCAAACGTGTATGGTTCAATATTTTATCTTCATCAATAAATTCTGGTTCAATGTATTTCTTGATACAAAAAGAGTGCGGTAATATTCATTACCGCACTCAGTGCGGTAATATCTATCCATTACCGCACTCAGTGCGGTAATATCCATTACCGCACTCAGTGCGGTAATGAAGCTCATAACGATACTAAAATTAGTTTGGTTAAGAGTCTATAACAACACCGATGAAGATAAATATTATAACATCATCATTTTCAGGCAGCTACTACAACTAGATCAGTTCGGAAGAATGAATATAAATGCTGACAGTTGTCTTCTTCCCAACGAGGTATGTAAATATTGTACAAACACAGGAAATAAAGTTTACAAACTTATGATTTAAGCAGTTGTTGCCTCATACATAGGCTCAAATTTAGTGAAATTGATAAATATGTTCTCAAAAGTCTACTATTTATTATAATTTGTTTAAATTAGGTAACAAAAAGGTCCATCTCTGATATGCCACGGCAATGGCTAACTATAACAGATTATACAGTCTGTTTAACAAAAAAGGCCCCGCCTTCTAGCTACTTTATTATTTATTTTAGACCCAATAAACCTTATATCAAATCAAATGACAAATAAAAACCTACATTTTAACACTATCAAAAATGTTTTATCTTCAATTGTTTCAGAGTGGTGACGTCACATGCAATTTTTTTAAATGACACTGTATATATTTTTTGACATTTTCTGGTAGAGTTTTTTTTTTCTCTTTTCAACAATATAAATATTTCATGCACTTGCATAAGAAAATTTTCGTGAAAAATTACAAAAACTTTTTCAGTGGGAGGCCGTGATACAAAACTGTAAACAAAAGTGTAACTCAGAAAAACAAAACAAATAGTAGCCAAACGCTTTAACTATCAGATTTCAGAATAATCTAAAGTGTTTATTGTTTTGTTTTTCTGAGTTACACTTTTGTTTATAGTTTTGTATCGTGGCCTCCAACGGATAAAAAAGTTTTTTAATTTTTCTCGAAAATTTTCTTATGTAAGGGCATACAATATTTATATTGTTGAAAAGAGAAAAAAAACCTCTACCAGAAAATGTAAAAAAATATATAGTGTAATTTAAAAAAATTGCATGTGATGTCACCACTCTGAAACAATTGAAGATAAAAAAATTTTGAGTGTTAAAATGTAGGTTTTTATGTGCCATTTGATTTGATATAAGGTTTATTGGGTCTAAAATAAATAATAAAGTAGCTAGAAGGCGGGGCCTTTTTTGTGGAACAGACTGTATATACAGGGTCCGGCAACGAAGCGAGGGTGGAAGATGTATCTAAAACTATGAGAGTTACATAAATATTGTGTATATAAAAGTTGTAGGTACAAAGGTGGTGCATATTGCTAAAATACTGTTGATTATACAGGGTGGCTCAAAAAAGCGTGGCGAATCAAACTTACTTTTTTTTAAATGGAATGCTCCATATTTGGGCAACTTAAAAGTTTTGCATTGAAATACTCATCATTTTAATATAAAGTTATATGGGCCCAACGTCAACTGTTTTAGAGATATTGACGATTTTATGCAAAAAAATGCTGAACGACTGCTGTAAGCAACAGAAAACAATTGAATGAAGCAAAATGTTACCAAAGAATTATGATTTTTGTGAACTATCTTTCAATTGTAAAATGGTGCATCTGGGTATTAATGCTATACAGGGTGCTCAATATTTGCAAATTTAATAATTTCGATTTTTTTCAAATAGAACCTGTATATTTTCGTATTTTTAAAAAGCGCTTTTAATGAGCTTCCTTTTGATATCTTACTTTATACTTCTAAATTCAACTGTTTGTCAGATATGCGTGTTTGAACATAAAAAACAATTTAAGCTCCGTAAGATGCTTTATTTCAAGGGATAACAGACAAACGTCATTAATATAATGATTTAAGCATTTGGTTTTTCAACAAAAAAAGATAAAACCAAGTTTAGGGAACAAAAATCCAGCCACTACTTAAAACTAGAAATAGTAAATACGGAAAAACGAATAAAAGAAAGAGAAAATTAAATCTGAAAAGCGATTGAATTTAGGGACAGGAAATGAAATGTCAGAAAAAGGCTCATTAAAAGTACTTTTCAAAAATACAAGGATATACAGGGTGTTCCATTTAAATAAATCAAAATAATTATATTTGCTGATTATGAGTTCTCCGTAGAGCTTTAATACTCAGATATACAGGGTGAACCATTTAAATAAATCGAAATAATTATATTTGCTGATTGTGAGTTCTCTGTACATCTTTAATACTCAGAGCTGGACATTTGAACATTTAATGTAATCACGTATAGGATTTTAGCGTATTGGTTTTTGTTTTTTTTAATGATTTTTATTGACCTTGAAATTAATTAGTCCTGCATTTATCGTTGTTCCGTGTTTATTATTTCTTGTATCAACACTGTATTTATATTTTCTAAATCAAGTTTTATGTTTTCATTTTTGGAGAGCTCAAGTGTTTAAATAATAATTTTAACGTCGTTTGCTTGTTAACCCTTAAAATAACGCATCGTGAGAGGCTTAAATTGTTTTTTTATGTTCAAACAATTGAAATTAGAGGTATGAAGTGACATATCAAAAGAAAGCTCATAAAAAGGAATTTTCAAAAATACAAAAATATACAGGGTGTCCAATTTGACAAAAAAACGAAATTATTAAATTTGCAAATATTGAGCACCTTGTATAGCATTAATACCCAGATCCACCATTTTACAATTGAAAGATAGTTCACGAAAATCATCATTCTTTGGTAACGTTTTGCTTCATTCAATTGTTTTCTGTTGCTTACAGCAGCCGCCTGAAATTCATCATTTTTTTGCATAAAATCGTCAATGTCTCTAAAACAGTTGACGTTAGGCCCATACAACTTTATATCAAAGTGATGAGTATTGTAATGCAAAACTTTTAAAATGCCCAAATATGGGGCATTCTATTTAAAAAAAAAAAATCATAGTTTGATTCGCCACGCTTTTTTGAGCCACCCTGTATATTCAAAAATACTTTAGCAACGTGCACCACCTTCGTACCTATAACTTTTATATACACAATATTCATGTAACTCTCATAGTTTTATATATATTTTCCACCCCCGCTTCGTTGCCGAACCCTGTATGAATAAAATTAACGCTTTTTAGACATTCCGTTAGTAAATATTTGTATATTCAAATACGTTAAAAAAGTGAAAAACAGTTTTAATGCTTAGGGCGTTTATAATTTTAATTTTGAATTTTTTATCTGCCCCGTATAAGTGATTGGTTTCAAGTACACGAACACTTTTTAAAATTTAATATTTTGATAAAGTTACTTAATCATTTTGCATAGTAATATAATATTATAGATTATTATATATACTAACCCGAGCCAGTTTCAGCAACTCCGATAATGTCTCGATTCTGCATACCAATAGGAATTGCCTGTCTCTGAATGGGCGTGGGTTCTTTATATCCCACTTTATCAACAATTTCCAACAATTCCTTCTGAATGCCCGATTCAGGCCACCCTCGAATAGGTTCTGGAATTTTGCCTCCTTTAATAGTGATATTGTAATCTTCCCTGAATATTCGCCAATCCCTTTCAGTCATCTCTTGAACTTCTTTCTCTGACCAGTGCCGATCATCCCACAGCTGCTTTTCTTCTTTGCGCCGAACTTTTTTAAGCCGCATTTTTTCTTGAGCTTTCTCAGCTTCTGTGCGGCGCTTTTCCAACAGTTCCCCATAGAATTTGCTTTGATCCCTTTTCTGGGCCTTTATATCGATGCCTGCTAAATTCCCACGACCAAAGAATTGCACCTAAGTGTAAAAATTACGTTAATCTTATTTTTTTAAAAACTAATATAGCATACCTGATGCCTTTCCTTATATAAAGAATTGTAGTCGGTAGATGTATCTTCACCAGCATCCCAGTCAAATACAAATTTTCGATCATTTAATCTACGAACTCGTCGCTTTTTCTTTATGAGGCCTAAGTATCTTTCCTTTATGGCATCAGACTCCCTTTCTTTATCTTTATCTTTTTGTTTTTCTTCCTCTTTACCAGCAGCAGCTCTTTCGCGACCTCGTCTAGTATCATAATCATCTCTAGGTTCCTCTTGACGATTCACTTTCGCATGCTGAATAATTTTACGCTCTTCTTCTTGTTGCTTACGTATTTTGTCGACTTCCTCTTGTCGTCGCTTTAAAGCCTCTTCCGCTCTTTGTTGCTTGGTCAAAAAAACCGGCTAAAACATAACGTAGTTAAATACAAATTTAATCAAACATTGCTCGCACATACCTTGCTTTTAGCAGCTTCTTCTGCCTTTTTCTTTGTAAGTAGCTCTTCCAGGGACAGAGGTTCCTTTTTGGCAGGAGGCTCAGGTTTGAGGTCGGGTTTTGCGTCCGGTTTGACTTCTTCCAATTCAGGACTTGACGATCGCCTCTTCTGATCTTTTGCCTTTTTGTCCTTTTCATCTTTGTCCCTATCAGATTTGAAATATTTGTCTTTTTCATGTCGGCTCTCGTACTTGCTCTCATATCTATTCTCACGATCTCGCGACCGTGACCGGTGTTTCTTATAAGTAGTACGTTCTTTGCTTCGAGATCTTGATCTCTTCATTCGCTTGTCCCTGTCCCTGTCTCTATCACTTCTCTCTCTGCTTCGAGATCTTCGCTTTTTGTCATTACCCATCGCTGAGCGCTTCTTTGCTTTATTTTTTAGAAATTAACGAATGTATTTGTAACGTTTGGTTTTTAGGTTAGAAAATGGTTTCTTCAGAGTTATGTGCTTCTTATATGTTCGAAGGTTATGTGTCACTATTACACACTATTTTTTTTATTACTTATACTTTATGAACTCTTCGTATTTCTTAACTAATTAAGGTTTGATAACAAATTAAATATGTAGAAATTGTTAAGGTTAACTTCAATGGCACATCTGGGCACCTGAGCAGATCAACAATATATATTTTTGTTTTGACATTTTGATGGTCTACAGGGTGACCAACAGTTCCTAGACCCAACATTTTTTATGTTTGACTAATTTTGAAACGAAGTATAAATTACAGGTCACTCAATAAATTAAATTATGGAATGCGTCGAAATTGTTTGCTAAACTATACATTAGGGATCGTATTCGTTGTAATATTATAATTTATAATTTCAACAACATAATATAATAAAAACAAAAATATCGATTTAAGCATTTATTTCTCTTTTGTAAATTCTTATAATTTTTTATATATTTAACTTCGAAAAGTATTTGCATATTTGAGTGTTTTATGCGTTTACTGCTAAACAGCTACTCGGATGAAACATGAAAAGTTACAAAAGAAGGATTTTTGGAACACGCAACGTCAAAGGTTGTGAAGCAACTATAGCATGAACTGATACATTATTGTCGCAGCGGGAAATAAAGTAAGGTGGACAGAGAATAGCTATTAACATATCTAGGAATGTTATGAGTATCATAACTGCCGCAGATGTTGTATTGAAATCCGAGCTCGCAGAGCGAGGATTTTAAAACATCTGAGGCTGTTATGATTCATAACATCCGTGATTTGTTCAATAGTTTATCGGTTGCTATATGGTTATGGTTGCCATGTACGGTAATGGACTATTACCGTACAGATCAGTTATGATTTAGTTACCAGCCTACTTTTGTATATGTAAACAAGGGATTAATATCCTGCAACCGATAATAGTTATTTACCATACAAGTGGTCAGGGCCAGACCGACGAAAAAACTCAGGCAGGGAAAACAATGACAAGGCGGGCCATTACGGTTGCAAGGTGGTCCATGGGACACCCCCCCCCCCCCCCGCGGGAGAAAAAACATTCAAATATTTACTCTTACAGACACAATTTCATCGTATTCTCAGAACTATTAAACTCACCAATATTTGAACGCCAACTTATTTGAAGAGAAATCCATACATCGATCTTAAGCATCGGCACTCAAAGAAGAAACAGTGAAAAATGCAACTCGTATTATATGCACAAGACATGTACATGAACAAACGTAATAAGTGAATGATTCATTATAAAAAAATATGGGCTTAATCGCAATACAGTAGAATAGATAATATTAGCAAAGAGCATATAATGAATCATTATATATGCTCTTTGATATTAGTATGTATTTAAAAGAGTAACATTTTTTTAGAAATTCGCTCTTCTCAGCAATCAAATTTATAATTTTTGCATTGTCCAGATCACTTATAACACTACCTCCTACACTTACAAGCCATGCTGTTAGACTTGGCAACATTGTATCTCTGGTAGTTGGTAGTCCTAAATTACAGTACTCCAATTTGAAATGTTGCTTTATATAGAGCACAGTTTTACTCTTTATCATATGTTACTCTGTAATTAACTAAAGATAGCTTCTGTAATTGTGACAAATTTATTTACATACTCAAGTAACAGTATATTTTATAAAAATAACTTAACCTATGTAACTCACGGATAAAAGAACATTTCTGTAACACCTAATTATTTTAATATTTGTAATTTTCTATACACTACTGCTGATTGAGAGCACAACATATATGCAAAAGCTATGGTGGTGCTACTGTAAATAATCTTATTTGAACATAGTTATCTGCTCGGTAACATCTAAATTTGTCTGACGTAAGTTGTTCCATAAAGTTCAAAAAACTGCCGATGTCATCATTTAAAAACACTTTTACTTTTTGTGCATGTCTTTCCAATATTTGTTTTCTTCTACATTCAGGATTTGTCCTTTCTTGAGACGCTTTTGACGACAAATATGCTGATACATTTGGAAATACGCTTGGGACAGCATTATCAGCTAATCGAGGGTAATGCAGCATCAGCTTCTGCAGTTCCCCACTCTTATTATTAACGCTTTTAAATGTATTTTTCATTAAAATGTACACACGACAGCACTTTTGTTGTGGTCTAATGTTCTCGTGTTATTGCACGAAGCCATGCTTTCTTTCGGTTTTCGTCAATTGGAAAAGAAAATGTTGTTATAGTTTGCATACTTTTTAAAGTACTGTCGTAGTTGGTACACAGCGTCTTCGTGGCATTATAAATATAAAGTTAAAAGTTAGAAGAAATTTGCTAAAAATGAGGTTATGTTGTTACCATTGTTGTATTTCAGTGAAATGCTGAATAAAAAACTTATAAATACTAGCAGAAATGTTAGTTTTACTTATCACGAACAGTACAGTAATATAAATAAATTTCTTCAAACTTAGAGCAGTCCAACATATTAATATTTAATCAGACGCAGCATTAGAACGGACATTTATAAATAAATAGTAGAAAACTTCGCCTATCAGCAGTGTTGCCAAATCTCCAACAGCATGGCTTGTAAGTGTAGGAGGCAGTGCTTATAATATCTCTTTCACACATCATCAACATGAAAACGTCTCGATGATCCTGGCACAAACAACTGCTTAAACTGTTTTTAACATATTTCAAAATCGAAAAGATTCGTTCACATGCAACTTTAATGGTTGACAAAGTAAGCCTGCCTGGGACAGGCCACTGGGAAATATCCCGGTGTCCCGGTGGGCCAGTCCGGCCCTGCAAGCGGTATAAGAGAAACATTAATGTACGTGTGTGTAAGCACATAAGTAGGTACCTATATTAATGATCAGTATCACACATGTATTGTACAAAATTTTATCTACAACTGCCCAAAACTGAGAAAAGTGAATTAAGAAAAATGTCAGATCTGTCATCTTCAAAAATATTTTAGTAGGCAAATGTCATTATGTCATTCATTTGACACTATTTCTGTTAGGTTATGAAGCCATTACATAACTGAGTGGTGTAATAAGCTTCATTACCTAACGGAAATAGTGTCTATAACTTGCCAGCAATTAATAATAAAATTGACTTTTCTATGATCTTCGAAATAATTATTTATCAAAAACTGGCCACTTTTTGTTTAATTTCTTTAAAAAGCAGGCCTAGCCCTGTGCTTTTGTTTAATTTCTGAAATTTTTGTATGGCTTGTTTTTTAATTTAAAAAATAATTCTTTACAACCTTTGAGCTTATTTTCGATTTGTTTGTAGAATTCGATAATGCAATCCGCGTAATTAAAAATTGGTAAAATTAGCTTTATAAGAATCGTAATAATTTTTTTTAATTAAAAAAAACGAACCTGCCGATTTGTTTCAAACATGATAAGTTTATAAAACTGCTTGAGTAGCTACTATTGTTTAACGAAAACTGATTATTCAATTTACGCACAATGCTCCGGTTATTCTTGATTAAATGTATTTAATATTCAGGTCTTGTATTTGGTTATTCAATGTAAGTATAAATTAAAAGCTCAAAGTGAAACAATAAAGAAGCCGACCTGCGATTGACTAATTAAAATAATTGATGGTAGTAAAAATCGCAGATCAATCCCTCTACAGTTTATACACCACGGCAGCTCTAAAAATTCTTTCTTTACTCACCGCGATGGCCGAACTAGCTCAAATATCGGCGGCCTTAGATCGTAGGTTCAAATCATCAGCTATGTCCCCTGGAATGTCTTCAAAAAAGGAAAGGAAATGGAAATGGGCGCCAGAAATCAATAGATTTCGAATAATAAGAAGAAAAATAAGTTGCAAGTGACTAGCGTTTAATTAATAATCAATAGAAAGTTTTGAAATGTCAGTAGTAAATTATCAGAATAATTAAAATGCAAATAATATTATAACCAAATTGTGTACGTGAACTGAAGGTTGCGACACGCATAAAATTAAAAAACCCCTTTCGGGTTATTTTAATAACTCTAAATTCAAATTATTCATAGGTATGCATACCTCAATCATTTAATAATACCTTCTGTTTAGGCTATTGAAATAAAAAAGCGTGACTGTACCTTTTACAGAGGGTCGAAATACACATCAAAATAGCAACTTTAAATACAGCATAATTAGATGTAAGCATAAAAATTTAAATATTAAAATAAGAGTATGTATGAATTTTAATGTTACATTACATGTAAATAATTGCGGAACGTATGCATTTAAATTTTAAATATTTACGGTTTTAAAATGTATAAATGTAAAATACAGGTATTGAAGATACGATATATCTGGGAATAGCACAAACTAACCTCGCTTCACCAACGTGCAAAAACGGCTAACAGGCGAACGCCGGCTGGGGATTGCTACACCCTTCGGTTCAAAATAAGCGGGGCGAGAACTGCTACCATATCGTTGAAATCGACGTGGAAGCGCCGAAAATTGCTGCAGAAGCATCCTCAAAAAGGCCGCAAATACGCCGAACCCAGCAGGTGTCGAAAGTGCAATAAGGTTAGCGACTTGGCCTCCGAGATAAACTCGTGGTTGAAACTGATAATTAAGAGCTAAGGAAAATATAATTACTATGGGGATAATAAGACAGAAAAGCGCAATCGTACCTGATCATAATCAGCCCTTAGAAACACACTGCTCATTGAAATTGGTTGAGCGCACGTAATTTGACTTGAACAAAATCAAACCTCGGCCGCGCGAAATGCGCCGCCTGAGGCGAGAAGAATAAGTGCCTCTGACGAAAATTTCGTTTCTAAAGGGAGACTCGCACTCTGATAAGAGATAGCGCAGGTCGAGAGGGCATCGTGCAAACGATAGGAACTTGATCCAGGTATAAAATACGCTGCTTTGGAAAATAGAAGAATTTGAAATGCAAAAGGATTTATAATTCAACTAAAAATATACAAGTTAAGCCTGAAATAATTGGATAAATGGCGAAACAATTAGGCTAAGCCAAAAAATTGTTTCAAACGTTGCAAACGATACTTATCTAAAAATTATAAAATGGACGAAAACGAAATGGAATTAAACAGGCCACTGGTCTAATATACAAAGAAAAAGAAGATATCGCAAATTTCTTACAGCCGTATTCATAGTCGTTCGCCAGCGACTCGCCAGAGTTTCGTTATGAATAGTATGTTGGCGGCACTGTACGTCTATGTCAAATTCGAGGTTAGCAGGTTAGATTTTGTGTCAATTTCTGTCAAAACTGACGGAAAACCTAACCTGCTAACCTCGAATTTGACATAGACGTACAGTGCCGCCAACATACTATTCATAACGAAACTCCGGCGACTATGAATACGGGTGTTAGTATTTTCAGAAGAAGAAGACTATGGCAAACCTCTAATTATTCAAAAGTCAACAATAACAAGAGACGAAATTATTCATTATGTAAATCGAGGGATGTTTTAAGAGTTGCATTTCTGTAGCACCTTACTTAAGTAGGTACCTACTTATTTTGTCCTCTTGATTTCTTGTGGCCATAAGACATTTTTGTAGCATGCTGTCCTTGTGCTATCTTCGTTTAATATTTTTTAATTTGCTTTATCTTACAGTAGCGCCTATTACCATACATTATACAACTGTTTTGAGTGACTAAAATGAAGTTTTATTCACAAGTGAGTTTTCATTATTTATACTACTGCATTGTTGGTAGCACTGTCAAGCTATATCAAATTCGTAATTTTCAGGTTAAGTTTTGCGTCAGTCTGTGTCAAATAACAAACAAAACCTAACCTACAAACCTCGAATTTGACATAGACTGACAATACACTTTAATACTGCCAATACACTTCAGTACTGTCAAACGTATATCACAAATCATAGGCGACTAATTATAAATTTATTTCGCGACATATTCTGACTGGGCAAACTATTTAGACACAAGAATTGCTACTGTAAGATAAAATGTCGTATATCACACGTGAGCGAAATTCCATTATAAGAAATTTTATTGCTGGTGCTGGGGCACTCGCAATTCAAAATTCTCACTCGCAAATAATGATGCATTTCTCTCACTTATAATATAATCTACTATTATCTTTGGGTGCGTTGAGTAGGTTAATCTTGTTTATTTTCAGTACATATACTGGTTACCAATTTATTCCATTTCATTTTGTTTTTAACCATGCGTTTCATCTTATTTCAGTTTATTTTCATGTTGTTATATTCTTTTTCACACTTCCTTCCCATTTTCTGACTGCACGCTTTTCTTTTCCTTTTTCTTAGATCGTATACTCAAGAGCTTGTTTAGCAATTTAGTAATATCCGCATTTGGCTTCCGTAACGTATGGCATATCCACTTCCATTTTATTTCTTTGATTGTTTTTTCAATTGTTTCTTTGATTGATTTTTCAATTGGTTCTTGGTTCGTTCTTTGCCATAATTATCTGTTTAATATTGGGCCAATATATCTTCAAAACTCTTCTTAAACACTTGTTAATAAAAGTTTGAAATTGTTTCATTTGTTTTTTGTTTAAGAATCACGATTCATTGCCATATAATATCACATTTTTATAATGCTACTTATATCAAGACGCAATTTTGTGTTCCGAGCGAATTCACTAGAAAGCCACACTTTTTTAAGCTTGTTGAATGAACGCGCTCTACCAATTCTCATTTTTGTCTTTTTGGTAACTTTTCAACCGATATAAAATCGATATTTGGCAGCCAACAGTAGACGAGAAGGTAAAATACGGAAACCTGAATTATTAATGTACATAACACCTAATTAAATCGAGTTACCCTGCGGCCGGTAATGTTATGCTTGCAAAATACCGTATCACCTGTGGCAATTTTTATCTCGACACAATAAAACACCTTCGACTAAATATTGAAAAATCACCAGGCCGTCTCGCGACAGCTTGGGAAGTCGAAAGCGATGCTACTTGCCCGCTAAAATGGTGGACTTCGACTGGCGATTCAAGAGCCAATTATGTGATCCACAGCTTCGGTAATCCTCTTCACGTGAGGTGTAACAGCAGAAAAGGTAGGTCCCAGAGAGATATGCAGAAGTTGAATGCAGAAAATGCAATTTCCCCTCCTGCGGAATATAACGGCAAAGAAACATTCAAACGACGATGCGACTTCTGCGAACTGCCGCAAGCGGGGTCACGTTCGCGATTGCGTCTAAAGAAATGAACAGAGGTGGACTCGCCCAAAATTCTCTAGAAAAGAAGTGTTTATTACAAAAGCGGGAGAAATTAAAAATAACGTAAGTAATAATAGTTTTATTAATACAAATTTACCGTTCGTTATAGAAATGTCAGAATATAAGTTGAAGGTAAAATATTTTATAGGTAGTATGTTACAAAATTATGATATTTTAAACCTGTGTTTATGTTTAACATAAAAACTATACAGTAAGCACACTTGTATTGAGCTGAACGTCATTGCATTTATGTCATCTGCAAAATATAATCAATAACTTTTCAGGATGAATGTTTTTTAAGAAATTAGATTAAATCCGTAATACATTTTAATTCAAAGGAATTTATCTTTCTTATTCCACTTTGCCTTGTGGACAAAACCAACTCTACTGGAGTCCAATGCGTTGAGAAATCCCACCAGTTAAGAGCCGATTGAGATCATTATTATGATTCATATTCTACATAATATGAATCTCAATCAGTGATGTATTCAGACAGAAACGCAGCGATACGACGTTCCGATACTTTTTTGAAAAGACAGAACGCGTTCAGGAACTTTTTTCAAAACTTTATAATATAAAATCATCTAAAGTTGTTTTAGCACTTTCATAAATGTTTTCGCACGCCCGTGAACATAAACAAATTTTTAACAGATTGAGACCATTTCATTTTGGCTTTTATATAATCAATCAGGAGCGTCTCTATTTGCCGCCGGGGTGCAAAGTCTCATATGTGGCCCTCCACTTTTCTATTATTGTAACGGATGTTCATTAGAATTTGTGGTCTAGTCGGCTTTGGAGCTGATGAAGTCATGTCGTGCATTAAATCATATGCCGATAATTGACACTGGTGACACTGTAAGTCTATGTCAAATTCGTTGTTAGCGGGTTAGGTTTTGCGTCAGTTTTGATACAGACTAACGCAAAACCTAACCTGCTAACATCGAATTTGACATAGACCTACAGTGTCACCAGTGTCAGTTATCAGCCATATGATTTAATGCACGACATGACTTCATCAGTTCCAAAGCCGACTAGACCACAAATTCTAATAAACATCCTTTATTTATTACTTTATATTACTAGGTAAAATTAAGTACAGTAATCATGTGTTCTCTCTACAGCCCAGACGGTTTAATCGATCGATCTGAAAATTTATATCTACCTTTTTAATATAAATTTGGAGATCCCAGTAACTTTTGGCTAAAATCGGCCAACCGGAAGTAGTAGTTTTATAAATTATTATTTTTTGATAAAAATTTATTTTCAAGAATAAGAGCCTATATATATTATGCAATTATCTACAGCTTTCGTTTAAATAATTTTTTTGCAAGAAATACAGGTTTTGAAAAAAAACGCAAAATACAATTTTCAAAAGCAATAAAAAAAAGTCGTGTGATGACCATAACCACACCTCATTTTTAAATTTGTAATTTAGTCGAGAAATTTCGGACGGTTTCAGTGGTAAGCATCCTGACTACTGATCTATGGGTCGTGGGTTGGATCCCCAGTCCCGGTGAGGTTTTTAAAAATAAAAAATGCGAATAAAAACTAGAGTCCGTATGTATAAAAATCTTTACAAAATGCCATAATTCGGAAGTGATGTAATGCCGTGGATTCCATGTGAAGAGTAAACCAGGTTGCCGCGCAATGCGGCCTCAACAGACGTATTGTGCTACCTCTAATAAGTCATGTGCTGAGGCTTGTTACCGTACCTCACAGGGCCAGTCCTCAGTACTGCTTCAGTAGACTGTGGAAAAAGTTCCACTTATCCATGGATTCGAACCGAGGACTTGCAAGCCTGGCACCCTATCCACTACGCCATCGAGGTGGTGTGGGTCCCATGTTACTATGATGTGTAGCACGTAAAAATCTCTTGTTGGGGTTGGAACTTCGTAGTCTCGGCTAAATTCCAAGTAGGACTTTACCATATGACGAGAGGAGTCGGTACGTATGGTATCTGGTACTCTGCATGCCTAGACCATGTCCATAAAAAACAAACAAATAAACACTGATAGTCTTTTTCTATAGAATAATATTAACCTTGTCTATTTTGTCCAAAGTATTATTCCACAGTACTGAATTTCTGATAAAATGGTTTTCTTTAATTTGTTTTATACGTGTTTTTGCTCTGGAGTATGTTCCTTAATTTTTCTTAAGTTTTAAAAGTGTTTCGAAAGCTTGTAGTACCTTTGCCCATTGTTTGAACAGCTTGTTTTTTAATGTACATCAAGTAGCACAATAGTATATTAGAGAACTAGTTCAGTAAAACCATTTTTTAAAGCGCCCCGTATACTGTTTTTGTGCCTTTCACATAGAAATGTAGAACATTAAGTTTTTATATCAAAGTGATATTAAATGTCAAAATATAACCAAACTCAGCATAAATCATTTTTATGTTCTGAAGCACAATAAACCGCTCCAATTAAGGTTGAATCAAGTAATCGAGTAGTGTTACTTTCTAAAATGTAAAATTCAACCCCTAAAGGGGTAAAATGGGAGTTCCAATTTTGTATGGAAAAATAATATTAAAAAGGCATCTCGACTTGAAACTTCGTAGGAGTAGGTACTCCTAAAAACAAATAAGCAAACACGTATTTCGCAATTTTCCGAAAATCAACCCCTTGGGGGGTAAAATGGGGGTAAATAAGTGAAACGGGGTTTCAGAGACCAATTATTTTTGGGCAAAACGTTTGCCGGGTCAGCAAAAACTCGCTGAAATTCATTTTCATTTTTTATTATAACCAAAAATATTCCAACACTTTAAGAACTTATAGTATACTGAAAAATTAAATCTATGCACCCACTATTTTACTACAATATCACAAGTGAATTGTCTTCTTCTATCAGTCTTTGTTTTCCTAATAGCAACTGCTTTAGAAAATGAAACAAATTTAGATGTAGGAATGGTAAGCGTTTAATAAAATGTTTAATTAATAACTTAGTTATATAAAATTTATCAAATTCAAAATCCTAACAATTACAAAAAAATTAACATTCCTATAGCTAAAAGTTCTTTTCATGCGCAAAGATGAGGCTTTATATCAATGATGACATTTTTTCTTCAAAAAATTTAGCACAGCACCTAAAACCAGGGAGAAGTTGCACTTAACCTCAAATGATTTCGCCTTCGCGCCTTTTAAAAATTAAAAGTATGGCATGCTGGCTGGCTGTGGCTTCGCGCCCCGACCAACGAGCTGGTCCTTGAGAGGAAAGGGGAAATAAGCCCAGAGCGACTCCGAGGTTAAACGCCCTTGTGAAAGGAACGAGGTGCGCGAGAGCTTGGAGCCGCTCCGAGCTGCTCCCGTGGATGAAAGGAAAGCGCCTTATACATCAAGGTAGCGAAGAGCAGTATTATAACCTGAGCGCATATTAGATACTGAGCGCGCAGCGCGAAGTATCTAAAGCGCGAAGGTTATAAGACGATTCGATACCGTGGTGTATATACTATTTTTTGCTCTACCAAACGGGTTAATACCTAAATTCCCAACAAATTTCGAAAATTTTTTAACTGTCAACCTGACAATACAGCTCTTTAAAACGTCAAAATTAAAATAGTCATATTTGGTAACTTAGCAATTTATTAGTTACCACGGTGAAAATTGTTTATTTTACTTTCTCTCCCTTGGTGGAGAAAATCAACTTCATGACCTAAAAATAGGCCAACAACGGTGCGTTCTGAGACTAGTAGTGCAAAATAGTATATTATACATCAAGGTAGCGAAGCGCAGTATTATAACCTGAGCGCATATTAGATACTGAGCGCGCAGCGCGAAGTATCTAAAGCGCGAAGGTTATAAGACGATTCGCTACCGTGGTGTATATACTATTTTTTGCACTACCAAACGGCTTAATACCTAAATTCCCAACAAATTTCGAAAATTTTTTAACTGTCAACCTGACAATACAGCTCTTTAAAACGTCAAAATTAAAATAGTCATATTTGGTAACTTAGCAATTTATTAGTTACCACGGTGAAAATTGTTTATTTTACTTTCTCTCCCTTGGTGGAGAAAATCAACTTCACGACCTAAAGATAGACCAATAACGGTGCGTTCTGAGACTAGTAGTGCAAAAAATAAATTTTTTGCACTTGCGGGACTAAAGTTGGCACTTTTCATTTATTTCAGGGACTAAAGTAGCTCATTTAATCTCTAGGGACAGAAGTAATTACTTTAGCCCCTAGGGACTAAAGTAAAAATGTTACCGTATCTATGGTAAATTTATGTACACAGCATTCTTAATAAAATTTCTATTTAAAAATAATCAGTTGGCAGTACTGAAGTGCATTGTCAGTCTATGTCAAATTCGATGTTAGTAGGTTAGGTTTTGTTTGTTGTTTGACACACACTGGCACAAAACTTAACCTGCAAATCTCAAATTTGACATAGACTGACAATACACTTCAGTACTGCCAACTGATTCAGGCCATCCAGGGCCTGCTGCAATTCAGTTTTTAAAAAATCACTCTGTACACAACATTCTTAATAAAATTCATATTTGTCAGTTTCCAAATTGACAGATTTCAAATTTTTTAAATATTTGATGATAATGTTCCTAAAAGTGCAAAAAATAGCGTATACCACACGGGACTAAAGCGCCTAAATCCCTTGAGTGATTATTTCCCTCATGCCCTACGGGCCCTCAGGAAATAGTATTCACTCGCGGGATTTAATGGTGCACTTTAGTCCCTCATGATATAATATACTAATTTATCAAGTCTGTAATAGTATATTATATCATGAGGGACTAAAGTGCACCATTTATCCCGCGAGTGGAGTTTGTTGCCTCGAGGGCGAAGCCCGAGGGCAACAACCACTCAAGGGATTTAGGCACTTTAGTCCCGAGGTATATACGCTATTTTTTGCACTTTTGGAAACATTATCATCAAACATTTCCAAAATTTGGAATCTGTCAATTTGGAAACTGACAATTACAATTTATTAAAAACTGAATTGCAGCAGGTCCTGGATAGCCTGACTCAGTTGGCAGTACTAAAGTGTATTATCAGTATATGTCAAATTCGAGATGTGCAGGTTAAGTTTTGTGTCAGTGTGTGTCAAATGACAAACAAAACCTAACCTACTAACCTCATGTGTACATAAATTTACCATAGTTACGGTATCATTTTTACTTTAGTCCCTAGGGATTAAATGAGCTACTTTAGTCCCTAGGGATTAAATGAGCTACTTTAGTCCCTGTTTACGGGGACTAAAGTATCAACTTTAGTCCCGGAAGTGCAAAAAAATAATTATAATTTCCGTCAAAGGAAAAGTCAAAATGTCCAAAATAATTTTGTTACAACAAAAAAGAATCCATTAAACGATGCTACTTCCAATTTAAAAAGGACAGACTAAATTTAAAAGAACACGAGTTGATGTCGAGACTAGAGAGAGATCCGGCAACAATGTACCTATTCAGAAAATATAACCTTAAACTGAAAACAACCTAACCTAATAGAAAAAGTGTCAATTTCGATTAGGGAGTTTAGCTGCCACAGAGGTACTGCCAACAAAATGACTAGATGGTCATAGCCTCACCTGACCCAAAAAGATCGTTAACGGCATATATAGTGGAAATACCAGGTGACTATAAATGATTGTAATTTTTTTTCTTAGTCTGGCACTGTTTATGTTGGTGGCACTGTAAGTTATGTCAAATTCGAGGTTAGCAGGTTAGGTTTTGCGTCAGTTTTGACACAGAATGACGCAAAACCTAACCTGCGAACATTGAATTTGACATAGACTTACAGTGCCACCAACATAAACAGTGCCAATCTAAAAAAAAATTACAATAATTTATAGTCACCCGGTATTACCCCAGCGGAAAAAACAACTGCCTATTTCTAATTTTAGTTACTAAACGTACGTGTATTATTAATTCATCAAATATCACAGTTTTGATGAATTATATACTGAAATTTGTATAACCTCAAAAAATACAATCAAGTTACAACTACAAAAAGTACGAATTAAAAATTAATGTGTTCTACTTTATTTTTAACTGTTATACTAAATACCAATAAAATCCATACGTCGCACAGCATTTGGGTCGAAAAGTTGGCCAAAATTATATCTGTACTTTTTGGTTTTCAAAATGCTTTGATTCATTTATTTAAGAGGTAATACGAAAATTAAAGTAGAAAATACCTCAATAATAACGAAATAGGTAATTTTTGATGCGCAATTTTCGTACTAATTAAGAAATAATATATTAAAAAGTAGTTCGGGTTAATAGTTTCAACTGCAATTTACATATGATTAAATTTAGGCAAAGAGATTCCTTATAGTACACCGAAATTAGCAAAAATAGAAGAAAACATTTATAATAAGCTGATATTTTCTGGATCGACAGTTAATTGGGGTAGCAATACAGGATCGAAAAGTTCCCATCCCTAACTGGTGAGCTTCTTCCATTTTTCACCTCTATAATGACACCGCGCTGGTTTTTTTATAATATCTTGTAAATGTGATGTTCTACGACAAAAATTGAGGTATTGAAAAATATTTAGAATTAAATTTTCTGTAAAACATGTCGTATAGGTCATTTGCAGGTTATTAAGGGTTTTTACGTTAATCGACCGCAAACTTAGGGGTAGGTAACAAAAACGCTTTTGAATGGCAACACAATATTTCTCCAGCCTTAGTAATATTCTATTTTGTAGCATTCGGTTAAATTATATAGAATTTAATAAGAACCAAATATAATCATTAGCGATTCCTAAACCAAACTCGTTTCCGAACCACCCAGGAGGTAGAGTTTGCCGGCGCGTTTTTTACTCCCTTGTACGATAAAGGAAGTGTTGGATTCACCCCAATAATTCGAAATTGAGTTTTCAACAGATCTTCACCTTTTACCCATTGGTCTGTCTGTGTGTCCGTCTGTGAACAGAATATCTCAAAAACGAAAATAAGTATGGCGTTGAAACTTCATATATAAATGTTGTGTACTATGTAGACGCGACAGCAAGTTTTTGAAGAAAATCGCATAACCGGAAATAGGTGTTTACTCTTGTGATTTTTCAATTTTTTTCGATTTTTTTTAAAACGGCTTTAACGATTTTTTTCAAACTTCACATTTTTATTACATTTTTAATGTGTATTGATATGAGATAGGTAATTTTCCAGTTGAAAACTTCTAAAATGGGTTTCTTTTGTTTTTTTTTTCTTTTTTTTTATTAACTCCTATTTTAAATAGAACACCCGGTATATTATTACATTTTTGAATTCACCTTAAAATTCTAGAGAAAATTTGTCTCTTCAACTAACGCTCTATTTTGTACCGTTTTTGTAGTATTTGTAATTTTTTAAAGTTTTTGACAAATGCTTAAAAATTTAAAGTCAAATTTTTGGCTAATTATAAGATCACTGTCAAAGGAAGTTGTGTGCGTGTATCACACCAGATTTTTAATACATCAATTACTCCTAAGTTTAAATGAGAATCGACTGGCATTTATTAGAAAAAATAGTACAATACAATATTTAAGATATGACTTCTACACAATTTTGGTTTCCACAGCTAATCTATATAGAGTAGGAGTTTATTGAATTACTCAAAAAATGTCAATTATATATAAATACAGATATTATATAACATAAATTGACACCCTGTATGTCATTATTACCTCATTAATTAAAAATAGTGTGGTGGTATTAGTGAAAAATTAAACGTAACTGCTCCTGTAATACCTAATAAATTATTATCAAGACCACGTAATCGAGCACTGCCACGTGATATGCAGTACTTTCTTATGTGGCAGTGCAAATTCCCCAAAAACATTAACGCGTTTCCAGACAACAAAATTTTAATTTGGCTTGATATTACAAAATTTTGGTGGAAAAGATTGGTGATCGCTCACTACCATCAAGGTCACCTAGGTATTTCATCTGTCAAAATTCCAGTGTCGTTGTTTTCTAACCTTAAGCTTATTAACACAAAAACCTACATTTCGTAATCATTCACGAAACTAATACCTGCTTGTGAAACCAACTTTTTTCATTCCCTTACATATCTAAACAAAAAATGCGTTATGTCTAACCGAAAGTCAAACAGTGCTACGGCTAGGTTAAAGCAGGATTACTTAAGGTTGAAGAAGGACCCTGTACCTTATATCACTGCTGAACCGTTGCCATCAAACATACTGGAATGGTATGTGCCGTTTACTTCTAAAATTATCGTTGGTTCTTACTGCCAGACGTTTCAGGCATTATGTGGTCACCGGTCCAGAGACGACACCTTATGAAGGGGGTTACTATCATGGAAAGCTTGTGTTTCCCAAGGAGTTTCCGTTCAAACCACCCTCTATATACATGATCACTCCCAACGGACGTTTCAAAACGAATACCAGATTGTGTCTTAGCATATCAGACTTTCATCCTGATACTTGGAATCCGGCATGGAGCGTTTCAACCATATTAACAGGACTGCTGAGTTTTATGGTTTGTTGAAACTCGTGGATTCTTTAATTTAGAATGGTTTCATATTAAATAGTCACATGATTATGTATCATTAAAATAATGTAGGTTAGGTAATTTGGGTGTTAACCCATTTAAGCCTCTCATGGAATGTTTTAACCATAAACGGGACTGCTTAGTTTTACGGTTTGTTGAAACACAGATTTTTAAATTTAAAATGGTTTCACGTTAGATCATCACTTGATTACGTACTATTTCAATAATGTAGGTTAATCTACAATCTAGATGTGACCCATTTAAGCCTCCTGGTTTTTATGTAGATTTTTGGTAGTTTTTTTTTTGTTCATATTTGTAAATATATGGTGAAGTATCATGCGAAAAATAATTTAAAAAATGTGAGTAGTTTAATTTTGGAAATATTGGATGCAAGTTGCTATTAGGTTGAATACGGGCAGTTGTCTATATTGGAGCTGTACACAAATAAAAATATACATTTAGCTATTACAAAATAATGATACATATTTTATTCGACTGCAGCCAGCGCCACCAAATGCATATGAGCTGCTTTTGTGCAAACTTTAAAAAACTGCCCCGCCCTCCTTTGAAAGCCAATGAAAGTTTTAACGTTTTTATCATACTAATTGTATTTATTACAAAGTTTATTATTATTATTATTCTTGTTAGAAGACAGGCAGCATTAAGCTGTTGACGTCTTCTTTCAACAAAAGGTACAAAGTAGGCATGTTTTTAACAATATCACAGTAAACTAAAATTAAATACAAGATAATATCACAAATAAAATAAAAATGAGATTATTCTAATGGCCACAAAATATCTAAGAAATAACACAAAAAAAAAACACATTTATATAGTGTGTTTGAAATTAGAATGGCAAAAGATTAAATTAATAAATAAAATTGATCTAAATGGCAGAAGATATATGTGACAGAAAATAAAACATTCTTATATAGTACAAAATGGAAAAAACAAAATTATCTGGCAGCAACTGACACTTTCACTATTATTTAGCACTGGCAATTAAAACTGTAGTTAACATTAGCTATCTATTTTATTCTTGAAGTGATCAATGGTGGTAGAGTTAATGGTTTCTTGAGTCAAATTGTTCCAGTCTTCCACAACGCGATTACTAATAAAGTTCTTCCTCGGAATTAAGGAATATCGTCCCTTCCTTAACTTTAAGTGGTGCCCACGAAGATGGTTTGCTATAGTTGGCTCATACATCACTCTTAAGTTATTTCCACAAGTGTAGTGGTCCATTGCGAGAATTTTGAAGGTTTCTATTAGGTCACCCCTTTTCCTACGTGATTCAAGAGTAGTTAAGTGTAAACGTTGTAGTCTTTCTTGGTACGTCAATCTCCCAAAACCTATTGGCATTTTAGTGGCTCTTCGTTGAACACGTTCTAAGAGAGAAATATCCTTGTTGAAGTAGGGTGACCATATCTGGAACCCAAATTCTAAGATTGGTCGCACATATGTTTTATACAGCTTTAGAAATGTATCTGAATTAATAGAACCAAACGCTTTCTTAATAAGGTATAGAGTGGTGTTCGCCTTTTTGACTATGCTGGAAATATGACATTCCCATTTCAAATCGCTTGTAATTTCTATTCCCAGGTCTCTTTGAGATTCAACTGCTTTTAGCTGTGCACCATCTAATATGTATACGTTTTTCGGGTTAGCCTTTCCTATATGGATCACTGTGCATTTTGTTGAGTTTAAGTTGAGAAGCCAAGTTTTTGTCCAATCCAGAACTTGTTCCAAATCTTCCTGTAATGTATTTTCCTTGTTCAGTGGATTGCTGTAAAACTTTGTATCATCAGCAAAAAAACTTGATGATGAACGGATACAGTGCTTCAGGTCTGCAATATATAGGGTGAACAGGAGTGGTCCCAAAACAGAGCCTTGGGGTACTCCACTTAATACTTCATAAGAATCGGACAGACTAGTACCAATACGAACCCGGAATGTTCGCTTGCTGAGGAACGATGTTATCCAGTTTAAAAGTTCACCTCTAATTCCAAGGTGCTCCAGTTTGTATACCAATCGTTTTATAGGCACTCTGTCAAAGGCCTTTTCGAAGTCGAGATATATTATGTCAGTGGGGATGTTTTGGTCGAAGTCCTGTGTCCATCTGTTTAAGCATATCAGCATATTTGATACTATTGAGCGGCCTTTCACAAATCCATGTTGCTCGTCTATAAATAACTTGTTTTGAAAAAGGAATGCCAACATACTGTCAGTAATTATACGTTCCATGCACTTACATACAAGAGATGTCAGGCTGATTGGCCGGTAGTTTATAGCACACATTTTATCACCTTTTTTGTATATGGGTGTTACAATGGCCTCTTTCCAGATCTCAGGTAGCTCTCCAGTGATAAAAGAACTTGTCATTAGTTCTGAAAGCCGCGGGCTTAACACTTTGGCACATTCTCTTGCATTTTATTATTTTGTGTTTTAACTGTTCAACATAAGAGGTTATAAGAGGTAACGTTTAAACAAATTTGTCTTTATTTAAAATATATATATATAGGTTTTTAGTCATAATAATAAGTAAATAAGTTGAAGTTCAACTCAAAAAGAAGCATTTATATGGCAAAAATAACTATAAATATTCTGTTGGATATAGGTAAATGTAGTTTACCGGTTTCAGGATATTAAGCCTTTGTTAACATATATAAAAAAGTAGCTGGTAACTAAGTCATAACTGTATCTGTACTGTAATATCAGCGTACATAAATCAAACAAGTAAAGACACTCACTGTCAGTTCCTTTGATGTCAAAATACCAATTTGGATGACCTTAAACGGCTCTTGGAGGGGTACTTTACGATAGTACTAACAGATGGCGCCACTACTTTATCACATACATGGATATATTAGTACAGGATACGTTCACTACATGTAAACGTACGTCGAATCTTAAAATAACATATCACGGAGTTCGGTACCTTCCCCCATTTCATTCTAACCTATATCACTTTATTTCTCTCTCCCTTTAGACGTATTTCATACAATGTTTCGTACGCTTAATTTTGAAGTTTTAAAATGAAAACGTCAGAAGTGTCATACAATTTCACAGTTTATTCTTCGAAAATTGAGCTTTAGCAATGGTTTTGATTGCTATTATCAAAGAGGATATATCCTCTTTGGCTATTATTATCAACCGTAAAACTCAAAGGCGTTAGCGAGTGAATATCTTGCACACCCCCGCACCTCATCGAGTGAGGTTATCAAGTGTTACCTGTAGAGGTTATGTTTTCTAATTTGTGTTTATTTATACGATTACTTATTTTCTACATTTTGTAGCATCTTGAGACCAAAAACACTATTTCTGGCACCATGTAACACGAGTTAAATGTATTTTATCAGAATTTCTCACAATGGCGAGTCCAAGTACCTCTCTAAAGGATAGCGCTATACGTAATTCACGCATTGAGAGTGACAGAAATAGATGGTACGTCTTGTTCAACTATATCAACGGCACGCCGTATCTTGTACTTATATATCTATGATCACATATGATAGGTAGCAGAGCTAGTAACTGGCTCTGATTGGTAGAATTTTGAGCTGCCATCTGATAGTCAAGCTTAGAAATACCCCTCCAGTTACCATCCCAGGCACTCTAGACAGGTTTCAAGATTTGGCATGAGTGTCTCTACTTGTTTGATGTATGTACTCTGGTAATATTCTTTTCCGCCAATTGTACTAGAACTGACACATTGACAAAATTTTGTTGAGCAATGTCAAACATTCTATACATCAGCCGTTGCTAGGTAATTTACAATAAAACTGTACAGGAATAATATTCCCGTCCTAGGCAGGGAATATTTTTCGAATGTAATTACTGATGATGATTAATTAGCAGTAAACAGATAAATTGTATCGATCGGCGGAAAAACAGTATGTGTATCTTGGACAAAAAGCAACATTCCCAGACTCCTGTGTATTATATAATATTCACAGTTGTCTGGGAATGTTACGCTTTTCATCCTAGATACACAATGTACTATTTACTGTACATGCCAACCACTACAATACTGAAACAACAGTTATCTGTACGGTAATATTGCTTTACATGGCAACCATTTATCATACTGCAACCGATAAACTATTGAACAAACCACGAATGTTATGAATCATAACAGCCTTAGATGTTGTAAAATCCTCGCTCTATGAGCTCGGATTTGGAAATAACACCTACGGTAGTTATGATACTCATTACATTCCTAGATATGTTAATAGCTATAAATTATTATATTTTAAATCCACAACCGTATAATCTTTTTTGTCCAGACCATTTAAAGACACCATTTATTTATAGTGTGTCTGATGGCATGAACAACATAGAGAAATAAGGATCTTGCTTTTTTGCATGCTTAAAATTAACTCATTTACATCCTTCTGCTCTAGTTATTAGATGCAAATTACTCAACTTTGCCTATATTATATAATTATAATTAATGATTCATCTTCTCTTACAATGTTCAATTTAATTTTTATTTATAATAAAAATTATCAAACTTCCTTTTGTTGTGTATGCTGTCAGATATGCTGTATACTTCGTAATGTATTTTTAGTTTTGTTTTGTACTTATATAATCTGTGCTTTTGCTTTACTTTAAATAAAATTACATGTGATAGACCTTCTTTATTTTATGATTTTAAAACATGCAGATTGATGGCCATGGTCGCGTACCAATTAATAACATTAATTTACTAATGATCAACTATATACAAATTTTTTATTAATAACATATTACTAATGCAAATATTTGAAAATATCAGTGTCAAATTGAGAAACTAATGCAAGCTTAAATGTGCGTTAATATGTTAAAATGCTACTAAAGCATGAGTAGAGTAAACATTTTCTTTAGCTAAAAATAGCAGCATTATACTAACACTGGGTTATACATATACGAATTTGAATTCAAAGCAATACAGCTTGGGAAATAATTAATTTTTATGTTAAACCATGGTGCTTCTATTGCTTACACTTTAGCAAAAATATTTAACTATAAAGTAGAAAACTATCTTAAGCTACGTTAATTTTAGATTTTTTAACATGTATATTCCTGTGCGTATAAACCGTTCACGACCTTTTTGGGACAGAGTTGGCTATGATTTTTGTTTTTCATGTTGGACTAACTGATTCGATGATGTAGCGGATGCAACTTTTTTTTTCTGTCAGTGTCGGTTCGACATTTTCTTGCCACCACATTGTCAGATTTATTATTTTAATATTCGTAAGAAAATAAATGATTTATCAAATGTGTAAAAATAATTTTAATTTCTGTCAAAGCAAACGTCAAAATGCCCAAAATAATTTTGTTACAACAAAAAATGTCCATTAAACGATGCTACTTCCAATTTAAAAAGGACATACCAAATTTAAAAGAACGCGAGTCGATGTGGAGACTAGAGAATATCCGGCAACAATGTACATATTCAGAAAACATAACCTTAAACTGAAAACAACCTAACCTAACACCACAAAGCAACCACTAATAGAGCGATTTCTCAAACAGTAAGCTTGAATAAAAGTTTCAGCGCCCTACAACGGGTGGGCCAGAAACTATTCTAGCAAGGCGGCAAAATTTTAATACGCCATTACTACGATATTTGGATTAATCAAGGATATACCGTCAACACCAATACAAATTTTGCATATACATAATTTGCCTTCATCAGAATCTCGATTTTAAAGTTTTGAACCGCATAAATCGGAATATGCAAAATCTTTATAGGTTCTGAAGTTTACAATAATTATGGCAAATTCAAACAAAATATTTGCGAATAACAAATATATTTAAGTAATTCAAATAGCAATATTGTTTAATAGGTATTGTCAATCTTACAATAGTCGTCCTCAATTGCAACAATTTGCTTTGGTTCAAAATGCTTTTCACGCATTTTAAATGATTTGTCGGTGTCAGTTTGACGTATGAGTTTACTATTTACGCACTTTTCAAACGGCGGACAGGTGACACCAGCGCCTCCTGACGGATGGGCCAATCTCTAACAATTATTTGATTTGACAGATGCATTCAGAAAACGCTTCTATTAGTAGGTTTTTCTATGCCGTTGGGAAACTTGTGTCTCCTAGACTAAATCGGCACAATTTGAAACAACACTTCTTCACATACCGGCCCATAATTAATTATAGTTTGGTTCACAACCTTGCCGAGTGGCGACACTAGCGCCCTTCGACGGGTGGGCCAGTCCCTAACAATTATTTGACAGGTGCATTTAAGAAACTCCTCTATTAGTGGTTGCTTTGTGCCTAACACAAAAAGTGTCAATTTCCATGAGGGAGTTTAGTTCCAACAGAGGTTCTGCCAACAAAATTACTAGATGGTCATAGCCTCACCGGACCCAAAAGGATCGTGAACGGCTTATATGTGTAGAGATGATAATGTTGAAATATTGACATCTTACGCCTTCAAGATATAAGTAAAAATTTAGGTTTCTTCTAAATATTTTTTAATTCCGTGAAAACTCAACATGTTTATTTCAGTACTTGTATAGCATCTACCTTTGATATTTAAGTATCTCTTAATATTTTTACTCATATTTAACACTTACCAAATGTTGATACTTTGCCACACCAGTCAAAACCTCTAACCAAACAATTTCAACACCATAAGCAACCCAACAGTACGCCTCAACTTCTCAATTTAGCATTAAGTAAAATTATATTACAAATATACAACTATTCCTGTGGAGTTTGTTGAAATTACTATATACCGTGTGTCCACAGGAGGACGCACCATAGGGATAACCAAATAGAATAGAAAGATCGGCTAATGCTGTGATCTCCGGCACGCTAAAACGTTGTTTTCTGACTTCTACCCGCCACTATATGAAACAATATTGTTATAAATGGTACAAGAAAAGGGACGGTGGTCATAGCACTGGTTGATATTTATATTCTATTAGCATTATCTTATATCTATGGTGCGTACTCCTGTGGACACACGGTATAGAATAGTATATTAAAATACAAGTTGCAGAAGGCATCTATTCAAGTACGAATTTGAAATTCCAAAACGAGCCGCGTAGCGGCAAGTTGACGAATAAATGAGTGCTTGAAGGACCTTCTGCAAGAGTGTTTTATACTATTTTTTCTATTTTGAGGTTATATGACGTCATTTGGGTGCTAGAATGGAGTTATTCTAAAAGCAAAATAGAAAAAATGTTTCAAAAATCAAACTTTATTAAAATTTAAAAATTACATGTAAATTAAACCTTGCTTTTTACTTCAGAATTTTGCTCCATAATAGGGTAATCACTTTTACTGAGCATAGAATTCTTCAAATCATTGTATAAATTCAAAATAGGCAAAACTAAAGCGATATACCCTTCTGTTACAGGTTTTTCTAATAGTAAGTTAGGATTACTTAATAAATTTGCATTAATCTCTAACAATTTTCCCTTAATACAACTGTATACAGGATAGGAAAGACCATCACTACATTCTATGTAACAAAGAATAGATTCTGGATCGAGTTTTTGGGCACCACGTTTTCCTTTACCAGAGGCAGCATTTAATAGGCGATCAGTTTTATTATCAATAACGCAATTTATTTTACTTATCTGCTTCTTGTTCTTCATAACAGGGTGATTTTCTGCCAAAGAAATCATACAAATTCGATTTGTATGGAAGCTAATCCTCTGATCCAAATTTTTCTCTCCCGTACTAAACTTGGTACAATACTTATGCTCATAATAACGATCACTGACGCTCAAAAACTCTTTATCCAGCAAGTCCCCATTTATAGAATTTAAAATATCTGGTGGATCCATTAGAAAATGTATGTGAATGGCCTTACTTTTGATCTGAAGGTTCTTCCTTTTGGATTTCACTCCAAATACGTTGCTTTCTTTCACGAGATTTTCAAAATTTTTCTGCCTGCGATCAATCCGCTCTGCTTTTAAACATTTCAGCATCTGATTATCAATTGCATTGCAGAAGCCAAAAAGCTTGCGGAATGGATGCTGTAACAACAATAAATTAATACCTATGTGGAATCTGCATTAACATACGTTTTTATGGCACATTTGTAACTCCTCGATAAGTGTGTTACACTCGGGAGTGTGCAAATGTGTTGATAAATCGGGATGCATTATGTGTTGAGTGCTATTATGTTTATGAACAATTTAACAATCTCAAAATGTAGGACTTTCGTGGAAAATGTAATGACGTTTTTAATGGAAAATAGCAGGCTTTCTCTATGTTTACCTTTACTTTTGTTTCTTGTTACGCCCTGAGGGTGTGTTTGTTCTTTAAAAGTAAAATCTAACCGGTCAGCAGTTTTTAACCTTTCTTATGGAATCCGTTAACGTTTATAAACTGAGATTGAGGTTAGATTAATTGTATATAACCGGTACACAGTGTTGGAATTTTTGTGTTGGTAGATTGTACTAAAACTTGGTGCGGGATTGCAATAGAAATGGGCGCATTCAGACGACACAACCGTTGAGTGAGCGCTGAGTAAGCGCTCAGTTTGAGCGCTGAGTAAGCGCTCAGGTTTGAGCGCTGAGTAGCGCTCAGTTTGAGCGATGTAGGTTTGCTGAATGGTCTTTTTCAATTTACGTTGAGCTAACTATCAAGTTGTTTATTTTAACCTATAAATACAGCTGAATGTTGTGTTTTTGGGTTAAGAGTTACAAATCAACTATAATACGTGAAATAAATAATGTATTTACATTTTTATTCGAATTTCCAAATAAACCAATCTATTATGAGCGATGATACTATTAATAACAAATTAAAGTGTACTATCTTTATATTTTGTTCAAATGAAGGAGTAAACATTATTTGATGAGATTATTAAGATAAATTAACGAGTAATTAGTGTAATAGGAAAGTACGTAATTATGTAGATACTATCTAACAATAATTACTTAATAATCTTAATTTAAATTTGTTTTGCGCGTAAACACGTCCATCTTACTGAGCGGTTTCTGATCAGTGAGCGGTTTTGAAATACGCTACTTAAAATGGCGACCGCTACCACGGAGCGGCTAAGTGAGCGGTCGCATCCAGCGACATTTCACTCAACAGTTGTACAACTGTTGTGTCGTCTGAATGCGCCCATTGTAATCGATTATATAGGCGGGAAATTTGAATATGTATATATAGGGTGTCCCAAAGCTGCCTCGGCACCGATTAGTCATAGATTCCTTAGGTCCTAATAAATCGATTAAACCTAATAAACCTCAGTACAAAGCCCCTCCAGTAAGAAGTTATAGGGCCTTGAAGTTCATTTTTATTCTTTTTATGTTAATTTCCACAAATGTAAAGATCCCGATTTGAATTTTGGTATACATGCGCACTATTATGTAGTATATACTGTACTAGTAAAAAAATGTTTAATACACTAGACTTCACTGTAAGAGGCACTTTACTTACATCTGAAAACCCTTTTAGCTATAACTTTGTTACTTATAACATTTATTTAAATTTTAACTTATGCATTTTAAGCGCCTATGTGCAATGGTCATGGACCGCGAATCACAAGTTTATAGCATTTCGGAGAATCACTGGTGTTATGTTTAATCTATATTTGTATATTATGTCTACACACTTCATAATAATCGGTATCTTAGATTGCCCCGTTTAGTGAATGTCTACGGCTTATGTAGATATTTCATTGAATTTATTATTGGTAATTGTTTTTTAATGAAAAATATTAAATTCGTTGAGTACCTAAAATGTAATAGATTATTGTAGCAATAGCGTACTAAGGACGATGCAATTGTAATAGATTTATTACAATTGTAATAGCAATCCCAACGCCGCCGGTACAGTAATATACAGGGTGTATTTCATCTGGGGTAACAATAATATCGAAACATTTATCGCATGTACAGGGTCCGGCAGAATGACTGACCCTATTTAAATTGTTAATAACTGTTTCAAATTAAATTTTTTTTATTTCAAAAATGTAAACTAAAAACTTGCCAATTTCAGTTACAATATAATTTATTTATAAAAAATATATTAGCGCTGGCTTCAAATTAATTTTGTTATTATTCAGTATTTGAAGGAATTGTTCACAAAACGTAACCCGAACTTCTAAATTTCGTGGTAGTAATAAAATTGGTGCACGACTTGAACTTTGTAAGGATGACATTTTATAGCTATTTATACAACAGGTACTAAAAGTTGAGGTTTAAGCACGAGACATGAAAATTATAAAACGAAGCCGAAGGCTACGACCTTAAATTTACTGTTATCTATCTATCTATCTATACATATATAAAGGAAAGTCATAACCCCGACTAATCAACGCAGAGCCGAAACCACTGGTACTAGAAACTTGAAATTTGGGTGCAAGGTTCAATTTGTTACGCAAGGTAGTGCTAAGAAGGGATTTTTTGAAATTTGACCCCTAAGGGGGTGAAAAGGGGTAAAATGTGTTTTCACGAATTCCTCAATATCTCTTACAGCCGATAAGATATCGATTTGGTGTTTACTTGCAAAGATTACCAATGCAAATACCTAGAAACGTATTTCAGGATTTTGCCTTAATCAACCCCTAAAGGTGCAAATCTGGATTAGGGGTGAATTAAAGAACCGTTCGTATCTCATATGCTTATTGAGTTAGAACATTCTTTTTTTGGCATATAGATGCATTTTTAAAATATTTAGAAAGGGGTTTAAGGAAATTTAAAAATTTTAACCCTAAAGGGGTAAAAGGAGGAAAAACTGAAAAGGGGAGGGGGGTTAAAATTATTAATTTTTTTGCTGTGAGTTCCCTCACAATAAAATGGGTTAAAAGCGATTTTTTTAAATTGCGCCCCTCTTTTTGGCATATACGAATTTCTTAATATTTCATAAGGCCCTATAATTTAACAATTTGGTTTTACTTAGAAAGGTTACCTATACAAGTTCCTGAAAACTTAATTTAGGATTGTGCACAGATCAACTCCTAAAGGTGAGAATTTGGTTTCAGAGGTACATTATAGAACCTTTCGTATTTCCTGTGGTTCCTGATGATCATGGTTTTTGGGCATATGTGTGTTTTTTAAATCTTTAAAAAGTGGTTCAAAGTTTTTATTCTAAATTTCATTGCGAAAGGAGTAAAAATGGGGTAAAAGTAAAAAGAAGTTAAAAAAGAGGTTAAGGTTATTGATTTTTTTCCGTGTGGCCAGTTTAGAATAAAATAGAAGGATTTCCGAAATTCCATCTCTAAGTGGTGGAAACTGGTATGTTGCTACAATTTATGAATACAACATTTAATAAGTACATTTATTATTTTTATTCTCATTGGTATACTAAACCTATAGTTTTATCAATCTATATAAGGAGAACGATAATTACATACACATTTCCAGGGGATACGTGAAGCATAAAAGGGTTATGGAGAACTTTCTTTGGAATAATATTGTTTCCTTTTTACCTACAATATTGTTTTGCAGCGTTTGTTAGTTTAGCATATTGAGTGAGAGAGGGGAGCATTCTAGAATTCGTTTAGGATTTAGAAGAAAAAACATTTGTAGTCCGTACGAAGAAAGGGTATCTTGCTAGTATCATATAAATAAAGGAGAACGATCCAAACGTGTGTGTCCGTCACGACAATTGCAGACGCAATGTCCCCCATTTGCGTTTGCATTCATTTCGCCGTCGGCGTCGCGTCGCCTCGATTTCGTGAGCGGGGCGAAGCCCCGACGGCCCCTTTGGAGAGGGACGGAGCCCCGAGCGCCCCTTGGAGAGGGGCAGAACCCCGAGGGCCCCATTGGAGAGGGGCGGAGCCCCGTGGGCCCCTTTTAGGGAGGCGGAGCCCCGAGGGCTCCCTTGGAGGGAGGCGGAGCCCCGAAGGCCTTTTGGAGAAGACCCCCTTCGAGAGGGGCAAAGCCCCGTGAGCCCCCTTGGAAAGGGGCGGATTCCCGAGGGCCCCCTTAAAGAGAGACGGAGCCCCGTGAGCCCGAGAGGCGGATTCCCGAGAGCCCCTTACAGAGGGGCGAAGCTCCAAGGGCGCCCTTGGAGAGGGGCGAAGCTCCGATGCCCCCTTTGAGGCCCTCTTGAAGAAGGTCCGAGCCCCGGGGGCCCCCTTGAAGAGGGGCGGATCCCCGGGGGCCCCCTTGGTAAAGGGCAGAGCCGCGACTGCCCCCTTGGAGAGGGGCGAAGCCCTGAAAACCCCCTTGAAGAGGGGCGGAGCCCCGTGAACCCCCTTAAAGAGGAGCGGAGCCCCAAGGGCTCCCTTGGAGAGGGGCGGATTCCCGTAAGCCCCTTTCAAGAGGGACGGATCCGCGAGGGCCCTATTAGAGAGGGCGGAACCCCGTGAGACCCCTTGGAGAGGCGCGGATCCCCGAGGGCCCCATTTTAAGCAATTATTCTCTCTTCAAATGATAACAGATCTCCTTTAGATGGTTAACATCAATTAAAACTTGCACGAGTGTCTACAAATAACTCCCGTTTTATCAAAACACTGTTTTAAAACGGTGATACTAAAACTAACATTAATGGTTTTCAGTTGAAAAAGTCTGTTACTGAAATATGACTACAAATATATACCTGTGTAAACTGCAGAAGTCGTCTGTACCGCATTCACTTAAGGTGACTAAAGTACGTTTTTTTCCTATAAAAATTTTCAACGTCAAAGAATTTACGGTTTATGTTGGCATAACTTGGATTCCTTTAAAAAATATATGTTGGTGAAATTTGTTTTAGTAACTCTATAGAACTAAAAATTGGTGGGAAATTTAAAATCTGGCATTAAAGTTCTAGGTATGTACATCAAAAGCTCTTGCTAATCTTTCGTGAACGTCTTCTTCTGGTGTGTTAGGATGCAGATCCACCAGTTCCTCTGCACACTTCAGAAATGCTTTTTTTATATTTAATTTAAAAAGATTCCGTTTTTACGCGTATTCAGTTTCAAAAAAGAAAAGCTGACAATTTAATTTTAAATGTCAGAATGACACAAGTCATTTACAGAAAAACCTGACAAAAATAAATTTTCTAATAATTTTTAAAAAGCAGTTTTGCCAATTTTATCTTGACCTTGAAAATTTTTATAGGAAAAAAACGTACTTTAAATCATTTAGTGACCTTACATTCACTCCATTTGTTACACTGTGACAGGATTTTCATGTGCATTTTTTTAACGGTGTCAGTGACATTTAAAAACAAAATACTACTAAAGTCAAAATTATTGCTCGGTTAAAATTTATTTTGCATTCGTACTTACTTTATTTTTGTGTATGAAATAACACAAGTGTACTTCAATGATGATACAATATTTATTTTGATGCTTAGGCCGTGTTCAGTAACTGAGCTACTTTAGATAATTTATAAAATGTCAATGTCATATTTTGACATTAGTAACTTTTTGTAACTAAATATGCGTACACTGCTAAAAATATTCAATAGGACATTGAAACGACTCTTAATGACGGATTTTAAAACAACCAATTAGAAACAGGACCAAAATTGACCACACTGTCATTAATATAGACACTGTACTCTGTACCTGTCAACACGTTAGTTCGTGGTGTGTATTTTTGTGATATTTGTGTGGTGTATTTCGTGTGATCTGCTGTCATCCATGTTGTCTCGAGATGCCAACCATTGTTCCTTTTTCGCCTTCTGTTGGCATGAAACCGGTGACACCAATAACTCGGCAGAAGCCATGAGATTAAGAATCGAAAAATCGATGTAAGATCGAGAATCGAACTGATCTAAAAAATTGGCGAAACTGGCGAAATGTTTAGCAGAGGTTTTTCAAATTTGGCATCTCGAGACACATACGATGACGTGCTGATCGCATGGGGCTTTTTTGACGTGTTTTTTTTAGATCATGTCGACAATTAGTAGTGGGATGGCTCCTCTTGTTTGCATCTGTCAAATGTAACGGCAACCAAATAAACAGCAAACTAATTTGTCGATGCTTTGAGATGATTTAGTAATTTCAAGGCACCGCTGATTTGTCTAAAAATGGTATTTTATTTCTTTAAATTTTCGGTTTCTACAAAAAACTTCAATACAAGTTTGCTCTAAAATAATTAGGGAAGCAAATATTTTCATATGAAGAAATTACCATTGAAATCCCTATGGTGCGTAAAGCATTTCTACACCCTGTATAAAGGAAAGTCACAACCCAGACTAATCAATGCATAGCCGAAACCACTGGTGCTAGAAACTTGAAATTTGGGTGAAAGGTTCGATTTGTTACGTAAGGTAGTGCTAAGAAGGGATTTTTTTAAAATTCGACCCCTAAGGGGGTGAAAACTGTGTTTTCAGGAATTCCTCAATATTTCTTACACCCGAAAAGATATCCACTTGGTGTTTACTTGCAAAGATTATCAATGTAAATACCTAGAAACGTATTTTAGGATTTTGCCCTAATCAACCCCTAAAAGTGCAAATCTGGATTGGGGGTGAATTAAAGAACCCTAAGTATTTCCTATGTTTATTGAGTTAGAACATTATTTTTTGGCACATAGATTGATTTTTAAAATATTTAGAAAGACGTGTAAGGAAATTTTTAAATTTTAACCCTAAAGGAGTAAAAGGAAGAAAAACTGAAAAAGGGTGGGGGGTTAAATGTGTTTTCACGAGTTCCTCATTATCTCTTACACCCGATAAGATATCCACTTGGTGTTTACTTGCAAAGATTATCAATGTAAATACCTAGAAACGTATTTTAGTATTTTACCCTAATCAACCCCTAAAGGTGCAAATCTGGATTGGGGTGAATTAAAGAACCCTAAGTATTTCCTATGTTTATTGAGTTAGAACATTCTTTTTTGGCATACAGATGGATTTTTAAAGTATTTAGAAAGGGGCGTAAGGGACTTTGAAAATTTTAACCCTAAAGGGGTAAAAGGAGGATACACTGAAAAGTGGGGGGGGGGGATTAAGTTTATGAATTTTTTTCGCTGTGAGTTCCATTTTATAATAAAATGGGTTAGAAGAAATTTTTGAAATTCTTCCCCTACGGGAGTGAAAAGGGGTAAAATGTGTTTTCACGAGTTCCTCAATATCTCTTAGGCCCGATGAGATAGCGACTTGGTGTCTACTTGCAAATATTATTCCATGCAAATACCTAGAAACGTATTTTCGGATTTTACCCTAATCAACCCCTAAAGGTGCAAATCTGGATTAGGGGTGAATTAAACAACCCTTCGCGTCTTCTACGTTTATTGAGTTAGAATATTCTTTTTTGGCATGTAGATGTATTTTTAAAATATTTAGAAAGAGGAGTAAGGGATTTTGAAAATTTTAACCCTAAAGAGGCAAAAGAAGGAAAAACTGAAAAGGGGTAGGTTGTGAATTAAAGACCCTTCGTTACTCCTATGTTTATTGAGATAGAACAGTCTGTTTTGGCATATAGATATATTTTTAAAATATCTAAAAAATGGTTTAAGTGATTTTGAAAAATGTACCCCTAAAGGGGTAAAAAGGGGTAAACTATGTTTTTATGAATTCCACAATATCTTTAGGCCCGGTAAGATATCGACTTGGTGTTTGCATGCATAACTATCCAATGCAAATGTCTAAAACCACATTTAATTGCCCTAATCAACCCTTAAAAGGTGCGAATTTGAATTCGGGGTGAATTATAGAACCCTTTGTATCTCATGTGTTTGTTGAGTTAGATCATTCTTTTTTGGCATATAGATTAGTGATGGGCTTATTCGAATGAAAAATAACCGGTTATCCGGTTATTGAAATAACCTCTGTAACTCGGCTTTCGTTCCAAGTATTCGAATGAAAAATAACCTCATCGTGATACGTACTACGTGCCGTATCTCAGCGACCTGCGAGTGATCGAAATTCTATAAATAATACGTCATTCATAACCATAGCACGGAACAAGGCTTTGTTCCGTGACCATAGCAAGGCAGATTGTACTGATTGACCCAAGTGAGGTTCGCGGCTCCTTGTTGATGTTATTAACACATTTGAGACTCCCAGTCGACGAGTTAAATTTATGGGGCCGTTCCTATTAAAGATAACGCTCTGCTGAGTATGAAATTTGCCGAAGCTGTGTTGGTATTAATTTATAACATGTTACGGTATGAAAAGGACTTTACGACACCCACCCAAGGTGAGCATCGCACCACGGAATCAGTCCTGAAAACATGACGCACTTGCCCTGAGATCGGTTCGAAATAGGCTAATAGGCCACGGCTGGAACGCTCAGGGAGTCGGGCGTGAGTCACACGATACGTTCTGGGCAAGCGCGCTGTGGCATAATATATACAGGGTATGTCGAAATTATGAGGGCGCCACCAAGCCTGTCTTAACCCGGCTAACCGGGCCTGGACGGTTAGACGGGAGCGAAGCATGCAAAAATACTCCGCCAATAAGATTATGCAAGAGTTGCAAGGTCAAACAACAACTTCGGGATTGCCTTAAGCAAGGATTGTGATTAGGTGTCCATCCGACCACGACTACGCAGCTGTCCCACTCACCTGCACGCTCACAGCTTCCTCGTTCCGTCGTACAATAATTCGTACAATAAAGGGGCGTCTATCTGTAACAGAACATGCACAAACCGAAACAAACAATAGTTCCCTTAACTAACCAATCATATATTTCACTTCGAGTTACAATGGGGTAGCAGAATGCGTCGCCCTGTATCTAACCTTACTCTATAATTAAGGGCACCAGCTGGCACGCGCGCTCTAAGCTTAACGACAGATGTTGAACATTAGTGGACAGCAATAATAGGTACAAAGATACACATTGCCTTACGCAAGGGCAGCGACGATTTACATTAGCCTTCACGGCCTGAACTGTCTGCAGTCTGAATGAATACACTAGCGTAGTAATGAGTAGTAATGAGTAACACTCGCGTTCACAGCGGTAATCAGGTTAAAGGCACATACCTTAATGCGTGGGCGGCGAGGGAGCCTGGTACAGCTGAGTTGCGACGAGCTGCAATCGTAGGTGGTAGGTACCTTCGGTGTTACAACGGCGAAAGGGGGTGAATGCATAACCGCCTCAATGGCGACGGGAGACGCGTCAAGACGCGTACAACGGGACGACGAAAATGATGGGGGCCTCACTCGTTCTGCTGAACCAAATCCTCGTAGGTCGAGATGAAGGGGGCACGACCCCTCACTAATAGTAGCAGGAACTGGGCTCCAAAACACCCACGTTACGCCGAAGATCACTCGACAAATTTCGAATCACCACCACCACACACACAAGCGCTCTCTGCCACGGGCTCTGGAAGACTCCCTTCAAGGCGAAAACGCCCGCAACATAACTGCCGAAGCAGCACCCGACGGGAAAACGACTGACGCCCCCGCCATAATGGCGGGAGCGCCGCACGAACTCACATACACTATCCGACCTCTTGTTTTAACGACGGCTCTCGGCTCAATGCCACGAGGGAAGCGTTGGCAAAGGGTCACCTTGGCCGCGTCCCCCACGTGACTAAACCACAGCGAATCGCAAGGCGATAAAATGAAACAAGCCAATGCGGGCCACGATGGTATCACGCCGCCACAGCGTGCTAAATGAAACAAACCAATGCGGGCCACGCTGGTATCACGCCACCACCGCGTGCTATTCGGAATTCAGAAAAACGCCATCAGAGGAGAGCTCCAACCGACGACAAATACTGCTTTTTAGGCTAACTATGTGCGAAATCGTGATTCTGGAATTAGGCGATGGAGCCAAATAAAGAGCTAAAAGGGCTTAGCATACGGGCGCGCTGCTCTAAGCTTAGGCGGCTATTCAAAATACCAAAATGACCTAACTAACGGCGTGAAATGCAATTAAGCATCTGAAATAGCAAAATGACTTAACACTCCCCTTACTTGAAAGAGAGTTCCCCGAAGTCTCTTATAAAACAACGAGGCATTTTGCGACGACGTAACGAGAACTCAAACGAAAACGCAACAACGAAAAACGAACGAAACAAAACAACATTCGATACGATAGAGTGCACCCCCAAAGGGATTACGCACACTGGCCACCAGATAGGGTGCAAAGGTGGGAAGGGAGAAGAAGAAGAAGAAAGACTGGATACGGCAGTAGAAAATACGTAAATTGTTTGGGTCGAAATCGGGTAAAATATGGGTCTAAATGGGGTATAAATAAGTCTTACACCTGTGGACACTTCCGACCAACCGTTCCAAAAGAACACAGGGAGGGGGGGGGGGTATAGAAATGGAAGTCCAAAGTCCCACCCAAGGGTTACCTGAAGAGGGCAGCTCGCTGCGCGTCACGAGATCGGCGCATTGTGTGGATCCCACAACTGGTATGAGTACCCAAGAGAAGAGGATGAACCACCAAAAAAAAAGGAAAATAGTCGTGACAGAAACTGTCAAAAATAGTCATAATCAGTAATAGGAAAAACTCAGTCCACCGAAATCCTCAATCAATGCCGATGCCGGAGCCAAGTCGACTATTAAACCGCAAAGCGCGAGCTCGAAAGTGACTCCAACACCGAACACCAAAAGAAAATCCGGAAGAACCAAGCCTCCAAGGGTGTAGGCGTTCGATGACGCATGCCCAATAAATCCTTTCCAGAACTCCATGCGGCCCAAAGGGACTACCTTACTACGACAGGGTCCGCACGAAACAAAATGACCAGAAACACGCTCTCTTTATGTAATCCCACGCAGGTGGTTGAAAATGGCGACGGCCAACGGTACGGTAAAAGAGCGCTAGGCCACGAAAACAACAGGGCATCACTACAAAAAAAAAGTCAAAAACCTTTAAATACTCAAACACTTACACTTAAGAAACCTTATGCGAACAACCGGGCCCTGGTGTCACACAAAGCTCAAAAACTTCAACGAAACTGTTCACAAAGAACACGATACTCGACAACATGACGTCATCAGTCAAAAAGGGTACGGTAAATGACACTAAAACGTCAACAGGTACGAAGCATTCCGACCAGCGGTAAAGACTCGTTAAATGCTAACGGAAAGTGTACAAAACACTACTATGACTGTTAGGGGTGTCCACGAAGAAGTCGGTAAACAAAGTTAGGCGGTACATGATAATAATGAAAATGAAATAAAAGTCCAACGAAAATAACTACGTCAAACCAACTAAGAAGATGGCCTGAGGGACGTAATAACCGCACGAGCGAATCTCCCCAAGCACACCAACAACAATCCACAACTGATCAACAAACCAAAACGCAGTGATGAAGCTGAAAATGAATTCCAACCTGCTCACCAAAAATCAACGCGACACAACACAAAACGATAGCAAAAAAAAAATTGTCAAAATCGGTAATCAGCAACGTCAAAATCGATAAACCTTGCTAACGTGAATGTCAAAATCGATAAACGTCAGTTCGGTACAACAAAAGTGTCAACTTAGCCCAAGGCTAAACAATGTAAACGACAGGGAATCGAAACTCCCAACTAAGCCTTCGAAAAGACTTAAAAAAACAAGGTCGGTACCTTCACTCAACAACATCTGGTACTAAGTCCGACTAATACGGGACAAAATCTGCACTAAATGCAACAAGAGATCTCGGTAGTATGAACTGGCTAAGAAAAACAAGAAACGACGGTAAAAATGACGGAAAAGATACTCAAAATATAAAAAGACATGGAAAAACACAAAAAGAAAACTCAAAAAGGCGATAAACAACAAGAAAACACAAAACTACAAATAGAAAATAAGAAAAGACAAGAAAAAACATATAGAAAACAAGAAAAGAAACGTAAAGACAAATGACAACTAAGAAAAAACATATACACGGTCAAGAAAACTAATGAAAATAAACTAAGAACAGGAAAAGACAAGAAAAGACATATAGAAAACAGAAGAAAACAGGAAAAGACAAATAGAAAACAAGAAAAGAAGCTCGGTAAAATATTCTACTAAGAAAAAAAAACGGTTTACCAGTCCATACCACTTCGAAATGACGAAAAAAAAACATTTGTGACAACGATATAAATGATAACAGACAACAATGAACACCAACGTCCCACGTTGTCGCGCCAAAATTAAGACGTACGACGGGTGGGCTTAACGAGACTACTACCGTCCAACAACAACAACAAACAACAAGCCCCACGCGATTGGGCCGCCAAAATTAGCCTGTTACGGTATGAAAAGGACTTTACGACACCCACCCAAGGTGAGCATCGCACCACGGAATCAGTCCTGAAAACATGACGCACTTGCCCTGAGATCGGTTCGAAATAGGCTAATAGGCCACGGCTGGAACGCTCAGGGAGTCGGGCGTGAGTCACACGATACGTTCTGGGCAAGCGCGCTGTGGCATAATATATACAGGGTATGTCGAAATTATGAGGGCGCCACCAAGCCTGTCTTAACCCGGCTAACCGGGCCTGGACGGTTAGACGGGAGCGAAGCATGCAAAAATACTCCGCCAATAAGATTATGCAAGAGTTGCAAGGTCAAACAACAACTTCGGGATTGCCTTAAGCAAGAATTGTGATTAGGTGTCCATCCGACCACGACTACGCAGCTGTCCCACTCACCTGCACGCTCACAGCTTCCTCGTTCCGTCGTACAATAATTCGTACAATAAAGGGGCGTCTATCTGTAACAGAACATGCACAAACCGAAACAAACAATAGTTCCCTTAACTAACCAATCATATATTTCACTTCGAGTTACAATGGGGTAGCAGAATGCGTCGCCCTGTATCTAACCTTACTCTATAATTAAGGGCACCAGCTGGCACGCGCGCTCTAAGCTTAACGACAGATGTTGAACATTAGTGGACAGCAATAATAGGTACAAAGATACACATTGCCTTACGCAAGGGCAGCGACGATTTACATTAGCCTTCACGGCCTGAACTGTCTGCAGTCTGAATGAATACACTAGCGTAGTAATGAGTAGTAATGAGTAACACTCGCGTTCACAGCGGTAATCAGGTTAAAGGCACATACCTTAATGCGTGGGCGGCGAGGGAGCCTGGTACAGCTGAGTTGCGACGAGCTGCAATCGTAGGTGGTAGGTACCTTCGGTGTTACAACGGCGAAAGGGGGTGAATGCATAACCGCCTCAATGGCGACGGGAGACGCGTCAAGACGCGTACAACGGGACGACGAAAATGATGGGGGCCTCACTCGTTCTGCTGAACCAAATCCTCGTAGGTCGAGATGAAGGGGGCACGACCCCTCACTAATAGTAGCAGGAACTGGGCTCCAAAACACCCACGTTACGCCGAAGATCACTCGACAAATTTCGAATCACCACCACCACACACACAAGCGCTCTCTGCCACGGGCTCTGGAAGACTCCCTTCAAGGCGAAAACGCCCGCAACATAACTGCTGAAGCAGCACCCGACGGGAAAACGACTGACGCCCCCGCCATAATGGCGGGAGCGCCGCACGAACTCACATACACTATCCGACCTCTTGTTTTAACGACGGCTCTCGGCTCAATGCCACGAGGGAAGCGTTGGCAAAGGGTCACCTTGGCCGCGTCCCCCACGTGACTAAACCACAGCGAATCGCAAGGCGATAAAATGAAACAAGCCAATGCGGGCCACGATGGTATCACGCCGCCACAGCGTGCTAAATGAAACAAACCAATGCGGGCCACGCTGGTATCACGCCACCACCGCGTGCTATTCGGAATTCAGAAAAACGCCATCAGAGGAGAGCTCCAACCGACGACAAATACTGCTTTTTAGGCTAACTATGTGCGAAATCGTGATTCTGGAATTAGGCGATGGAGCCAAATAAAGAGCTAAAAGGGCTTAGCATACGGGCGCGCTGCTCTAAGCTTAGGCGGCTATTCAAAATACCAAAATGACCTAACTAACGGCGTGAAATGCAATTAAGCATCTGAAATAGCAAAATGACTTAACAAACAGCCTAAATTTTTGCTTCGAAATGCGGTTGATTATGCCTAATAAGGGATAAACAGAAAGCGAAATAAGATTTTCCAATATCGTAACAGATTTATATTTAATTTTTATTAACGGAGCAGTCGATGCCCATCCGTCGTCATATGATATGAACGTGGGACAAGAAGTGGATTTCGATGTTTAAAATTTTAAGTGTGCGTTCTTAGAACCGCGGCAGGCTGAACGTAGATAAATTATGGATTCTAAAATATACCGGTATGATGTGCAAGCGAAAAGGGAAGGGTGACTACTAGAGAATTTTAGGAACTAAAAATAGATTTAATAGATACTTTGTATTCGCATATTTATAATTTCTTTATGATTAGTATTGATATAGCTATTCTCAATGGTTTAAACTCCTTAGAAATAAAATAAAAATCATTTATACAATTACTATAATTAACGATTAACTGAGTTCCTCTGCTATCTGCAAGTTACGATGCCGATGCAGATGACGGTGAACCGCTAACCGGCAAACCGCCAACAGGCAAACCGGCGAAATCGAAACGATTCGAGAGCCAACATTTATTCGAATGATTATTCAAATAATCATTCGGTTATTAATATCATTCGAATGCAAATAATTCGGTTATAAAAATTGTCCGGTTATGACCATCACTAATATAGATGTATTTTTAAATTTTTAGAAAAGGTTTTTAAGAGTTTTTTAAATTTCACCCCTAAAGCGGTAAAAAGGGAAAACTTAATAGAAGTAGGTTGTTAAAATTATTTTTCGCTGTGGGTTCATTTCAGTATAAAACCGGCTGATTTTTTTCGAAATTTCACCCCTAAGAGGCGAAAAGGGGTAAACTGTTTAGCGTATTGAGTGATGGAGGAGGGAGACACTCTAGAATGCATTTGAGATTTAGAAGAAAAAACAAACATTTGTAGTCCGTACGAATAACGGGGATGTTGCTAGTTAAGCCATAAATGTCGATTTAACAAAGGCTTGCATCTACGACAGTTATAATTTATGTTACAATAAGCAGATGGCCTTGACGCGCAGATGAATGTTTGTGGAGCCAGTACTGTCAAAGTCAGTCATTAAAGGTAATTATTAATACTACACATCTGGCTGTATTCATTCATAACGCTTTAATTATTTAAAAAACACTTTACCTCTAACGCAAGAAGTAACTAGAATAACTTCCAGTTCGAAATTGTAGTTTTATAACCTCACTTCACTTTATAACGCATGTGCTAAAAGTAAACAGCTGATTTCTTTAAACACGCTAAATTATAAAACGTCACTTTTAGTGAAAAAGCTAGCGCTAAAAGGCGTACTTTTAGTGGTGGTCGTAGAAAAAATCCTTTAAAATATGGTGAAGAGTTCTGTTTGATAGGCCCAACTTGATGAATTTAATCAAATTGCCCAACTTGATGAATTTAATCAAATTAAGGATTAGGTTAATCTGTATTAGTGTAAAAATGAAGTTTGAGTTTGAGTGATGTTATTTTCAAAATCTAATATTTTTAATAAATAAGTTATATTGTAAGTAACAAAGGACTTCCGGGATTGGACCGTGTCATGATTGAGATCGAAGAACTCAACTTTTCGCCCACTTTCGTAAGGGGCTTCATCAGGAGGAAAAAGCAAAAGAGCACGGTAACTCAACGTGTTAACCACGCCAGAGGCGAAACTCTTTGCAAGGGAAGGGACAGAAAAGCACGGTAACTTAACGTGTGAACCACGTCAGAGGCAAAACTCGAGTCGAATTTCGCCTCTACCGTGCTCTTCTGTCCCTTCCCTTGCAAAGAAATTCGCCTCTGGCGTGGTTAACACGTTGAGTTACCGTGCTCTTTTGCTTTTTTCCTCCTGATGAAGCCCCTTACGAAAGTGGGCGAAACGTTCAGTTCTTCGATCTCAATCATGACACGGTCCAATCCCGGAAGTCGTTTGTTACTTACTGCAAAATAAAACACATTTAGATGTTTCAATCTTTTATTAAATATAACATAATAATAATAATAATAATAATAATAATAATCCCATTATTCCCTATTGGGACATGGGGTATTCGTGTATTCTCTCCATTTTCCTTTGCTATTTGGCTCAGTTGTGCTACAGCCTTTCCTGTCTCTTGTTTTACAGTTCTCCTCCACGTTTTTCGCGGGCGTCTTCTGTTTCTGAAACCCTAAGGTTTCCAATCAAAACTTTTCTGCAAATTTCAGTTTTACTTTTTCGCAACGTATGCCCTAACCATCCATATTTTCTTCTCCTAATTTCTATATTAATGTCCACCTGATTTGTTCGGTTCCAAAAATCTTTGTTCGAAATAATGACTGGCTACCAAACACCTATTTACAAACACCTGCAATTTCTGCTTTACCAGTTCTGTAACCGTCCACGATTCCGATCCATAAAGTAGAACAGGTTTTACCATTACATCAAACACTCTCAAAATATAGCATGAAACAAAAATAAATATGAAAATACAAAAACAAGAACCACGTAAAAGGAATACAAATTTAAATAATTCTCAAGAAAAATAAAATATATAGATATATAAATATGTAGGTATAGCACTTTAATTAAACTCTCTTTTGCGAGACTTTGCTAAAGCTAACATATCCATCAGTGAATTAAAACCAAGAGTACTGGCTCTTACTTTCTCGATACTCAGTAATGCAAAACTCTTTAAGCGTATTTGGCTCATCTTACTTAGCAAAAAGTTTTTAATAATTTTTAATTTAGAAAAAGATCTCTCAGTGGAGGCTGTAGTGACGGGATGTAAAAAATAGTGTTACGATTTATCTTCTGGGCTATTAAAAATTATACGCCGCTTCTTGTTTTAAGCATTTATTTACAGCAATTTAACTTAACGATTTAACAAAGATACAATAACTATTAATACGGAACACAAATTATCTATACACTAACAGGAACTATTTCTAACAACAAATACACTTTATTTATTTACATACGACTTAAACACGAATGATTTATATAGCAAGCTTCGCGCACTTCAAAGCTAGATTCCGACTGCCCGCTTTTTCCTGCTGCGCTTATTTATATATCGCCGAATGATTCCTTCTGGAAGTTTCGCGATATCACTCGATTATTCCAGCAATGCTGACGTGTCGCCCGCATTAATCACCGATATTGTTCTCGAATGATCCGGAAGGCTGACTCATCTGTCTGCACGCCATCCACCACGATGGTCGGTACAATAGGATATAAGCTGTATACAAATCTGCAAAGCTAGCCAATGATGTGTGATTAGGCAGACATTTTTCTCCCACTTCCTTCACTGATAAGCGAGATTTAATACTAGTTGTGTACGAAGATCGAAATTGTACAATTTGCTTTAGTAAGCCGTCATCGAGGTCAGTTTCATACGTAGTTTGAAGTAATTTGGCACTCTCTATGACCTCTGTATCTGAGGCAATCGTGAGAAATTTGCGGTTTAAAACTTTGAATTTATAGTATGTTGCTATGCACTATGCACTATGGAATCTAAGAATCACAAACACACACTAGAACTGGAACTTCTAGTCTACTCAAAAGGAGAAAAGACTGCGCACTCAAAAGAGCCCAGTGGCGCTCACGTATCATAGTCTGTTGCCGCTTTGAACCACTATTCTATGAAAACTTATTTTCACTAAAAACTCCGAGACCGCGATTCTTATATAGATTCGGCGCCGAGGTTCTTCGCACCCCCTGCACATAGGATAGTTACGCCACTGTAAGAAATATGATAAAGGTAGATCTAAAGAAGTTTACATCATAACTGGAGACGTACGCTGGACATATGCATTTGAATCCGAATCTAAGCGGCAGTCTGCACAATGTATATTTCCAATAGATCCTAATCCAGTTAAAGTGAAGAGTTGGTAAGAAAATGATTGCTTGCTTTTTTTCAAACTTAAGACCTATGACAACTGTCGTGCTTAAAAATAAAAGTACGGTTACCGCAGAATGGCACATAACAGTATGGCTGCCAGACGATATTAAAAAACTCGGTTAGGGCAACCAAGAAGTGAGATCGTTCTGCACCATGACAATGCTTCTAGTCATACCGTACATTAAACAAAATAATGTTTAGAGACTTCCGAGTTAATGTTGATATCCCCATACAGCCCCGACCTAGGAGCTTCCGATTACTTTCTATTTCCTCCATTAAAGGATAAAATGCTTGGTATGCGATTTAGAACTCTCGAAAATGCTGTGGAACCCTTCAAAAACCTTGTTTCTCAAGTGACTCAAGAAGAGTGGAATTTGTTTTGAAAATTGATTTTACCGAATGCGTAAATGTTTCGAGCTAAAGGGCAAATATTTTGTGAAACAATAATAAAAACAAATTTTGACTACACAACTTAATTTTATTAGATTGCAGAAATTTATGGGACTACCTTCGTATAAAAGCGTCAAAGAACAAGCAAATACATTTATGCGAAAAAATTGTGTATGTACTATGCAAGACAAAAAAACTGGGACAGTTTAGTATGGTCTGTTGTGAATATGACTGCCTTAATATGTACAGTTGCTAGGTATTTCTAACTTAACCGTCAACTTGTTTAGACGTTGCTATGAATCAGAATTGTTATAATAAATGCAATTGTTTAAAGCCTCGTTTAAGATAATCAAATGATGCTAAAATCTCTATCAAGAGTTGTCCCAGTTTTTTTTTGTCTTGCATAGTAAGTAAATTCATGTCTTCATAGGTATACATAGGGATTGACGATGGTTGGTTGGGGAACCTGGTCCTCGCCAGCCAAAAATCCTAGTTAGTCTATGTTAAATTGTAGGTTAGCAGCTTAGGTTTTGTGTGTTATTTGAATTCAACACAGACTGGCGCAAAACATAACCTGCTAACCTCCAAAATGACTGTATGATAGAAGTATCACTGACACTATGTAATAAAAGTGTCCCGTTTTTTGTCTAGTACTGTACCTATATTCCTATATTAATTAGTCATTCAGTAAAAATCAGTAAATGACTTTACTCGGAACTTCCCTCACAAGACAAAGATTTGAAACTAAACATCTTGAAAATATCAAAGAAAAAATCATAAAAAAAAATTAAGGTGTCCACCCTATTTTCGTCAAGGGTAAAAATCTGAAGTCGTACATGCCAAATGTTACTTTTAGTTAACTAAACCGACCTTGAGTTAAAGCAAAAATAGGCAAAATAAATTTTTTAAGGTGCTCACCCCGTATCTATTTGACCGAAAGTATATTCTGTTTCGAGCCAGGCAGACAACTAAAATATGCATGCAAAATATCGTCTTTCTAGTGTTTGAGCTATACCGCCAAAAGACGGACAGACAGACAGATAGACGGACGGATAGACAGAGAGACAGACAAACAGGTGAAATTGAGAATACATGTTTTCGTCATCTAGAAACCCTGAAACGTGAAGATCAGAAAAAATCTTGGAAAGTGATTTTTTCCGGATTTACAATACTTCCTTGGCCTTAGGCGAGGGAAGTAAAACAGTGTAGATGCAATTCATTTAAGTCTTACAGCTGATTTGTTGGTTATATGTTACAGCCGATGTACTAACTTAAGAATTTATCCCCAGCGATTGCATTTTTTTTCATATATCTTGTTGAGGGTCCAAACGTCTGAGCTATAATATATTAATACGATTACTTTATATAACATTTTCCTTGTCATTTTAGTATTTTTTAATCCATAAGATAGGACTAAGCAACTGTCAATCATTTAGTTTCCTACTATTCGCCCAGCTGCACTTTTATTGTATAGTAGTTATTACCTCTTAAACATGGAATTCCTTTAAATTGCCCTCCATATGTATCTAATAGCGCTCTAATTGGTTCACACAAAGAGAAAGTAACATATGAGTTTTAGTCATGAAGGCTTTAGTAAAAGTGTCAGCTGTCAAAATCACTTCATTGTATCAGTCCCTTACATGTCTCAATTATTATGCTCTAAAACGGAAATGTCAGTCAATCAAAAATTGTAGATTTAAGAGAAAACGCGTATTTGTTTCTTGTAACGATGTCCGCCGATTTAAAACAATATCTTCTAAATGTTGAGAACTGTTCAGAATTAATTGAACAATTGGAAAACTGTCACAAAAACTCAACTCAACAGAATATTACTACTAAATAACGGGCTGTTTCGGGACGAAAATCAAAGGTAAATTTCGCTTTTTAATCCATAAAATTAAAGAAAATTGTTTTCGATTACTGAGTAAACTGGACGCACAAATTTCAGTTGATGACATTAAAGTAGTTATTTATGTATTTAGAATGAAAAGTAAAGCTTTAAGGTATGAGCAAGTTGTTTATGCTATGGCCTCAGCTACATTTGCTATTTTTCTTCTCACTATATAAGAAGTGAGCTTTTGCGCACTAATTTTAGCAACAACACTGTTAATTTTCAACCAGCAGGATGTAATTTTTCAACACCTGCATTTGTATTTATGTCACCATCGATACCACAACAAGCTTTGCAACGTTATCTTGATTTAGAAATTATATAAAATGGCATCAAAGAAATGCAGAGTGATGATAAACTTCACAAGCGGGAGAAAATAAATACCTTTGCTCTCGTTTTTCTCCTGCTCTTAGAAAATGTAATAATGTATTACATAGCGTGCTTCACTTTAAATGAATACTTACACCTAAAGATCTATAATCCGGGATGAAACTTCCGTGACATGTACAGTGTCAAATATTAAATTCCTAGTGTAATTGATAACTACTATACTAAATTTCAAATAAGAATGCAGTAGGTGGCGCTCCAAACACAAACTCAGTTTTACACTAGGAAAATATAGGTGTATTTGACTGCTCGTGTTTTACAATAATTTTGTCCTATATAATTCAAATAAACGTTGTAGACCAGTGGTCGCCAACCTGTCGATCGCGAGCTACCGGTAGCTCGCGGGGGCAATTCTGGTAGCTCTCACAACGATTTTAATTTAAAAAATACAAAATCAGAGAAGCTTCCTAAAATTCCACAAAAAAATCTAATTGTCATAATATTAAACATAAACAGCGGCAACGTTGCGGCGAGCGATCTGCCGCTGACGCCATCAAGCTAGAATCGGCTAGAATCGGCTAGAACCGACCAGCCGGACCAGTGCATTAGTGTTCGAGAACGATCTGGATTGCTTTGAACGGGATAAATACGCACGGCGCGGCGACATTGCGCTTAGTTTAAAACTGAACGCGTAACCAACGTCCAGCGGTTGGGTTAGTAGTGAACAACAAAAAATAATATTATGGCAAGCAGTTGTAAGAAGGTAAAGACATACCACTTTCATTCGGAATGGGAAGAACAATACTTTTTTACAGAAGTTAAAGATAAAAATGTGTGTTTGTTATGTAATACTTCGGTCTCCATTGCTAAAAAAGGAAATATTGAGAGACATCATAAAACTGTACATTCTAATTTTGAAAAATCATTCCCACTACATTCTGCCGCCAGAAAGGAGAAACTGAAACAGTTAAAAAAGCAGTTAATTGGACAACAAACAATATTTTTAAGAACAATCGACAAAAATAAGGCTGCAACTGAAGCATCGTACCGTGTGTCCCAGATAATTGCACAAAAAAAGAAACCTTATGAAGACGGGGAAATAATAAAACAGGCGTTTTTAGAAGCTGCTGACTCGTTATTTGCCAACTTTAGAAACAAAGACGAGATAGTTTCAGCTATAAAATCTATGCAACTTTCTGCTAATACAGTGATGAGACGTGTAGAAGTAATGAGCAATGATATTTTTTTACAGTTAAGAACTGACTTAGATAACTGTGTTTATTTTTCACTTCAACTGGATGAATCAACAGATGTCGTTGACACTGTCCAGATGGCCGTGTTCGTCAGGATGGTTTTTAGTGATTTTACGATTAAATAAGATCTTTTTAAATTTATTCCACTGAAAGGACACACTACTGGACAGGAGTTGTTTTCTCATTTAAAAAATATTATTTCTTCCGAGAAAATTCCAATATCGAAAATGGTAGGCTTGACAACCGATGGCGCTCCAGCTATGGTGGGTTTTGATAAGGGTCTGGTGGCGTTATGTCGTAAAGATGAAACTTTTCCGCAATTTCTCTCTTACCACTGCATTATCCATCAGGAAGCATTATGTGGAAATTTCCTGAAACTAAACAACGTTATGAAACTGGTGGTAAAAATTGTGAACAAGATTAGAGCTCAAGCGTTACAAAGAAGATTATTCAAAACCTTGGCCGATGAAGTTGACTGTCAATACGGGGACCTACTCCTTCACTCTGAAGTCCGATGGTTAAGTAGAGGACGGGTGCTGAAACGTTTTAATGATGTCCTATCTGGCATAGTTCAATTTTTCAAAAAACGCGATGAACCGACTCCGGAACTAGAAAATTCAATCTGGCTTAGAGATTTTGGTTTTCTCGTGGACATTACCGAGAAATTAAACGAACTTAATTTGCAGCTTCAGGGGAGAGACAAAGAACTAGCAGAAATGATTTCTGATATAAAAGCATTTATCAAAAAGCTGGAGTTTTGGGAACAAAACCTAATTAACAGCGATGCCAAGCATTTTCCTATTCTTTCAGAAAAAATATCTCAAAATCCATTAGAACCCTATGACAGCAAATATCATGTAGAAATAGTTTCTACCCTGAAGAATAACTTCAAAAATCGTTTTAAGGATTTCAACGAAATGGCTTTAGTAGCGCAGTTTGTTGTTTCACCCTTTATGGAAATTGATATCCAACAGTTTGCAACTTGTGTTATGCAGAACTTTGGCGAAGACATCGCTGCAACAGAAATGGAAGTAATTGATTTTCAAAATGATTTAGCCTTAAAATCGTTAGTCTCAAGTACCAAATGTATCTGGCCTATTGTAAGTAAAGACAAATATTCAGTTCTATGCCGTGTTGCCTTGAAAGTGAAAGCATTATTCAGTTCAACCTATTTGTGTGAATCTTCTTTTTCCAATATGAAGTTTATTAAGAACAAATATCGCAATCGACTTACAGATGAACATTTGGATAATTGTATTCGAATGGCTGTATCAAATTATACTGCAAACATTAAAAAAATTATCGATGAGTCTGAGTGTCAGCCTTCTCATTGAACGTGCTTTTTTATTTTTCAATGTTTATGTTCATGATAGTGCGTTACTTTTTTGTTGTTATTATTAACTATTTTTAAATCTTACGTGACATGCCGTTGTGGCTGGACACAAGTTTGTGTTTATTTTTCAAACAACTTCGTTTGGTAGGTAGGAATGTAGTTATTATTAGTACCTATGTATTATGTATTACCAGTTAAATAAATAGTAAAATAAATACATATAATGATAAATTAACTGTGGATTATTTCATTTACGTTGCGTTACGTGGCTTCCGTGTGGGTAGCTCGCTGTTTATTCCAAAATTAACAAGTAGCTCAACACATTGAAGAGGTTGGCGACCACTGTTGTAGACCATCCTATTTTGTCCATTATTGATGGGTTTTCGTTTTATATCCAAATTGTCAAATTGAGGCTTTTGAAAAAATATTTGATTTTTAGATGGTTGTAATCATGACTCTGTTTCGACCAATCACGGCCATAGTTATGATTATGCCGTAGTTCCAAGTACTGCATGCTTATTTGAGATATAGTAAAAGTACACACACGATCATTGAAAATGAACAGGGTTATGGAACACATGTTACACATTTGAAACATTTGTGTTTGGAAGGCTACTATGACCGTGTTATCCAAAAAGTACTTCATCTAATGCACACGGTTTCATAAAAGTTGCCCGATATTTCTGTAATTTTGCATAGGGCCATAATATTGGTTGCACCGCCCTGCCCTGTTCATTTTCAATGATTCTTTGTGTACCTACTATTTCAGCTGATTGTATTTAATGGTCAGTAGTCTCAAACTTGTAAGTAAGGTTATGACGATTTATTTGTTATTTTGCTAAACTTAAATATGAATCTTAGTTTCAGTGAAACAAAGTAAATACATAATTTATCAATAAATTTAGTAAGTAATCTTGTTTTATATGGGCCACCAATTTTAACTTTAGTAGGTAATCTTGTATTATATATGCAACTAAATTAATCAAAATGTACTTCAATTTAAATTAAAAATGGCGCCAACATAAAATGCAAAAATTACTAACACCCTACTAGCGATTTTCATGTCAACCAACTGATAGTGACTTTTACGTCACGGCTGTTTCCTAAATGGATTATGATATATTCTTAAGCCTTTGAATATAAAACGAAAATGAAATCAAGCTTGGCTTTGAAATATTTGTTTTATGAATAATATGTTGGTGACACTGTAAGTATATGTCAAATTCGAGGTTAACAGGTTAGGTTATGCGTCAGTTTGTGTCAAAACTGACGGAAAACCTAACCTGTAAACCTGCATAGACATACAGTCTCACCTACATATTATTCATAAAACAATTATTTCAAGCCAAGTTTGATTTCATTTTCGTTTGCTCACATGTAACTATCTGTCCCAGGATTCTTCCTCCTGACGTGACACGCGGATGTGTATGACTTAAGATTAACTACCAAGTTTGTAATTGAACAACTATAATCATGAAACTTCCGGTCAGTTGTCAAAGTCAACGCATAAAAGTGAGGTTAGGTCGCCACAATAATATATTTGCAGGGCGAAGCAAAACCAATAAATATCATTTAAAGCAATTTTGCTACTGTTGAAGTCGAAGTGTATAAACCTGGACATATATTTTTTAACATTGTATTGAAGTGAAGCTTGGTCTTATATCTACTAATTAATATTTGCAGACCTGCTAACCTCGAATTTGACATAGACTTACAGTGTCACTACCATATTATTCATACTGTAACGACCTTGGGCTTAGGCAGCTGCAAGCCACCGCAGCCGGCAGACAGCCTATGCGTCATGCATGTGCCGGAAAAGCGAGTAAAGCCTCGATTGTCCTAGAATGACTCATTCGTGATATATAAATACGTGTCAGCAGGAATTGACAGTCAGTTCTCATTCAGCTTTAAAGCGTGAAGCTGCCAGATAAATAACTCGTGCCATATAAATCATTGATATTTAATTCAGTGTAAATAAATAGAGTGTATAACCACATAAATCATTACTGTTAAACCGTAATTATTAATTAGTGTATCGTTGTTAGAAATAGTTCGTACTTTAAGTAATTCGTGTGTTTGTAAATAATAATAATTAATAGTTGTAAATAAATGTTTAATACAAGAAGCGTCGTATAATTTTTAAATAGCCCGAACGTAAAAACTTAACAGTGGCGTCAGGTGTCGGGTTATACCAGGGGCTATACAAAAATTATTGAACTAACATTAAATAAATAAATTGTTAACAAGTGCCGATAAACGACGGTCAGATAAATCAATTTAAGTGTATAGTGTGCATGCCTTTAACGAGATCCCAAAGCAGAAACATGGAAGCCCAATTAATCCAACTTTTCCAGCTGATCCTAGTGGGCCAGCATAAGGCAGAAAATCGCAAGAAGAATTTAAAGCCGCGCAAGAAGAATTGAAAGCCGCCCAAGAAAAAACGCAAGCAGAATCGAAAGCCACCCAAAAAAAAGCACAAGAAGACCTCAAGGAAGTACTTAAGGAAGAGCTGAAAGCCGCGCAAACTAAAGTAGTTCAAAAACTTGAAGAAGAAATGAAAGCGAACCATAACGAGTTGGCAGAGGAAATCCGAGATATACAGTAAGAAACGGAGAGGAAGATAACCGGATGTCAAACATGCTGGAGCTGCGGGAACAAGTTGCCAGGTTACTAAGTGGCCAAGGCCAACCAACTCCCTCTGAATCTGCTGGCTTCTCTTCTCCTCCTGCAGTAAATCAGCCTACCCTATCGCGAGTCGGTGCCCCTCAGGTTGCTCTGTCCCAAGATACTGCCCCAGTGAGGCCCGCAACATCTGGCTTGCACGTGAAACTGCCCTCTTACGATGGGAAAACGCCATGGTCAACATAGCAGAAGCAATTTGACGCGGCAGCCGTCGCTAATGGTTGGGGAATGGCAGACAAAGCGACCGCACTGATCCTGACATAGCGAGGGGATTCCCTGAATGTTCTGCAAATGATTCCAGAAAATCAGCAGTCCCTCTGCAAGAACTGGAGGCCGATGTTGCTCTATTGGTTCGGCTCGCGTATCTATCGGCGCCGGATGACTTCCTAGAGCAGCTAGCCGTGCAAACATTTATAGATGGAATTAAAGACGCCGATACTCAGCAAGCAGTACGTCTGGGGCGCCATAGGACACTGGGAGAGGCCTTAACCCATGCGTTGGAATTTGAAGCGGCAAGGACTGCCTCCAGAGGACATGGTCGTGTCCGCGGTGTCGCCACGACGGAAATGGCGCCTGAAGCCATGGAGGACATGTTGCGACGACTTATAAGGCAGGAGACGAGGGAGAAGGGGCCCCGTTGCTGGAGATGCGGAGAGATGGGTCATCTTAGGGCTCGCTGTCCCAAGAGAACAGATCGCAGTACGAGTGGTATTGGCGGAAGATGTTACTCTGCCTGGACGAACCGAGAGGGTCGTGGATGCATACCTGGATGGCGATATCCTGGGCAACATAGTGCGCATGATTGAACCCGATTATGACAAGGAGCTCACTCATGGTATCCTGGTTGGGAAGACGTTGGTAAAGACTGGGCTTAAGGTCCCAGTAAGGATGATGAACGTCAACAGGGAACCGGCAACCGTCAGGAGAAACACAATCCTGGGAAGGTGCACACCGGTCTCCGCCGTTGTGAGAAAAATTACTAGTGACAGCAGCACCACGGCGAAGGGCTGCCCAAAGGCATTAATTAACACCGCGATGTCTACTTGCAAGGGCATGAACCAACAAGAACGGAACAAGATCGAAGATCTGGTGGCCCGGTACCAAGACGTCTTCGAGTGCAAAGATCATCCCAGCGGCCGTACCGACGTAGTTAAGCATAAAATCAATACGGGGGATGCTTAACCGATACTCCAACATCCAAGAAGGTTGCCCCTCGCCAACGGGAAGAACTGAGAAGATTGTCCAAGATATGCGAAACTAAGGGATTATCGAACCGTCCAGCAGCCCGTGGGCCTTTCCTGTGGTTCTTGTCAAGAAGAAGGATGGCTCAACGAGGTTCTGTGTTGACTACCGACAGCTGAATCATGTGACCAAGAAAGACAGCTACCCTCTTCCACGAATCGATGATACCCTGGACACGCTCTCCGGTTCTGGACGCTAGACTTGAAGAGCGGTTATTGGCAAGTCGGAATGGAACTTGCGGACAGGGAGAAGACTGCAGTTACTATCGGAACTGGGCTCTGGCAGTTCTCCGTCATGCCGTTCGGTTTGTGCAATGCCCCACCACGTTTGAGAGGCTGATGGGCACCATCCTGAAAGGTCTATGTTGGCAGACCTGCCTGATATACTTGGACGTCATCATAGTGGTGGGTGAATCCTTCAACGGGCATCTGAAAAACCTGGAGGAAGTGTTCGGTAGACTGCGAGCTGCCAACCTGCGATTAAGTCCAAAGAAGTGCCACATCTTCCAGAAGGATGTACAGTACCTGGGACACGTCGTATCCCGCCAGGGAGTAGCAGTAGACCTGAGTAAGGTGAAGGCAGTGCAGGATTGGCCAATCCCGAAGGATAAGCATGAGCTGCGAAGCTTCCTGGGCCTCTGTACTACCGACGGTTTGTGCTGGGCTTCGCAAACATTGAAAAACCGTTAACCCGTCTAACGGAAGAGGGACGACAGTTCGAATGGAGTGCTGAGTACGCGGAGGCCTTCGAGACGCTCAAGACTGCCTTAACCAGTTCACCTGTACTTTGATATCAACGTCAGGAAGGCCAGTTTATCCTCGACACTGACGCTAGCAATGCCGGAATCGGTGCTGTTCTGTCCCAGGTCCAAGCTGGGCAAGAGAAAGTCCTGGAATATTTCAGCAAGGTCCTGTCCAAACCAGAGCGGAACTATTGCTTAACCAGGAGGGAGCTTCTGGCAGTAGTCAAATCCTTGGAGCATTTTTATAAATACCTGTATGGCAGAAGATTCTTGCTGAGGACCGACCATGCTGCTCTAAGATGGCTGCTGCAGTTCAAGAACCCTGAAGGACAAGTGGCTAGGTGGATCGAGAGCCTACAAGAGTACGACTTTGAAATAAATCATCGACCTGGCACAGCCCACCCGCAACGCCGATGCGTTATCCAGGAGGCCCTGCCCTGCGGACTGCAGCCACTGTTCAAGACTGGAAAGTCGTTCGGTACCCATCAATCGTACCACTGCAGTCGACGACTCGTGGGAGCTAGACGAGTTGCAGAACAGCCAGGAGAACGACCACGACTTTAGCACGATTATAGCCTGGAAGCGAGATGGCCGTCAACCTACCTGGCAGCAGGTCTCCGCCACCAACCCAACGGTGGCAATAGGACTCCTTGCAGCTGAACAACCACGTCCTGACCAGAATATTGGAAGATGAGGACGGTAGGCAACGAGATCACAATTGATGGTTCCAATGAGTAGAGTGGCCGAGGTTCTGCGCCACCTGCATGATGGCTCCTCTGGGGGAGACTTCGGATTGAAGAAGACGTTGCAGAAGGTCCGAGACCGGTTCTACTGGGCGAGCTGCAAAGATGATGTCCGAGAGCGGTGCCGGAGGTGCAAAGCCTGCGCTACAGGAAACGGACCGGTTGGTAGACGTAGAGCTCCGATACGGCAGTACAACGTCGGTAGTCCGTTCGACATTGCTGGACCATTCCCCGAAACCGAATCGGGAAATAAATACATCCTGGTGTGCATGGGCTACTTCACCAAGTGGCCCGAAGCGTACGCGCTTCGGAATCAAGAGGCCGGTACTGTCGCTGATGTTCTGGCGAAGGAGTGCTTCAGCCGTTTTGGAGTCCCCCTGGAGTTACATTCCGACCAGGGCTGGAATTTCGAGTCTGGACTATTCCAGAACGTTTGCAAGCTACTGGGGATACACAAGACCCGGACCACTGCCCTACATCCTCAATCGGATGGCATGGTGGAAAGAATGAACCGAACCATGGGGAAGCATCTGTCCAAGGTGGTTTCCGAACATCAGCGTGACTGGGACCAGTACATTCACCTGTTCCTAATGGCCTACCGATCGGCAGTACAAGAGACAACCAACCACACCCCAGCCGCGGTACTCTTTGGGCGCGAGCTGCAATTGCCATGTGACCTCAAAATTGGAAGAAAGCCTGGCGAAGAAACGGCCGGCGAGGACTACGTGGGGAACCTGAAGAAGAGGATGGAAGAGATCCACGACGCCGTACGCCGACACATTCAGGGTGTCAGCGACCGAATGAAGGACCGATATGATGCCCGCGCTGAGGCCGGTGGTTTCCAGCCTGGCGATTTGGTATGGCTTCATAACCCCCAGAGGCGTCGTGGCCTCTCCCTCAAGCTCCAAAGAAACTGGGAAAACCCCTACACTGTAGTTGCTCGACTGAATGACGTGGTATACCGAATCCAAAAACCTCCTCGAGGAAAGTGCAGTGGTGCACTTCAATCGGTTGGCCCCATATGCCGGAACCAATGAGGAAGTGGCGGCTGTCACGAAGCAACCCCTGAGACGACTACGGACCGGAGGAACCTCCTTCCAAGAGTTTATGGCCGCTTATGGGGGTACGAAGATTGCGCGATTAGGAGTCACTACATAGGTGCAGCGTGACCTGTTCGACACCGTGCGGCAGTATTCCCTGGCACACTGCGTCGCCCAGGACCTCCGGATGTCTAGGGGGATCAACGCTGCCTTCCGGGAAAAGTTTGGCCGGTTAGACCAGCTGCGAGAGCAGGCACCTCAGGTTGGCAGAACTTTTCAACTGAAGGAAGGCAACAGCTCCATTTATTACCTGGCAACGAAAAGGTTGTCTTACAAAAAACCTAGCTACCAGGAGCTCTGGTCTGCTCTTTTGGACCTTAAGGAGCAGATGGTGAAGAATGGCGAAACCCGGCTAGCGGTGCCGAAATTAGGATGCGGCCTGGATTCTTTGAACTGGAGGGTCTTACGCAGCATGCTGGAAGTAGTCTCCGACCAGACCGGCATCCAGATCGAGGTCTGCTGTTGTAGCCTGGCGCGAGGTATTGAGCCCACGGTGGACTGCTACTTCTTCAACCAGTCCGTGTGCAAGAAAGGCACCGCCTGTAAATACCGTCATCGAATCCCCACAAGAGCGAGTGACAGGCACCCGACACAACTCGTTCTGGGACAGAACGACCTAAGGCGGGGGCAGTGTAACGACCTTGCGCTTAGGCAGCTGCAAGCCACCGCAGCCGGCAGACAGCCTTAGGACGAATGAGTCATTGTTCCGGAGCTTTCGGGAACGCGCTCGAGGTCAAACACTGGCAAATATGCGTCATGCATGTGCCGGAAAAGCGAGTAAAGCCTCGATTGTCCTAGAATGACTCATTCGTGATATATAAATACGTGTCAGCAGGAATCGACAGTCAGTTCTCATTCAACTTTAAAGCGTGAAGCTGCCAGATAAATAACTCGTGCCATATAAATCATTGATATTTAATCCAGTGTAAATAAATAGAGTGTATAACCACATAAATCATTACTGTTAAACCGTAATTATTAATTAGTGTATCGTTGTTAGAAATAGTTCGTAGTTTAAGTAATTCGTGTGTTTGTAAATAATAATAATTAATAGTTGTAAATAAATGTTTAATACAAGAAGCGTCGTATAATTTTTCAATAGCCCGAACGTAAAAAACGTAACAATACGACAAATATTTCAAAGCCAAGCTTGATTTCATTTTCGTTTGCTCACATGTTACTGGTGTGCTTACATAACTCGTGCTATGTACTCGTTTGTAACTTACTCACACGTATATTAATGATGCTCTTATCCCACTTGTATAGTAAATAACTATTATATACTTTGCGTTCGTACTGAAGCTATTACGATACTCGTTTGCGTATCGTAATAGCAAAGAGTATATAATTAGCTTATTGTATGCTCTTTGGTAATAGACAAAAATGGATGATATAATAAAAATAGTAAAACAGAGTAATTTTTGTTTTAAACGTAGATAAAATACTGTATGATACCTCGTTTATAAGGCATTTTGTCGCACTTATTCCTGTAGGGCACTCCTCGCTTTGCTCGTCGCACCCTAAACCTGTGCTTGCTATAAAATGCGTCTTATAAAACTCGTATAATAATATACTATTATGGATTGTGTATACACACAACCTCACTTTGACAACTGACAACGCAAGTGATCGAGCGCGTTGAATTCTGGGTAGAGCGATGTAATAATTTACGTGTAAACCATATATGTACTACTTCTATATTGCTTGCGCCTGTAAGTGGAGAGGTCACAGTGTAAGTGAGACAGACAACCAACTCCTCTACGTAGTACTTGGTGAGCTGTGTACAAGCGTCGTCCGCGCGGTGGGAAAGTGAGCCTCACGGTCAAGTTTAAAATTCGCTTTTAAAGTCGGCTAAATTCTCAGGCATGCGCACGGGACGCGTAGTAGTCAGAGTGAGACTATAGCGGCGCCCTAATGTTTTCGCCCTTTCCCAGACCCTACTAGCAATATAGAAGTAATACATTAATACATAATTAGTTTGCTTTTATCTGCAGTATGATCGAAAACTTTCAACGTTTAGAGGGCTGTGGAATTATTTTGTCAAAAATTTTTGTTGGCGGTCGTGATAGTAAAAGTCACATTGGAATTTTATATCTGTCAGTTTAATATTATGTCAGGATTGTAATTTCAACAAATACAAACATTCTTGTTGAATATATAAAAATATCTTTTATATAAATCAGTGGTGCCTTGAAATTATTGAAGCATCTCAAAGCATCAACTAATTAGTTTGTTGTTTATTTGTTTGCATCTGTCAAATGTAGCGGCAACCATGGGCACTTATTGCACCTGATCTGCTTCCAGCATACCACCATTTCACAATTGGCACCGATTTTTGAAAAAATGATAATTCTAGTTTCTTTCATTATTAGGTTTTCTGACGTAAAATGAGAAAAATGATGGCATAAATGGATGCAGAATTGTTTGCTCTACAAAAAACCTACTTACAAGTTTGCTCTAAAATAATTAGGGAAGCAAATATTATCATATGAAAAAATTACCATTGAAAACCCTATGGTGCGTAAAGCATTTCTACACCCTGTATGTACGCTGGTAGTACCTTAGTAATAATAACCGACATGTAGTCGTAAGACAAAATCTATTTAAAAGCCCTCTCGATAACGTATTTTTTAACTCACGTTAAAATCCAAAGTTGTCATTTTTACTTCCTTTTACAATAAAGGAAGTATTGGATTCACCCCAAAAATTCGAAATTGAGTTTTCACCAGATCTTCATGTTTTAGAGTCCCCTGAACCCAAAAAAACATATTTTTGTTAATTGGTCTGTGTGTCTGTGAACAGAATATTCCGAAAACGAAAAGAAGTATAGCGTTGAAACTTCATAAGTTTTGTATACTACGCAGATGCGACAGCAAGCTTTTGAAGAAAATGGTATAACCGGAAGTAGGTGTTTACCCTTGTGATTCTTCAGTTTTTTCGATTTTTTCAAAAACGGCTCTAAAGATTTTTTTTTAAACTTTGCATTTTTAATGTGTATTGATGTGAGATAGGTGATTTTTCAGTTGTATACTTCTAAAATGGGTTTCTTTTGTTTTTTCAATTTTTTTATTAACTCCTATTTTAAATAGAACACCCGGTATATTATTACATTTTTGAATTCAGATTGAAATTCTAGAAAAAAAATTGTCTCTTGAACTAACCCTCTATTTTGTACCGTTTTTGTAGAATTTGTAATTTTTGAAAATTTTTGATACATCCTTAAAAAATTTAAAATAAAATTGTTGGCTAATTATAAGATCACTGTAAAAGAAAGTTGTGTGAGTGTATCACACCAGATTTTTAAAACTAGATACATCCTTAGTTTAGGAGCTGCTGGGGCTACAATCCCTGGAAAATAAAAGAAAAGATTATTTTAATACATAGTTTTATGGACTAGATTTTTGTTTAATAACCGTGTTTATATTAAATGGAGTTGCTATTAATAAATTATATTTTTGAAATTAAGTTAATGGTAAAACTACTAAAAATTAAAATGTAATTTGCTTAATGGCTTTAGTTATCCAAATTTAGAAATATTAAATTGTGAAGTAATTAAATAACACCATTTGAATAATTACGCTGTCCAAATGTTTTTTGTTTGTTTGTTTTCGTGTGCTTAATACCTCGTAACACTACGCGTGCAGTACATTTTATCCACACCTCTCAATAGATTCAGAAGCATCAAATCCAAAAATTTTATTTGAAATCACAGTACCTGTTTATTTTAACCTTTTGGTTGCCACAGGTGACATCAGAACACAGATGATGTTAAACATTATTGCGTAAATCAAAACTCACTAGTTGAATTTATGGTAATTGAAAAGTTACTTGTGTGTAATATATTGATATTGCGATTGCTAAAATCGTTATGGGACGTTTATTGAAAAGTATTGGATAATAGTATATTATATTATAACGAAGCCGGACAACTCGGCGCCGCCATCTCGGCGGCGCCGCCATCTCGGCGCCGCCACTTCGGCGCGAGGCCAGCTCGGCGCCGGGACAACTCGGCGCGGAGCCATCTCGGCGCCAGCCAACTCGGCGCGAGGCCATCTCGGCGCCGAATTCAAATTTGCAAACTACATTGTGCACTACGTAAGAAAATTATTATAAAAAAATAATAAATAAAGTGATCGCCAAAAAGCTGGCATCAAATGAAAAAAGAATTATTGAGAATTTCTTGGAAAATCAAACACTGAGGACCAGAGGTGGTTGCAAAGTGATTACAAATGAGCCAAACAAAAGTTGTCACATGACTTCCGTTATCAGTAAAATTTTACGTTTTTTAAAAATAATTACGAAGCATGCATTTACTAGACAAAATACACACATTTTACGAAAAAAAGTTATCTGGCCTTGAGATTGTTCAGTCAGCTAAAACTACCACACAATAAAAAATCTCATTGAAATCTTGCTTAAATTCAGAAAAATAGCACTTTTTGGATTTACACAATTTTGAAAAACGCCATTTTCTAAGTAAAGTGCTTTTTATATGACAAATATTTTTTTAATGTTTATTTTCCAAATCAAAGAATTTTATTTTTAACATTTTTTTTTATTATGAAATAAAAAACTTTTTCGAAAATGTTTGTTTTTCCATAGCCGTCTTTGTTAAAAGTAAAATTCTTTGATATGGCACCTAAACAAAAGATAATGTGAGAGATCAAAGTTGGCAGAGGATTTGGAAATTTGGTATAGGAACCTAGATGTTGATTCTAAACAACTTCTCTTAATAACTTTTTGTCGTATTTGCTACATAAAAGACACGCTACTCTACAGTAATAGTTATTTACCTAACAAGTTCGTAATTTTCCCGAATGATCACTTTGTTTGCAGCACGACCGAACGGAGTGCTGCATGTAATGCGAATTCGGGAAAATTCTTCCCGAAGGAGTTAGGTACAATGTTTTTTGTAACGAATATATGAAAATATTTTAAAAAATAAAAAAAATATTATTTAGTGTTTTACTAATTTACTGAGTTGACAGTACAAATCACTAAACTTTTATACCTATCCTACCTACGCACCTGTTAGTTTTTGTCGACGTTTACAGCGCATCTGGTGTTTGCAGGCGCAATTAAACCAACGAGGGACAATCCTCTATATAATAAAGGAGAACGATCAAAACGTGTGTGTCCCGAGGGCCCCCTTGGAGAGGGGCAGAACCCCGACGGCCCCCTTAGAGATGGGCGGAGCCCCGAGAGCCGCCTTGGAGAAGAGCGAAGCCCCTAGGGCCCCCTTGGAGAGGGTCGGAGCCCCGAGAGCCCCCTTTGAGAGGAGCGGGGCCCTCATGGACCCCTTAAAGAGGGGCAGAGTCCCAACGGCCCGCTTGGAAATGGGTGGAGCCCCGAGGGCCGCTTTGGAGAGGGGCGAAGCCCCTAGGGCCCCCTTAAAGAGGGGCGAATCCCCGAGGGCTTCCTTGGAGAAGAGCGGAGCCCTGAAGGACCCCTTGGAAAGGGGCGGAGCCCCGAGGGCCCGCTTGGGAATGAGCGGAGTCCCGAGGGCCCCCTTGGAGAGGGTCGGAGCCCCAGAGGCCCCTTTGGAGCTGGGCGGAACCCCAAGGGCCCCCTTGGAGATGGGCCAACGTAATAGGCCTAAAAATGATGGTAAATTGAATAGAATACACCGCGCAATAGCGCGCGCAGCCCCGTTTATTATAAAAATTTACAAAAAACACAATTTCCCTAGTTTTTGTTGAAAAGTGAAAAACACCGCAGTGCGGGAAAAGTAACTTTCGGCGTATCGGGAATAACCGGGAAATATGAATTTTGAAGTCATGGGTACAAAAAATAGTTTTTTTGAAAACTTTCAAGGCATACTTGATTTTTCAAAACTGAAATGCTGTTAGAAATTCGTCTTTAACCAAGCAGAGCTGAACCCCAAAAAATGAAAATTTAAATCGAGAATTTTTTACCTTTTACAAGAGTCGTTTCACCTATCCGGGGACACACTGTATACAGTGTGTTTCACTTTACATGGAAGCACCCCTGTATTTTCTTTGTTTTTGTATAAATCGATTTGAATTTTTTACCAGTTATACAACTCACCAAGAGGCATCTATTCATGTCCTTGAGCGCAAATGACGTTTTTAGCCTTGCCTACTACGATCAAGAACGTGGGTCGTATTGTTAATATTTTGCATCGCGTTAGAGTTACAGCAAAAAGTTATTAAGAAAAGTTGTTTAGAATCAAAAGAATACCCCAAATACCGATTTTAGTTTAATAAATCGATTTTTTCATTTTTATCCATAAATTTGTCAAAGTCCCAATTTTCAACTTTTAATTTGGTATTAAATGGTGCCATGGAGAAACAACATTTTTATTATTGTTGCAAACGTCATTAGGTCTTAATAATGGCTGAATTACGTTTAACTGTAGCTGAGAAAGTAGAAATAATTGGAATTAATGGTGACAATGCAAGATCCAATAGAGAAGTAGCTATAATATTTAATGGAAGGCATCCAGGGCGTGCACCTATTTTTCCTGGCACTTAGTTTCTGAAGATGCAAGCAGCGGAAAATTTTCGATCGTGCAATAGTTACATTTAATGCCATATCTCAGGAGGATTAGCGTCATAAACCGCCAAAATCATTTCCTCCGAGGGATGCTTTCGAACTATTCTTCTTGGTCTGGGCTTAACAACATTTCCAGTTAAATTAAAAAGTTGATTAATTTTTGAAACAGTTCCTGAATAAATAGGTGCACGCCCTGGATGCCTTCCATTAAATATTCTAGCTACTTCTTTCTCTATTGGATCTTGCATTTTCACCATTAATTCCAATTATTTCTACTTTCTCAGCTACAGTTAAACGTAATTCAGCCATTATTAAGACCTAATGACGTTTGCAACCATAATAAAAATGTTGTTTCTCCATGGCACCATTTAATACCAAATTAAAAGTTGAAAATTGGGACTTTGACAAATTTATGGATAAAAATTAAAAATTCGAATTATTAAACGAAAATCGGTATTTGGGGTATTCTTTTGATTCTAAACAACTTTTCTTAATAACTTTTTGCTGCAACTCTAACGCGATGCAAAATATTGACAATACGACCCATGTTCTTGATCGTAGTAGGCCAGGCTAAAAACGTCATTTCCGCTCAAGGATATGAGTAGATGCCTCTTGGTAAGTTGTACAACTGGTAAAAAATTCAAATCGATTCATACAAAAACAAAGAAAATACAGGGGTGCTTCCATGTAAAGTGAAACACACTGTATACAGGGTGATTTTTAAGTTGATTCTTTCATTTTTCAAGGATATAAAGCTAAAAAAAGTAAGCCATTTACCACTTTTGCCAGAATATCAAAACTAACTGTGGTACAAGGTGTTAAAGTTTCAAAGTATGAACTAAAATTACTTAACGAAAATTAAACTAAACTTAATCTAACTTAAATGATCAAAATTATCAGCATTCGCTTCTACACACACATTCCGCGTATAAGAGCGATGCGGCAGCGGCATTTTGACGACACTCCCAGTAAATAATAAGCATATTCACTCATTCATTATTGTCATAAACATGAGCCATTATTGCAGCAATAACATTAAGAAAATTACAATGGAAAACTAGTTGACAGATCATTGCTTGACAACAGAGATAAACAAAAATAAAATTGTCCAGCCGCCTTTGCGCCAAAGTTTAGTTTTTAATTTGAAACTTTAACACCCTGTACCTCCGTTAGTTGTGATATTTCGGACAAGTGGTAAATAAAAAAATACTTATTTTTTTAGCTTTATTTCCTGGTAAACGGAAAGAATCAACTTAAAAATCACCCTGTATATAAATATATATATATAAAAAAAATACTGGTAATGTTTACATTTCACTTTATACAGGATGACAGCTTGTCCGAAAACCTATTTAGCCCGCATTAGATATATTGAGTGATTTTTACTTAGTTAAAAATGGCGTTTTTCGAAGTTGTGTAAATCCAAAAAGTACAATTTTTCGGAAATTAAGCAAGATTTCCATACGATTTTTATTATGTGTTAGTTTCGTAAATGTTGTCCCTATCTTGGGTAGTAAGTGCATCTTTCGTAATTATTTTTAAAAAATGTTGAATTTTACTGATAACGGAAGTCATGTGATAACTTTTGTTTGGCCCATTTGTAATCACTGTGCAATTACCTCTGGTCGTTAGTGTTTGATTTTCCAAGAAATTCTAAATATTTTTTTTCATTTGATGCCAGCTTTTTGGCGATCACTTTATTTATTATTTGTTTATAATAATTTTCTTACGTAGTGCACACTGTAGTTTGCGAATTTAAATTCGGCGCCGAGATGGCCTCTCGCCGAGTTGGCTGGCGCCGAGATGGCTCCGCGCCGAGTTGTCCCGGCGCCGAGATGGCCCCGCGCCGAGATGGCGGCGCCGAAGTGGCGGCTCCGAGATGGCGGCGCCGAGTTGTCCTAGACCCATATTATAAGTGAGAGAAATGCATCATTATTTGCGAGTGAGAATTTTGAATCGCGAGTGCCCCAGCACGAGCGATACAATTTCTCACGAGCTTATATAGTCCAGTCACTATGTCATTTTTGCTTGAAAGTGAAGGGAAATTTGAAATTTATTTTTTGGGGTATTGGTGAGGTCCAGCAAAGCTTAACTTCAAGTTGTCGACCAAAATTTCCTATGTGCTATTTCCGCTATCTTGATAAATGAGTGCGTTTGATTTTTTTGTGTTAAATCGGTTCCCATTAACACTACATGAAAATAATGTAGACATCTTTGTAAGAATTTTGAATGTTCTACAATTTATGTTCTATTAGATTTTCGCGTAGGAGTGATATTTGTCGAGATATCGAACGCTAAAGGAGAGCGTGAAAGGGTCGAGATTTTTTTTCGAGCTTCTGGGCTTGTGTCGCATTTCTCTTTCTATTTAGCGAAAAAGTAACCATTATCAAACTTGTAGAGGTTGAAAATAGCTTCAATTTGACCTATTATAAATTGATATGCGACTAAAATTACGACTTGTAGAGCGGGCCAAAGTTGTCAAGTTGGCGCGTAATTTTTATTTCATGTATCGTACTATTACGTAGATGACATAACAAACTTCATTGCATTATTGGAATCATTATATTTCATCAAGTAGATAGTATACAGCACTATATGATTGTATGTTAATAATAATAATAATAATGAAGGTCTTTATTAAATTATTACAAAATTACACAGAAAAAATATTGACTAAAACGTAATATTGTATTGGGCGAAGTTCAACTTGATAGAAAAACAGATCTATCCGCTGTACCTCCACTTAACCCAGTGAAAAACAGAAAAAAAAGAAAACGAAAAAATCCAAAGATCTACCCTTTGGCGCCATCAGGCGAAATATTACGCACAAAGAGCTATGGTGGTGTTTAGTGATATAGCAATTTACTAAGTCTGTTATTTTGTCCCTAATAATTAATTCATTCATGTTTATCCATAAAATTTTGAAAAATAGCTTTTATAAATTTTGATGTACGATAGCCTTTTACTACATTTGGTAACGAATTATAGCATTTAGTTATTCTGTAAGAAAACGATCGCTTGAAAAATTTTTACTTATGTTGAGGTGGAGTCAGCATTCCTTTAAATCTTATATTTAAAGCATGTACGTCGGTTCTAAACTTTATTTTGTTGTATAAGTAACTCGGTGATTTACTCAAAATGATCTTGTGGAAAAGACATTCAGAATGAAAGAAGCGTTTTTCTTTCATATTAAGCCAGTTTGAATTTTTCAGCTTATAAGGAATTCTTTCATATATTCGTATTCCAAATATGAGGCCTAAACATAATTTCTGAATTTTCTGAATTCTAGCAATATTAAAGCTACTTAAATGTGAATCATAAACAACAGCACAATAATCAAAACAGGACAAGATTAATGCATTACACAAAACGGTTTTCACATTTACACTTAAAAATTGTCGATTTTCATAAACAAGTTTCAAGGAACTATATATGATTTTTGCAGACATATTGAAATAGGTTCAGTAAATTTAAAATCATTATCATTATTTTTAAAATCAAATAAAGGTTCACACTTCGGTTGTTTTTCGGATTCTTCTATTGCAGATTGACTTCGTCGAGAAGCGATCGAAGCTAGTCTTTCATTGCAATAGTTCTTGTAGCATGCTCTATGCACACTTACATTATCCACTCTTTCCAACATAGACCGATGTTCATCGTGTCCCCTCTTCACGCTCGTCGCTAAAAGAGTTTTCACAGCTTTCACTTTGGCCACGTAAACGTCTCTGATCAAATGTGTTTTATATATGAAACAATCACCCATTGTAATCTCAAGAAATAACACGTTTACAAAATATTTATTTCTAAACCGATGTTCTATAGCAGAAACGTCAAAAATTACAGTTTACGTACTGGCTACTTGAAATTTAACGATTCTCATAATGCAATGAAGTTTATTATGCCATTTATGTAGTAGTACGATACATGAAATAAAAATTAAGCGCCAACTTGACAACTTTGGCCCGCTCTACAAGTCGTAATTTTAGTCGTATATCAATTTATAATAGGTCAAATTGAAGCTATTTGCAACCTCTACAAGTTTGACAATGGCTACTTTTTCGCTAAATAGAAAGAGAAATGAGACATAAGCCCAGAAGCTCCAAAAAAAATCTCGACTCTTTCACGCTCTCCTTTCGCGTTCGATATCTCCACAAATATCGCTTGTACGCGAAAAAGTAATAGAACATAAATTGTAGAGCATTCAAAATTATAAAAAATATGTCTACATTATTTTTAAGTAGTGTTAACGGGAACCTATTTATCGCAAAAAAATCAAACGCACTCATTTATCAAGATGGCGGAAATAGCACATAGGAAATCTTGGTCGACAACTTGAAGTTAAGCTTTGCTAGACCCCCCAAACCCCCCAAAAAAGGAATTTCAAATTTCCCTTCACTTTCCAGCAAAGGCCTTATTTTTAGACATAGTGACTGGACTAATAATGGCATTTCGCTCACGTGTGATATACGACGTTTTACCTTACAGTAGCAATTCTTGTGCCTAAATAGTTTGCGCAGTCAGAATATGTCGCGAAATAAATTTATAATTAGTCGCCTATGATTTGTGATATACGTTTGACAGGACTGAAGTGTATTGGCAGTACTGAAATGTATTGTCAGTCTATGTCAAATTCGAGGTTTGTAGGTTAGGTTTTGTTTGTTATTTGACACAGACTGACGCAAAACTTAACCTGAAAATTACGAATTTGACATAGCTTGACAGTGCTACCAACAATACAGTAGTATAAATAATGAAAACTCACTTGTGAATAAAACTTCATTTTAGTCACTGAAAACAGTTGTAAGACACGCTTCGTTCGTCCGAAAAACGTCTACAAATCTGTCGCGAAAGGTGACTCATTAGTTCCTTATAAAATAATGTACTATTATTGTGATGTTATATAATATTACGTTACAAGATCGGTAAGTGCCTTAGAACAGGCTGAAAAAAGTTATAGAGAAGAACGAAACCCCAAGGGCCGAGTTTTGCTATTTTTTGAGGACTGTTCCAGTAAGGCACTTACCGATCGAGTCTCGTATAAAATTTTTTGAGCTCTCAACTAATAGTCCAAGAGCCAGCAACGGGTTTGCTTACAGTATTTTTAACAAGCGGGTAACTGTTATGGAAGGTCCCTTTGAATATAGTGAGAAGCAAACCCGAAGTCTGGCAAACCTGTGGTGGTGGTTTTCGCCCCCTTGCGTTCTTGAAAGATGGAAAAAATTAATAAGAAAAAAGTATAATAACTCCGGCTCTTTGCTACGTTAAAGGTAATCATATCTTATGTAAGTAAAAAGATTGACAAACGCTTTCGCGGGTGGTAAGTTTACCTCAGATTCACATAAAGTTGCATAATAAACTTAACCATTTACTGTAAAATATCGAGAGATCCAAAAAAACTGATCCTCAGCGGGCTGTGGAAATTCAAACGTGTGAATAATAAGTTGGTGGCACTGTAAGTCTGTCAAATTCGAGGTTACCAGGTTAGGTTTTCCGTCAGTTGACACAGACTGACGCAAAATCTAACCTGCTAACCTCGAATTTGACATAGACTTACAGTGTTACCAACATATTATACCTAGGTTTTGTGTCAGTTTTGACACATTGTTTTTTCCGCCCTTCAAGGACGCAAAGAGGCTAAAACCACCACCGCAGGCTTGCCAGAGTACGGGTTTCCTTCTCAGTATATTCAAAGGGACCTTCCATAACAGTTACAGACTTGTTAAAAATACTGTAAGAAATCCGTTGCTGGCTCTTGGACTATAATAAAAATAAGAATACCGTTCAATATGACAAATATTGTTTGCCTAAATAAAGGGTGATTGTTGTGTCTACAGTTAGTAAATACAAATAAATGTTTTATAACAGTCCTAGAACCGTTATATTCATATCCGTCTTGTTATTTTGTTGTTGTCAAACCATCCAACAAGGATATTGGAAGTTGACCTTAACGTCACAAATAACGAACCCGAAAACAAGTAAAAAGGGGTTTGTAGTGCAAAAATTAAATAACAATTATTTAATAACTTACATTTTATAACATAAAAAAATACATTGTGAAAGTAATAAAATAACACCATTTGATGAATTAAATAATAGCGAAATAATAACGGCCCCGAAAACGAATTTTGCTCGATTTTGCTAGAAAAACGTTGAGCTTTTAAACTTTTTTAAGATTAGGGACTAACCAGTAGTCCGAAGGTGTCAGATCCGGGGAATAAGGCGGATGATAAAATTCGGAATCCTAATACCTCAGCATTTTCGACGGCGATTTTGGCGGTGTGAACTCGAGCATTATCGTGCAACAGCTTCACCGCTTTTGTCGACATTTCTTTTTATAATTGCTTCGTTTAGTCGTATAAGAGTGGTATACATACGTTTTTATTTTCCGTTTGTATAGTATATTGTAGCGTGCTGCAAAGCTCGTCATGCCGGCGCGTGGCTACGGAACCCTTTTCCACGCCACTCCATATCAACCAAAAATAATTTACTATGATTTATTATGATTATTTAAATATACAAGAATTATGAAGGCAGAATTACTTATAAACTACAGGCACTATTTCTAACAACGATACACTTATTTAATAATTATTTATATACAGCTTAACAGTAAGGATTTATATGGTTGTATTTATTTGTTATTTATTTCACACGGTTCGTTTGTATCACGCGCGCTTCAAGTCTGATGAGAACTACCGAGAACTCCGGCGGCCGTGTATTTATATTCGGGTAATTTCCTTTGACATTAATCTAGACTTCGCTCGACCTTTCTGGGAACCGCATGACGCACCCATCGCAGCTGGCTCCAAGGGCACTGACGTCACGTCTCTGCATCTGGGGTCCAAGGTTGCAAGGTCGTTTCTCGAGGTTCTAGAAGAATCGGGGCACTGGGTCATGATTCCGGGACAATGACCGGCAGCAGGATCGTTACAATATACAGGGTGATATACAGCGTCATTTAGCTATAATGGGTGCGTAAATAGACACAACTGTCATTACTACGCGGCAAAACAACCCGCATTGGATCCAAAAAGCTCTTTTTCAAAGAGTTTTTCGCATTTAGATGCTTCATGCATCTAATGTATCTAATGTAGAGCAATTTTAGACAGTGAAGTTGTCGTGAAGTTTCTTAATATATCTAAAGTACCTAACTACTTTGATTTTTGTTTACTAAAAACATGTAATGTTTACTAAGATATCTATGAAATGCATGCAGTTGTAGCATGTATTGCCTATCTAGTTGTTACACAATAAAAAAAATCACCCTGTATATATATATATATATAGCAAATTGCAGGTTTTTCCACTCCCTGCAAGTTCTATAAACAATTTTCTCGTACGAGTTATCTATTCGGTGAAAAATACAGAAAACCGTTAGCTGCGCATTTATTTTCAAGTTTCCCGCGCAATAAATAAAAGACATGTTAGTCTTACGAAAAAAGTTGTTATCATAAAAAGTCTCGGTTGGCTAATCTCTCTAAACCAATACACAATGTGACTACTTGGATACAATTGCCGGTCGACTAGCTAGGTTCGAAGACGGTATGTACAATTCGTTAAATGCTCAAAAAGGTCGCCAATTGGGATTGAACTTCCCTCATGATAAAATTCGGGGACTTGAAACCGCTCCAAACAGCGTAGGCAAACTCCACACAACCAAAAACTAACGGCAGCCCATGAATCCTCCGAAATTTCAATACTGCTAAACCGACTTCATCCTGTTTCGCTGATCGAGGTGGAGAAGGACACGCTTCGAACAATTACAAGCTATATCAAACTTTCGCAGCAAGGCCAAGGAAGTAGGCGTGGCGCTAGTGCGCGAAATGCAAACTGAGCACCAAAGACATCAGAATGAAAAGATGCGTAACAATACGAAATAAATACAACAGATCTCGAAATCAAATAGAGGCGCAATTGAACCATAACAAAGTTAATAAGACATAAATTCTAGGAAATTTTACGCCCTTTAAAACGCTCTAGCAATGTTTAATTCAGCCTCAATGAGAGCCGAGATATTTGAATATATAGCTTTTAATACGTTTTTTAAGATGGCGGTGAACGCTATTTTCATAACCTTCCTACTACTCACCACTCTATTTTCAGAAGGCCCCCCTAACAAACCACAAAAGATGATTATTGGCTGATGACTGTCAGAGACAAGATAGGGATTTCGGACATACCGACTGGACTATTACTGTACAGCCATGTGCCGACATGATTACCTTTGCGGGGCGCTACAATGTACAATATCAACCGGAAATAAAAATTATATATACCAAATTGCGCGTTTTGTCGTGCTCTAAAAGTTTTATTATAAGTATATTTCCGCACGAAATACTTATTTTGAGAAAAATACAGAAAACTGTTTCTTGTGCTTTCATTTTCAACTTTCTCGCGCAATAAATACACAAAATATTAGTCCTATGAAGAAAGCTAATGGAACATACATTGTAGAAAGTGTTGCGCCCTTTAAAATGCTGTATCAATTTTTAAGGTAACTTCAACAGGTGCCGATTATTTAAATAAAAATGCATTTAACCTTTCTTTAAAATGATGGCGAATGCTATTTGCCTAATCTTCCGACAACTCACCACTACAGATACTCGTATATAGCCCCCTGGCTTTGTTTATGACTTGATAACGGACGAATTTGCTCTGATGTAGTCTTTACACATCGTTTGGCATTTTAGTGTTTTCTCAGATGCGTTTCTTCTGCAAACTCTGTTTGCTTTTTTTCGTATCTCTTTATATCATTCCTCTCTTTAGTCAAATTTGACCAATTCTTCTTGTGATTCTGTGATATTAATCTTTTCTCTATCTTGCAATTTGGATATTTTCCATCTCTTGATACCAAATCTCAACACATATACTACACTGCTAATTACCACGAGACGGCATTGGCACAATTGAAGAACCGGATAGCTCAACAGTGGAGACAACATGCAGTTCTTTACGAAATTACTAAACTATAAATAAATACTGAGGGCGCCAACGACTGTTTTTACAACAAATGTGCTCATATAGAAACGAGAACTCCTAAGCTACAAAGCGGCAGTCAATAAACCAGATAAATCGAAATAAGATGGTCGCAGTAACAAAACAAGGCAAGCAAATGGTAACAGTGTATAATATTCAACTGTAACGTCGTATAGAAATAGCCAGTAAATAATATTGTATAAAATAGCCAGTACAGGGGTACTTGCGTATAATTCCTAAAGTACTCCGGGTGCACCTAATAAAGAACAAGCTAAAATAATGGTATTAGCCTAAATATCACAGATCTGCGGTATAGACAAGATCACAGGTTTGTATAGGCAATGAACGATCAAATGTAAAACTACAGACTTACATGTCAGTGCGCCTCTGGCTCTCGTAGCATAAGCAGTGCCGAGAAGTGCGAGTGACAACATTTGTTTTGCGCTGCTTGCGCGAGTCGCTGGAATAAGCTGGTAAAATTCCTTTATTACATTATAACTGCTAATAAGTTTTGCAACTGAAAATAAACTACTAGCAATATAGTATCCTGAGAACCCCTGCGGGGGGGTTCCTGATATGAGTAATCAACAATTAAAGCGAAATAGTTCCCAACTATCGCCAGACATCATGATACCAAATAAAAAATACCTATTTGAACCGGATAATTTAATTCCAAAAAATATATTCTTTGTAACGACCAAGCAGATAGAAAACGCAGGAAAAATAATCAATCAAGGCAAACACGCTGCGGCTCTCAGCGCGATGGATACCTTGGACACCGCTCAGGCGAGTCAGACGCGAGATAACCCTGAAACGAAAACTAAAATTCCACCAATTTATCTGCATAATGCAGATAAATTAAAATACCAGGAAATTATCTCTGATCTTAAGGAAAAAGTCACCGGAGAATTCACAACTGTAATAAGAAATACCCAATTGCGTATTAATTTAACTACAACTGACGATTACAGGACAATGACTAAGCACTACAACGAAATAAAACTAAATTACCACACATTTAAAGACCCAGCAGCCAACAATCTCTCAGTAGTAATTCGAAATATACCTGTTTCGCTAACTGAAACAGAAATTAAAAATGAATTAGTGGCCCAAAACTTTCCTGTACTGAAAGTAGTACGATTCTATAACAAAAGCAGGTACCCTATCCCGCTCTGCGCTGTAGACCTTAACAATACTCCGGAAGGTAGAAAAATTTTTGGATTAGAAAAATTAGGTTACAGCATTATAGACGTCGAACTAAGAAGAAAACCCAAAGAAATACCTCAGTGCAAGAAATGTCAATTGTACGGGCATACCCGTAATTATTGTCAATCTCAAGAGCGATGTGTTAAGTGCACTGGACACCATTTATACACTCAATGCCCAAAACAACCCGATGAAGACCCTCAATGTGTAAATTGCTTAGAAAAACACCCCGCCAACTACAAAGGCTGTAGTTACTATCTAAAGATAAGTAGGAAACCTACGCTAAATTCTAGTAACCGAATACCCAATAGAACTTATTCTGACGCAACAAAACATAGACAAGAAGGTTCGGCAAACGATGTTTCCTCAAGGAACTACTCACATGGACAGAATCATACATTACGAGAGAACCAAGAATCGACAGACTTTATAACTAACATAATCACAAAAATAGTTGAGCTACTTATACCACATTTAGATAAATTTATGCCATTTTTAACAACATTGATCCCTAATCTACTAAGTAATGGATCAAAATAGTGACCCAATACTTACTAATTTAACAGTGGTCAATTGGAATGCCAATGGCCTAAAAACTCAACGATCAACATTCATAGAATTCCTGTCAAGATATAACATAGATGTCGCTTGTATCACAGAAACCCACTTTACTAACACGGAAACATTTAGAATTCCTGGGTACGAGGTGCATCGAAAGGACAGAGAGGCACTGATTGCGTCAGGCGGGGTTGCAATCGTAATCAAGAAGAAATTGAACCACCATCTTCTACATATGGGTGAAATTCAAAACATAGAAGCAATCACAATAAAACTGTTTATGAAGAATAATAGGTCTCTAATAATCACGGCTGCTTACAAACCGCCGAATAAACGGCTAATAGAAGAGGACATTAGAAAAGTATTCTACAGTAACGAGCCCACTCTTTTACTGGGAGATCTCAACTCAAAGAATACAATATGGGGCTGCCGGGTTAGCAATCCTGATGGAATTAAATTGCACAACATCCTGGCTAATCACAGTATACTGCTCTCCGCACCAACTGATTTCACCTACCATCCCTATAGAGTTGATCATCAACCTGACATCCTAGATGTAGTGCTGCATAAAAATCTCTGCGAACCGATTCTACAAACAGTAACTACAGAATTAGATTCTGATCACCTGCCCATAATCATCACCCTGTGTAATACCCCGGAAATAACCCCCCCTATACTTAAACTTGCCTACGGAAAAACGAACTGGGAAACATTTCAGTCAACTCTAGATCAACAGCTGACTATGACACTCGTTGAAACCCCTAGTGACCTAGATCATTTTGTTCATCATTATACGACTGCAATTCAAGAAAGCATAATTGACTCCACCACACCCTGGAATCACAGAAAAGCTCCTGATCACATCAGAACACCTGTACACATACTTGAGATGATCAAACTTAAAAATCGATACAGAAGAGACTGGCAGAGATCTCGCCTGCCGTATTTTAAAACTCTATACAACAGGCTTTGCCACTCAGTCAAACAAGAACTTGACTCTCTACGAATCTAGAGATATCGCTCCTACCTTGAAGAAATCCAACCTCAAGACCCTTCTATGTGGCTTTCCACGAAAAGATTACTACGGCAAAAGAATGTCATCTATCCCCTGACAGTCAATAACTCTACTTACACATCTGACATAGATAAAGCAAACATAATAGCTACACACCTAGAACAGGCATTTGCACCTAATGTAGACGAATACGATGAGCATATTGAACATCAAGTCAATGACGCGATCCAACACCTCCACCTACAAGAGAATACAACAATAGTCCCAGCAACACCCCAAGAACTCGAAACCTATATCAAACGATTACATAACCGTAAATCTCCAGGACCTGATCTAATAACAAACGAGATGTTAAAAAACCTAACCAAGAAGGCTGTCGTCTATGTAACTACCATTTGTAATGCCTCTCTTCGACTGGGATACTTCCCGAAGCAATGGAGAACCGCAATCATACTTCCTATCTATAAAACTGCCAAACCCAAGGATAGCCCAGACAACTACAGACCAATCAGCCTTCTATCATCGATATCTAAACTCCTTGAAAAAGTGATATTCACCAGACTCCAAGACGTATTGCAGGAAAAGGATATTATTCCTTCGCATCAATTCGGGTTTCGCTCCTCCCACTCAACCGCCCATCAACTGCTTCGGTTAAGCGAACTAATTGAAAAAGGTTTTGAAGAAAGGAAATACACTGCCGGTATCTTTGTTGATCTAGAGAAAGCGTTTGACAAGGTCTGGCACGAGGGGTTAATCTACAAAATGATTGTTTTAGACCTGCCGATCTACCTAATCAAAGTTATTCACTCCTTTTTGTCCAGCAGAACATTCAGAGTGCGAATTAATACAACAACCTCTACCAATAAACCTATAAAAGCCGGCGTACCCCAAGGGAGCATTTTGGGACCAACATTATTCAACCTGTATGTGCATGACTTACCTGTCCCTCCAAATTCAACACTTGCCATGTATGCTGACGACACGGCGATACTAACCCAGAACCACAGTGCTGAAACAGCTATACAGTGTGTCCAAGATAAGGAGGGCCAGTATGGGGATCTCGGTAATGGTAAGAGATACAAATTTGGTTAAATGGGAAGAAAGTTGCGCAATTAAAGGACTAAAAAAATGACGTTTAGAAATTCTTGATATGATTTTTCGTTTTTGAATTATCTCAAAAAACCAAATTTTTGGATTTTCTTTTTTATTTTTTTCTGGCGTTAATATGAAAGTTAGAGCGAAACTGATTAAACTTCTTTATAGCAACTTTTAGTGGACTTAATGATTACGTTATCAATTTTTTTATCCGACGTTTCGTCTTTGAGAAACCATCATCAACTTCATTTTTTTAAATACGGTCCTGGTTTTTTTATGCCAAATTTGCAAAGCCGTTGTTATTCTGAATTCAACAATGTGCCACATATTATGGTTTAATTACGTTTTGAGCTTTTTTCTAATCAATATCAGAAAATTTTTTAGATACGGACCTGCATTTCTCATAATTTTGTAAAAATAAGTTCATACAGTAAGTTTGGCCTGTTTACATGCTGTTAAAATATTAAAATGCACATCATAATGTCATAATTCTGCTACATCAATTTAATAACCCACCAATATCTATTAACAATAAACAAAAAGGAAATGAACAAAAGATAGACAGAAAGAATAACAAAACGAACATCGAAACCATTTAATAGGTATTAAATTTACAGAAGGTATTCCAAAAGGTTACCATCATTCTCTATGCATAAATAACATCTAACTGTAGAATCTAAAACAGTATTCCGCAATACTGGCGTTATACGTTGAAAGGCTTCAAGAACCAATCTTCTAAGTTCTTCTTCTATTTCAAAATGTTAAATACGTATTACATTGCTTCAAGGCTCGTTTTCTCATTCTTTCTGCCTATCTTTTGTTAATTTATTTGTTGTTTATCGTTAATAGTTATTGGTTGCTTATTAAATTAATGTATCAGAATTATGACATTATGATGTGCATTTTAATATTTTAACGGCATGTAAAAAGGCCTAACTTACTGTATGAACTTATTTTTACAAAATTATGAGAAATGCAGGTCCGTATCTAAAAAAATTTCTGATGATGATCAGAAAAGAGCTCGAAACGTAATTAAACCATAATATGTGGTACATTGTTGAATTCAGAGTAACAAGGGCTTTGCAAATTTGGCATAAAAAAATCAGGACCGTATTTAAAAAAATGAAGTTGATGATGGTTTCTCGAAGACGAAACGTCGGACAAAAAAATTGATAACGTAATCATTAAGTCCACTAAAAGTTGCTATAAAGAAGTTTAATCAGTTTCGCTCTAACTTTAATATTAACGCCAGAAAAAAATAAAAAAGAAAATCCAAAAATTCGGTTTTTTTGAGATAATTCAAAAACGAAAAATCATATCAAGAATTTCTAAACGTCATTTTGTTAGTCCTTTAATTGCGCAACTTTCTTCCCATTTAACCAAATTTGTATCTTTTACCATTACCGAGATCCCCATACTGGCCCTCCTTATCTTGGACACACTGTATATCACCTTCAGCAGTCCCTCAACTCCACATTGGAATGGTTACCACATGGAAGATAAAAATAAATCCACGCAAATCTCAAGCTAAAATATTCACTCTTAAAAGATTTGCGCAAATTCCAACACTCAAAATAGACAATATCGATATAACTTGGAACCCAAAGGACTCAGCCGTTAAGTACTTAGGCGTCTACCTGGACGCAAGACTTAACTGGGGGTTCCATATCAACCAAAAACTCAATGAATGCCACACCCGATTGGGTATGCTCTACCCCCTAATGAACCGAACTTCCCATCTCAGAACTGAATGCTCTGTTCTCATTTATACCGCAATCCTCCGGCCAATACTCACATATGCTTGCCCAGTATGGTGTACCACGTCCAAGACATCACTGAAGAAACTACAAGTGATCCAAAACAAAGTGCTTCGAATTGCTAGAAAGTGCCCGTGGTTTGTGCGTAACACTCAAGTTCATAATGAACTAGGAATTCCTCTAATAACTGAATTTATAACAAATCTCACTCAGAAGTTTTTCAAGAACATAGTGCTCTGTGACAGTGCTGTAAAACTTAAACTTGGACAAAAAGACATCCATACTCGCCTTAAACGGAAACTACCGCAGGACCTTATTTAATTTTTGCTCTGTTAGTTTGAAACTTGTTTTGTCTTAAAAACACACTTTTAGTCTGAAGTGTGACATGTTACTCATTTGAATATTATGTAGGTAGAAATAGTTTAAATTGCCCTGTATAACAAAGCTGTGCATTGCATCTTATTTTGCAGAACCAGCTATAACTAATAAAAAAAAAAAAAAAGTATCAAGTAGCAACACGTCATTTTTAAGTCATATAATTTTTAATAAGCAGACTATAAGTCAACAATGCAAAACTTGCAGTAAAGGAACTTGAAGATTTTGGTGTGTTTTGTGTGTTGTTTGATAAAAATTGACCAATTAATAATTATTTATTAATTATATTACTGCTTTAAATGATACTGGTTATTACAGGTAGACTACTAGTGGATACACATGGGTATCAAGACAGAGATCAGATAGTAACACATTAGTCATTAATAGCAAGTGCGCTAATTCTGATTTTTTTCCAAAAAGGGACATTCATTGGTAATATTTGTATCTTTGTAATTTTTATTATTTGTAAGGATTTAGGCAAACTAAAGTAAAGTTTTAGGGGATGGCATCGTGTTGTTTTGGAAACAGATGAAATCTACTTATTCAGTAAGCCAAGGACCAATTTACTAAACACTAATTTTCAACTGCGGTAGCAATTCTTTCAATTAGGAATAATTGACAAATGTTGCGTGAAGTGCATTTAAATTTTCTGTGTAGAATCAACATTGAAAGCAAATGGTGGTAAAGCTCAGTATTTACTGTAAATTTGTTAAGACGGGGACCGCTGCACTTTTTCCTATAACATGGCATCACCATAGAAACAACACTGTATTTTAAAATCTGTTAGACGTCATTCACAATTAAAATTAACCAATTATTTTCATATATATTGTTAGAAAACAACACTCATAAAGGTGTAATCAAATTTCACCTGGATGCGAAGTCAAATAACAGAAATATTAAATATATATATATATAATCAAGTCCCCCAAAAATACCCTTATAAAGAGTGTAGGGGTGTGAATAAAACAGTACATAGTCACAATCTATTGCATTTCACTTTTCACAAATTTTGTCCAGTCCTTTCTGTTTACGGCTATCTTCTTGGCTTCTGATGTTGTCTTTCCTTTTTTCATTAGGATTTTTCTTATTACGTCGTCCCAGGTCTCCCTCCCGAGAGCATGGCTTAATTGCCATGTCGGTTGAGCGCCGACCGGGTGCGTCCCCAGGTGGCGGATAGGGGAACGGCCACGACCCTTTACGGGAATGACTGGTCAGCAGCACAGCTGTCGCAGACCAACTCGCATACCGTAAACCACCAGTGTTTGATGCAACGACCCCTGAGTGGCCTTCGGCGCTCAGGGTAGTGTCAACCTGGGGCACGGGGAACTGGGCTTAACCGCCTGGTTTGTGTGGATGGGGCCCCACTATAAAAACCCCCCTAATCCCAAGGTACGGTGCGCGCCGAAGGGATGCATGGCCAGGAGGCAACCTGGTCCCTAGCGACCAACCTCGGGGCACCTGGCGCACCCCGTTGTATTTAGCCCTTCACGTATGCAGGGGGCTCCGTGCGTGTCGAAACCCTTTCCCCCATACTCGTGGGAACAATATGGATAACGAAGACATATTACCTAACCTTTCCAGCGGGGATGAAGAAGCCCTGTTGAAATCACCCAAATCAGATGTGGCTGAAAAAACCATAACTGAGGAGGGAACCACCGTCGATTTGGAGGCTGATACCCTAACCTCCAAAATCGAAAAGGTGTCACTGCAACGGCTTTCTGGAGCACAGAGACGGAAAGCCGCAATCGAGAGGGCCAAAGCTCTTGGCGAACCCATACGCCATAGGAGAAAGAACCCCAAGAAACCTAACACAAACCGTGACGAGAGCTCACACGCTCCCACCGGCAGTGTTAAGAAAGGTGAAACAGCTGGCGGCTCAGGCGTACCGGCTACTACACCTTCTAAGAAAGGAGAAATAGCTGGCGGCTCAGGCGTACCGGCTACTACACTTTCTAAAAAGAGGCAGAGGTCCGACGGGAGCACACCAAACTCCCAAACCGCGACAACTGCAAAAAAGTCCTGCACTGATGATAATGCAGTGAGGAAAGAAACCTTTAAGGAAGCCCTTAAAGGATTAAAAATGGCTATAGCTCCTCAGGACTTCCCAGAGACACGCCTGACGGAGGAACAAGCCGAAGAAATTCAGTCCGCACTGTTGGGACAAATCCAACCCGGAGGGGAAGGAACAGGACCACAGTTCAACAGCTGCTACTTTGAAAAAGGTGCAGTCATCCTCTCCTGCAAGAGCGAGGAAACGAAGTCATGGCTGACAACCACGACTCCAAACCTCCAGCTGTGGGAGGGAGCTAGGCTCAGAGTAGGACCAGCCAAGGAGATCCTGAATGCGGCCAAAGTACTTATGTGGGCTCCCAAACCCTTTAGTACCAAACCGCAGAAGGATATCCTTGATCTCCTTAAGACCCAGAACAAGGGGCTGAAGACAGAGGACTGGCGAGTCATCAACAGTGTATCGGAGCCTAAAGGCAGGACACTGATCATGTTGATCGACGAGGCATCCCTAACCACTCTCCGTAACCTGAACATGAAGCCATGTTTAGGCCTAGGCAGAGCAACATTCAGATGTTTATCTGTACCTACCCCTGACGGACAAGATGGCGCCAGCACCAGCAAGTGTCCTGAGGCTACTGCAAGTAAACCTCCAACACAGTAGGGGAGCCACGGCTGTATTATGCAGCCGGTTACAAACCGAGGACATTGATGTGGCCCTCATCCAAGAACCATGGATAGTAAGGGGCCAAATAATGGGACTCGGACAAGCCAGAGGTGAGTTAATATACGATAAATCCTCTGATATACCCAGGACATGTATTTATGTAAGAAGGGGGGTAAAATACATGGCTCTGTACAACTTATGTTTTAGGGATCTAACAACCATTAAACTGAAACAAATTAGGGAGGGCAACGAGAGGCAGGTAGTGATATCCTCCGTATACCTTCCCTACGATGCCATCAACCCTCCACCAAGCACAGAGTTGATGGAAACTGTAACGTTCTGCGAGGCCAACCGCCTCCAGTTCTTAGCAGGCTGCGATGCCAATGCGCACAACACTGCATGGGGCAGCACGGACACAAACCAGAGAGGAACCGATCTCCTGGAATATTTGGTAAGTAATAACTTACAAATACTTAACCGAGGTAGTGAGCCCACTTTTGTAACTCGACGTCGGCAAGAAGTCATTGACATAACTCTGTCCACGGCTGGACTGCAGGACAGAGTAATACAATGGCGCGTATCTAACGAACCATCACTGTCTGATCATAGACACATTGAGTACTTCCTGGCAGATTTTGAAAAGGCAACAATAACCTATCGAAATCCCAGGAAAACTGATTGGGCTGCATACAGGGAGGAACTTCTTAGCAAGTTATCCGATGTTAAAACCCATATCCATACGCCAGCAGACATTGAGGTAATTGTGGACCAAATGAATGACGCCATACTAACCTCATATGAAAACAACTGTCCATTGAGAAAGAGACAGACCAACAGGAAGGTCATATGGTGGAATGAACACCTGGCCAACCTGAGGAAAAGAGCACGAAAACTATTTAACAGAGCAAAAAGGAACGGAGAGTGGGGCCAACACGCCCAGGCTCTAACCGAATATAACAAAGCTCTGAGAAAAGCAAAAACAGACTCATGGAGGAGCTTCTGTGGGGACATTGAAGGCACCACAGAAACAGCACGCCTCCACAAAGTTCTGTCAAAAGACCCTTTAAATCCAGTCGGGAACATGCTAAAACCGACACAGGAATACACAACTAGTGAAAGGGAAACCCTGGAAATGCTAATTCAAGCACACTTTCCAGGAGCACTGATGGCTGATCAGGCTAACATAACATCACAGCCAGTCCCTAGCAACTTCTCAAAAAGGCCCGCGAGAGACGAGTGGAAGGTAGCTAGGGAAGTGATCAGTCACAGCAAGGTACAGTGGGCTGTAAAATCCTTCTCACCTTATAAATCACCCGGACCAGATGGAATCTTCCCCGCTCTACTGCAGCGGGGAATAGACCTTCTGGTACCGATCCTAATTAAGATCTTTCGCCTATGCCTAGCGGGAAACTACTTGCCACTGGCGTGGAGACCGATCAAGGTCGTCTTCATTCCCAAACCAGGGCGAGCATCGTACACCCTGCCAAAGGCATATAGACCGATTAGCCTAATGTCTTTCTGTCTAAAGACTATGGAAAAACTGGTAGACAGGCACATACGAGATGGGGTCTTGAAAGACAATCCCATACATCGTAGCCAATATGCATATCAACCAGGAAAATCATGTGAATCGGCACTTCACAACCTACTCAGTAGGGTAGAAATGTCGATAACCAACAAGGAAGTAGCCCTAGCTGCTTTCCTGGACATAGAGGGAGCATTTGATAATACCTCCTTCGAATCAATAATGACTGCAACCCTAAGACATGGCGTGGACGACATCACAAACAGATGGATAAAAACCATGTTAGAGGGACGCCAGATACAGGCCGATTTGGGAGAAGAATCCCTCAAGGCACGTGCTGTCAGAGGTTGTCCACAAGGGGGTGTACTATCCCCACTACTGTGGAACATGGTAGTGAACGATCTCCTGCAGACACTCAATGACGAAGGGTTCTACACCCAAGGTTATGCAGATGACATAGTCATTCTCATAAGGGGCAAGTATCCAACCATCATTGCAGCTCTCATGCAAAGGGCACTGAACATCACTCAGGCATGGTGCAATAGGGAAAACCTCAAGGTAAACCCTAGCAAAACATCTATAATACCTTTCACTAAGAAAAGAAATGTAGAGGCCTTCAACAACCTTACAATCTTTGGTGAAAGAATTCAGGTTAGCCAGGAAGTTAAATATCTGGGTATTACCCTAGATGCAAAACTAAACTGGAATGCACACCTAGACAAAATAGCAAACAAAGCAAAAATGGCCCTCATGATGGGTAGACGCATGTTTGGTAAAACATGGGGACTGAAACCAATGATGGTTCATTGGTACTACATAACAGTAGTCAGACCCGTGATATCCTATGGCACCTTGGTATGGTGGCCAAAGGTAGAACAAAAAACAGCAATTAAAAAACTATCCAGGATACAGAGACTGGCCTGTTTGTGCATCTGTGGAGTTATGAATAGCACTCCAACAGCATCTATGGAAGCTCTCTTGGGACTAACACCTCTAGACATATATCTAAAAGGGGAAGCCCAGATTGGAGCATACAGAATGAAAACCACCGGAAACTGGAACACCAACCAGGAACGGTGCGGACACAAACGGATACAGGAAGTGGGCGAAGGTAACCCCATCTTAAAAATGGGCTCAGACTACAGCCTTCCAGAGTATTCCTTTGACAAACCTTTCACTGTGAGGTACGATCGCAATGACTGGACCCAAGAAACCTCAACCCACCTGCCAAATGGGCTAGTCTGGTACACAGATGGATCCCGAACAGCAGAGGGCACGGGTGCTGGAATACATGGCGTAAGACCAAAAGAGGACATTAGTGTATCTCTTGGGACCAAAGCCACAGTCTTTCAAGCTGAAATCTTTGCTATAATGCAATGCGTCCAGGAAAATGCAAAACGCGGGTATTCCCAACAACGCATAAGCATACTTTCTGACAGTCAAGCGGCACTGAAAGCGCTTGAATCACCTCGTGTAAGCTCTGTGCTAACAAGAGAATGCTTAAATCACCTGACACTCCTAGCTGAAAAGAACACTGTTCAGCTCATTTGGGTGCCAGGGCACACAGGGATAGAGGGAAACGAAGCGGCAGACGCCCTCGCAAAAGCTGGTGCATCTACCCCATTTATAGGCCCAGAACCTGTATTTGGTATACCCAAACAAAGCATCCGAACAGCGATAGAAAAATGGACCGTTAGACAACACGCTTCTCGCTGGGATGCCACACAGGGACAAACACTGGGGAAGGAAATAATTAGAACGCCTTCTCGCAGACTAACAACCGATGTACTCCATCTAGGACGAACTCAGATCAGACGGCTGGTAGGACTAGTCACAGGACACTGCCACCTGAGAAAACACCTACACAAAATAGGCATATACAGAGGGGACATACTCTGTAGATTATGTCAGGAAGAGGAGGAGACAGCCTCACACATAATCTTCGACTGTCCAGCGTTACTCCGCAAAAGACAGCAACTTTTCGGGGGAACTCCACACGGAGCAGCTCTCACACACGAGCACCTCGTAAAACACCTCCTACAACTCGTTGAAGGTGCAGATCTATTTTAATAGGGTCAGGGGGGGCACAAAAGACCACAGAGTCGAAGTGCAAAACTGGGCTCACTACTAACCCATCTAAATCCCTGCTTTTAATCAATCAATCAATCAATCAATCAAAGGTCACAAAAGGTCACCAAAGGTCACCCCAAAGGTCACCAAAAGTCACCCCAAAGGTCACCAAAGGTCACCCCAAAGGTCACCAAAGGTCACCAAAGGTCACCAAAGGTCACCCCAAAGGTCACCAAAGGTCACCCCAAAGGTCACCAAAGGTCACCCCAAAGGTCACCAAAGGTCACCAAAAATCACCAAATGTCACCAAAGGTCACCCCAAAGGTCACCAAAGGTCACCCCAAAGGTCACCAAAGGTCACCCCAAAGGTAACCAAAGGTCACCAAAGGTCACCCCAAAGGTCACCAAAGGTCACCCCAAAGGTCACCAAAGGTCACCAAAGGTCACCAAAGGTCACCAAAGGTCACCCCAAAGGTCACCAAAGGTCACCAAAGGTCACCAAAGGTCACCAAAGGTCACCCCAAAGGTCACCAAAGGTCACCAAAGGTCACCAAAGGTCACCAAAAGTCACAAAGGTCACCAAAGGTCACCCCAAACGTCACCAAAGGTCACCAAAGGTCACCAAAGGTCACCAAAGGTCACCCCAAAGTTCACCAAAGGTCACCAAAGGTCACCCCAAAGGTCACCAAAGGTCGCCAAAGGTCACCAAAGGTCACAAAAGGTCACCCCAAAGGTCACCAAAGGTCACCCCAAAGGTCACCAAAGGTCACCCCAAAGGTCACCAAAGGTCACCAAAGGTCACCAAAGGTCACCAAAGGTCAACAAAGGTCACCCCAAAGGTCACCAAAGGTCACCCCAAAGGTCACCAATGGTCACCCCAAAGGTCACCAAAGGTCACCAAAGGTCACCAAAGGTCACCAAAGGTCACCAAAGGTCACCCCAAAGGTCACCAAAGGTCACCCCAAAGGTCACCAAAGGTCACCCCAAAGGTCACCAAAGGTCACCAAAGGTCACAAAAGGTCACCCCAAAGGTCACCAAAAGTCACCCCAAAGGTCACCAAAGGTCACCCCAAAGGTCACCAAAGGTCACCAAAGGTCACCCCAAAGGTCACCAAAGGTCACCCCAAAGGTCACCAAAGGCCACCAAAGGTCACCAAAGGTCACCAAAGGTCACCCCAAAGGTCACCAAAGGTCACCAAACGTCACCAAAGGTCACCAATGGTCACCCCAAAGGTCACCAAAGGTCACCAAAGGTCACCCCAAAGGTCACCAAAGGTCACCAAAGGTCACCCCAAAGGTCACCAAAGGTCACCAAACGTCACCAAAGGTCACCAAAGGTCACCCCAAAGGTCACCAAAGGTCACCAAAGGTCACCAAAGGTCACCCCAAAGGTCACCAAAGGTCACCAAAGGTTACCCCAAAGGTCACCAAAGGTCACCAAAGGTCACCAAAGGTCACCAAAGGTCACCCCAAAGGTCACCAAAGGTCGCCCCAAAGGTCACCAAAGGTCACCCCAAAGGTCACCAAAGGTCACCAAAGGTCACCAAAGGTCACCAAAGGTCACCAAAGGTCACACCAAAGGTCACCAAAGGTCACCCCAAAGGTCACCAAAGGTCACCAAAGGTCACCAAAGGTCACCAAAGGTCACCCCAAAGGTCACCAAAGGTCACCAAAGGTCACCAAAGGTCACCTTAGGTCACCAAAGGTCACCAAAGGTCACCAAAGGTCACCCCAAAGGTCACCAAAGGTCACCAAAGGTCACCAAAGGTCACCCCAAAGGTCACCAAAGGTCACCCCAAAGGTCACCAAAGGTCACCAAAGGTCACCAAAGGTCACCCCAAAGGTCACCAAAGGTCACCAAAGGTCACCCCAAAGGTCACCAAAGGTCACCAAAGGTCACCAAAGGTCACCCCAAAGGTCACCAAAGGTCACCCAAAAGGTCACCAAAGGTCACCCCAAAGGTCACCAAAGGTCACCAAAGGTCACCAAAGGTCACCAAAGGTCACCAAAGGTCACCCCAAAGGTCACCAAAGGTCACCCCAAAGGTCACCAAAGGTCACCCCAAAGGTCACCAAAGGTCATCAAAGGACACCAAAGGTCACCAAAGGTCACCAAAGGTCACCCCAAAGGTCACCAAAGGTTACCCCAAAGGTCACCAAAGGTCACCCCAAAGGTCACCAAAGGTCACCAAAGGTCACCTAAGGTCACCAAAGGTCACCCCAAAGGTCACCAAAGGTCACCCCAAACGTCACCAAAGGTCACCAAAGGTCACCAAAGGTCACCCCAAAGGTCACCAAAGGTTACCCCAAAGGTCACCAAAGGTCACCCCAAAGGTCACCAAAGGTCACCAAAGGTCACCTAAGGTCACCAAAGGTCACCCCAAAGGTCACCAAAGGTCACCCCAAACGTCACCAAAGGTCACCAAAGGTCACCAAAGGTCACCAAAGGTCACCCCAAAAGTCACCAAAGGTCACCAAAGGTCACCCCAAAGGTCACCAAAGGTCACCAAAGGTCACCCCAAAGGTCACCAAAGGTCACCAAAGGTCACCAAAGGTCACCAAAGGTCACCCCAAAGGTCACCAAAGGTCACCCCAAAGGTCACCAAAGGTCACCAAAGGTCACCAAAGGTCACCAAAGGTCACCCCACAGGTCACCAAAGGTCACCAAAGGTCACCCCAAAGGTCACCAAAGGTCACCAAAGGTCACCAAAGGTCACCGCAAAGGTCACCAAAGGTCACCCTAAAGGTCACCAAAGGTCACCCCAAAGGTCACCAAAGGTCACCAAAGGTCACCAAAGGTCACCAAAGGTCACCAAAGGTCACCCCAAAGGTCACCAAAGGTCACCCCAAAGGTCACCAAAGGTCACCCCAAAGGTCACCAAAGGTCACCAAAAATCACCAAAGGTCACCAAAGGTCACCCCAAAGGTCACCAAAGGTCACCCCAAAGGTCACCAAAGGTCACCCCAAAGGTCACCCCAAAGGTAACCAAAGGTCACCAAAGGTCACCCCAAAGGTCACCAAAGGTCACCCTAAAGGTCACCAAAGGTCACCAAAGATCACCAAAGGTCACCAAAGGTCACCAAAGGACACCAAAGGTCACCAAAGGTCACCCCAAAGGTCACCAAAGGTCACTAAAGGTCACCAAAGGTCACCAAAGGTCACCCCAAAGGTCACCAAAGGTCACCCCAAAGGTCACCAAAGGTCACCAAAGGTCACCCCAAAGGTCACCAAAGGTCACCAAAAGTCACCTAAGGTCACCCCAAAGGTCACCAATGGTCACCCCAAAGGTCACCAAAGGTCACCAAAGGTCACCAAAGGTCACCAAAGGTCACCAAAGGTCACCAAAGGTCACCCCAAAGGTCTCCAAAGGTCACCCCAAAGGTCACCAAAGGTCACCCCAAAGGTCACCAAAGGTCACCCCAAAGGTCACCAAAGGTCACCAAAGGTCACCAAAGGTCACCCCAAAAGTCACCAAAAGTCACCCAAAAGGTCACCAAAGGTCACCCCAAAGGTCACCAGAGGTCACCAAAGGTCACCCCAAAGGTCACCAAAGGTCACCCCAAAGGTCACCAAAGGCCACCAAAGGTCACCAAAGGTCACCAAAGGTCACCCCAAAGGTCACCAAAGGTCACCAAACGTCACCAAAGGTCACCAAAGGTCACCCTAAAGGTCACCAAAGTTCACCAAAGGTCACCCCAAAGGTCACCAAAGGTCACCAAAGGTTACCCCAAAGGTCACCAAAGGTCACCAAACGTCACCAAAGGTCACCAAAGGTCACCCCAAAGGTCACCAAAGGTCACCAAAGGTCACCAAAGGTCACCCCAAAGGTCACCAAAGGTCACCAAAGGTTACCCCAAAGGTCACCAAAGGTCACCAAAGGTCACCAAAGGTCACCAAAGGTCACCAAAGGTCACCCCAAAGGTCACCAAAGGTCACCCCAAAGGTCACCAAAGGTCACCCCAAAGGTCACCAAAGGTCACCAAAGGTCACCAAAGGTCACCAAAGGTCACCAAAGGTCATCAAAGGTCACCAAAGGTCACCCCAAAGGTCACCAAAGGTCACCAAAGGTCACCAAAGGTCACCAAAGGTCACCCCAAAGGTCACCAAAGGTCACCCCAAACGTCACCAAAGGTCACTCCAAAGGTCACCAAAGGTCACCCCAAAGGTCACCAAAGGTCACCAAAAGTCACCAATCGTCACCAAAGGTCACCAAAGGTCACCAAAGGTCACCAAAGGTCACCAAAGGTCACCCCAAAGGTCACCAAAGGTCACCCCAAAGGTCACCAAAGGTCACCCCAAAGGTCACCAAAGGTCACCAAAGGACACCAAAGGTCACCAAAGGTCACCCCAAAGGTCACTAAAGGTCACCATAAAGGTCACCAAAGGTCACCCCAAAGGTCACCAAAGGTCACCAAAGGTCACCAAAGGTCACCAAATGTCACCAAAGGTCACCCCAAAGGTCACCAAAGGTCACCCCAAAGTTCACCAAAGGTCACCCCAAAGGTCACCAAAGGTCACCAAAGGTCACCAAAGGTCACCAAAGGTCACCCCAAAGGTCACCAAAGGTCACCCCAAAGGTCACCAAAGGTCACCCCAAAGGTCACCAAAGGTCACCCCAAAGGTCACCAAAGGTCACCAAAGGTCACCCCAAAGGTCACCAAAGGTCACCCCAAAGGTCACCAAAGGTCACCAAAGGTCACCAAAGGTCACCAAAGGTCACCCCAAAGGTCACCAAAGGTCACCAAAGGTCACCAAAGGTCACCCCAAAGGTCACCAAAGGTCACCCCAATGGTCACCAAAGGTCACCAAAGGTCACCCCAAAGGTCACCAAAGGTCACCAAAGGTCACCAAAGGTCACCCCAAAGGTCACCAAAGGTCACCCCAAAGGTCACCAAAGGTCACCAAAGGTCACCAAAGGTCACCAAAGGTCACCACAAAGGTCACCAAAGGTCACCAAAGGTCACCCCAAAGGTCACCAAAGGTCACCAAATGTCACCAAAGGTCACCAAAGGTCACCCCAAAGGTCACCAAAAGTCACCCCAAAGGTCACCAAAGGTCACCCCAAAGGTCACCAAAGGTCACCAAAGGTCACCAAAGGTCACCAAAGGTCACCCCAAAGGTCACCAAAGGTCACCCCAAAGGTCACCAAAGGTCACCAAAGGTCAGCAAAGGTCACCAAAGGTCACCAAAGGTCACCCCAAAGGTCACCAAAGGTCACCCCAAAGGTCACCAAAGGTCACCCCTAAGGTCACCAAAGGTCACCAAAGGTCACCAAAGGTCACCAAAGGTCACCAAAGGTCACCCCAAAGGTCACCAAAGGTCACCCCAAAGGTCACCAAAGGTCACCCCAAAGGTCACCCCAAAGGTCACCAAAGGTCACCCCAAAGGTCACCAAATGTCACCAAAGGTCACCCCAAAGGTCACCAAAGGTCACCAAAGGTCACCAAAGGTCACCAAAGGTCATCCCAAAGGTCACCAAAAGGCACCCCAAAGGTCACCAAAGGTCACCAAAGGTCACCAAAGGTCACCAAAGGTCACCCCAAAGGTCACCAAAGGTCACCAAAGGTCACCCCAAAGGTCACCAAAGGTCACAGAAGGTCACCAAAGGTCACCGCAAAGGTCACCAAAGGTCACCCTAAAGGTCACCAAAGGTCACCCCAAAGGTCACCAAAGGTCACCAAAGGTCACCAAAGGTCACCAAAGGTCACCCCAAAGGTCACCAAAGGTCACCCCAAAGGTCACCAAAGGTCACCAAAGGTCACCAAAGGTCACCCTAAAGGTCACTAAAGGTCACCAAAGGTCACCAAAGGTCACCAAAGGTCACCCCAAAGGTCACCAAAGGTCACCAAAGGTCACCCCAAAGGTCACCAAAGGTCACCAAAGGTCACCAAAGGTCACCAAAAGTCACCAAAGGTCACCCCAAAGGTCACCAAAGGTCACCAAAGGTCACCAAAGGTCACCAAAAGTCACCCCAAAGGTCATCAAAGGTCACCAAAGGTCACCAAAGGTCACCAAAGGTCACCCCAAAGGTCACCAAAAGTCACCAAAGGTCACCCCAAAGGTCACCAAAGGTCACCAAAGGTCACCAAAAGTCACCCCAAAGGTCACCAAAGTTCACCAAAGGTCACCAAAGGTCACCAAAGGTCACCCCAAAGGTCACCAAAGGTCACCCTAAAGGTCACCAAAGGTCACCCCAAAGGTCACCCCAAAGGTCACCAAAGGTCACCAAAGGTCACCAAAGGTCACCAAAGGTCACCAAAGGTCACCCCAAAGGTCACCAAAGGTCACCCCAAAGATCACCAAAGGTCAACCCCAAAGGTCACCAAAGGTCACCCCAAAGGTCACCAGAGGTCACCAAAGGTCACCAAAGGTCACCAAAGGTCACCAAAGGTCACCCCAAAGGTCACCAAAGGTCACCCCAAAGGTCACCAAAGGTCACCCCAAAAGTCACCAAAGGTCACCAAAGGTCACCAAAAGTCACCAAAGGTCACCAAAGGTCACCCCAAAGGTCCCCAAAGGTCACCAAAGGTCACCAAAGGTCACCAAAGGTCACCCCAAAGGTCACCAAAGGTCACCAAAGGTCACCCCAAAGGTCACCAAAGGTCACCAAAGGTCACCAAAGGTCACCAAAGGTCACCCCAAAGGTCACCAAAGGTCACCCCAAAGGTCACCAAAGGTCACCAAAGGTCACCAAAGGTCACCAAAGGTCACCCCAAAGGTCACCAAAGGTCACCAAAGGTCACCCCAAAGGTCACCAAAGGTCACCAAAGGTCACCAAAGGTCACCAAAGGTCACCAAAGGTCACCAAAGGTCACCCCAAAAGTCACCAAAGGTCACCCCAAAGGTCACCAAAGGTCACCCCAAAGGTCACCAAAGGTCACCAAAGGTCAGCAAAGGTCACCAAAGGTCACCAAAGGTCACCCCAAAGGTCACCAAAGGTCACCCCAAAGGTCACCAAAGGTCACCCCTAAGGTCACCAAAGGTCACCAAAGGTCACCAAAGGTCACCCCAAAGGTCACCAAAGGTCACCCCAAAGGTCACCAAAGGTCACCCCAAAGGTCACCCCAAAGGTCACCAAAGGTCACCCCAAAGGTCACCAAATGTCACCAAAGGTCACCCCAAAGGTCACCAAAGGTCACCAAAGGTCACCAAAGGTCACCCCAAAGGTCACCAAAGGTCACCCCAAAGGTCACCAAAGGTCACCCCAAAGGTCACCCCAAAGGTCACCAAAGGTCACCCCAAAGGTCACCAAATGTCACCAAAGGTCACCCCAAAGGTCACCAAAGGTCACCAAAGGTCACCAAAGGTCACCAAAGGTCATCCCAAAGGTCACCAAAAGGCACCCCAAAGGTCACCAAAGGTCACCAAAGGTCACCAAAGGTCACCAAAGGTCACCCCAAAGGTCACCAAAGGTCACCAAAGGTCACCCCAAAGGTCACCAAAGGTCACAGAAGGTCACCAAAGGTCACCGCAAAGGTCACCAAAGGTCACCCTAAAGGTCACCAAAGGTCACCCCAAAGGTCACCAAAGGTCACCAAAGGTCACCAAAGGTCACCAAAGGTCACCCCAAAGGTCACCAAAGGTCACCCCAAAGGTCACCAAAGGTCACCAAAGGTCACCAAAGGTCACCCTAAAGGTCACTAAAGGTCACCAAAGGTCACCAAAGGTCACCAAATGTCACCCCAAAGGTCACCAAAGGTCACCAAAGGTCACCCCAAAGGTCACCAAAGGTCACCAAAGGTCACCAAAGGTCACCAAAAGTCACCAAAGGTCACCCCAAAGGTCACCAAAAGTCACCAAAGGTCACCCCAAAGGTCACCAAAGGTCACCAAAGGTCACCAAAGGTCACCAAAAGTCACCCCAAAGGTCATCAAAGGTCACCAAAGGTCACCAAAGGTCACCAAAGGTCACCCCAAAGGTCACCAAAAGTCATCAAAGGTCACCCCAAAGATCACCAAAGGTCACCCCAAAGGTCACCAAAGGTCACCCCAAAGGTCACCAAAGGTCACCAAAGGTCACCAAAGGTCACCAAAAGTCACCAAAGGTCACCCCAAAGGTCACCAAAAGTCACCAAAGGTCACCCCAAAGGTCACCAAAGGTCACCAAAGGTCACCAAAGGTCACCAAAGGTCACCCCAAAGGTCACCAAAGGTCACCAAAGGTCACCCCAAAGGTCACCAAAGGTCACCAAAGGTCACCAAAGGTCACCAAAGGTCACCAAAGGTCACCAAAGGTCACCCCAAAAGTCACCAAAGGTCACCCCAAAGGTCACCAAAGGTCACCCCAAAGGTCACCAAAGGTCACCAAAGGTCAGCAAAGGTCACCAAAGGTCACCAAAGGTCACCCCAAAGGTCACCAAAGGTCACCCCAAAGGTCACCAAAGGTCACCCCTAAGGTCACCAAAGGTCACCAAAGGTCACCAAAGGTCACCAAAGGTCACCAAAGGTCACCCCAAAGGTCACCAAAGGTCACCCCAAAGGTCACCAAAGGTCACCCCAAAGGTCACCCCAAAGGTCACCAAAGGTCACCCCAAAGGTCACCAAATGTCACCAAAGGTCACCCCAAAGGTCACCAAAGGTCACCAAAGGTCACCAAAGGTCACCAAAGGTCATCCCAAAGGTCACCAAAAGGCACCCCAAAGGTCACCAAAGGTCACCAAAGGTCACCAAAGGTCACCAAAGGTCACCCCAAAGGTCACCAAAGGTCACCAAAGGTCACCCCAAAGGTCACCAAAGGTCACAGAAGGTCACCAAAGGTCACCGCAAAGGTCACCAAAGGTCACCCTAAAGGTCACCAAAGGTCACCCCAAAGGTCACCAAAGGTCACCAAAGGTCACCAAAGGTCACCAAAGGTCACCCCAAAGGTCACCAAAGGTCACCCCAAAGGTCACCAAAGGTCACCAAAGGTCACCAAAGGTCACCCTAAAGGTCACTAAAGGTCACCAAAGGTCACCAAAGGTCACCAAAGGTCACCCCAAAGGTCACCAAAGGTCACCAAAGGTCACCCCAAAGGTCACCAAAGGTCACCAAAGGTCACCAAAGGTCACCAAAAGTCACCAAAGGTCACCCCAAAGGTCACCAAAAGTCACCAAAGGTCACCCCAAAGGTCACCAAAGGTCACCAAAGGTCACCAAAGGTCACCAAAAGTCACCCCAAAGGTCATCAAAGGTCACCAAAGGTCACCAAAGGTCACCATAGGTCACCCCAAAGGTCACCAAAAGTCATCAAAGGTCACCCCAAAGGTCACCAAAGGTCACCAAAGGTCACCAAAAGTCACCCCAAAGGTCACCAAAGGTCACCAAAGGTCACCAAAGGTCACCAAAGGTCACCAAAGGTCACCCCAAAGGTCACCAAAGGTCACCCCAAAGATCACCAAAGGTCACCCCAAAGGTCACCAAAGGTCACCCCAAAGGTCACCAAAGGTCACCAAAGGTCACCAAAGGTCACCAAAAGTCACCAAAGGTCACCCCAAAGGTCACCAAAAGTCACCAAAGGTCACCCCAAAGGTCACCAAAGGTCACCAAAGGTCACCAAAGGTCACCAAAAGTCACCCCAAAGGTCATCAAAGGTCACCAAAGGTCACCAAAGGTCACCAAAGGTCACCCCAAAGGTCACCAAGTCACCAAAGGTCACCCCAAAGGTCACCAAAGGTCACCAAAGGTCACCAAAAGTCACCCCAAAGGTCACCAAAGTTCACCAAAGGTCACCAAAGGTCACCAAAGGTCACCCCAAAGGTCACCAAAGGTCACCCTAAAGGTCACCAAAGGTCACCCCAAAGGTCACCCCAAAGGTCACCAAAGGTCACCAAAGGTCACCAAAGGTCACCAAAGGTCACCAAAGGTCACCCCAAAGGTCACCAAAGGTCACCCCAAAGATCACCAAAGGTCAACCCCAAAGGTCACCAAAGGTCACCCCAAAGGTCACCAGAGGTCACCAAAGGTCACCAAAGGTCACCAAAGGTCACCAAAGGTCACCCCAAAGGTCACCAAAGGTCACCCCAAAGGTCACCAAAGGTCACCCCAAAAGTCACCAAAGGTCACCAAAGGTCACCAAAAGTCACCAAAGGTCACCAAAGGTCACCCCAAAGGTCCCCAAAGGTCACCAAAGGTCACCAAAGGTCACCAAAGGTCACCCCAAAGGTCACCAAAGGTCACCAAAGGTCACCCCAAAGGTCACCAAAGGTCACCAAAGGTCACCAAAGGTCACCAAAGGTCACCCCAAAGGTCACCAAAGGTCACCCCAAAGGTCACCAAAGGTCACCAAAGGTCACCAAAGGTCACCAAAGGTCACCCCAAAGGTCACCAAAGGTCACCAAAGGTCACCCCAAAGGTCACCAAAGGTCACCAAAGGTCACCCCAAAGGTCACCAAAGGTCACCCCAAAGGTCACCAAAGGTCACCAAAGGTCAGCAAAGGTCACCAAAGGTCACCAAAGGTCTCCCCAAAGGTCACCAAAGGTCACCCCAAAGGTCACCAAAGGTCACCCCTAAGGTCACCAAAGGTCACCAAAGGTCACCAAAGGTCACCAAAGGTCACCAAAGGTCACCCCAAAGGTCACCAAAGGTCACCCCAAAGGTCACCAAAGGTCACCCCAAAGGTCACCCCAAAGGTCACCAAAGGTCACCCCAAAGGTCACCAAATGTCACCAAAGGTCACCCCAAAGGTCACCAAAGGTCACCAAAGGTCACCAAAGGTCACCAAAGGTCATCCCAAAGGTCACCAAAAGGCACCCCAAAGGTCACCAAAGGTCACCAAAGGTCACCAAAGGTCACCAAAGGTCACCCCAAAGGTCACCAAAGGTCACCAAAGGTCACCAAAGGTCACCCCAAAGGTCACCAAAGGTCACCCCAAAGGTCACCAAAGGTCACCAAAGGTCACCAAAGGTCACCAAAATTCACCAAAGGTCACCCTAAAGGTCACTAAAGGTCACCAAAGGTCACCAAAGGTCACCAAAGGTCACCCCAAAGGTCACCAAAGGTCACCAAAGGTCACCCCAAAGGTCACCAAAGGTCACCAAAGGTCACCAAAGGTCACCAAAAGTCACCAAAGGTCACCAAAGGTCACCAAAGGTCACCCCAAAGGTCACCAAAGGTCACCAAAGGTCACCAAAGGTCACCAAAAGTCACCCCAAAGGTCATCAAAGGTCACCAAAGGTCACCAAAGGTCACCAAAGGTCACCCCAAAGGTCACCAAAAGTCATCAAAGGTCACCCCAAAGGTCACCAAAGGTCACCAAAGGTCACCAAAAGTCACCCCAAAGGTCACCAAAGTTCACCAAAGGTCACCAAAGGTCACCAAAGGTCACCCCAAAGGTCACCAAAGGTCACCCTAAAGGTCACCAAAGGTCACCCCAAAGGTCACCCCAAAGGTCACCAAAGGTCACCAAAGGTCACCAAAGGTCACCAAAGGTCACCAAAGGTCACCCCAAAGGTCACCAAAGGTCACCCCAAAGATCACCAAAGGTCAACCCCAAAGGTCACCAAAGGTCACCCCAAAGGTCACCAGAGGTCACCAAAGGTCACCAAAGGTCACCAAAGGTCACCAAAGGTCACCCCAAAGGTCACCAAAGGTCACCCCAAAGGTCACCAAAGGTCACCCCAAAAGTCACCAAAGGTCACCAAAGGTCACCAAAAGTCACCAAAGGTCACCAAAGGTCACCCCAAAGGTCCCCAAAGGTCACCAAAGGTCACCAAAGGTCACCAAAGGTCACCCCAAAGGTCACCAAAGGTCACCAAAGGTCACCCCAAAGGTCACCAAAGGTCACCAAAGGTCACCAAAGGTCACCAAAGGTCACCCCAAAGGTCACCAAAGGTCACCCCAAAGGTCACCAAAGGTCACCAAAGGTCACCAAAGGTCACCAAAGGTCACCCCAAAGGTCACCAAAGGTCACCAAAGGTCACCCCAAAGATCACCAAAGGTCACCAAAGGTCACCAAAGGTCACCAAAGGTCACCAAAGGTCACCCCAAAGGTCACCAAAGGTCACCCCAAAGGTCACCAAAGGTCACGCCAAAGGTCACCAAAGGTCACCAAAGGTCAGCAAAGGTCACCAAAGGTCACCAAAGGTCACCCCAAAGGTCACCAAAGGTCACCCCAAAGGTCACCAAAGGTCACCCCTAAGGTCACCAAAGGTCACCAAAGGTCACCAAAGGTCACCAAAGGTCACCAAAGGTCACCCCAAAGGTCACCAAAGGTCACCCCAAAGGTCACCAAAGGTCACCCCAAAGGTCACCCCAAAGGTCACCAAAGGTCACCCCAAAGGTCACCAAATGTCACCAAAGGTCACCCCAAAGGTCACCAAAGGTCACCAAAGGTCACCAAAGGTCACCAAAGGTCATCCCAAAGGTCACCAAAAGGCACCCCAAAGGTCACCAAAGGTCACCAAAGGTCACCAAAGGTCACCAAAGGTCACCCCAAAGGTCACCAAAGGTCACCAAAGGTCACCCCAAAGGTCACCAAAGGTCACCAAAGGTCACCAAAGGTCACCGCAAAGGTCACCAAAGGTCACCCTAAAGGTCACCAAAGGTCACCCCAAAGGTCACCAAAGGTCACCAAAGGTCACCAAAGGTCACCCCAAAGGTCACCAAAGGTCACCCCACAGGTCACCAAAGGTCACCCCAAAGGTCACCAAAGGTCACCAAAGGTCACCAAAGGTCACCAAAGGTCACCCCAAAGGTCACCAAAGGTCACCCCAAAGGTCACCAAAGGTCACCCCAAAGGTCACCAAAGGTCACCAAAGGTCACCAAAGGTCACCCTAAAGGTCACTAAAGGTCACCAAAGGTCACCAAAGGTCACCAAAGGTCACCCCAAAGGTCACCAAAGGTCACCAAAGGTCACCCCAAAGGTCACCCCAAAGGTCACCAAAGGTCACCAAAGGTCACCAAAGGTCACCAAAAGTCACCCCAAAGGTCATCAAAGGTCACCAAAGGTCACCCCTAAGGTCACCAAAGGTCACCAAAGGTCACCAAAGGTCACCCCAAAGGTCACCAAAGGTCACCCCAAAGGTCACCAAAGGTCACCCCAAAGGTCACCAAAGGTCACCAAAGGTCACCAATGGTCACCAAAGGTCACCAAAGATTACCAAGGGTCACCCCAAAGGTTACCAAAGGTCACCCCAAAGGTCACCAAAGGTCACCCCAAAGGTCACCAAAGGTCACCAAAGGTCACCAAAGGTCACAAAAGGTCACCAAAGGTCACCCCAAAGGTCACCAAAAGTCACCCCAAAGGTCACCAAAGGTCACCCCAAAGGTCACCAAAGGTCACCAAAGGTCACCAAAGGTCACCCCAAAGGCCACCAAAGGTCACCAAAGGTCACCCCAAAGGACACCAAAGGTCACCAAAAATCACCAAATGTCACCAAAGGTCACCCCAAAGGTCACCAAAGGTCACCCCAAAGGTCACCAAAGGTCACCCCAAAGGTAACCAAAGGTCACCAAAGGTCACCCCAAAGGTCTCCAAAGGTCACCCCAAAGGTCACCAAAGGTCACCAAAGGTCACCAAAGGTCACCAAAGGTCACCCCAAAGGTCACCAAAGGTCACCAAAGGTCACCAAAGGTCACCAAAGGTCACCCCAAAGGTCACCAAAGGTCACCCCAAAGGTCACCAAAGGTCACCAAAGGTCACCAAAGGTCACCAAAGGTCACAAAGGTCACCAAAGGTCACCCCAAACGTCACCAAAGGTCACCAAAGGTCACCAAAGGTCACCAAAGGTCACCCCAAAGTTCACCAAAGGTCACCAAAGGTCACCCCAAAGGTCACCAAAGGTCGCCAAAGGTCACCAAAGGTCACAAAAGGTCACCCCAAAGGTCACCAAAGGTCACCCCAAAGGTCACCAAAGGTCACCCCAAAGGTCACCAAAGGTCACCAAAGGTCACCAAAGGTCACCAAAGGTCAACAAAGGTCACCCCAAAGGTCACCAAAGGTCACCCCAAAGGTCACCAATGGTCACCCCAAAGGTCACCAAAGGTCACCAAAGGTCACCAAAGGTCACCAAAGGTCACCAAAGGTCACCCCAAAGGTCACCAAAGGTCACCCCAAAGGTCACCAAAGGTCACCCCAAAGGTCACCAAAGGTCACCAAAGGTCACAAAAGGTCACCCCAAAGGTCACCAAAAGTCACCCCAAAGGTCACCAAAGGTCACCCCAAAGGTCACCAAAGGTCACCAAAGGTCACCCCAAAGGTCACCAAAGGTCACCCCAAAGGTCACCAAAGGCCACCAAAGGTCACCAAAGGTCACCAAAGGTCACCCCAAAGGTCACCAAAGGTCACCAAACGTCACCAAAGGTCACCCCAAAGGTCACCAAAGGTCACCAAAGGTCACCCCAAAGGTCACCAAAGGTCACCCCAAAGGTCACCAAAGGTCACCAAACGTCACCAAAGGTCACCAAAGGTCACCCCAAAGGTCACCAAAGGTCACCAAAGGTCACCAAAGGTCACCCCAAAGGTCACCAAAGGTCACCAAAGGTTACCCCAAAGGTCACCAAAGGTCACCAAAGGTCACCAAAGGTCACCAAAGGTCACCCCAAAGGTCACCAAAGGTCACCCCAAAGGTCACCAAAGGTCACCCCAAAGGTCACCAAAGGTCACCAAAGGTCACCAAAGGTCACCAAAGGTCACCAAAGGTCACACCAAAGGTCACCAAAGGTCACCCCAAAGGTCACCAAAGGTCACCAAAGGTCACCAAAGGTCACCAAAGGTCACCCCAAAGGTCACCAAAGGTTACCCCAAAGGTCACCAAAGGTCACCAAAGGTCACCAAAGGTCACCTTAGGTCACCAAAGGTCACCAAAGGTCACCAAAGGTCACCCCAAAGGTCACCAAAGGTCACCAAAGGTCACCAAAGGTCACCCCAAAGGTCACCAAAGGTCACCCCAAAGGTCACCAAAGGTCACCAAAGGTCACCAAAGGTCACCCCAAAGGTCACCAAAGGTCACCAAAGGTCACCCCAAAGGTCACCAAAGGTCACCAAAGGTCACCAAAGGTCACCCCAAAGGTCACCAAAGGTCACCCAAAAGGTCACCAAAGGTCACCCCAAAGGTCACCAAAGGTCACCAAAGGTCACCAAAGGTCACCAAAGGTCACCAAAGGACACCCCAAAGGTCACCAAAGGTCACCCCAAAGGTCACCAAAGGTCACCCCAAAGGTCACCAAAGGTCACCCCAAAGGTCACCAAAGGTAACCAAAGGACACCAAAGGTCACCAAAGGACACCAAAGGTCACCCCAAAGGTCACCAAAGGTTACCCCAAAGGTCACCAAAGGTCACCCCAAAGGTCACCAAAGGTCACCAAAGGTCACCTAAGGTCACCAAAGGTCACCCCAAAGGTCACCAAAGGTCACCCCAAACGTCACCAAAGGACACCAAAGGTCACCAAAGGTCACCCCAAAGGTCACCAAAGGTTACCCCAAAGGTCACCAAAGGTCACCCCAAAGGTCACCAAAGGTCACCAAAGGTCACCTAAGGTCACCAAAGGTCACCCCAAAGGTCACCAAAGGTCACCCCAAACGTCACCAAAGGTCACCAAAGGTCACCAAAGGTCACCAAAGGTCACCCCAAAAGTCACCAAAGGTCACCAAAGGTCACCCCAAAGGTCACCAAAGGTCACCAAAGGTCACCCCAAAGGTCACCAAAGGTCACCAAAGGTCACCAAAGGTCACCAAAGGTCACCCCAAAGGTCACCAAAGGTCACCCCAAAGGTCACCAAAGGTCACCAAAGGTCACCAAAGGTCACCAAAGGTCACCCCACAGGTCACCAAAGGTCACCAAAGGTCACCCCAAAGGTCACCAAAGGTCACCAAAGGTCACCAAAGGTCACCGCAAAGGTCACCAAAGGTCACCCTAAAGGTCACCAAAGGTCACCCCAAAGGTCACCAAAGGTCACCAAAGGTCACCAAAGGTCACCAAAGGTCACCAAAGGTCACCCCAAAGGTCACCAAAGGTCACCCCAAAGGTCACCAAAGGTCACCCCAAAGGTCACCAAAGGTCACCAAAAATCACCAAAGGTCACCAAAGGTCACCCCAAAGGTCACCAAAGGTCACCCCAAAGGTCTCCAAAGGTCACCCCAAAGGTAACCAAAGGTCACCAAAGGTCACCCCAAAGGTCACCAAAGGTCACCCTAAAGGTCACCAAAGGTCACCAAAGATCACCAAAGGTCACCAAAGGTCACCAAAGGACACCAAAGGTCACCAAAGGTCACCCCAAAGGTCACCAAAGGTCACTAAAGGTCACCAAAGGTCACCAAAGGTCACCCCAAAGGTCACCAAAGGTCACCCCAAAGGTCACCAAAGGTCACCAAAGGTCACCCCAAAGGTCACCAAAGGTCACCAAAAGTCACCAAAGGTCACCCCAAAGGTCACCAATGGTCACCCCAAAGGTCACCAAAGGTCACCAAAGGTCACCAAAGGTCACCAAAGGTCACCCCAAAGGTCACCAAAGGTCACCCCAAAGGTCACCAAAGGTCACCCCAAGGGTCACCAAAGGTCACCAAAGGTCACCAAAGGTCACCCCAAAGGTCACCAAAAGTCACCCAAAAGGTCACCAAAGGTCACCCCAAAGGTCACCAAAGGTCACCAAAGGTCACCCCAAAGGTCACCAAAGGTCACCCCAAAGGTCACCAAAGGCCACCAAAGGTCACCAAAGGTCACCAAAGGTCACCCCAAAGGTCACCAAAGGTCACCAAACGTCACCAAAGGTCACCAAAGGTCACCCTAAAGGTCACCAAAGTTCACCAAAGGTCACCCCAAAGGTCACCAAAGGTCACCAAAGGTTACCCCAAAGGTCACCAAAGGTCACCAAACGTCACCAAAGGTCACCAAAGGTCACCCCAAAGGTCACCATAGGTCACCAAAGGTCACCAAAGGTCACCCCGAAGGTCACCAAAGGTCACCAAAGGTTACCCCAAATGTCACCAAAGGTCACCAAAGGTCACCAAAGGTCACCAAAGGTCACCAAAGGTCACCAAAGGTCACCCCAAAGGTCACCAAAGGTCACCCCAAAGGTCACCAAAGGTCACCCCAAAGGTCACCAAAGGTCACCAAAGGTCACCAAAGGTCACCAAAGGTCACCAAAGGTCATCAAAGGTCACCAAAGGTCACCCCAAAGGTCACCAAAGGTCACCAAAGGTCACCAAAGGCCACCAAAGGTCACCCCAAAGGTCACCAAAGGTCACCCCAAAGGTCACCAAAGGTCACTCCAAAGGTCACCAAAGGTCACCCCAAAGGTCACCAAAGGTCACCAAAAGTCACCAATCGTCACCAAAGGTCACCAAAGGTCACCAATGGTCACCCCAAAGGTCACCAAAGGTCACCCCAAAGGTCACCAAAGGTCACCCCAAAGGTCACCAAAGGTCACCAAAGGTCACCAAAGGTCACCAAAGGTCACCAAAGGTCACCCCAAAGGTCACTAAAGGTCACCATAAAGGTCACCAAAGGTCACCCCAAAGGTCACCAAAGGTCACCAAAGGTCACCAAAGGTCACCAAATGTCACCAAAGGTCACCCCAAAGGTCACCAAAGGTCACCCCAAAGGTCACCAAAGGTCACCCCAAAGGTCACCAAAGGTCACCAAAGGTCACCAAAGGTCACCAAAGGTCACCCCAAAGGTCACCAAAGGTCACCCCAAAGGTCACCAAAGGTCACCCCAAAGGTCACCAAAGGTCACCAAAGGTCACCCCAAAGGTCACCAAAGGGTCACCCCAAAGGTCACCAAAGGTCACCAAAGGTCACCAAAGGTCACCAAAGGTCACCCAAAGGTCACCAAAGGTCACCAAAGGTTACTAAAGGTCACCCCAAAGGTCACCAAAGGTCACCCCAATGGTCACCAAAAGTCACCAAAGGTCACCCCAAAGGTCACCAAAGGTCACCAAAGGTCACCAAAGGTCACCAAAGGTCACCCCAAAGGTCACCAAAGGTCACCCCAAAGGTCACCAAAAGTCACCAAAGGTCACCAAAGGTCACCAAAGGTCACCACAAAGGTCACCAAAGGTCACCAAAGGTTACCCCAAAGGTCACCAAAGGTCACCAAATGTCACCAAAGGTCACCAAAGGTCACCCCAAAGGTCACCAAAAGTCACCCCAAAGGTCACCAAAGGTCACCCCAAAGGTCACCAAAGGTCACCAAAGGTCACCAAAGGTCACCAAAGGTCACCCCAAAGGTCACCAAAGGTCACCCCAAAGGTCACCAAAGGTCACCAAAGGTCACCAAAGGTCACCAAAGGTCACCCCAAAGGTCACCAAAGGTCACACCAAAGGTCACCAAAGATCACCCCAAAGGTCACCAAAGGTCACCAAAGGTCACCAAAGGTCACCCCAAAGGTCACCAAAGGTCACCCCAAAGGTCACCAAACGTCACCCCAAAGGTCACCAAAGGTCACCAAAGGTCACCAAAGGTCACCAAAGGTCACCCCAAAGGTCACCAAAGGTCACCCAAAAGGTCACCAAAGGTCACCCCAAAGGTCACCAAAGGTCACCAAAGAACACCAAAGGTCACCAAAGGTCACCAAACGTCACCCCAAAGGTCACCAAAGGTTACCCCAAAGGTCACCAAAGGTCACCCCAAAGGTCACCAAAGTCACCAAAGGTCACCCCAAAGGTCACCAAAGGTCACCCCAAAGGTCACCAAAGGTCACCCCAAAGGTCACCAAAGGTCACTCCAAAGGTCACCAAAGGTCACCCCAAAGGTCACCAAAGGTCACCAAAAGTCACCAATCGTCACCAAAGGTCACCAAAGGTCACCAAAGGTCACCCCAAAGGTCACCAAAGGTCACCCCAAAGGTCACCAAAGGTCACCCCAAAGGTCACCAAAGGTCACCAAAGGTCACCAAAGGTCACCAAAGGTCACCAAAGGTCACCCCAAAGGTCACTAAAGGTCACCATAAAGGTCACCAAAGGTCACCCCAAAGGTCACCAAAGGTCACCAAAGGTCACCAAAGGTCACCAAATGTCACCAAAGGTCACCCCAAAGGTCACCAAAGGTCACCCCAAAGGTCACCAAAGGTCACCCCAAAGGTCACCAAAGGTCACCAAAGGTCACCAAAGGTCACCAAAGGTCACCCCAAAGGTCACCAAAGGTCACCCCAAAGGTCACCAAAGGTCACCCCAAAGGTCACCAAAGGTCACCAAAGGTCACCCCAAAGGTCACCAAAGGTCACCCCAAAGGTCACCAAAGGTCACCAAAGGTCACCAAAGGTCACCAAAGGTCACCCCAAAGGTCACCAAAGGTCACCAAAGGTTACCAAAGGTCACCCCAAAGGTCACCAAAGGTCACCCCAATGGTCACCAAAGGTCACCAAAGGTCACCCCAAAGGTCACCAAAGGTCACCAAAGGTCACCAAAGGTCACCAAAGGTCACCCCAAAGGTCACCAAAGGTCCCCCAAAGGTCACCAAAAGTCACCAAAGGTCACCAAAGGTCACCAAAGGTCACCACAAAGGTCACCAAAGGTCACCAAAGGTCACCCCAAATGTCACCAAAGGTCACCAAATGTCACCAAAGGTCACCAAAGGTCACCCCAAAGGTCACCAAAAGTCACCCCAAAGGTCACCAAAGGTCACCCCAAAGGTCACCAAAGGTCACCAAAGGTCACCCCAAAGGTCACCAAAGGTCACACCAAAGGTCACCAAAGATCACCCCAAAGGTCACCAAAGGTCACCAAAGGTCACCAAAGGTCACCCCAAAGGTCACCAAAGGTCACCCCAAAGGTCACCAAACGTCACCCCAAAGGTCACCAAAGGTCACCAAAGGTCACCAAAGGTCACCAAAGGTCACCCCAAAGGTCACCAAAGGTCACCCCAAAGGTCACCAAAGGTCACCCCAAAGGTCACCAAAGGTCACCAAAGAACAGCAAAGGTCACCAAAGGTCACCAAACGTCACCCCAAAGGTCACCAAGGTTACCCCAAAGGTCACCAAAGGTCACCCCAAAGGTCACCAAAGTCACCAAAGGTCACCCCAAAGGTCACCAAAGGTCACCCCAAAGGTCACCAAAGGTCACCCCAAAGGTCACCAAAGGTCACCAAAGGTCACCAAAGGACACCAAAGGTCACCCCAAAGGTCACCAAAGGTCACCCCAAAGGTCACCAAAGGTCACCCCAAAGGTCACCAAAGGTCACCAAAGGTCACCAAAGGTCACCCTAAAGGTCACTAAAGGTCACCAAAGGTCACCAAAGGTCACCAAAGGTCACCCCAAAGGACACCAAATGTCACCAAAGGTCACCCCAAAGGTCACCAAAGGTCACCCCAAAGGTCACCAAAGGTCACCAAAGGTCACCAAACGTCACCAAAGGTCACCCCAAAGGTCACCAAAGGTCACCCCAAAGGTCACCAAAGGTCACCAAAGGTCACCAAAGGTCACCAAAGGTCACCCCAAAGGTCACCAAAGGTCACCCCAAAGGTCACCAAAGGTCACCCCAAAGGTCACCAAAGGTCACCAAAGGTCACCAAAGGTCACCCCAAAGGTCACCAAAGGTCACCAAACGTCACCCCAAAGGTCACCAAAGGTCACCAAAGGTCACCAAAGGTCACCAAAGGTCACCCCAAAGGTCACCAAAGGTCACCCCAAAGGTCACCAAAGGTCACCCCAAAGGTCACCAAAGGTCACCAAAGGACACCAAAGGTCACCAAAGGTCACCAAACGTCACCCCAAAGGTCACCAAAGGTTACCCCAAAGGTCACCAAAGGTCACCCCAAAGGTCACCAAAGGTCACCAAAGGTCACCCCAAAGGTCACCAAAGGTCACCCCAAAGGTCACCAAAGGTCACCCCAAGGGTCACCAAAGGTCACCAAAGGTCACCAAAGGACACCAAAGGTCACCCCAAAGGTCACCAAAGGTCACCCCAAAGGTCACCAAAGGTCACCCCAAAGGTCACCAAAGGTCACCAAAGGTCACAAAAGGTCACCAAAGGTCACCAAAGGTCACCCTAAAGGTCACTAAAGGTCACCAAAGGTCACCAAAGGTCACCAAAGGTCACCCCAAAGGTCACCAAAGGTCACCAAAGGTCACCCCAAAGGTCACCAAAGGTCACCAAAGGTCACCAAAGGTCAGCAAAGGTCACCCCAAAGGTCACCAAAGGTCACCCCAAAGGTCACCAAAGGTCACCAAAGGTCACAAAGGTCACCAAAAGTCACCCCAAAGGTCATCAAAGGTCACCAAAGGTCACCCCAAAGGTCACCAAAGGTCACCAAAGGTCACCCCAAAGGTCACCAAAGGTCATCAAAGGTCACCAAAGGTCACCAAAGGTCACCAAAGGTCACCCCAAAGGTCACCAAAGGTCACCCCAAAGGTCACCAAAGGTCACCAAAGGTCACCAAAGGTCACCAAAGGTCACCAAAGGTCACCCCAAAGGTCACCAAAGGTCACCCCAAAGGTCACCAAAGGTCACCAAAATCACACCAAAGGTCACCAAAGGTCACCCCAAAGGTCACCAAAGGTCACCAAAGGTCACCAAAGGTCACCAAAGGTCACCCCAAAGGTCACCAAAGGTCACCCCAAAGGTCACCAAAGGTCACCAAAGGTCACCAAAGGTCACCTTAGGTCACCAAAGGTCACCAAAGGTCACCAAAGGTCACCCCAAAGGTCACCAAAGGTCACCAAAGGTCACCAAAGGTCACCCCAAAGGTCACCAAAGGTCACCCCAAAGGTCACCAAAGGTCACCAAAGGTCACCAAAGGTCACCCCAAAGGTCACCAAAGGTCACCAAAGGTCACCAAAGGTCACCCCAAAGGTCACCAAAGGTCACCAAAGGTCACCAAAGGTCACCCCAAAGGTCACCAAAGGTCACCCAAAAGGTCACCAAAGGTCACCCCAAAGGTCACCAAAGGTCACCAAAGGTCACCAAAGGTCACCAAAGGTCACCAAAGGTCACCCCAAAGGTCACCAAAGGTCACCCCAAAGGTCACCAAAGGTCACCCCAAAGGTCACCAAACGTCACCCCAAAGGTCACCAAAGGTCACCAAAGGACACCAAAGGTCACCAAAGGTCACCAAAGGTCACCCAAAGGTCACCAAAGGTTACCCCAAAGGTCACCAAAGGTCACCCCAAAGGTCACCAAAGGTCACCAAAGGTCACCTAAGGTCACCAAAGGTCACCCCAAAGGTCACCAAAGGTCACCCCAAACGTCACCAAAGGACACCAAAGGTCACCAAAGGTCACCCCAAAGGTCACCAAAGGTTACCCCAAAGGTCACCAAAGGTCACCCCAAAGGTCACCAAAGGTCACCAAAGGTCACCTAAGGTCACCAAAGGTCACCCCAAAGGTCACCAAAGGTCACCTCAAACGTCACCAAAGGTCACCAAAGGTCACCAAAGGTCACCAAAGGTCACCCCAAAAGTCACCAAAGGTCACCAAAGGTCACCCCAAAGGTCACCAAAGGTCACCAAAGGTCACCCCAAAGGTCACCAAAGGTCACCAAAGGACACCAAAGGTCACCAAAGGTCACCCCAAAGGTCACCAAAGGTCACCCCAAAGGTCACCAAAGGTCACCAAAGGTCACCAAAGGTCACCAAAGGTCACCCCACAGGTCACCAAAGGTCACCAAAGGTCACCCCAAAGGTCACCAAAGGTCACCAAAGGTCACCAAAGGTCACCGCAAAGGTCACCAAAGGTCACCCTAAAGGTCACCAAAGGTCACCCCAAAGGTCACCAAAGGTCACCAAAGGTCACCAAAGGTCACCAAAGGTCACCAAAGGTCACCCCAAAGGTCACCAAAGGTCACCCCAAAGGTCACCAAAGGTCACCCCAAAGGTCACCAAAGGTCACCAAAAATTACCAAAGGTCACCAAAGGTCACCCCAAAGGTCACCAAAGGTCACCCCAAAGGTCTCCAAAGGTCACCCCAAAGGTAACCAAAGGTCACCAAAGGTCACCCCAAAGGTCACCAAAGGTCACCCTAAAGGTCACCAAAGGTCACCAAAGATCACCAAAGGTCACCAAAGGTCACCAAAGGACACCAAAGGTCACCAAAGGTCACCCCAAAGGTCACCAAAGGTCACTAAGGGTCACCAAAGGTCACCAAAGGTCACCCCAAAGGTCACCAAAGGTCACCCCAAAGGTCACCAAAGGTCACCAAAGGTCACCCCAAAGGTCACCAAAGGTCACCAAAAGTCACCAAAGGTCACCCCAAAGGTCACCAATGGTCACCCCAAAGGTCACCAAAGGTCACCAAAGGTCACCAAAGGTCACCAAAGGTCACCCCAAAGGTCACCAAAGGTCACCCCAAAGGTCACCAAAGGTCACCCCAAAGGTCACCAAAGGTCACCAAAGGTCACCAAAGGTCACCCCAAAGGTCACCAAAAGTCACCCAAAAGGTCACCAAAGGTCACCCCAAAGGTCACCAAAGGTCACCAAAGGTCACCCCAAAGGTCACCAAAGGTCACCCCAAAGGTCACCAAAGGCCACCAAAGGTCACCAAAGGTCACCAAAGGTCACCCCAAAGGTCACCAAAGGTCACCAAACGTCACCAAAGGTCACCAAAGGTCACCCTAAAGGTCACCAAAGTTCACCAAAGGTCACCCCAAAGCTCACCAAAGGTCACCAAAGGTTACCCCAAAGGTCACCAAAGGTCACCAAACGTCACCAAAGGTCACCAAAGGTCACCCCAAAGGTCACCAAAGGTCACCAAAGGTCACCAAAGGTCACCCCGAAGGTCACCAAAGGTCACCAAAGGTTACCCCAAAGGTCACCAAAGGTCACCAAAGGTCACCAAAGGTCACCAAAGGTCACCCCAAAGGTCACCAAAGGTCACCCCAAAGGTCACCAAAGGTCACCCCAAAGGTCACCAAAGGTCACCAAAGGTCACCAAAGGTCACCAAAGGTCACCAAAGGTCATCAAAGGTCACCAAAGGTCACCCCAAAGGTCACCAAAGGTCACCAAAGGTCACCAAAGGCCACCAAAGGTCACCCCAAAGGTCACCAAAGGTCACCCCAAAGGTCACCAAAAGTCACTCCAAAGGTCACCAAAGGTCACCCCAAAGGTCACCAAAGGTCACCAAAAGTCACCAATCGTCACCAAAGGTCACCAAAGGTCACCAAAGGTCACCCCAAAGGTCACCAAAGGTCACCCCAAAGGTCACCAAAGGTCACCCCAAAGGTCACCAAAGGTCACTCCAAAGGTCACCAAAGGTCACCCCAAAGGTCACCAAAGGTCACCAAAGTCACCAATCGTCACCAAAGGTCACCAAAGGTCACCAAAGGTCACCCCAAAGGTCACCAAAGGTCACCCCAAAGGTCACCAAAGGTCACCCCAAAGGTCACCAAAGGTCACCAAAGGTCACCAAAGGTCACCAAAGGTCACCAAAGGTCACCCCAAAGGTCACTAAAGGTCACCATAAAGGTCACCAAAGGTCACCCCAAAGGTCACCAAAGGTCACCAAAGGTCACCAAAGGTCACCAAATGTCACCAAAGGTCACCCCAAAGGTCACCAAAGGTCACCCCAAAGGTCACCAAAGGTCACCCCAAAGGTCACCAAAGGTCACCAAAGGTCACCAAAGGTCACCAAAGGTCACCCCAAAGGTCACCAAAGGTCACCCCAAAGGTCACCAAAGGTCACCCCAAAGGTCACCAAAGGTCACCAAAGGTCACCCCAAAGGTCACCAAAGGTCACCCCAAAGGTCACCAAAGGTCACCAAAGGTCACCAAAGGTCACCAAAGGTCACCCCAAAGGTCACCAAAGGTCACCAAAGGTTACCAAAGGTCACCCCAAAGGTCACCAAAGGTCACCCCAATGGTCACCAAAGGTCACCAAAGGTCACCCCAAAGGTCACCAAAGGTCACCAAAGGTCACCAAAGGTCACCAAAGGTCACCCCAAAGGTCACCAAAGGTCCCCCAAAGGTCACCAAAAGTCACCAAAGGTCACCAAAGGTCACCAAAGGTCACCACAAAGGTCACCAAAGGTCACCAAAGGTCACCCCAAATGTCACCAAAGGTCACCAAATGTCACCAAAGGTCACCAAAGGTCACCCCAAAGGTCACCAAAAGTCACCCCAAAGGTCACCAAAGGTCACCCCAAAGGTCACCAAAGGTCACCAAAGGTCACCCCAAAGGTCACCAAAGGTCACACCAAAGGTCACCAAAGATCACCCCAAAGGTCACCAAAGGTCACCAAAGGTCACCAAAGGTCACCCCAAAGGTCACCAAAGGTCACCCCAAAGGTCACCAAACGTCACCCCAAAGGTCACCAAAGGTCACCAAAGGTCACCAAAGGTCACCAAAGGTCACCCCAAAGGTCACCAAAGGTCACCCCAAAGGTCACCAAAGGTCACCCCAAAGGTCACCAAAGGTCACCAAAGAACAGCAAAGGTCACCAAAGGTCACCAAACGTCACCCCAAAGGTCACCAAAGGTTACCCCAAAGGTCACCAAAGGTCACCCCAAAGGTCACCAAAGTCACCAAAGGTCACCCCAAAGGTCACCAAAGGTCACCCCAAAGGTCACCAAAGGTCACCCCAAAGGTCACCAAAGGTCACCAAAGGTCACCAAAGGACACCAAAGGTCACCCCAAAGGTCACCAAAGGTCACCCCAAAGGTCACCAAAGGTCACCCCAAAGGTCACCAAAGGTCACCAAAGGTCACCAAAGGTCACCCTAAAGGTCACTAAAGGTCACCAAAGGTCACCAAAGGTCACCAAAGGTCACCCCAAAGGACACCAAATGTCACCAAAGGTCACCCCAAAGGTCACCAAAGGTCACCCCAAAGGTCACCAAAGGTCACCAAAGGTCACCAAACGTCACCAAAGGTCACCCCAAAGGTCACCAAAGGTCACCCCAAAGGTCACCAAAGGTCACCAAAGGTCACCAAAGGTCACCAAAGGTCACCCCAAAGGTCACCAAAGGTCACCCCAAAGGTCACCAAAGGTCACCCCAAAGGTCACCAAAGGTCACCAAAGGTCACCAAAGGTCACCCCAAAGGTCACCAAAGGTCACCAAACGTCACCCCAAAGGTCACCAAAGGTCACCAAAGGTCACCAAAGGTCACCAAAGGTCACCCCAAAGGTCACCAAAGGTCACCCCAAAGGTCACCAAAGGTCACCCCAAAGGTCACCAAAGGTCACCAAAGGACACCAAAGGTCACCAAAGGTCACCAAACGTCACCCCAAAGGTCACCAAAGGTTACCCCAAAGGTCACCAAAGGTCACCCCAAAGGTCACCAAAGGTCACCAAAGGTCACCCCAAAGGTCACCAAAGGTCACCCCAAAGGTCACCAAAGGTCACCCCAAGGGTCACCAAAGGTCACCAAAGGTCACCAAAGGACACCAAAGGTCACCCCAAAGGTCACCAAAGGTCACCCCAAAGGTCACCAAAGGTCACCCCAAAGGTCACCAAAGGTCACCAAAGGTCACAAAAGGTCACCAAAGGTCACCAAAGGTCACCCTAAAGGTCACTAAAGGTCACCAAAGGTCACCAAAGGTCACCAAAGGTCACCCCAAAGGTCACCAAAGGTCACCAAAGGTCACCCCAAAGGTCACCAAAGGTCACCAAAGGTCACCAAAGGTCAGCAAAGGTCACCCCAAAGGTCACCAAAGGTCACCCCAAAGGTCACCAAAGGTCACCAAAGGTCACCAAAGGTCACCAAAAGTCACCCCAAAGGTCATCAAAGGTCACCAAAGGTCACCCCAAAGGTCACCAAAGGTCACCAAAGGTCACCCCAAAGGTCACCAAAGGTCATCAAAGGTCACCAAAGGTCACCAAAGGTCACCAAAGGTCACCCCAAAGGTCACCAAAGGTCACCCCAAAGGTCACCAAAGGTCACCAAAGGTCACCAAAGGTCACCAAAGGTCACCAAAGGTCACCCAAAGGTCACCAAAGGTCACCCCAAAGGTCACCAAAGGTCACCAAAATCACACCAAAGGTCACCAAAGGTCACCCCAAAGGTCACCAAAGGTCACCAAAGGTCACCAAAGGTCACCAAAGGTCACCCCAAAGGTCACCAAAGGTCACCCCAAAGGTCACCAAAGGTCACCAAAGGTCACCAAAGGTCACCTTAGGTCACCAAAGGTCACCAAAGGTCACCAAAGGTCACCCCAAAGGTCACCAAAGGTCACCAAAGGTCACCAAAGGTCACCCCAAAGGTCACCAAAGGTCACCCCAAAGGTCACCAAAGGTCACCAAAGGTCACCAAAGGTCACCCCAAAGGTCACCAAAGGTCACCAAAGGTCACCAAAGGTCACCCCAAAGGTCACCAAAGGTCACCAAAGGTCACCAAAGGTCACCCCAAAGGTCACCAAAGGTCACCCAAAAGGTCACCAAAGGTCACCCCAAAGGTCACCAAAGGTCACCAAAGGTCACCAAAGGTCACCAAAGGTCACCAAAGGTCACCCCAAAGGTCACCAAAGGTCACCCCAAAGGTCACCAAAGGTCACCCCAAAGGTCACCAAACGTCACCCCAAAGGTCACCAAAGGTCACCAAAGGACACCAAAGGTCACCAAAGGTCACCAAAGGTCACCCAAAGGTCACCAAAGGTTACCCCAAAGGTCACCAAAGGTCACCCCAAAGGTCACCAAAGGTCACCAAAGGTCACCTAAGGTCACCAAAGGTCACCCCAAAGGTCACCAAAGGTCACCCCAAACGTCACCAAAGGACACCAAAGGTCACCAAAGGTCACCCCAAAGGTCACCAAAGGTTACCCCAAAGGTCACCAAAGGTCACCCCAAAGGTCACCAAAGGTCACCAAAGGTCACCTAAGGTCACCAAAGGTCACCCCAAAGGTCACCAAAGGTCACCTCAAACGTCACCAAAGGTCACCAAAGGTCACCAAAGGTCACCAAAGGTCACCCCAAAAGTCACCAAAGGTCACCAAAGGTCACCCCAAAGGTCACCAAAGGTCACCAAAGGTCACCCCAAAGGTCACCAAAGGTCACCAAAGGACACCAAAGGTCACCAAAGGTCACCCCAAAGGTCACCAAAGGTCACCCCAAAGGTCACCAAAGGTCACCAAAGGTCACCAAAGGTCACCAAAGGTCACCCCACAGGTCACCAAAGGTCACCAAAGGTCACCCCAAAGGTCACCAAAGGTCACCAAAGGTCACCAAAGGTCACCGCAAAGGTCACCAAAGGTCACCCTAAAGGTCACCAAAGGTCACCCCAAAGGTCACCAAAGGTCACCAAAGGTCACCAAAGGTCACCAAAGGTCACCAAAGGTCACCCCAAAGGTCACCAAAGGTCACCCCAAAGGTCACCAAAGGTCACCCCAAAGGTCACCAAAGGTCACCAAAAATTACCAAAGGTCACCAAAGGTCACCCCAAAGGTCACCAAAGGTCACCCCAAAGGTCTCCAAAGGTCACCCCAAAGGTAACCAAAGGTCACCAAAGGTCACCCCAAAGGTCACCAAAGGTCACCCTAAAGGTCACCAAAGGTCACCAAAGATCACCAAAGGTCACCAAAGGTCACCAAAGGACACCAAAGGTCACCAAAGGTCACCCCAAAGGTCACCAAAGGTCACTAAGGGTCACCAAAGGTCACCAAAGGTCACCCCAAAGGTCACCAAAGGTCACCCCAAAGGTCACCAAAGGTCACCAAAGGTCACCCCAAAGGTCACCAAAGGTCACCAAAAGTCACCAAAGGTCACCCCAAAGGTCACCAATGGTCACCCCAAAGGTCACCAAAGGTCACCAAAGGTCACCAAAGGTCACCAAAGGTCACCCCAAAGGTCACCAAAGGTCACCCCAAAGGTCACCAAAGGTCACCCCAAAGGTCACCAAAGGTCACCAAAGGTCACCAAAGGTCACCCCAAAGGTCACCAAAAGTCACCCAAAAGGTCACCAAAGGTCACCCCAAAGGTCACCAAAGGTCACCAAAGGTCACCCCAAAGGTCACCAAAGGTCACCCCAAAGGTCACCAAAGGCCACCAAAGGTCACCAAAGGTCACCAAAGGTCACCCCAAAGGTCACCAAAGGTCACCAAACGTCACCAAAGGTCACCAAAGGTCACCCTAAAGGTCACCAAAGTTCACCAAAGGTCACCCCAAAGCTCACCAAAGGTCACCAAAGGTTACCCCAAAGGTCACCAAAGGTCACCAAACGTCACCAAAGGTCACCAAAGGTCACCCCAAAGGTCACCAAAGGTCACCAAAGGTCACCAAAGGTCACCCCGAAGGTCACCAAAGGTCACCAAAGGTTACCCCAAAGGTCACCAAAGGTCACCAAAGGTCACCAAAGGTCACCAAAGGTCACCCCAAAGGTCACCAAAGGTCACCCCAAAGGTCACCAAAGGTCACCCCAAAGGTCACCAAAGGTCACCAAAGGTCACCAAAGGTCACCAAAGGTCACCAAAGGTCATCAAAGGTCACCAAAGGTCACCCCAAAGGTCACCAAAGGTCACCAAAGGTCACCAAAGGCCACCAAAGGTCACCCCAAAGGTCACCAAGGTCACCCCAAAGGTCACCAAAAGTCACTCCAAAGGTCACCAAAGGTCACCCCAAAGGTCACCAAAGGTCACCAAAAGTCACCAATCGTCACCAAAGGTCACCAAAGGTCACCAAAGGTCACCCCAAAGGTCACCAAAGGTCACCCCAAAGGTCACCAAAGGTCACCCCAAAGGTCACCAAAGGTCACCCCAAAGGTCACCAAAGGTCACCAAAGGTCACCAAAGGTCACCAAAGGTCACCAAAGGTCACCCCAAAGGTCACTAAAGGTCACCATAAAGGTCACCAAAGGTCACCCCAAAGGTCACCAAAGGTCACCAAAGGTCACCAAAGGTCACCAAATGTCACCAAAGGTCACCCCAAAGGTCACCAAAGGTCACCCCAAAGGTCACCAAAGGTCACCCCAAAGGTCACCAAAGGTCACCAAAGGTCACCAAAGGTCACCAAAGGTCACCCCAAACGTCACCAAAGGTCACCCCAAAGGTCACCAAAGGTCACCCCAAAGGTCACCAAAGGTCACCAAAGGTCACCCCAAAGGTCACCAAAGGTCACCCCAAAGGTCACCAAAGGTCACCAAAGGTCACCAAAGGTCACCAAAGGTCACCCCAAAGGTCACCAAAGGTCACCAAAGGTTACCAAAGGTCACCCCAAAGGTCACCAAAGGTCACCCCAATGGTCACCAAAGGTCACCAAAGGTCACCCCAAAGGTCACCAAAGGTCACCAAAGGTCACCAAAGGTCACCAAAGGTCACCCCAAAGGTCACCAAAGGTCACCCCAAAGGTCACCAAAAGTCACCAAAGGTCACCAAAGGTCACCAAAGGTCACCACAAAGGTCACCAAAGGTCACCAAAGGTCACCCCAAAGGTCACCAAAGGTCACCAAATGTCACCAAAGGTCACCAAAGGTCACCCCAAAGGTCACCAAAAGTCACCCCAAAGGTCACCAAAGGTCACCCCAAAGGTCACCAAAGGTCACCAAAGGTCACCAAAGGTCACCAAAGGTCATCCCAAAGGTCACCAAAGGTCACCCCAAAGGTCACCAAAGGTCACCAAAGGTCACCAAAGGTCACCAAAGGTCACCCCAAAGGTCACCAAAGGTCACACCAAAGGTCACCAAAGATCACCCCAAAGGTCACCAAAGGTCACCAAAGGTCACCAAAGGTCACCCCAAAGGTCACCAAAGGTCACCCCAAAGGTCACCAAACGTCACCCCAAAGGTCACCAAAGGTCACCAAAGGTCACCAAAGGTCACCAAAGGTCACCCCAAAGGTCACCAAAGGTCACCCCTAAGGTCACCAAAGGTCACCCCAAAGGTCACCAAAGGTCACCAAAGAACACCAAAGGTCACCAAAGGTCACCAAACGTCACCCCAAAGGTCACCAAAGGTTACCCCAAAGGTCACCAAAGGTCACCCCAAAGGTCACCAAAGTCACCAAAGGTCACCCCAAAGGTCACCAAAGGTCACCCCAAAGGTCACCAAAGGTCACCCCAAAGGTCACCAAAGGTCACCAAAGGTCACCAAAGGACACCAAAGGTCACCCCAAAGGTCACCAAAGGTCACCCCAAAGGTCACCAAAGGTCACCCCAAAGGTCACCAAAGGTCACCAAAGGTCACCAAAGGTCACCCTAAAGGTCACTAAAGGTCACCAAAGGTCACCAAAGGTCACCAAAGGTCACCCCAAAGGTCACCAAATGTCACCAAAGGTCACCCCAAAGGTCACCAAAGGTCACCCCAAAGGTCACCAAAGGTCACCAAAGGTCACCAAACGTCACCAAAGGTCACCCCAAAGGTCACCAAAGGTCACCCCAAAGGTCACCAAAGGTCACCAAAGGTCACCAAAGGTCACCAAAGGTCACCCCAAAGGTCACCAAAGGTCACCCCAAAGGTCACCAAAGGTCACCCCAAAGGTCACCAAAGGTCACCAAAGGTCACCAAAGGTCACCCCAAAGGTCACCAAAGGTCACCCCAAAGGTCACCAAACGTCACCCCAAAGGTCACCAAAGGGCACCAAAGGTCACCAAAGGTCACCAAAGGTCACCCCAAAGGTCACCAAAGGTCACCCCAAAGGTCACCAAAGGTCACCCCAAAGGTCACCAAAGGTCACCAAAGGACACCAAAGGTCACCAAAGGTCACCAAACGTCACCCCAAAGGTCACCAAAGGTTACCCCAAAGGTCACCAAAGGTCACCCCAAAGGTCACCAAAGGTCACCAAAGGTCACCCCAAAGGTCACCAAAGGTCACCCCTAAGGTCACCAAAGGTCACCCCAAAGGTCACCAAAGGTCACCAAAGGTCACCAAAGGACACCAAAGGTCACCCCAAAGGTCACCAAAGGTCACCCCAAAGGTCACCAAAGGTCACCCCAAAGGTCACCAAAGGTCACCAAAGGTCACAAAAGGTCACCAAAGGTCACCAAAGGTCACCCTAAAGGTCACTAAAGGTCACCAAAGGTCACCAAAGGTCACCAAAGGTCACCCCAAAGGTCACCAAAGGTCACCAAAGGTCACCCCAAAGGTTACCAAAGGTCACCAAAGGTCACCAAAGGTCAGCAAAGGTCACCCCAAAGGTCACCAAAGGTCACCCCAAAGGTCACCAAAGGTCACCAAAGGTCACCAAAGGTCACCAAAAGTCAACCCAAAGGTCATCAAAGGTCACCAAAGGTCACCCCAAAGGTCACCAAAGGTCACCAAAGGTCACCCCAAAGGTCACCAAAGGTCACCAAAGGTCACCAAAGGTCACCAAAGGTCACCAAAGGTCACCCCAAAGGTCACCAAAGGTCACCCCAAAGGTCACCAAAGGTCACCCCAAAGGTCACACCAAAGGTCACCAAAGGTCACCCCAAAGGTCACCAAAGGTCACCAAAGGTCACCAAAGGTCACCAAAGGTCACCCCAAAGGTCACCAAAGGTCACCCCAAAGGTCACCAAAGGTCACCAAAGGTCACCAAAGGTCACCTTAGGTCACCAAAGGTCACCAAAGGTCACCAAAGGTCACCCCAAAGGTCACCAAAGGTCACCAAAGGTCACCAAAGGTCACCCCAAAGGTCACCAAAGGTCACCCCAAAGGTCACCAAAGGTCACCAAAGGTCACCAAAGGTCACCCCAAAGGTCACCAAAGGTCACCAAAGGTCACCCCAAAGGTCACCAAAGGTCACCAAAGGTCACCAAAGGTCACCCCAAAGGTCACCAAAGGTCACCCAAAAGGTCACCAAAGGTCACCCCAAAGGTCACCAAAGGTCACCAAAGGTCACCAAAGGTCACCAAAGGTCACCAAAGGACACCCCAAAGGTCACCAAAGGTCACCCCAAAGGTCACCAAAGGTCACCCCAAAGGTCACCAAAGGTCACCCCAAAGGTCACCAAAGGTCACCAAAGGACACCAAAGGTCACCAAAGGTCACCAAAGGTCACCCCAAAGGTCACCAAAGGTTACCCCAAAGGTCACCAAAGGTCACCCCAAAGGTCACCAAAGGTCACCAAAGGTCACCTAAGGTCACCAAAGGTCACCCCAAAGGTCACCAAAGGTCACCCCAAACGTCACCAAAGGACACCAAAGGTCACCAAAGGTCACCCCAAAGGTCACCAAAGGTTACCCCAAAGGTCACCAAAGGTCACCCCAAAGGTCACCAAAGGTCACCAAAGGTCACCTAAGGTCACCAAAGGTCACCCCAAAGGTCACCAAAGGTCACCCCAAACGTCACCAAAGGTCACCAAAGGTCACCAAAGATCACCAAAGGTCACCCCAAAAGTCACCAAAGGTCACCAAAGGTCACCCCAAAGGTCACCAAAGGTCACCAAAGGTCACCCCAAAGGTCACCAAAGGTCACCAAAGGTCACCAAAGGTCACCAAAGGTCACCCCAAAGGTCACCAAAGGTCACCCCAAAGGTCACCAAAGGTCACCAAAGGTCACCAAAGGTCACCAAAGGTCACCCCACAGGTCACCAAAGGTCACCAAAGGTCACCCCAAAGGTCACCAAAGGTCACCAAAGGTCACCAAAGGTCACCGCAAAGGTCACCAAAGGTCACCCTAAAGGTCACCAAAGGTCACCCCAAAGGTCACCAAAGGTCACCAAAGGTCACCAAAGGTCACCAAAGGTCACCAAAGGTCACCCCAAAGGTCACCAAAGGTCACCCCAAAGGTCACCAAAGGTCACCCCAAAGGTCACCAAAGGTCACCAAAAACCACCAAAGGTCACCAAAGGTCACCCCAAAGGTCACCAAAGGTCACCCCAAAGGTCTCCAAAGGTCACCCCAAAGGTAACCAAAGGTCACCAAAGGTCACCCCAAAGGTCACCAAAGGTCACCCTAAAGGTCACCAAAGGTCACCAAAGATCACCAAAGGTCACCAAAGGTCACCAAAGGACACCAAAGGTCACCAAAGGTCACCCCAAAGGTCACCAAAGGTCACTAAAGGTCACCAAAGGTCACCAAAGGTCACCCCAAAGGTCACCAAAGGTCACCCCAAAGGTCACCAAAGGTCACCAAAGGTCACCCCAAAGGTCACCAAAGGTCACCAAAAGTCACCAAAGGTCACCCCAAAGGTCACCAATGGTCACCCCAAAGGTCACCAAAGGTCACCAAAGGTCACCAAAGGTCACCAAAGGTCACCCCAAAGGTCACCAAAGGTCACCCCAAAGGTCACCAAAGGTCACCCCAAAGGTCACCAAAGGTCACCAAAGGTCACCAAAGGTCACCCCAAAGGTCACCAAAAGTCACCCAAAAGGTCACCAAAGGTCACCCCAAAGGTCACCAAAGGTCACCAAAGGTCACCCCAAAGGTCACCAAAGGTCACCCCAAAGGTCACCAAAGGCCACCAAAGGTCACCAAAGGTCACCAAAGGTCACCCCAAAGGTCACCAAAGGTCACCAAACGTCACCAAACGTCACCAAAGGTCACCCTAAAGGTCACCAAAGTTCACCAAAGGTCACCCCAAAGGTCACCAAAGGTCACCAAAGGTTACCCCAAAGGTCACCAAAGGTCACCAAACGTCACCAAAGGTCACCAAAGGTCACCCCAAAGGTCACCATAGGTCACCAAAGGTCACCAAAGGTCACCCCGAAGGTCACCAAAGGTCACCAAAGGTTACCCCAAAGGTCACCAAAGGTCACCAAAGGTCACCAAAGGTCACCAAAGGTCACCAAAGGTCACCAAAGGTCACCCCAAAGGTCACCAAAGGTCACCCCAAAGGTCACCAAAGGTCACCCCAAAGGTCACCAAAGGTCACCAAAGGTCACCAAAGGTCACCAAAGGTCACCAAAGGTCATCAAAGGTCACCAAAGGTCACCCCAAAGGTCACCAAAGGTCACCAAAGGTCACCAAAGGCCACCAAAGGTCACCCCAAAGGTCACCAAAGGTCACCCCAAAGGTCACCAAAGGTCACTCCAAAGGTCACCAAAGGTCACCCCAAAGGTCACCAAAGGTCACCAAAAGTCACCAATCGTCACCAAAGGTCACCAAAGGTCACCAAAGGTCACCCCAAAGGTCACTAAAGGTCACCATAAAGGTCACCAAAGGTCACCCCAAAGGTCACCAAAGGTCACCAAAGGTCACCAAAGGTCACCAAATGTCACCAAAGGTCACCCCAAAGGTCACCAAAGGTCACCCCAAAGGTCACCAAAGGTCACCCCAAAGGTCACCAAAGGTCACCAAAGGTCACCAAAGGTCACCAAAGGTCACCCCAAAGGTCACCAAAGGTCACCCCAAAGGTCACCAAAGGTCACCCCAAAGGTCACCAAAGGTCACCAAAGGTCACCCCAAAGGTCACCAAAGGTCACCCCAAAGGTCACCAAAGGTCACCAAAGGTCACCAAAGGTCACCAAAGGTCACCCCAAAGGTCACCAAAGGTCACCAAAGGTTACTAAAGGTCACCCCAAAGGTCACCAAAGGTCACCCCAATGGTCACCAAAAGTCACCAAAGGTCACCCCAAAGGTCACCAAAGGTCACCAAAGGTCACCAAAGGTCACCAAAGGTCACCCCAAAGGTCACCAAAGGTCACCCCAAAGGTCACCAAAAGTCACCAAAGGTCACCAAAGGTCACCAAAGGTCACCACAAAGGTCACCAAAGGTCACCAAAGGTTACCCCAAAGGTCACCAAAGGTCACCAAATGTCACCAAAGGTCACCAAAGGTCACCCCAAAGGTCACCAAAAGTCACCCCAAAGGTCACCAAAGGTCACCCCAAAGGTCACCAAAGGTCACCAAAGGTCACCAAAGGTCACCAAAGGTCACCCCAAAGGTCACCAAAGGTCACCCCAAAGGTCACCAAAGGTCACCAAAGGTCACCAAAGGTCACCAAAGGTCACCCCAAAGGTCACCAAAGGTCACACCAAAGGTCACCAAAGATCACCCCAAAGGTCACCAAAGGTCACCAAAGGTCACCAAAGGTCACCCCAAAGGTCACCAAAGGTCACCCCAAAGGTCACCAAACGTCACCCCAAAGGTCACCAAAGGTCACCAAAGGTCACCAAAGGTCACCAAAGGTCACCCCAAAGGTCACCAAAGGTCACCCAAAAGGTCACCAAAGGTCACCCCAAAGGTCACCAAAGGTCACCAAAAAACACCAAAGGTCACCAAAGGTCACCAAACGTCACCCCAAAGGTCACCAAAGGTTACCCCAAAGGTCACCAAAGGTCACCCCAAAGGTCACCAAAGTCACCAAAGGTCACCCCAAAGGTCACCAAAGGTCACCCCAAAGGTCACCAAAGGTCACCCCAAAGGTCACCAAAGGTCACTCCAAAGGTCACCAAAGGTCACCCCAAAGGTCACCAAAGGTCACCAAAAGTCACCAATCGTCACCAAAGGTCACCAAAGGTCACCAAAGGTCACCCCAAAGGTCACCAAAGGTCACCCCAAAGGTCACCAAAGGTCACCCCAAAGGTCACCAAAGGTCACCAAAGGTCACCAAAGGTCACCAAAGGTCACCAAAGGTCACCCCAAAGGTCACTAAAGGTCACCATAAAGGTCACCAAAGGTCACCCCAAAGGTCACCAAAGGTCACCAAAGGTCACCAAAGGTCACCAAATGTCACCAAAGGTCACCCCAAGGGTCACCAAAGGTCACCCCAAAGGTCACCAAAGGTCACCCCAAAGGTCACCAAAGGTCACCAAAGGTCACCAAAGGTCACCAAAGGTCACCCCAAAGGTCACCAAAGGTCACCCCAAAGGTCACCAAAGGTCACCCCAAAGGTCACCAAAGGTCACCAAAGGTCACCCCAAAGGTCACCAAAGGTCACCCCAAAGGTCACCAAAGGTCACCAAAGGTCACCAAAGGTCACCAAAGGTCACCCCAAAGGTCACCAAAGGTCACCAAAGGTTACCAAAGGTCACCCCAAAGGTCACCAAAGGTCACCCCAATGGTCACCAAAGGTCACCAAAGGTCACCCCAAAGGTCACCAAAGGTCACCAAAGGTCACCAAAGGTCACCAAAGGTCACCCCAAAGGTCACCAAAGGTCACCCCAAAGGTCACCAAAAGTCACCAAAGGTCACCAAAGGTCACCAAAGGTCACCACAAAGGTCACCAAAGGTCACCAAAGGTCACCCCAAATGTCACCAAAGGTCACCAAATGTCACCAAAGGTCACCAAAGGTCACCCCAAAGGTCACCAAAAGTCACCCCAAAGGTCACCAAAGGTCACCCCAAAGGTCACCAAAGGTCACCAAAGGTCACCCCAAAGGTCACCAAAGGTCACACCAAAGGTCACCAAAGATCACCCCAAAGGTCACCAAAGGTCACCAAAGGTCACCAAAGGTCACCCCAAAGGTCACCAAAGGTCACCCCAAAGGTCACCAAACGTCACCCCAAAGGTCACCAAAGGTCACCAAAGGTCACCAAAGGTCACCAAAGGTCACCCCAAAGGTCACCAAAGGTCACCCCAAAGGTCACCAAAGGTCACCCCAAAGGTCACCAAAGGTCACCAAAGAACAGCAAAGGTCACCAAAGGTCACCAAACGTCACCCCAAAGGTCACCAAAGGTTACCCCAAAGGTCACCAAAGGTCACCCCAAAGGTCACCAAAGTCACCAAAGGTCACCCCAAAGGTCACCAAAGGTCACCCCAAAGGTCACCAAAGGTCACCCCAAAGGTCACCAAAGGTCACCAAAGGTCACCAAAGGACACCAAAGGTCACCCCAAAGGTCACCAAAGGTCACCCCAAAGGTCACCAAAGGTCACCCCAAAGGTCACCAAAGGTCACCAAAGGTCACCAAAGGTCACCCTAAAGGTCACTAAAGGTCACCAAAGGTCACCAAAGGTCACCAAAGGTCACCCCAAAGGACACCAAATGTCACCAAAGGTCACCCCAAAGGTCACCAAAGGTCACCCCAAAGGTCACCAAAGGTCACCAAAGGTCACCAAACGTCACCAAAGGTCACCCCAAAGGTCACCAAAGGTCACCCCAAAGGTCACCAAAGGTCACCAAAGGTCACCAAAGGTCACCAAAGGTCACCCCAAAGGTCACCAAAGGTCACCCCAAAGGTCACCAAAGGTCACCCCAAAGGTCACCAAAGGTCACCAAAGGTCACCAAAGGTCACCCCAAAGGTCACCAAAGGTCACCAAACGTCACCCCAAAGGTCACCAAAGGTCACCAAAGGTCACCAAAGGTCACCAAAGGTCACCCCAAAGGTCACCAAAGGTCACCCCAAAGGTCACCAAAGGTCACCCCAAAGGTCACCAAAGGTCACCAAAGGACACCAAAGGTCACCAAAGGTCACCAAACGTCACCCCAAAGGTCACCAAAGGTTACCCCAAAGGTCACCAAAGGTCACCCCAAAGGTCACCAAAGGTCACCAAAGGTCACCCCAAAGGTCACCAAAGGTCACCCCAAAGGTCACCAAAGGTCACCCCAAGGGTCACCAAAGGTCACCAAAGGTCACCAAAGGACACCAAAGGTCACCCCAAAGGTCACCAAAGGTCACCCCAAAGGTCACCAAAGGTCACCCCAAAGGTCACCAAAGGTCACCAAAGGTCACAAAAGGTCACCAAAGGTCACCAAAGGTCACCCTAAAGGTCACTAAAGGTCACCAAAGGTCACCAAAGGTCACCAAAGGTCACCCCAAAGGTCACCAAAGGTCACCAAAGGTCACCCCAAAGGTCACCAAAGGTCACCAAAGGTCACCAAAGGTCAGCAAAGGTCACCCCAAAGGTCACCAAAGGTCACCCCAAAGGTCACCAAAGGTCACCAAAGGTCACCAAAGGTCACCAAAAGTCACCCCAAAGGTCATCAAAGGTCACCAAAGGTCACCCCAAAGGTCACCAAAGGTCACCAAAGGTCACCCCAAAGGTCACCAAAGGTCATCAAAGGTCACCAAAGGTCACCAAAGGTCACCAAAGGTCACCCCAAAGGTCACCAAAGGTCACCCCAAAGGTCACCAAAGGTCACCAAAGGTCACCAAAGGTCACCAAAGGTCACCAAAGGTCACCCCAAAGGTCACCAAAGGTCACCCCAAAGGTCACCAAAGGACACCAAAATCACACCAAAGGTCACCAAAGGTCACCCCAAAGGTCACCAAAGGTCACCAAAGGTCACCAAAGGTCACCAAAGGTCACCCCAAAGGTCACCAAAGGTCACCCCAAAGGTCACCAAAGGTCACCAAAGGTCACCAAAGGTCACCTTAGGTCACCAAAGGTCACCAAAGGTCACCAAAGGTCACCCCAAAGGTCACCAAAGGTCACCAAAGGTCACCAAAGGTCACCCCAAAGGTCACCAAAGGTCACCCCAAAGGTCACCAAAGGTCACCAAAGGTCACCAAAGGTCACCCCAAAGGTCACCAAAGGTCACCAAAGGTCACCCCAAAGGTCACCAAAGGTCACCAAAGGTCACCAAAGGTCACCCCAAAGGTCACCAAAGGTCACCCAAAAGGTCACCAAAGGTCACCCCAAAGGTCACCAAAGGTCACCAAAGGTCACCAAAGGTCACCAAAGGTCACCAAAGGTCACCCCAAAGGTCACCAAAGGTCACCCCAAAGGTCACCAAAGGTCACCCCAAAGGTCACCAAACGTCACCCCAAAGGTCACCAAAGGTCACCAAAGGACACCAAAGGTCACCAAAGGTCACCAAAGGTCACCCAAAGGTCACCAAAGGTTACCCCAAAGGTCACCAAAGGTCACCCCAAAGGTCACCAAAGGTCACCAAAGGTCACCTAAGGTCACCAAAGGTCACCCCAAAGGTCACCAAAGGTCACCCCAAACGTCACCAAAGGACACCAAAGGTCACCAAAGGTCACCCCAAAGGTCACCAAAGGTTACCCCAAAGGTCACCAAAGGTCACCCCAAAGGTCACCAAAGGTCACCAAAGGTCACCTAAGGTCACCAAAGGTCACCCCAAAGGTCACCAAAGGTCACCTCAAACGTCACCAAAGGTCACCAAAGGTCACCAAAGGTCACCAAAGGTCACCCCAAAAGTCACCAAAGGTCACCAAAGGTCACCCCAAAGGTCACCAAAGGTCACCAAAGGTCACCCCAAAGGTCACCAAAGGTCACCAAAGGACACCAAAGGTCACCAAAGGTCACCCCAAAGGTCACCAAAGGTCACCCCAAAGGTCACCAAAGGTCACCAAAGGTCACCAAAGGTCACCAAAGGTCACCCCACAGGTCACCAAAGGTCACCAAAGGTCACCCCAAAGGTCACCAAAGGTCACCAAAGGTCACCAAAGGTCACCGCAAAGGTCACCAAAGGTCACCCTAAAGGTCACCAAAGGTCACCCCAAAGGTCACCAAAGGTCACCAAAGGTCACCAAAGGTCACCAAAGGTCACCAAAGGTCACCCCAAAGGTCACCAAAGGTCACCCCAAAGGTCACCAAAGGTCACCCCAAAGGTCACCAAAGGTCACCAAAAATTACCAAAGGTCACCAAAGGTCACCCCAAAGGTCACCAAAGGTCACCCCAAAGGTCTCCAAAGGTCACCCCAAAGGTAACCAAAGGTCACCAAAGGTCACAAAAGGTCACCAAAGGTCACCCCAAAGGTCACCAAAGGTCACCAAAGGTCACAAAAGGTCACCAAAGGTCACCAAAGGTCACCCTAAAGGTCACTAAAGGTCACCAAAGGTCACCAAAGGTCACCAAAGGTCACCCCAAAGGTCACCAAAGGTCACCAAAGGTCACCCCAAAGGTCACCAAAGGTCACCAAAGGTCACCAAAGGTCAGCAAAGGTCACCCCAAAGGTCACCAAAGGTCACCCCAAAGGTCACCAAAGGTCACCAAAGGTCACCAAAGGTCACCAAAAGTCACCCCAAAGGTCATCAAAGGTCACCAAAGGTCACCCCAAAGGTCACCAAAGGTCACCAAAGGTCACCCCAAAGGTCACCAAAGGTCATCAAAGGTCACCAAAGGTCACCAAAGGTCACCAAAGGTCACCCCAAAGGTCACCAAAGGTCACCCCAAAGGTCACCAAAGGTCACCAAAGGTCACCAAAGGTCACCAAAGGTCACCAAAGGTCACCCCAAAGGTCACCAAAGGTCACCCCAAAGGTCACCAAAGGACACCAAAATCACACCAAAGGTCACCAAAGGTCACCCCAAAGGTCACCAAAGGTCACCAAAGGTCACCAAAGGTCACCAAAGGTCACCCCAAAGGTCACCAAAGGTCACCCCAAAGGTCACCAAAGGTCACCAAAGGTCACCAAAGGTCACCTTAGGTCACCAAAGGTCACCAAAGGTCACCAAAGGTCACCCCAAAGGTCACCAAAGGTCACCAAAGGTCACCAAAGGTCACCCCAAAGGTCACCAAAGGTCACCCCAAAGGTCACCAAAGGTCACCAAAGGTCACCAAAGGTCACCCCAAAGGTCACCAAAGGTCACCAAAGGTCACCCCAAAGGTCACCAAAGGTCACCAAAGGTCACCAAAGGTCACCCCAAAGGTCACCAAAGGTCACCCAAAAGGTCACCAAAGGTCACCCCAAAGGTCACCAAAGGTCACCAAAGGTCACCAAAGGTCACCAAAGGTCACCAAAGGTCACCCCAAAGGTCACCAAAGGTCACCCCAAAGGTCACCAAAGGTCACCCCAAAGGTCACCAAACGTCACCCCAAAGGTCACCAAAGGTCACCAAAGGACACCAAAGGTCACCAAAGGTCACCAAAGGTCACCCAAAGGTCACCAAAGGTTACCCCAAAGGTCACCAAAGGTCACCCCAAAGGTCACCAAAGGTCACCAAAGGTCACCTAAGGTCACCAAAGGTCACCCCAAAGGTCACCAAAGGTCACCCCAAACGTCACCAAAGGACACCAAAGGTCACCAAAGGTCACCCCAAAGGTCACCAAAGGTTACCCCAAAGGTCACCAAAGGTCACCCCAAAGGTCACCAAAGGTCACCAAAGGTCACCTAAGGTCACCAAAGGTCACCCCAAAGGTCACCAAAGGTCACCTCAAACGTCACCAAAGGTCACCAAAGGTCACCAAAGGTCACCAAAGGTCACCCCAAAAGTCACCAAAGGTCACCAAAGGTCACCCCAAAGGTCACCAAAGGTCACCAAAGGTCACCCCAAAGGTCACCAAAGGTCACCAAAGGACACCAAAGGTCACCAAAGGTCACCCCAAAGGTCACCAAAGGTCACCCCAAAGGTCACCAAAGGTCACCAAAGGTCACCAAAGGTCACCAAAGGTCACCCCACAGGTCACCAAAGGTCACCAAAGGTCACCCCAAAGGACACCAAAGGTCACCAAAGGTCACCAAAGGTCACCGCAAAGGTCACCAAAGGTCACCCTAAAGGTCACCAAAGGTCACCCCAAAGGTCACCAAAGGTCACCAAAGGTCACCAAAGGTCACCAAAGGTCACCAAAGGTCACCCCAAAGGTCACCAAAGGTCACCCCAAAGGTCACCAAAGGTCACCCCAAAGGTCACCAAAGGTCACCAAAAATTACCAAAGGTCACCAAAGGTCACCCCAAAGGTCACCAAAGGTCACCCCAAAGGTCTCCAAAGGTCACCCCAAAGGTAACCAAAGGTCACCAAAGGTCACCCCAAAGGTCACCAAAGGTCACCCTAAAGGTCACCAAAGGTCACCAAAGATCACCAAAGGTCACCAAAGGTCACCAAAGGACACCAAAGGTCACCAAAGGTCACCCCAAAGGTCACCAAAGGTCACTAAGGGTCACCAAAGGTCACCAAAGGTCACCCCAAAGGTCACCAAAGGTCACCCCAAAGGTCACCAAAGGTCACCAAAGGTCACCCCAAAGGTCACCAAAGGTCACCAAAAGTCACCAAAGGTCACCCCAAAGGTCACCAATGGTCACCCCAAAGGTCACCAAAGGTCACCAAAGGTCACCAAAGGTCACCAAAGGTCACCCCAAAGGTCACCAAAGGTCACCCCAAAGGTCACCAAAGGTCACCCCAAAGGTCACCAAAGGTCACCAAAGGTCACCAAAGGTCACCCCAAAGGTCACCAAAAGTCACCCAAAAGGTCACCAAAGGTCACCCCAAAGGTCACCAAAGGTCACCAAAGGTCACCCCAAAGGTCACCAAAGGTCACCCCAAAGGTCACCAAAGGCCACCAAAGGTCACCAAAGGTCACCAAAGGTCACCCCAAAGGTCACCAAAGGTCACCAAACGTCACCAAAGGTCACCAAAGGTCACCCTAAAGGTCACCAAAGTTCACCAAAGGTCACCCCAAAGGTCACCAAAGGTCACCAAAGGTTACCCCAAAGGTCACCAAAGGTCACCAAACGTCACCAAAGGTCACCAAAGGTCACCCCAAAGGTCACCAAAGGTCACCAAAGGTCACCAAAGGTCACCCCGAAGGTCACCAAAGGTCACCAAAGGTTACCCCAAAGGTCACCAAAGGTCACCAAAGGTCACCAAAGGTCACCAAAGGTCACCAAAGGTCACCCCAAAGGTCACCAAAGGTCACCCCAAAGGTCACCAAAGGTCACCCCAAAGGTCACCAAAGGTCACCAAAGGTCACCAAAGGTCACCAAAGGTCACCAAAGGTCATCAAAGGTCACCAAAGGTCACCCCAAAGGTCACCAAAGGTCACCAAAGGTCACCAAAGGCCACCAAAGGTCACCCCAAAGGTCACCAAAGGTCACCCCAAAGGTCACCAAAAGTCACTCCAAAGGTCACCAAAGGTCACCCCAAAGGTCACCAAAGGTCACCAAAAGTCACCAATCGTCACCAAAGGTCACCAAAGGTCACCAAAGGTCACCCCAAAGGTCACCAAAGGTCACCCCAAAGGTCACCAAAGGTCACCCCAAAGGTCACCAAAGGTCACCCCAAAGGTCACCAAAGGTCACCAAAGGTCACCAAAGGTCACCAAAGGTCACCAAAGGTCACCCCAAAGGTCACTAAAGGTCACCATAAAGGTCACCAAAGGTCACCCCAAAGGTCACCAAAGGTCACCAAAGGTCACCAAAGGTCACCAAATGTCACCAAAGGTCACCCCAAAGGTCACCAAAGGTCACCCCAAAGGTCACCAAAGGTCACCCCAAAGGTCACCAAAGGTCACCAAAGGTCACCAAAGGTCACCAAAGGTCACCCCAAACGTCACCAAAGGTCACCCCAAAGGTCACCAAAGGTCACCCCAAAGGTCACCAAAGGTCACCAAAGGTCACCCCAAAGGTCACCAAAGGTCACCCCAAAGGTCACCAAAGGTCACCAAAGGTCACCAAAGGTCACCAAAGGTCACCCCAAAGGTCACCAAAGGTCACCAAAGGTTACCAAAGGTCACCCCAAAGGTCACCAAAGGTCACCCCAATGGTCACCAAAGGTCACCAAAGGTCACCCCAAAGGTCACCAAAGGTCACCAAAGGTCACCAAAGGTCACCAAAGGTCACCCCAAAGGTTACCAAAGGTCACCCCAAAGGTCACCAAAGGTCACCCCAATGGTCATAAAAGGTCACCAAAGGTCACCACAAAGGTCACCAAAGGTCACCAAAGGTCACCCCAAAGGTCACCAAAGGTCACCAAATGTCACCAAAGGTCACCAAAGGTCACCCCAAAGGTCACCAAAAGTCACCCCAAAGGTCACCAAAGGTCACCCCAAAGGTCACCAAAGGTCACCAAAGGTCACCAAAGGTCACCAAAGGTCACCCCAAAGGTCACCAAAGGTCACCCCAAAGGTCACCAAAGGTCACCAAAGGTCACCAAGGGTCACCAAAGGTCACCCCAAAGGTCACCAAAGGTCACACCAAAGGTCACCAAAGATCACCCCAAAGGTCACCAAAGGTCACCAAAGGTCACCAAAGGTCACCCCAAAGGTCACCAAAGGTCACCCCAAAGGTCACCAAACGTCACCCCAAAGGTCACCAAAGGTCACCAAAGGTCACCAAAGGTCACCAAAGGTCACCCCAAAGGTCACCAAAGGTCACCCCTAAGGTCACCAAAGGTCACCCCAAAGGTCACCAAAGGTCACCAAAGAACACCAAAGGTCACCAAAGGTCACCAAACGTCACCCCAAAGGTCACCAAAGGTTACCCCAAAGGTCACCAAAGGTCACCCCAAAGGTCACCAAAGTCACCAAAGGTCACCCCAAAGGTCACCAAAGGTCACCCCAAAGGTCACCAAAGGTCACCCCAAAGGTCACCAAAGGTCACCAAAGGTCACCAAAGGACACCAAAGGTCACCCCAAAGGTCACCAAAGGTCACCCCAAAGGTCACCAAAGGTCACCCCAAAGGTCACCAAAGGTCACCAAAGGTCACCAAAGGTCACCCTAAAGGTCACTAAAGGTCACCAAAGGTCACCAAAGGTCACCAAAGGTCACCCCAAAGGTCACCAAATGTCACCAAAGGTCACCCCAAAGGTCACCAAAGGTCACCCCAAAGGTCACCAAAGGTCACCAAAGGTCACCAAACGTCACCAAAGGTCACCCCAAAGGTCACCAAAGGTCACCCCAAAGGTCACCAAAGGTCACCAAAGGTCACCAAAGGTCACCAAAGGTCACCCCAAAGGTCACCAAAGGTCACCCCAAAGGTCACCAAAGGTCACCCCAAAGGTCACCAAAGGTCACCAAAGGTCACCAAAGGTCACCCCAAAGGTCACCAAAGGTCACCCCAAAGGTCACCAAACGTCACCCCAAAGGTCACCAAAGGGCACCAAAGGTCACCAAAGGTCAACAAAGGTCACCCCAAAGGTCACCAAAGGTCACCCCAAAGGTCACCAAAGGTCACCCCAAAGGTCACCAAAGGTCACCAAAGGACACCAAAGGTCACCAAAGGTCACCAAACGTCACTCCAAAGGTCACCAAAGGTTACCCCAAAGGTCACCAAAGGTCACCCCAAAGGTCACCAAAGGTCACCAAAGGTCACCCCAAAGGTCACCAAAGGTCACCCCTAAGGTCACCAAAGGTCACCCCAAAGGTCACCAAAGGTCACCAAAGGTCACCAAAGGACACCAAAGGTCACCCCAAAGGTCACCAAAGGTCACCCCAAAGGTCACCAAAGGTCACCCCAAAGGTCACCAAAGGTCACCAAAGGTCACCAAAGGTCACCAAAGGTCACCCCAAAGGTCACCAAAGGTCACCCCAAAGGTCACCAAAAGTCACCAAAGGTCACCAAAGGTCACCAAAGGTCACCACAAAGGTCACCAAAGGTCACCAAAGGTCACCCCAAAGGTCACCAAAGGTCACCAAATGTCACCAAAGGTCACCAAAGGTCACCCCAAAGGTCACCAAAAGTCACCCCAAAGGTCACCAAAGGTCACCCCAAAGGTCACCAAAGGTCACCAAAGGTCACCAAAGGTCACCAAAGGTCACCCCAAAGGTCACCAAAGGTCACCCCAAAGGTCACCAAAGGTCACCAAAGGTCACCAAAGGTCACCAAAGGTCACCCCAAAGGTCACCAAAGGTCACACCAAAGGTCACCAAAGATCACCCCAAAGGTCACCAAAGGTCACCAAAGGTCACCAAAGGTCACCCCAAAGGTCACCAAAGGTCACCCCAAAGGTCACCAAACGTCACCCCAAAGGTCACCAAAGGTCACCAAAGGTCACCAAAGGTCACCAAAGGTCACCCCAAAGGTCACCAAAGGTCACCCCTAAGGTCACCAAAGGTCACCCCAAAGGTCACCAAAGGTCACCAAAGAACACCAAAGGTCACCAAAGGTCACCAAACGTCACCCCAAAGGTCACCAAAGGTTACCCCAAAGGTCACCAAAGGTCACCCCAAAGGTCACCAAAGTCACCAAAGGTCACCCCAAAGGTCACCAAAGGTCACCAAAGAACACCAAAGGTCACCAAAGGTCACCAAACGTCACCCCAAAGGTCACCAAAGGTTACCCCAAAGGTCACCAAAGGTCACCCCAAAGGTCACCAAAGTCACCAAAGGTCACCCCAAAGGTCACCAAAGGTCACCCCAAAGGTCACCAAAGGTCACCCCAAAGGTCACCAAAGGTCACCAAAGGTCACCAAAGGACACCAAAGGTCACCCCAAAGGTCACCAAAGGTCACCCCAAAGGTCACCAAAGGTCACCCCAAAGGTCACCAAAGGTCACCAAAGGTCACCAAAGGTCACCCTAAAGGTCACTAAAGGTCACCAAAGGTCACCAAAGGTCACCAAAGGTCACCCCAAAGGTCACCAAATGTCACCAAAGGTCACCCCAAAGGTCACCAAAGGTCACCCCAAAGGTCACCAAAGGTCACCAAAGGTCACCAAACGTCACCAAAGGTCACCCCAAAGGTCACCAAAGGTCACCCCAAAGGTCACCAAAGGTCACCAAAGGTCACCAAAGGTCACCAAAGGTCACCCCAAAGGTCACCAAAGGTCACCCCAAAGGTCACCAAAGGTCACCCCAAAGGTCACCAAAGGTCACCAAAGGTCACCAAAGGTCACCCCAAAGGTCACCAAAGGTCACCCCAAAGGTCACCAAACGTCACCCCAAAGGTCACCAAAGGGCACCAAAGGTCACCAAAGGTCACCAAAGGTCACCCCAAAGGTCACCAAAGGTCACCCCAAAGGTCACCAAAGGTCACCCCAAAGGTCACCAAAGGTCACCAAAGGACACCAAAGGTCACCAAAGGTCACCAAACGTCACCCCAAAGGTCACCAAAGGTTACCCCAAAGGTCACCAAAGGTCACCCCAAAGGTCACCAAAGGTCACCAAAGGTCACCCCAAAGGTCACCAAAGGTCACCCCTAAGGTCACCAAAGGTCACCCCAAAGGTCACCAAAGGTCACCAAAGGTCACCAAAGGACACCAAAGGACACCCCAAAGGTCACCAAAGGTCACCCCAAAGGTCACCAAAGGTCACCAAAGGTCACAAAAGGTCACCAAAGGTCACCAAAGGTCACCCTAAAGGTCACTAAAGGTCACCAAAGGTCACCAAAGGTCACCAAAGGTCACCCCAAAGGTCACCAAAGGTCACCAAAGGTCACCCCAAAGGTCACCAAAGGTCACCAAAGGTCACCAAAGGTCAGCAAAGGTCACCCCAAAGGTCACCAAAGGTCACCCCAAAGGTCACCAAAGGTCACCAAAGGTCACCAAAGGTCACCAAAAGTCAACCCAAAGGTCATCAAAGGTCACCAAAGGTCACCCCAAAGGTCACCAAAGGTCACCAAAGGTCACCCCAAAGGTCACCAAAGGTCACCAAAGGTCACCAAAGGTCACCAAAGGTCACCAAAGGTCACCCCAAAGGTCACCAAAGGTCACCCCAAAGGTCACCAAAGGTCACCCCAAAGGTCACACCAAAGGTCACCAAAGGTCACCCCAAAGGTCACCAAAGGTCACCAAAGGTCACCAAAGGTCACCAAAGGTCACCCCAAAGGTCACCAAAGGTCACCCCAAAGGTCACCAAAGGTCACCAAAGGTCACCAAAGGTCACCTTAGGTCACCAAAGGTCACCAAAGGTCACCAAAGGTCACCCCAAAGGTCACCAAAGGTCACCAAAGGTCACCAAAGGTCACCCCAAAGGTCACCAAAGGTCACCCCAAAGGTCACCAAAGGTCACCAAAGGTCACCAAAGGTCACCCCAAAGGTCACCAAAGGTCACCAAAGGTCACCCCAAAGGTCACCAAAGGTCACCAAAGGTCACCAAAGGTCACCCCAAAGGTCACCAAAGGTCACCCAAAAGGTCACCAAAGGTCACCCCAAAGGTCACCAAAGGTCACCAAAGGTCACCAAAGGTCACCAAAGGTCACCAAAGGACACCCCAAAGGTCACCAAAGGTCACCCCAAAGGTCACCAAAGGTCACCCCAAAGGTCACCAAAGGTCACCCCAAAGGTCACCAAAGGTCACCAAAGGACACCAAAGGTCACCAAAGGTCACCAAAGGTCACCCCAAAGGTCACCAAAGGTTACCCCAAAGGTCACCAAAGGTCACCCCAAAGGTCACCAAAGGTCACCAAAGGTCACCTAAGGTCACCAAAGGTCACCCCAAAGGTCACCAAAGGTCACCCCAAACGTCACCAAAGGACACCAAAGGTCACCAAAGGTCACCCCAAAGGTCACCAAAGGTTACCCCAAAGGTCACCAAAGGTCACCCCAAAGGTCACCAAAGGTCACCAAAGGTCACCTAAGGTCACCAAAGGTCACCCCAAAGGTCACCAAAGGTCACCCCAAACGTCACCAAAGGTCACCAAAGGTCACCAAAGGTCACCAAAGGTCACCCCAAAAGTCACCAAAGGTCACCAAAGGTCACCCCAAAGGTCACCAAAGGTCACCAAAGGTCACCCCAAAGGTCACCAAAGGTCACCAAAGGTCACCAAAGGTCACCAAAGGTCACCCCAAAGGTCACCAAAGGTCACCCCAAAGGTCACCAAAGGTCACCAAAGGTCACCAAAGGTCACCAAAGGTCACCCCACAGGTCACCAAAGGTCACCAAAGGTCACCCCAAAGGTCACCAAAGGTCACCAAAGGTCACCAAAGGTCACCGCAAAGGTCACCAAAGGTCACCCTAAAGGTCACCAAAGGTCACCCCAAAGGTCACCAAAGGTCACCAAAGGTCACCAAAGGTCACCAAAGGTCACCAAAGGTCACCCCAAAGGTCACCAAAGGTCACCCCAAAGGTCACCAAAGGTCACCCCAAAGGTCACCAAAGGTCACCAAAAATCACCAAAGGTCACCAAAGGTCACCCCAAAGGTCACCAAAGGTCACCCCAAAGGTCTCCAAAGGTCACCCCAAAGGTAACCAAAGGTCACCAAAGGTCACCCCAAAGGTCACCAAAGGTCACCAAAGGACACCAAAGGTCACCAAAGGTCACCCCAAAGGTCACCAAAGGTCACTAAAGGTCACCAAAGGTCACCAAAGGTCACCCCAAAGGTCACCAAAGGTCACCCCAAAGGTCACCAAAGGTCACCAAAGGTCACCCCAAAGGTCACCAAAGGTCACCAAAAGTCACCAAAGGTCACCCCAAAGGTCACCAATGGTCACCCCAAAGGTCACCAAAGGTCACCAAAGGTCACCAAAGGTCACCAAAGGTCACCCCAAAGGTCACCAAAGGTCACCCCAAAGGTCACCAAAGGTCACCCCAAAGGTCACCAAAGGTCACCAAAGGTCACCAAAGGTCACCCCAAAGGTCACCAAAAGTCACCCAAAAGGTCACCAAAGGTCACCCCAAAGGTCACCAAAGGTCACCAAAGGTCACCCCAAAGGTCACCAAAGGTCACCCCAAAGGTCACCAAAGGCCACCAAAGGTCACCAAAGGTCACCAAAGGTCACCCCAAAGGTCACCAAAGGTCACCAAACGTCACCAAACGTCACCAAAGGTCACCCTAAAGGTCACCAAAGTTCACCAAAGGTCACCCCAAAGGTCACCAAAGGTCACCAAAGGTTACCCCAAAGGTCACCAAAGGTCACCAAACGTCACCAAAGGTCACCAAAGGTCACCCCAAAGGTCACCATAGGTCACCAAAGGTCACCAAAGGTCACCCCGAAGGTCACCAAAGGTCACCAAAGGTTACCCCAAAGGTCACCAAAGGTCACCAAAGGTCACCAAAGGTCACCAAAGGTCACCAAAGGTCACCAAAGGTCACCCCAAAGGTCACCAAAGGTCACCCCAAAGGTCACCAAAGGTCACCCCAAAGGTCACCAAAGGTCACCAAAGGTCACCAAAGGTCACCAAAGGTCACCAAAGGTCATCAAAGGTCACCAAAGGTCACCCCAAAGGTCACCAAAGGTCACCAAAGGTCACCAAAGGCCACCAAAGGTCACCCCAAAGGTCACCAAAGGTCACCCCAAAGGTCACCAAAGGTTACCCCAAAGGTCACCAAAGGTCACCCCAAAGGTCACCAAAGGTCACCAAAGGTCACCTAAGGTCACCAAAGGTCACCCCAAAGGTCACCAAAGGTCACCCCAAACGTCACCAAAGGACACCAAAGGTCACCAAAGGTCACCCCAAAGGTCACCAAAGGTTACCCCAAAGGTCACCAAAGGTCACCCCAAAGGTCACCAAAGGTCACCAAAGGTCACCTAAGGTCACCAAAGGTCACCCCAAAGGTCACCAAAGGTCACCCCAAACGTCACCAAAGGTCACCAAAGGTCACCAAAGGTCACCAAAGGTCACCCCAAAAGTCACCAAAGGTCACCAAAGGTCACCCCAAAGGTCACCAAAGGTCACCAAAGGTCACCCCAAAGGTCACCAAAGGTCACCAAAGGTCACCAAAGGTCACCAAAGGTCACCCCAAAGGTCACCAAAGGTCACCCCAAAGGTCACCAAAGGTCACCAAAGGTCACCAAAGGTCACCAAAGGTCACCCCACAGGTCACCAAAGGTCACCAAAGGTCACCCCAAAGGTCACCAAAGGTCACCAAAGGTCACCAAAGGTCACCGCAAAGGTCACCAAAGGTCACCCTAAAGGTCACAAAGGTCACCCCAAAGGTCACCAAAGGTCACCAAAGGTCACCAAAGGTCACCAAAGGTCACCAAAGGTCACCCCAAAGGTCACCAAAGGTCACCCCAAAGGTCACCAAAGGTCACCCCAAAGGTCACCAAAGGTCACCAAAAATCACCAAAGGTCACCAAAGGTCACCCCAAAGGTCACCAAAGGTCACCCCAAAGGTCTCCAAAGGTCACCCCAAAGGTAACCAAAGGTCACCAAAGGTCACCCCAAAGGTCACCAAAGGTCACCAAAGGACACCAAAGGTCACCAAAGGTCACCCCAAAGGTCACCAAAGGTCACTAAAGGTCACCAAAGGTCACCAAAGGTCACCCCAAAGGTCACCAAAGGTCACCCCAAAGGTCACCAAAGGTCACCAAAGGTCACCCCAAAGGTCACCAAAGGTCACCAAAAGTCACCAAAGGTCACCCCAAAGGTCACCAATGGTCACCCCAAAGGTCACCAAAGGTCACCAAAGGTCACCAAAGGTCACCAAAGGTCACCCCAAAGGTCACCAAAGGTCACCCCAAAGGTCACCAAAGGTCACCCCAAAGGTCACCAAAGGTCACCAAAGGTCACCAAAGGTCACCCCAAAGGTCACCAAAAGTCACCCAAAAGGTCACCAAAGGTCACCCCAAAGGTCACCAAAGGTCACCAAAGGTCACCCCAAAGGTCACCAAAGGTCACCCCAAAGGTCACCAAAGGCCACCAAAGGTCACCAAAGGTCACCAAAGGTCACCCCAAAGGTCACCAAAGGTCACCAAACGTCACCAAACGTCACCAAAGGTCACCCTAAAGATCACCAAAGTTCACCAAAGGTCACCCCAAAGGTCACCAAAGGTCACCAAAGGTTACCCCAAAGGTCACCAAAGGTCACCAAACGTCACCAAAGGTCACCAAAGGTCACCCCAAAGGTCACCATAGGTCACCAAAGGTCACCAAAGGTCACCCCGAAGGTCACCAAAGGTCACCAAAGGTTACCCCAAAGGTCACCAAAGGTCACCAAAGGTCACCAAAGGTCACCAAAGGTCACCAAAGGTCACCAAAGGTCACCCCAAAGGTCACCAAAGGTCACCCCAAAGGTCACCAAAGGTCACCCCAAAGGTCACCAAAGGTCACCAAAGGTCACCAAAGGTCACCAAAGGTCACCAAAGGTCATCAAAGGTCACCAAAGGTCACCCCAAAGGTCACCAAAGGTCACCAAAGGTCACCAAAGGCCACCAAAGGTCACCCCAAAGGTCACCAAAGGTCACCCCAAAGGTCACCAAAGGTCACTCCAAAGGTCACCAAAGGTCACCCCAAAGGTCACCAAAGGTCACCAAAAGTCACCAATCGTCACCAAAGGTCACCAAAGGTCACCAAAGGTCACCCCAAAGGTCACCAAAGGTCACCCCAAAGGTCACCAAAGGTCACCCCAAAGGTCACCAAAGGTCACCAAAGGTCACCAAAGGTCACCAAAGGTCACCAAAGGTCACCCCAAAGGTCACTAAAGGTCACCATAAAGGTCACCAAAGGTCACCCCAAAGGTCACCAAAGGTCACCAAAGGTCACCAAAGGTCACCAAATGTCACCAAAGGTCACCCCAAAGGTCACCAAAGGTCACCCCAAAGGTCACCAAAGGTCACCCCAAAGGTCACCAAAGGTCACCAAAGGTCACCAAAGGTCACCAAAGGTCACCCCAAAGGTCACCAAAGGTCACCCCAAAGGTCACCAAAGGTCACCCCAAAGGTCACCAAAGGTCACCAAAGGTCACCCCAAAGGTCACCAAAGGTCACCCCAAAGGTCACCAAAGGTCACCAAAGGTCACCAAAGTTCACCAAAGGTCACCCCAAAGGTCACCAAAGGTCACCAAAGGTTACTAAAGGTCACCCCAAAGGTCACCAAAGGTCACCCCAATGGTCACCAAAAGTCACCAAAGGTCACCCCAAAGGTCACCAAAGGTCACCAAAGGTCACCAAAGGTCACCAAAGGTCACCCCAAAGGTCACCAAAGGTCACCCCAAAGGTCACCAAAAGTCACCAAAGGTCACCAAAGGTCACCAAAGGTCACCACAAAGGTCACCAAAGGTCACCAAAGGTTACCCCAAAGGTCACCAAAGGTCACCAAATGTCACCAAAGGTCACCAAAGGTCACCCCAAAGGTCACCAAAAGTCACCCCAAAGGTCACCAAAGGTCACCCCAAAGGTCACCAAAGGTCACCAAAGGTCACCAAAGGTCACCAAATGTCACCCCAAAGGTCACCAAAGGTCACCCCAAAGGTCACCAAAGGTCACCAAAGGTCACCAAAGGTCACCAAAGGTCACCCCAAAGGTCACCAAAGGTCACACCAAAGGTCACCAAAGATCACCCCAAAGGTCACCAAAGGTCACCAAAGGTCACCAAAGGTCACCCCAAAGGTCACCAAAGGTCACCCCAAAGGTCACCAAACGTCACCCCAAAGGTCACCAAAGGTCACCAAAGGTCACCAAAGGTCACCAAAGGTCACCCCAAAGGTCACCAAAGGTCACCCAAAAGGTCACCAAAGGTCACCCCAAAGGTCACCAAAGGTCACCAAAAAACACCAAAGGTCACCAAAGGTCACCAAACGTCACCCCAAAGGTCACCAAAGGTTACCCCAAAGGTCACCAAAGGTCACCCCAAAGGTCACCAAAGTCACCAAAGGTCACCCCAAAGGTCACCAAAGGTCACCCCAAAGGTCACCAAAGGTCACCCCAAAGGTCACCAAAGGTCACTCCAAAGGTCACCAAAGGTCACCCCAAAGGTCACCAAAGGTCACCAAAAGTCACCAATCGTCACCAAAGGTCACCAAAGGTCACCAAAGGTCACCCCAAAGGTCACCAAAGGTCACCCCAAAGGTCACCAAAGGTCACCCCAAAGGTCACCAAAGGTCACCAAAGGTCACCAAAGGTCACCAAAGGTCACCAAAGGTCACCCCAAAGGTCACTAAAGGTCACCATAAAGGTCACCAAAGGTCACCCCAAAGGTCACCAAAGGTCACCAAAGGTCACCAAAGGTCACCAAATGTCACCAAAGGTCACCCCAAAGGTCACCAAAGGTCACCCCAAAGGTCACCAAAGGTCACCCCAAAGGTCACCAAAGGTCACCAAAGGTCACCAAAGGTCACCAAAGGTCACCCCAAAGGTCACCAAAGGTCACCCCAAAGGTCACCAAAGGTCACCCCAAAGGTCACCAAAGGTCACCAAAGGTCACCCCAAAGGTCACCAAAGGTCACCCCAAAGGTCACCAAAGGTCACCAAAGGTCACCAAAGGTCACCAAAGGTCACCCCAAAGGTCACCAAAGGTCACCAAAGGTTACCAAAGGTCACCCCAAAGGTCACCAAAGGTCACCCCAATGGTCACCAAAGGTCACCAAAGGTCACCCCAAAGGTCACCAAAGGTCACCAAAGGTCACCAAAGGTCACCAAAGGTCACCCCAAAGGTCACCAAAGGTCACCCCAAAGGTCACCAAAAGTCACCAAAGGTCACCAAAGGTCACCAAAGGTCACCACAAAGGTCACCAAAGGTCACCAAAGGTCACCCCAAATGTCACCAAAGGTCACCAAATGTCACCAAAGGTCACCAAAGGTCACCCCAAAGGTCACCAAAAGTCACCCCAAAGGTCACCAAAGGTCACCCCAAAGGTCACCAAAGGTCACCAAAGGTCACCCCAAAGGTCACCAAAGGTCACACCAAAGGTCACCAAAGATCACCCCAAAGGTCACCAAAGGTCACCAAAGGTCACCAAAGGTCACCCCAAAGGTCACCAAAGGTCACCCCAAAGGTCACCAAACGTCACCCCAAAGGTCACCAAAGGTCACCAAAGGTCACCAAAGGTCACCAAAGGTCACCCCAAAGGTCACCAAAGGTCACCCCAAAGGTCACCAAAGGTCACCCCAAAGGTCACCAAAGGTCACCAAAGAACAGCAAAGGTCACCAAAGGTCACCAAACGTCACCCCAAAGGTCACCAAAGGTTACCCCAAAGGTCACCAAAGGTCACCCCAAAGGTCACCAAAGTCACCAAAGGTCACCCCAAAGGTCACCAAAGGTCACCCCAAAGGTCACCAAAGGTCACCCCAAAGGTCACCAAAGGTCACCAAAGGTCACCAAAGGACACCAAAGGTCACCCCAAAGGTCACCAAAGGTCACCCCAAAGGTCACCAAAGGTCACCCCAAAGGTCACCAAAGGTCACCAAAGGTCACCAAAGGTCACCCTAAAGGTCACTAAAGGTCACCAAAGGTCACCAAAGGTCACCAAAGGTCACCCCAAAGGACACCAAATGTCACCAAAGGTCACCCCAAAGGTCACCAAAGGTCACCCCAAAGGTCACCAAAGGTCACCAAAGGTCACCAAACGTCACCAAAGGTCACCCCAAAGGTCACCAAAGGTCACCCCAAAGGTCACCAAAGGTCACCAAAGGTCACCAAAGGTCACCAAAGGTCACCCCAAAGGTCACCAAAGGTCACCCCAAAGGTCACCAAAGGTCACCCCAAAGGTCACCAAAGGTCACCAAAGGTCACCAAAGGTCACCCCAAAGGTCACCAAAGGTCACCAAACGTCACCCCAAAGGTCACCAAAGGTCACCAAAGGTCACCAAAGGTCACCAAAGGTCACCCCAAAGGTCACCAAAGGTCACCCCAAAGGTCACCAAAGGTCACCCCAAAGGTCACCAAAGGTCACCAAAGGACACCAAAGGTCACCAAAGGTCACCAAACGTCACCCCAAAGGTCACCAAAGGTTACCCCAAAGGTCACCAAAGGTCACCCCAAAGGTCACCAAAGGTCACCAAAGGTCACCCCAAAGGTCACCAAAGGTCACCCCAAAGGTCACCAAAGGTCACCCCAAGGGTCACCAAAGGTCACCAAAGGTCACCAAAGGACACCAAAGGTCACCCCAAAGGTCACCAAAGGTCACCCCAAAGGTCACCAAAGGTCACCCCAAAGGTCACCAAAGGTCACCAAAGGTCACAAAAGGTCACCAAAGGTCACCAAAGGTCACCCTAAAGGTCACTAAAGGTCACCAAAGGTCACCAAAGGTCACCAAAGGTCACCCCAAAGGTCACCAAAGGTCACCAAAGGTCACCCCAAAGGTCACCAAAGGTCACCAAAGGTCACCAAAGGTCAGCAAAGGTCACCCCAAAGGTCACCAAAGGTCACCCCAAAGGTCACCAAAGGTCACCAAAGGTCACCAAAGGTCACCAAAAGTCACCCCAAAGGTCATCAAAGGTCACCAAAGGTCACCCCAAAGGTCACCAAAGGTCATCAAAGGTCACCAAAGGTCACCAAAGGTCACCAAAGGTCACCCCAAAGGTCACCAAAGGTCACCCCAAAGGTCACCAAAGGTCACCAAAGGTCACCAAAGGTCACCAAAGGTCACCAAAGGTCACCCCAAAGGTCACCAAAGGTCACCCCAAAGGTCACCAAAGGACACCAAAATCACACCAAAGGTCACCAAAGGTCACCCCAAAGGTCACCAAAGGTCACCAAAGGTCACCAAAGGTCACCAAAGGTCACCAAAGGTCACCCCAAAGGTCACCAAAGGTCACCCCAAAGGTCACCAAAGGTCATCAAAGGTCACCAAAGGTCACCAAAGGTCACCAAAGGTCACCCCAAAGGTCACCAAAGGTCACCCCAAAGGTCACCAAAGGTCACCAAAGGTCACCAAAGGTCACCAAAGGTCACCAAAGGTCACCCCAAAGGTCACCAAAGGTCACCCCAAAGGTCACCAAAGGACACCAAAATCACACCAAAGGTCACCAAAGGTCACCCCAAAGGTCACCAAAGGTCACCAAAGGTCACCAAAGGTCACCAAAGGTCACCCCAAAGGTCACCAAAGGTCACCCCAAAGGTCACCAAAGGTCACCAAAGGTCACCAAAGGTCACCTTAGGTCACCAAAGGTCACCAAAGGTCACCAAAGGTCACCCCAAAGGTCACCAAAGGTCACCAAAGGTCACCAAAGGTCACCCCAAAGGTCACCAAAGGTCACCCCAAAGGTCACCAAAGGTCACCAAAGGTCACCAAAGGTCACCCCAAAGGTCACCAAAGGTCACCAAAGGTCACCCCAAAGGTCACCAAAGGTCACCAAAGGTCACCAAAGGTCACCCCAAAGGTCACCAAAGGTCACCCAAAAGGTCACCAAAGGTCACCCCAAAGGTCACCAAAGGTCACCAAAGGTCACCAAAGGTCACCAAAGGTCACCAAAGGTCACCCCAAAGGTCACCAAAGGTCACCCCAAAGGTCACCAAAGGTCACCCCAAAGGTCACCAAACGTCACCCCAAAGGTCACCAAAGGTCACCAAAGGACACCAAAGGTCACCAAAGGTCACCAAAGGTTACCCAAAGGTCACCAAAGGTTACCCCAAAGGTCACCAAAGGTCACCCCAAAGGTCACCAAAGGTCACCAAAGGTCACCTAAGGTCACCAAAGGTCACCCCAAAGGTCACCAAAGGTCACCCCAAACGTCACCAAAGGACACCAAAGGTCACCAAAGGTCACCCCAAAGGTCACCAAAGGTTACCCCAAAGGTCACCAAAGGTCACCCCAAAGGTCACCAAAGGTCACCAAAGGTCACCTAAGGTCACCAAAGGTCACCCCAAAGGTCACCAAAGGTCACCTCAAACGTCACCAAAGGTCACCAAAGGTCACCAAAGGTCACCAAAGGTCACCAAAGGTCACCCCAAAAGTCACCAAAGGTCACCAAAGGTCACCCCAAAGGTCACCAAAGGTCACCAAAGGTCACCCCAAAGGTCACCAAAGGTCACCAAAGGACACCAAAGGTCACCAAAGGTCACCCCAAAGGTCACCAAAGGTCACCCCAAAGGTCACCAAAGGTCACCAAAGGTCACCAAAGGTCACCAAAGGTCACCCCACAGGTCACCAAAGGTCACCAAAGGTCACCCCAAAGGTCACCAAAGGTCACCAAAGGTCACCAAAGGTCACCGCAAAGGTCACCAAAGGTCACCCTAAAGGTCACCAAAGGTCACCCCAAAGGTCACCAAAGGTCACCAAAGGTCACCAAAGGTCACCAAAGGTCACCCCAAAGGTCACCAAAGGTCACCCCAAAGGTCACCAAAGGTCACCCCAAAGGTCACCAAAGGTCACCAAAAATTACCAAAGGTCACCAAAGGTCACCCCAAAGGTCACCAAAGGTCACCCCAAAGGTCTCCAAAGGTCACCCCAAAGGTAACCAAAGGTCACCAAAGGTCACCCCAAAGGTCACCAAAGGTCACCCTAAAGGTCACCAAAGGTCACCAAAGATCACCAAAGGTCACCAAAGGTCACCAAAGGACACCAAAGGTCACCAAAGGTCACCCCAAAGGTCACCAAAGGTCACTAAGGGTCACCAAAGGTCACCAAAGGTCACCAAAGGTCACCCCAAAGGTCACCAAAGGTCACCCCTAAGGTCACCAAAGGTCACCCCAAAGGTCACCAAAGGTCACCAAAGGTCACCAAAGGACACCAAAGGTCACCCCAAAGGTCACCAAAGGTCACCCCAAAGGTCACCAAAGGTCACCCCAAAGGTCACCAAAGGTCACCAAAGGTCACCAAAGGTCACCAAAGGTCACCCCAAAGGTCACCAAAGGTCACCCCAAAGGTCACCAAAAGTCACCAAAGGTCACCAAAGGTCACCAAAGGTCACCACAAAGGTCACCAAAGGTCACCAAAGGTCACCCCAAAGGTCACCAAAGGTCACCAAATGTCACCAAAGGTCACCAAAGGTCACCCCAAAGGTCACCAAAAGTCACCCCAAAGGTCACCAAAGGTCACCCCAAAGGTCACCAAAGGTCACCAAAGGTCACCAAAGGTCACCAAAGGTCACCCCAAAGGTCACCAAAGGTCACCCCAAAGGTCACCAAAGGTCACCAAAGGTCACCAAAGGTCACCAAAGGTCACCCCAAAGGTCACCAAAGGTCACACCAAAGGTCACCAAAGATCACCCCAAAGGTCACCAAAGGTCACCAAAGGTCACCAAAGGTCACCCCAAAGGTCACCAAAGGTCACCCCAAAGGTCACCAAACGTCACCCCAAAGGTCACCAAAGGTCACCAAAGGTCACCAAAGGTCACCAAAGGTCACCCCAAAGGTCACCAAAGGTCACCCCTAAGGTCACCAAAGGTCACCCCAAAGGTCACCAAAGGTCACCAAAGAACACCAAAGGTCACCAAAGGTCACCAAACGTCACCCCAAAGGTCACCAAAGGTTACCCCAAAGGTCACCAAAGGTCACCCCAAAGGTCACCAAAGTCACCAAAGGTCACCCCAAAGGTCACCAAAGGTCACCAAAGAACACCAAAGGTCACCAAAGGTCACCAAACGTCACCCCAAAGGTCACCAAAGGTTACCCCAAAGGTCACCAAAGGTCACCCCAAAGGTCACCAAAGTCACCAAAGGTCACCCCAAAGGTCACCAAAGGTCACCCCAAAGGTCACCAAAGGTCACCCCAAAGGTCACCAAAGGTCACCAAAGGTCACCAAAGGACACCAAAGGTCACCCCAAAGGTCACCAAAGGTCACCCCAAAGGTCACCAAAGGTCACCCCAAAGGTCACCAAAGGTCACCAAAGGTCACCAAAGGTCACCCTAAAGGTCACTAAAGGTCACCAAAGGTCACCAAAGGTCACCAAAGGTCACCCCAAAGGTCACCAAATGTCACCAAAGGTCACCCCAAAGGTCACCAAAGGTCACCCCAAAGGTCACCAAAGGTCACCAAAGGTCACCAAACGTCACCAAAGGTCACCCCAAAGGTCACCAAAGGTCACCCCAAAGGTCACCAAAGGTCACCAAAGGTCACCAAAGGTCACCAAAGGTCACCCCAAAGGTCACCAAAGGTCACCCCAAAGGTCACCAAAGGTCACCCCAAAGGTCACCAAAGGTCACCAAAGGTCACCAAAGGTCACCCCAAAGGTCACCAAAGGTCACCCCAAAGGTCACCAAACGTCACCCCAAAGGTCACCAAAGGGCACCAAAGGTCACCAAAGGTCACCAAAGGTCACCCCAAAGGTCACCAAAGGTCACCCCAAAGGTCACCAAAGGTCACCCCAAAGGTCACCAAAGGTCACCAAAGGACACCAAAGGTCACCAAAGGTCACCAAACGTCACCCCAAAGGTCACCAAAGGTTACCCCAAAGGTCACCAAAGGTCACCCCAAAGGTCACCAAAGGTCACCAAAGGTCACCCCAAAGGTCACCAAAGGTCACCCCTAAGGTCACCAAAGGTCACCCCAAAGGTCACCAAAGGTCACCAAAGGTCACCAAAGGACACCAAAGGTCACCCCAAAGGTCACCAAAGGTCACCCCAAAGGTCACCAAAGGTCACCCCAAAGGTCACCAAAGGTCACCAAAGGTCACAAAAGGTCACCAAAGGTCACCAAAGGTCACCCTAAAGGTCACTAAAGGTCACCAAAGGTCACCAAAGGTCACCAAAGGTCACCCCAAAGGTCACCAAAGGTCACCAAAGGTCACCCCAAAGGTCACCAAAGGTCACCAAAGGTCACCAAAGGTCAGCAAAGGTCACCCCAAAGGTCACCAAAGGTCACCCCAAAGGTCACCAAAGGTCACCAAAGGTCACCAAAGGTCACCAAAAGTCAACCCAAAGGTCATCAAAGGTCACCAAAGGTCACCCCAAAGGTCACCAAAGGTCACCAAAGGTCACCCCAAAGGTCACCAAAGGTCACCAAAGGTCACCAAAGGTCACCAAAGGTCACCAAAGGTCACCCCAAAGGTCACCAAAGGTCACCCCAAAGGTCACCAAAGGTCACCCCAAAGGTCACACCAAAGGTCACCAAAGGTCACCCCAAAGGTCACCAAAGGTCACCAAAGGTCACCAAAGGTCACCAAAGGTCACCCCAAAGGTCACCAAAGGTCACCCCAAAGGTCACCAAAGGTCACCAAAGGTCACCAAAGGTCACCTTAGGTCACCAAAGGTCACCAAAGGTCACCAAAGGTCACCCCAAAGGTCACCAAAGGTCACCAAAGGTCACCAAAGGTCACCCCAAAGGTCACCAAAGGTCACCCCAAAGGTCACCAAAGGTCACCAAAGGTCACCAAAGGTCACCCCAAAGGTCACCAAAGGTCACCAAAGGTCACCCCAAAGGTCACCAAAGGTCACCAAAGGTCACCAAAGGTCACCCCAAAGGTCACCAAAGGTCACCCAAAAGGTCACCAAAGGTCACCCCAAAGGTCACCAAAGGTCACCAAAGGTCACCAAAGGTCACCAAAGGTCACCAAAGGACACCCCAAAGGTCACCAAAGGTCACCCCAAAGGTCACCAAAGGTCACCCCAAAGGTCACCAAAGGTCACCCCAAAGGTCACCAAAGGTCACCAAAGGACACCAAAGGTCACCAAAGGTCACCAAAGGTCACCCCAAAGGTCACCAAAGGTTACCCCAAAGGTCACCAAAGGTCACCCCAAAGGTCACCAAAGGTCACCAAAGGTCACCTAAGGTCACCAAAGGTCACCCCAAAGGTCACCAAAGGTCACCCCAAACGTCACCAAAGGACACCAAAGGTCACCAAAGGTCACCCCAAAGGTCACCAAAGGTTACCCCAAAGGTCACCAAAGGTCACCCCAAAGGTCACCAAAGGTCACCAAAGGTCACCTAAGGTCACCAAAGGTCACCCCAAAGGTCACCAAAGGTCACCCCAAACGTCACCAAAGGTCACCAAAGGTCACCAAAGGTCACCAAAGGTCACCCCAAAAGTCACCAAAGGTCACCAAAGGTCACCCCAAAGGTCACCAAAGGTCACCAAAGGGCACCCCAAAGGTCACCAAAGGTCACCAAAGGTCACCAAAGGTCACCAAAGGTCACCCCAAAGGTCACCAAAGGTCACCCCAAAGGTCACCAAAGGTCACCAAAGGTCACCAAAGGTCACCAAAGGTCACCCCACAGGTCACCAAAGGTCACCAAAGGTCACCCCAAAGGTCACCAAAGGTCACCAAAGGTCACCAAAGGTCACCGCAAAGGTCACCAAAGGTCACCCTAAAGGTCACCAAAAATCACCCCAAAGGTCACCAAAGGTCACCAAAGGTCACCAAAGGTCACCAAAGGTCACCAAAGGTCACCCCAAAGGTCACCAAAGGTCACCCCAAAGGTCACCAAAGGTCACCCCAAAGGTCACCAAAGGTCACCAAAAATCACCAAAGGTCACCAAAGGTCACCCCAAAGGTCACCAAAGGTCACCCCAAAGGTCTCCAAAGGTCACCCCAAAGGTAACCAAAGGTCACCAAAGGTCACCCCAAAGGTCACCAAAGGTCACCAAAGGACACCAAAGGTCACCAAAGGTCACCCCAAAGGTCACCAAAGGTCACTAAAGGTCACCAAAGGTCACCAAAGGTCACCCCAAAGGTCACCAAAGGTCACCCCAAAGGTCACCAAAGGTCACCAAAGGTCACCCCAAAGGTCACCAAAGGTCACCAAAAGTCACCAAAGGTCACCCCAAAGGTCACCAATGGTCACCCCAAAGGTCACCAAAGGTCACCAAAGGTCACCAAAGGTCACCAAAGGTCACCCCAAAGGTCACCAAAGGTCACCCCAAAGGTCACCAAAGGTCACCCCAAAGGTCACCAAAGGTCACCAAAGGTCACCAAAGGTCACCCCAAAGGTCACCAAAAGTCACCCAAAAGGTCACCAAAGGTCACCCCAAAGGTCACCAAAGGTCACCAAAGGTCACCCCAAAGGTCACCAAAGGTCACCCCAAAGGTCACCAAAGGCCACCAAAGGTCACCAAAGGTCACCAAAGGTCACCCCAAAGGTCACCAAAGGTCACCAAACGTCACCAAACGTCACCAAAGGTCACCCTAAAGGTCACCAAAGTTCACCAAAGGTCACCCCAAAGGTCACCAAAGGTCACCAAAGGTTACCCCAAAGGTCACCAAAGGTCACCAAACGTCACCAAAGGTCACCAAAGGTCACCCCAAAGGTCACCATAGGTCACCAAAGGTCACCAAAGGTCACCCCGAAGGTCACCAAAGGTCACCAAAGGTTACCCCAAAGGTCACCAAAGGTCACCAAAGGTCACCAAAGGTCACCAAAGGTCACCAAAGGTCACCAAAGGTCACCCCAAAGGTCACCAAAGGTCACCCCAAAGGTCACCAAAGGTCACCCCAAAGGTCACCAAAGGTCACCAAAGGTCACCAAAGGTCACCAAAGGTCACCAAAGGTCATCAAAGGTCACCAAAGGTCACCCCAAAGGTCACCAAAGGTCACCAAAGGTCACCAAAGGCCACCAAAGGTCACCCCAAAGGTCACCAAAGGTCACCCCAAAGGTCACCAAAGGTCACTCCAAAGGTCACCAAAGGTCACCCCAAAGGTCACCAAAGGTCACCAAAAGTCACCAATCGTCACCAAAGGTCACCAAAGGTCACCAAAGGTCACCCCAAAGGTCACCAAAGGTCACCCCAAAGGTCACCAAAGGTCACCCCAAAGGTCACCAAAGGTCACCAAAGGTCACCAAAGGTCACCAAAGGTCACCAAAGGTCACCCCAAAGGTCACTAAAGGTCACCATAAAGGTCACCAAAGGTCACCCCAAAGGTCACCAAAGGTCACCAAAGGTCACCAAAGGTCACCAAATGTCACCAAAGGTCACCCCAAAGGTCACCAAAGGTCACCCCAAAGGTCACCAAAGGTCACCCCAAAGGTCACCAAAGGTCACCAAAGGTCACCAAAGGTCACCAAAGGTCACCCCAAAGGTCACCAAAGGTCACCCCAAAGGTCACCAAAGGTCACCCCAAAGGTCACCAAAGGTCACCAAAGGTCACCCCAAAGGTCACCAAAGGTCACCCCAAAGGTCACCAAAGGTCACCAAAGGTCACCAAAGGTCACCAAAGGTCACCCCAAAGGTCACCAAAGGTCACCAAAGGTTACTAAAGGTCACCCCAAAGGTCACCAAAGGTCACCCCAATGGTCACCAAAAGTCACCAAAGGTCACCCCAAAGGTCACCAAAGGTCACCAAAGGTCACCAAAGGTCACCAAAGGTCACCCCAAAGGTCACCAAAGGTCACCCCAAAGGTCACCAAAAGTCACCAAAGGTCACCAAAGGTCACCAAAGGTCACCACAAAGGTCACCAAAGGTCACCAAAGGTTACCCCAAAGGTCACCAAAGGTCACCAAATGTCACCAAAGGTCACCAAAGGTCACCCCAAAGGTCACCAAAAGTCACCCCAAAGGTCACCAAAGGTCACCCCAAAGGTCACCAAAGGTCACCAAAGGTCACCAAAGGTCACCAAAGGTCACCCCAAAGGTCACCAAAGGTCACCCCAAAGGTCACCAAAGGTCACCAAAGGTCACCAAAGGTCACCAAAGGTCACCCCAAAGGTCACCAAAGGTCACACCAAAGGTCACCAAAGATCACCCCAAAGGTCACCAAAGGTCACCAAAGGTCACCAAAGGTCACCCCAAAGGTCACCAAAGGTCACCCCAAAGGTCACCAAACGTCACCCCAAAGGTCACCAAAGGTCACCAAAGGTCACCAAAGGTCACCAAAGGTCACCCCAAAGGTCACCAAAGGTCACCCAAAAGGTCACCAAAGGTCACCCCAAAGGTCACCAAAGGTCACCAAAAAACACCAAAGGTCACCAAAGGTCACCAAACGTCACCCCAAAGGTCACCAAAGGTTACCCCAAAGGTCACCAAAGGTCACCCCAAAGGTCACCAAAGTCACCAAAGGTCACCCCAAAGGTCACCAAAGGTCACCCCAAAGGTCACCAAAGGTCACCCCAAAGGTCACCAAAGGTCACTCCAAAGGTCACCAAAGGTCACCCCAAAGGTCACCAAAGGTCACCAAAAGTCACCAATCGTCACCAAAGGTCACCAAAGGTCACCAAAGGTCACCCCAAAGGTCACCAAAGGTCACCCCAAAGGTCACCAAAGGTCACCCCAAAGGTCACCAAAGGTCACCAAAGGTCACCAAAGGTCACCAAAGGTCACCAAAGGTCACCCCAAAGGTCACTAAAGGTCACCATAAAGGTCACCAAAGGTCACCCCAAAGGTCACCAAAGGTCACCAAAGGTCACCAAAGGTCACCAAATGTCACCAAAGGTCACCCCAAAGGTCACCAAAGGTCACCCCAAAGGTCACCAAAGGTCACCCCAAAGGTCACCAAAGGTCACCAAAGGTCACCAAAGGTCACCAAAGGTCACCCCAAAGGTCACCAAAGGTCACCCCAAAGGTCACCAAAGGTCACCCCAAAGGTCACCAAAGGTCACCAAAGGTCACCCCAAAGGTCACCAAAGGTCACCCCAAAGGTCACCAAAGGTCACCAAAGGTCACCAAAGGTCACCAAAGGTCACCCCAAAGGTCACCAAAGGTCACCAAAGGTTACCAAAGGTCACCCCAAAGGTCACCAAAGGTCACCCCAATGGTCACCAAAGGTCACCAAAGGTCACCCCAAAGGTCACCAAAGGTCACCAAAGGTCACCAAAGGTCACCAAAGGTCACCCCAAAGGTCACCAAAGGTCACCCCAAAGGTCACCAAAAGTCACCAAAGGTCACCAAAGGTCACCAAAGGTCACCACAAAGGTCACCAAAGGTCACCAAAGGTCACCCCAAATGTCACCAAAGGTCACCAAATGTCACCAAAGGTCACCAAAGGTCACCCCAAAGGTCACCAAAAGTCACCCCAAAGGTCACCAAAGGTCACCCCAAAGGTCACCAAAGGTCACCAAAGGTCACCCCAAAGGTCACCAAAGGTCACACCAAAGGTCACCAAAGATCACCCCAAAGGTCACCAAAGGTCACCAAAGGTCACCAAAGGTCACCCCAAAGGTCACCAAAGGTCACCCCAAAGGTCACCAAACGTCACCCCAAAGGTCACCAAAGGTCACCAAAGGTCACCAAAGGTCACCAAAGGTCACCCCAAAGGTCACCAAAGGTCACCCCAAAGGTCACCAAAGGTCACCCCAAAGGTCACCAAAGGTCACCAAAGAACAGCAAAGGTCACCAAAGGTCACCAAACGTCACCCCAAAGGTCACCAAAGGTTACCCCAAAGGTCACCAAAGGTCACCCCAAAGGTCACCAAAGTCACCAAAGGTCACCCCAAAGGTCACCAAAGGTCACCCCAAAGGTCACCAAAGGTCACCCCAAAGGTCACCAAAGGTCACCAAAGGTCACCAAAGGACACCAAAGGTCACCCCAAAGGTCACCAAAGGTCACCCCAAAGGTCACCAAAGGTCACCCCAAAGGTCACCAAAGGTCACCAAAGGTCACCAAAGGTCACCCTAAAGGTCACTAAAGGTCACCAAAGGTCACCAAAGGTCACCAAAGGTCACCCCAAAGGACACCAAATGTCACCAAAGGTCACCCCAAAGGTCACCAAAGGTCACCCCAAAGGTCACCAAAGGTCACCAAAGGTCACCAAACGTCACCAAAGGTCACCCCAAAGGTCACCAAAGGTCACCCCAAAGGTCACCAAAGGTCACCAAAGGTCACCAAAGGTCACCAAAGGTCACCCCAAAGGTCACCAAAGGTCACCCCAAAGGTCACCAAAGGTCACCCCAAAGGTCACCAAAGGTCACCAAAGGTCACCCCAAAGGTCACCAAAGGTCACCCCAAAGGTCACCAAAGGTCACCAAAGGTCACCAAAGGTCACCAAAGGTCACCCCAAAGGTCACCAAAGGTCACCAAAGGTTACTAAAGGTCACCCCAAAGGTCACCAAAGGTCACCCCAATGGTCACCAAAAGTCACCAAAGGTCACCCCAAAGGTCACCAAAGGTCACCAAAGGTCACCAAAGGTCACCAAAGGTCACCCCAAAGGTCACCAAAGGTCACCCCAAAGGTCACCAAAAGTCACCAAAGGTCACCAAAGGTCACCAAAGGTCACCACAAAGGTCACCAAAGGTCACCAAAGGTTACCCCAAAGGTCACCAAAGGTCACCAAATGTCACCAAAGGTCACCAAAGGTCACCCCAAAGGTCACCAAAAGTCACCCCAAAGGTCACCAAAGGTCACCCCAAAGGTCACCAAAGGTCACCAAAGGTCACCAAAGGTCACCAAAGGTCACCCCAAAGGTCACCAAAGGTCACCCCAAAGGTCACCAAAGGTCACCAAAGGTCACCAAAGGTCACCAAAGGTCACCCCAAAGGTCACCAAAGGTCACACCAAAGGTCACCAAAGATCACCCCAAAGGTCACCAAAGGTCACCAAAGGTCACCAAAGGTCACCCCAAAGGTCACCAAAGGTCACCCCAAAGGTCACCAAACGTCACCCCAAAGGTCACCAAAGGTCACCAAAGGTCACCAAAGGTCACCAAAGGTCACCCCAAAGGTCACCAAAGGTCACCCAAAAGGTCACCAAAGGTCACCCCAAAGGTCACCAAAGGTCACCAAAAAACACCAAAGGTCACCAAAGGTCACCAAACGTCACCCCAAAGGTCACCAAAGGTTACCCCAAAGGTCACCAAAGGTCACCCCAAAGGTCACCAAAGTCACCAAAGGTCACCCCAAAGGTCACCAAAGGTCACCCCAAAGGTCACCAAAGGTCACCCCAAAGGTCACCAAAGGTCACTCCAAAGGTCACCAAAGGTCACCCCAAAGGTCACCAAAGGTCACCAAAAGTCACCAATCGTCACCAAAGGTCACCAAAGGTCACCAAAGGTCACCCCAAAGGTCACCAAAGGTCACCCCAAAGGTCACCAAAGGTCACCCCAAAGGTCACCAAAGGTCACCAAAGGTCACCAAAGGTCACCAAAGGTCACCAAAGGTCACCCCAAAGGTCACTAAAGGTCACCATAAAGGTCACCAAAGGTCACCCCAAAGGTCACCAAAGGTCACCAAAGGTCACCAAAGGTCACCAAATGTCACCAAAGGTCACCCCAAAGGTCACCAAAGGTCACCCCAAAGGTCACCAAAGGTCACCCCAAAGGTCACCAAAGGTCACCAAAGGTCACCAAAGGTCACCAAAGGTCACCCCAAAGGTCACCAAAGGTCACCCCAAAGGTCACCAAAGGTCACCCCAAAGGTCACCAAAGGTCACCAAAAGTCACCCCAAAGGTCACCAAAGGTCACCCCAAAGGTCACCAAAGGTCACCAAAGGTCACCAAAGGTCACCAAAGGTCACCCCAAAGGTCACCAAAGGTCACCAAAGGTTACCAAAGGTCACCCCAAAGGTCACCAAAGGTCACCCCAATGGTCACCAAAGGTCACCAAAGGTCACCCCAAAGGTCACCAAAGGTCACCAAAGGTCACCAAAGGTCACCAAAGGTCACCCCAAAGGTCACCAAAGGTCACCCCAAAGGTCACCAAAAGTCACCAAAGGTCACCAAAGGTCACCAAAGGTCACCACAAAGGTCACCAAAGGTCACCAAAGGTCACCCCAAATGTCACCAAAGGTCACCAAATGTCACCAAAGGTCACCAAAGGTCACCCCAAAGGTCACCAAAAGTCACCCCAAAGGTCACCAAAGGTCACCCCAAAGGTCACCAAAGGTCACCAAAGGTCACCCCAAAGGTCACCAAAGGTCACACCAAAGGTCACCAAAGATCACCCCAAAGGTCACCAAAGGTCACCAAAGGTCACCAAAGGTCACCCCAAAGGTCACCAAAGGTCACCCCAAAGGTCACCAAACGTCACCCCAAAGGTCACCAAAGGTCACCAAAGGTCACCAAAGGTCACCAAAGGTCACCCCAAAGGTCACCAAAGGTCACCCCAAAGGTCACCAAAGGTCACCCCAAAGGTCACCAAAGGTCACCAAAGAACAGCAAAGGTCACCAAAGGTCACCAAACGTCACCCCAAAGGTCACCAAAGGTTACCCCAAAGGTCACCAAAGGTCACCCCAAAGGTCACCAAAGTCACCAAAGGTCACCCCAAAGGTCACCAAAGGTCACCCCAAAGGTCACCAAAGGTCACCCCAAAGGTCACCAAAGGTCACCAAAGGTCACCAAAGGACACCAAAGGTCACCCCAAAGGTCACCAAAGGTCACCCCAAAGGTCACCAAAGGTCACCCCAAAGGTCACCAAAGGTCACCAAAGGTCACCAAAGGTCACCCTAAAGGTCACTAAAGGTCACCAAAGGTCACCAAAGGTCACCAAAGGTCACCCCAAAGGACACCAAATGTCACCAAAGGTCACCCCAAAGGTCACCAAAGGTCACCCCAAAGGTCACCAAAGGTCACCAAAGGTCACCAAACGTCACCAAAGGTCACCCCAAAGGTCACCAAAGGTCACCCCAAAGGTCACCAAAGGTCACCAAAGGTCACCAAAGGTCACCAAAGGTCACCCCAAAGGTCACCAAAGGTCACCCCAAAGGTCACCAAAGGTCACCCCAAAGGTCACCAAAGGTCAC
>OW679195.1:100163700-100494303 GCA_940337035.1 Agriotes lineatus | reverse complement strand
AATTAAAAAAGTTGTTACATAGATGACTTTGCTATTACATAAAATATAATTTTAATGACTATTCAACTCACCCTCTTCAAGTTAACTATTCACCAATCATAATTTAGTATTTATGTCATTTGCCACCAATCAGCGTAAAATTGTGCAACAATTCCGCTAGCGGAATTTTAATGACAATTTTTTTCTCTTCCTGTGACATTTATTTAACTTCCTGTAAAATTCATCAAATATGATATTAGCAATGTCAAATTTGACAAACAATTTATTTCACGTCAACAGATTTTTATTTTCGAAGAGGACGTGATAAAATTGATTAATTACTAAGAAATGTCAATTTTGTTCCTTGAATAGTCCTTCAAATGCCGCTTGCAGCCGACGAATTGCATAATTTTTGTCAAAGTGTTTAATCGTGTTTATTGCTTCAAAATTGGTCTCGTGCTGTCGCACTCGACCAATTTATATGGAAGCAATAAACACTCATACACTTTGACAAAAATTTTCTGCAATTTGTCGACCGCTCACGGTATTGTATATGAATACTTTGTTAGCTACAATGTTACTAATTTTGAACATCTTCATTAGTTTGTATATTCCAAAAATATTCTTCAAATTTAATTGTTTTGCTTACAACTATAGATAATATAGAGTAATCATATATTATTACCTTCGACTGTACTATATTGTGTTTTTGCGAACCAATATGTTAACGTATTTCTTATATTTTTCCCACTAAGAGCGATGGTAACCACAACAATGTAATTTTAAAAATTAATTTCAAATTAGAAATTGAAAATTAGCACTACTATTTCAAAAAGACTTGCATGTAGTGAAATTGAATTTAAGATCTTGTATATTGGCTGCCATATTATCTAGGGTACCACTAATCCTTCACAGCGATTTTGAAACAAACTGTGAGCTCTTAAATAACATTTATTTCGAAATTTAGATCTGATAATCCGCAAGTCGCTCTTAATTGTCAATGATTTTAATTTGAACTTAGCCAACCAGTGAAATTTTGCAAATACAGCACACCGAACGAGCCAAACAAGCAGAGCTGGTTTATTGCAACCAACAAATTTTAGATTAGTAAGTAGAAAGTGTCGAATATATAAAAGTAATCTAGTATTTAGAATTCTAGTCCTAGAACATTGAAATTCTGTATAATTTATTGGGATTAAAAGAGTTAACGTTAACAAATGTATTCCAGCCTTGCTTTCACGACTTTACTGGAAATTCTTCCATACAATTTATGATATTTATATCTCTTATGATTTAGACAGAAAGAATAAAATCTAGTAGACTGCGAGAATGGAGACATGTGTAATCTAGTTGCCTGTATTTTGAGAAACAAACAACAAAAGGAACAATTTAATAGGGGGTTTGTTTCACAGAGCTACCGACTCCGGCCTTGATATGGGATATTATTAGTTAGATTTATAAATTTACAGTCAATACTCAATTTTATCCTCATTTTCTTGAATAAAAATGTTGATTTTGTACAAAATAAATTTAACTCGACTCTCTTAAATATTTCTACGTTATACCTTCGAAAGAAATTTTACAACTGAGAAATAATTGCTACCGCAATTAGACATTACTAATTATTCATTTGTTTCTCAAATTACCAAAATTACCAGTGAATATCTCATGCTGGATCAGTGCAGTGACACGCGTTTTTTCATCATATAGTAATTCCGCAATAATGACCAATATCGACGTACTTTTATGTTATAATGTACCTCTAAAAATCACACTGGGGATATCCATTTAATACTTTTTATAAATTTAAGCAAGGGCGAATTTAGGTCTATACAAATAAGACAATTGTCAAGGGCCTGTATATTGACAGGGACCGGGCCAAGCTGATTCCGCATTTTTAAATTTTTTATTTACACCTTAATACTTGCTATATCCATATTATTTGTGTACTTACACAAAAACAAGTGAAAACTATAGCATTATTTTCCTGGAACTTTGGCCGGAAAAATTTGCTAAGACCTGATACGCCTGCATTGAGCACCAGGTAATTAAAAGTAGATAATTCACCAGCTGATACATACGCCTCTATAATAAAGCAAACGCAAAACGTACCAACTACCATGCCGAAGGGATTATCTTTGATGATGATCAAGTTGCAAGGTTGCAACATATTTAATAGACACCACTTAGAAGTAATAGAGAGCATGTTGAAAGTAGCAGACGGCAGTATTTTATTGTTTGTAAAATATTTAAAAGAAAGGGTTGCCAAATAGAAAATGAAGCCGAAGGAATAAATATAACAAAAGCAAAGATAGTGGAAGCAGAATGAGAAATAGAGAGCGCTTTTGTGATTAGACGGAAACAGAAGATAAGCTACTCGTTATTCTTTTATTATAAATACATTTTTTCTTCAAACAGCAATGAAATGTGACATTATACTGCTTGATTGATGATGCTAAACTGTCACTTCATTGCCATGGCATCTAAAACACTTTATCTGCCGCTGACAACAAGTTGTAAATAATTTGTTATAAAAACGTTTGAAGAAAAAATACTATATGTTATTCGGAACAAAAGTATCTTTATGTGGCTCGGCTGTACTTATCTGCCTCGCAAGCTCGGAAGATAACTCGTCCAGCCACGCCACATAAAATATAATTTTTGCTCCTAATAACATAATATACTATTATGATATTCTATACCCCGATTCAAGAACTTCAAACAAGGAAGGAATGGTATTTTTCAGTGACAAAATATTTAGAATGTTCTGCATAGGCTAGAATCTTCTAATACGAACAATATTGATGAGTTGACCAAATTTTATAATACTGACTTTAATATAAAAAAAGCTTTTCTGAGGAGCTACTTCAGTTTAAACCCATACTAAGATTTTTTAAAACTTGCCCTTCTAAGAATATATCTTACTATGTCGATTAGGAACGCTATACACCTTGTTTTATGAGTTATCTATTGTTTATTACTTGTGATTTATTTTTGTTTTGTGAGTTTTGTTTTGTACCTTTAAAAATATTTTTTATAGTTTTTGGCATATATGCATTTTTTGTAACTGATGTTTATTTTTATTTGCTTTATAGAATAATGTGTATCAATAAAAGTTCGATAGTTGAGATAGCAACAGGTTACTATGAGTGAATAATATTTATTTGAAAAAGACTTGCAAATTTTGAAATCACTCTGAAGGTTGAATTCCTATCAGTGGTGAATATATAATAATTTTAATGTTATACACAGTGGCAAAATAGGTTTCCCTATGATATTATTTAATATAGTAATATCAAATTATTATGATTCAAAATAGAAGTCAATTTTGAACGTCAGCCAGAATTACATTATTTTATTGTATATACAATAGAGCGAGTGAGTGATTGTTCTTGTGCTAATAAAATAGTTTCTATTGTGAGAATAGAAATATTTTGAAGAAGTCATATAACGAGCTTCTTCAGCAGAGCCAACCAGTAAGACAAACAGTAGGGTGTTACACAACGTAGCACTTCAAAGTCAGGTACCTCTGAAAGAAGCAAAGGTCAGTGAACATTTTATTGAGATTTCAATGTGTTTTTTTATCAAGTTTGATTTGATATAAAATTTGGAAAAACTGTATTTAGATTTAATATAACTGTATCAATTTATTTTCTAAATTGAAAGTTAAATCAAGTACTTGATATGTTTTGGATCAAGACATTAAAATTTAATTTTGACATTTATTTCATTTTTAATTGGTAGGTAAATGTCAACTCAAACGAAATAACTGTCAATTTTTGAAAAGTTAATAGAAAATATTTTTTTGAATACATATTTACAATAAATAATATTATCCTGGTTTTAATTACTGTATACGAAAGGAAAAGCTCATATAAGAAAGAAATGTTGTTATTTTTATAAACATACCCATTTATCTGAGAGTAAGGTTTTCTCATTGCTTTGAGATGTGGTTGGAATTAATGTCATATTGACATAAGGTAAATGTCAAAATATCAATTGTAATAAAAGTCAATGTGATTAGTTTATACGTTTCATATGATTTATGAAGCAGTAACTAACGGAAGTAAGTTCATTTTATAACAAAGATAAGTCAATTGATATAACATCAATATAATTTGTCATATACACCAAAAACAGGCTATATTACAACCTCCTATTTATGGCCCGCTATTGTCTAAAATCGGTTCTGCATTTAAGACTTATTAATAGTTATTTAACAAACAAGAGTGTTAATGAGAGCGATTAATAGTCGAGACATTTTAAGGTGTGTGCCCTAGGAAATATTGAGAATATTAATCACGGCTTAACACACGAGTTTGTTACAATATTTTTTCGTTGATCGTATCTTATTAAATTAGAGAAAATCTAATTTTATTGCATGATAATAATTTTCACTTATAGCTTTGAGATTCATGGTATTTTTTATTAACTAGAAAAATCATTTATTAATAGAAAATCATCCATTAACAGGGGTCATTAATAAACGATTTCCTATTCATTAATGGACCTCGTAAATAAACGATCAACGGAAAATAATGTTATAACTAGTTTGCGTCCTTATTATAAATTTTATAGTTTCTATTATTATTATACATCTAACATAATATTTTTTGTTTAATCGGAGAAAATAACATTTTATCCAACACCTCCTAGTTATAAGGCTATTACTAGATCGATTTTAGACCTCTAAAGTGACCCATAACCCGCTAGTGAGATAAAACCATGTCACTCACTACTGTATTGTTAGTAACACTGTCAAGTTATGTCAAATTTGAGATTTTCAGTATAAGTTATGCGTTAGTCTGTGTCAAATAACGAACAAAACTTAACCTACTCACCTCGAATTTGAAAGACTGACAACACACTTCAGCACCTACTGCCAAACATATAACACAAATCACAGGCGACTCTAATTATAAATTTATTTGATCTCTCGGTACTTCCCAATGTGTCACTATGAATTTTAGATATTTATTGAGTTGTTGGATAAAATTTTGTATGGCACCCGTGCGTTTTACAAATCATTCACTCGAGAAAAGACTTTTCTGTCGTGGATTATAGTATAACACACTTGTAAAATAACTATTATATACTTTTACATTTTGGCTATTATTTGTTATCTGTTAGTTTGACTCTTTATCAAAAATTAAGTTATTTTTAAGATTTCAGGTCGAAAAATAACAAAAACTAAAAAAATACCTATTATCATAATTTATTATAGTAATTACATACGCACATTTTTCTACATATAATTTTAAGAAATGCGATCTCGGAAACTAATAGAGTAAGAGAGTCTGTTAAAGGGTTTTAGTTGTCACAGCACTCTTGGAGCTTTTTAATTAATGTCATTCTTGTGGAGTACTTTTATTCATTTTATCTACGACGGTGTGTAACATTGACTTTTAGTTGGCAGTTTTTAGTTTGTAAAACGACTGTTTAATAATATTTTTTCATTTGTTCACGACGTCAGTAGCAACGTATTTAAAATGATTTCATCAGTCACGTCGTCAGTAGCAACGTGTTTTAAAATTTTTAACCACGCAAAATTACGACCGGTTGCTAATAATCCTAATTTACATTTAAAATAGTTTTTATATTTACCGTATCTTTAGATTTTACCGTAGATAAAATATTGTACGATACACACGAGTATAGTATCTTTAATCATTCACGGGGCTTAAAACGCTCGCTTACTCGCGTTTTAACTCTACCCCACTCGTAACTAAAGAGTAGCTTTACGCACTTGTATCGTAAATTACTATTTCTAAACTAAAGGCATCTCCCTTATTTAAATAACTTTTGTCTCAGTTAATGGACATACTATGTGTAGAGTAAAAATTGTACTATTAATTTTTAAAACATTAAAATGTTAGTTAGAAAATCGGCTATAGAAAATAAATGAAGTTTTTAAGGCACTCAAAATTTTAGGGCAAATAGAATGGAAATCCTGAATGCAATAAATTCATTTTGATATGTTTTTGAGAAAACGACAGGGTTTTTTAGGAAATCTTGTTCTCAGTCGGTGCTGTGATGATATTTTTTTGTGTAACAAAAAACTGTCGAATATGCTTTATCAAATACAGGCGTGAAAATTTTTTGAGAGCATTCTTATGATTATAAGTTAATATGTTTTCATGTATCTGCGTAATTGGGAGAACTTATTTTTTAATAATATAGCGTGCTATTTTACAGATTTGGATTTTGGTATTGAATATTTGAATATATTATTTTCCAAGTAGATTAAAAACATTAGCGAAAATAGTAGGTCATATTCAGAATGTGTCCTTTATTTTGAAAATGTAAGAATAAAAAATAATATTTTTTTTTACCTAAAGTTAAGAATTAGTTTCGGTGATATAGAAAGTGATGTACAACACTTATTATTTAATTTACATTTAAAATGTTTCCTCCATAATTAGCCGCTTTAATCATAATTTAAAAATTTTACATTGAAGTTGAAAAGTAGAAAATGAGATACAAAGTAAGATATAAATATATATTTCGTCTAAAACAACACAGCATTTATAATCCATCAAATTACACCGCTCTTGACATATCAATCCCGGAAATAAAGCTCAGTGTAGAGTTACTAACTTGTAAAAGGATTCTTGTAAAATTAAGTTTATATCATACAACTATTTCCTGCATCCTTGTACTACCAAATTAAACAACAATAATCACGGATTTTAAAAATAGCAAATATTTTAGAGAAATCAAATGCGTATTCAAATTCTATATAAGATTACCAGTTATTTATTAATGTATAAACCTATAAATAATTGTTTTAGTATTAGTTCAATACAAGATTTGACTCAAGTTGTTTGTTGTAAATAGAATTTATTGTGACTATGCAATGATAATAAAAGGTTGTAAACTAAATTATTTTTTAAGCAAATTTTAAAAATATTTAAATGCGTACTTTTGAGTGTCACTCTGAAAATTTATAGCGAAAGTGAAGTTATAATAAATTTGTTAATACTTTTTTACTAGCATATTATCACACATTTGATTAAAAATTTAAGTTAAGCCAAATCTTTATACGCACCACAATTTTCTTAAATTAAAACTACAAACTTACCATTGTTACTAAAAAATCAAAACTAGAACTGCACTGAAAGGTCACCACCCAAAAACATAACTAACCCAAGCGGCGTTTACTTTCGGTTTCAATTTTAAATATCGCGGGAAGTGAACAGCATAGAACTGAATCTCCTTGCGTCAACGAGCAGTTTGTAGCTATCCCACCTTATCTATTCATTGTTGGTTACGTCATGCCACCATCCTGAGAACATTGCAAGCCGGTGCGATCGCATGCAGGAGTGCAACTATATTTCAGCTATTAATATCTGGCACTATGTACTAATTAGGTAGTAATTTAAACGTGTCTAGCTATAAAAATATAAATCTTCTCGTCAGCTTGAAAATTATGTACTATTTCAGTTGAATGGATTCACAGAAATATCATTGCAGTTGGGTTTCAAGCATTTTAAACTATCCAACAATAATGTGAAGATTTATATCCTGCACATTTTTAAATATTTTCTAATTAGATTCATTAAATTAATATTATGTAAATCATTCTTGCTATTAACTATTAAAGCAGTTGATGTATGTACGAATCTCGAAAGTAATGAAAAGGTCAAGAACATAAATTGATTTTAAATAAGATTTTCATGCTTCCATACATCGCATGTAAAAAGCTGTAGGGAAGTATTTTTAGTTGATCTAAATGATTGCGAAAATTAGAAGCACACATTCTTAATCGCAAAATTCAATTAACACCTAACCTACCATTTACAAACCTGTTCCAAAGGCCTCAGTTTAAATTGCTAAAACCTGTCAGCTGTCATCATACTGGATAGATCATCGACAAAATGGCGCATTCCCCAATTTTTTCTAAGGTGTAAATTGCATGAGAATAATTGAGCTTTAAATTAATGAAAGATAAGGAACTACATTTCTTTTATTAACAAGCACGGAACGGGTGAATGGTGCTCCAGTTACGATGTCAAGGTCACAAGATACCTATTCTTGAAGAACTAATTAACCCTTACCAGACATCGATAAATGGGAACGCTATTTATTAAAATCGAATAAATTGACTTGAAATAGTTTTTGTTCTGTCAAACCAGTTCCAATTACGGTGTAAAGTTTACCTGCATAAAATACTGCCTTAGGATATGACATGACTACTTGCAATAAAATCCCCTGTATCGATGCACAAACTTTGTTTTTATAATGAGATGGTTGTGAAAAATTTGAATAATTGATTTACTTTCTTTCGTAATCATACTGATTTATTTTGTTTTCGCATGATCACCAGCAATGTAAAATTGCTCAAACGCATAATAGAAACAGATTCACTTTCGCATAGTGCATTGTTCTTAGTTGTTGATTTTGTATACAATACTAAGCATATTCAAAATTGATCGCTAATTTATTCATAATTCAAATAAGCCGATATACTCGTATTAGAAGTAGCTATTTAATATTCTATTTTTCATTAGAACAACGACCTTCTGGTCATAATCTAATATGGAAACGATTCAAAAGATTACCTTGACAGAAAAGACATCCGTGAAAGTACTAAAAGTAATAAATTTGCTTCTGGAACAGTACAAAATTAGCACTGATAATCAGAATTATGCATGACAAAATATTGCCTTTTCTTAATTAATTATTAATAACAACTCCGCACAACATTGTTATTAGAAGAAGTACTGTAAGATTAATAATAAAAACATGCTCTCCAAGATCAATGACAACAAGAAGTTCTCCTTAATCTAGTCCTCCAGGGTAGATACACCAAATGAGTCACTTTCACTATTGTCAAACATGTTTTTATGACCTTAACGTACGCAAGCAGCCAGTAAAGTGGAAAACTTAAAACCAAATGCTTTAAGGCAACATATTCTAGAAAAAATCGAACATTTGATTTACATAGAAATTTTCCAGTATACAAATTAAACAAAATTTCTGGTTTAGTATATTGATATAGTTTTAATTAAGACCCTTCTAGCTTTCGTATTTTCTCGTGTTGTAAATTATAGAAACATTTATTCTATATTCTATAGTTCACTGGCCAACGCGACTAGAATTTTAGAGCCACATAGAGGCATTTTCATATTTGATGGCGGAAATAAGACACTGTTAAATGTCACAAAACCAACTTGTCAGTGTCAACAAGTGTCAATTTTCTCATAAACGTTGCAAGTGGGAATAATGATTGTAACATGCAATGTTAGGGTTTAAGTAACACTGACAAGTTGGTTTTGTGACATTCAACAGTGTTTTATTTTCGCCATCAAATATGAAAGTGCCTCTATCTTCAATATTTTTTTATATCAAAATACTTTTTAACAACCCGGAATGGTCGAAATATTTCCGTATATGCATTTTTATTGCAAAATAATGAAAACAACTATTTTTAGAAGCATAGATTGGAAGGTTCCAGAACACACACATAAGACGGTACCCGAAAACGACGATCCTATGCAATTCAGCTAGCTCATCTTCTTCTTTGTTTAAATATTAATCCATTTCTGAATCAATCCTTCCCTAGTTCCTCCCATGTATTGCGGTGTAAAGCTGTTCTTGTGCAGCGCGGTCCTGCCGTGTCTACAATATCATATAATCTGCTGTCTTCCAATACTACGTCCACTTGTTCTTCGTCGCCACTTCACCAATCTACCTGATCACTTTTCGCTTCCTGATTGTACTACGTGTCCGGTCCAACTCCATTTCAATTTCGCCACTCTGCTTGATACATCTCCTAGACCTGTTCGATTTCTTATTACTGTATTGCTTACTTTACCCATCAAACGTATTCCTAGCATTAGTCTCTCCGTATTTCTTTGGGTCACCTTTAATGTGTATACTATCGTTTTAGTTACTGTCACCGTTTCTATACCGTAAGTTAGTACAGGTAATATAAGCGTAATCTTGGTCCTTAATTTTATATCATACTAGCAAGATGCCCGTACGGACTATAAATGTTTTTTCTTCTAAATCTTAAATTAATTCTAGAATGCTCCCCTGCTGCCTCACTCAATACTCTAAACTAACAAACGCTGCAAAACAATATTGTAGGTAAAAAGGAAACAATATTCTTCCGAAAAAAGTTCTTCATAAGCTTTTTATGCGTCACGTATCCCGTAAAAATGTGTATGTAATTGTCGTTCTCCTTGTATAGATTGATAAAGCTATAGGTTTAGTATAAAAATAATAATAAATGTACTTATTAAATGTTGTATTCATAAATTGTAGAAACATACCAGTTTCCATCACTTGAAGGTGGAATTTCGGAAATCCTTCTATTTTATTCTAAACTGAACACACGAACAAAAATCAATAACTTTAAACCTCTTTTTAACTCCTTTTTACTTTTACTCCTTTCACAATGAAATTTAGAATAAAAACTTTATACCACTTTTTAAAGATTTAATAAACACACATATGCCCAAAAACCATGGTCATCAGGAACTACAGGAAATACGAAAGGTTCTACAATTCACCCCTGAATCCAAATTCGCACCTTTAAGGGTTGATCTATGCACAATCCTGAATTACGTTTTTAGGAACTTGTATAAGTAACATTTCTAAGTAAAAACCAAATCGATATATTATAGAATCTTAAAAGATATTGAGAAATTCGTGAAAAGACATATTACCTCTTTCCTTCTCTTTAGGGTCGGAATTTTGAAAACGCCTTTCCTAGCACTTTGCTACTTAACTAAAGGACTCTTTTTGTCAAATACTAAGTTCCTGGTACCAAGGATTACTACAGATCCATAGTGTTGAGTTGGTGCTTTATCTTTTATACATATAGATTATAGCGGAATACCCGTTTCATCCCCTTGTAGGTGAAATTTCTAAAAACCTTTTCTACCTCATTTCAGTCTAAAATGCACCCATAAGAAAAAAAACAATAATTTTAACCCCCTACCCCTTTTCACTTTTGCCTCTTTTTTACACCTTTATGGGTAATATATAAAACACCCTTAAACGCCTTTGAAAAGAATGTTCTAAGTCAATAAACATAGGAGATACGAATGGTTCTTTAATTCACCCCGAATCCAGATTTGCACCGTTAGTGGTTGATTAGGGCAAAATCCTGAAATACTTTTTTAGGTATTTGCATTCACAATCTTTGGAAGTAAATGCCAAGTCGCTATCTCATCGGGTCTTAGAGATATTGAGGAACTCGTGAAAATACGTTTTACCCCTTCTCACCCCCGTATGGGTGAATTTCAAAAAATTTCTTTTAATTCATTTTCTTGTGAAATGCAACTCACAGCGAAAAAAAAATAATAATTTTAACTCTCCTACCCCTTTTCAGTTTTCCTCCTTTTGCTCCTTTAGGGTTAACATTTTCAAGTTCTCTTACACCCTTTTCTAAATATTTAAAAAATACATCTATATCCCAAAAAATAATGTTCTAACTCAATAAACATAGGAGTTGCGTAGGGTTCTTTAATTGACCCCCAATCCAGATTTGCACCTTTAGGGGTTGATTAGGGCCAAATCCTAAAATACGTTTCTAGGTATTTGCCTTGATAATCTTTCCAAGCAAACATCAAATCGATATCTTACCGGGTGTAAGAGATATTGAGGAACTCGTGAAAACACATTTTACCCCTTTTCACCCCCGTATGGGTAAATTTCAAAAAATTTCTTTTAATTCATTTTCTTGTGAAATGCAACTCACAGCGAAAAAAAAAATAATTTTAACTCTCCTACCCCTTTTCAGTTTTCCTCCTTTTGCTCCTTTAGGGTTAACATTTTCAAGTTCTCTTACACCCTTTTCTAAATATTTAAAAAATACATCTATATCCCAAAAAATAATGTTCTAACTCAATAAACATAGGAGTTGCGTAGGGTTCTTTAATTGACCCCCAATCCAGATTTGCACCTTTAGGGGTTGATTAGGGCCAAATCCTAAAATATGTTTCTAGGTATTGGCATTAATAATCTTTGCAAGAGAACACCAAATCGATATCTTATGGGGTGTAAGAGATATTGAGGAATTTGTGAAAACGCATGTTACTCCTTTTCACCCCCTTAGGAGTCGAATTTCAAAAAATCCCTTCTTATCACTACCTTACGTAATAAATTGAACTTTCCACCCAAATTTCAAGTTTCTAGTACTCAACGTGTAAACCACGTCAGAGGCAAAACTCTTCAAACAGAAGAGCAGAGATCAAAAGGGTTCCGCCTCTGGCGTGGTTTACACGTTGAGTTAATGTGATCTTTTGCTTTTCCTCCTGATGAAGGCTCTTACGAAAGTGGGCTAAACGTTGAGTTCTTCGACCTCAATAATGACACGGTCCAATCCCGGAAATAGTTTGTTACTTAATGACAATGGCCGTGAAAGCCTCCGAAATCACCTAAACTATAAATTATATTCGAGCAATTTGTAATTTTTAATTATGTAGTTGTTGTTCATTAATTTGTACATACATAATCTGTAAGCCCTTGTACCGTTTACGCAGTGCCATTTATCAGGCCATTTTTAAATTTTACCATTATGCTACCTTTTCGAGTGTTTTCTGTTCAAAGATTACGATTTCGCATGTGTTTTCGGTCATATTTTCACGTTAGTATTCCTTCAAATTGTATTTAAAATTCTAACGATTTGACACGCACGCAACTTTTTCTAGAAGGTTCTGCGAAACCGCTCTGGTCTCTAGCCGTCTTATTCGCACCTGGGTTTGTTTTGTCACGTTTAAGCGCGCTTGTTTAGATCAAATTTAAAACACAGTCTATTAGAGGAAGATAGATATTTTTCTAAAGAACTTAACTCCGTCGCACTCTTTCGGCAGCAGGCCGCATTGCCTGTCGTGGCATGCGAGGCCATTTGGGGGTATCTGCGTCGTCATTGGCTGTAGTTGGTGGCGCGGCAGACGGCGTCTGGGGCGAAAAACCTAACGTGGCTGATTTTTGCCGTCCCGCCCTGGGGCGTGGGCGGCCGGTGTTAACTTGCTGTACAGCGAGATTTGGCTTTGTGTTTTGTCGTTGTTAGAGTGCATGAGGCGCCAGCTTAGAGTGAAGTAGTGTCTGTTGGGAGTGTTTGTTTTTGTGCGTGTCCACGTGTCGAATTTGAGAATCTTCCGTTCTGCAATTTCCGCTACATTGGAGGATCCATTTCTTCAGAACGGGCACCTGTACTGGTCTCGACAGTTTTCGAATATTTATTTTGGGACTCTTAAACTTGGGATCACTGGATTTCGCAAAAGTCCTGTTTCAGGCCCCGACAAGTCTGCTTCTACTGCAAGTCCTGCGGCGACAATTGACGCAATCAGGCAAAGCTAAACCAAACAAGGTAGAGTGCGCTATTTTTAATTAATCATTTATGGTACACAAGTTTATAAATATTTGTTTATATTATAAGGCAGCCGACGGCTCGCGCAATGCTCAAATTAATCATTTATGGTATACACGTTCACCAATACATTCATAATGTAAGTCAGCCGACGGCTCAGGCTAGTGTTAATTAATCGTTCACGTTACCATTCACGCAATATTTTAGCAGTAAGGCGACCTCGCTGCTGGGCGTTTAGATTAGTGCCCTTTTGTTAATATCCATTTTTTGTGTACGCTGATTACGTCGGCGCTGTTGTATTGAGTTGAACCAATAAAGCGGTTTAGTGTGTGTTGCTTTATGAGTTTGCCTACGAGCCCGTGCATGCTTATTTTCAGGTCAGATTATACAGTGTGTAAAGATTTATGTACGGCGAAGCCTGAGAACAGTTGATAAGCGTTGCAGGTGAGTCGGTGCTTTGTTGCTGCAGTGTTGGGAGTCGTGAGGCTGCTCCTATATTCTAGTCCCGTTTAGCCAAGGTGTAAAGTTGGAAGGTAGGCTCATTTGATTTCCCGGTTTCACTGTGGGTCTATCTTGGCATTTTCGTTCTCATTGATGAAACCGGGTGGCGCTCAATTAATTTTGTCATTGTTTACCGTCCCCTAGGCCCTTGCCCGTAGGTAATCTCGTGTAGGACTACCCCTTGCTTCACTGATGTCTAGTCGGCATATCTTGTTACGGGCGGAGCAGCGGCCCTAAGTAAGTCATTGTCCCGATTTTGAGAAATATCGTCTGCGCTGGCCATTTAGCTTTTACGTTATTTTCGTATGAGCCGGCGCGGTGTCGTTAAAGTCGTTTGTTACGGTATTAATTCATCAGATCGACATAGGTCGTATTGATTGTCCGAAATCGGGTACAAACTACAGGGTTCGCCGGCTTTCCCTAGAAATCACAGATCTTAATGTGTCGGAACAGATTTTGTTGCGCCGGTTACTCGCACTGAGCTCAGTTGGGAAGGCGTGGTTCGAAAGCTCAAAGAAAAACCGGCGGCACTTACCCTGATGGATTGCTTAAGATAGATGCCTAGAGCGCCACTTGTTTCTAGATAGGGAATGGCAAACGTGTTAGAAACAAGAACACACACGTAGCCTATGGGGAAGGTCCTCCACGTAACTGCACTCCGCTACAGCGTCCCCTCCACCAAGCTCCTTCGGGCCTGTTGGTATATATACGGTGTGGCCTTGCGACAAATGACTTACCTTGATGGCCACACCCTCTAGAGCAATAAAAGAAAACACTGACAAGCCCAAATCTAGGGGCGTTCTTAATTGAAGCGCAGGCTTTGGGTTCACATTTAATTACACCAGGCTTTTGCCGTAATTAACTAATGACTAAAGGGTTCAGCAACAACAAATAACTAGACTGAAATTAGCAAAAATTTATGTTTAATAGCCCACCCAGCGGTGAGTTTAAATTTAATACAAAGGGTACATCCTAACTGGAATTTCGGGGTCCCCTAGCAAAAGTTAACTTAATCTAAGTATCAATAACAAATAAACAAAACAAAATCACAGGAGAGACGCCCCTGCGTCTAATAATTAATTTGAATAGTTTAATCAAACGGGCGTACGCAATGTCCAATATAAACTTCAATAGCGCACGACAGATGGTCGATATCACTTCACACGGCACATAATTAAACAAAGCGAAAACACATATTTACTGTAAACAATTTTACCTTAACCCCAAAGCGTGTTTTTTTGGCGGAAGCGGTGAACGAGGTCCTGGTGAAGTCACTTGGCAGTGAGGGCTGCAGTGCAAACGGAGTTGTTGGGACGAGAGTTCAGGGACTCCCCAGTAATCAGGAACAAGAGATGACGGCCTTCGATGAAACTCGGGTGCAACGTAACGAGGTGTTGCGAAAAATCCCTCAACGGTTGTGGGAGAAATGACAGCAAATAATACACTATTGCTCGGCGGGTTCCCAATAATTACAAAAAGCACGGCGTTGATACACAAATTTGCAAACCGCAATGGTTTTCCCCACTTAACAAGGAAATGTTAGTTAAGGCTTAAAGACGTCGTCTCTAATCAAATGTGCAACTAATGCAAATATCTTCCCCTGGGAAGTAAGCTATAGGAGACGAATCGGCCATTCGTATCAACGCCGAGTTACTTCACTTCACTTCATCTGCCCGCGCACCAACAATGAATTGCTTCAAAAGTTCGAGCTTGACTCACTTAAGTTCAGAAAAATCAACACGCAGATTTAATAAAAAGGCAACGAAACTTGCTACAGAGCACTCACAAAAATAGCGCAGCCCCCGGCCGAGGCGCCAGGGGTCGCGTTCTTCTCAAACGTTCTTGGTCGGAAGCTGGCTACTAATTAATTAATTTCAAATCGGGCTACGCGTGACGGATACAATGGAAGAAAATTTCGAACCCCAAAACCATAATTTCTATATGTGCGGTGAACTAAGGGCTTATCAAACTTTATTTCAATAGTCCCAAACCTGGACGTAAAATGCGTGGGCTGAAAGCACAACAAAGAAGGCTTAAACGGGTGATGCAATTGCTGAATTAGCAAAATTTGGCTACAAAATTTCCTAGAAGTCCCGCTTGGGGTGATAAGGCTTAAAAGAAAGTTGCACACAATGAACTAAAGCTACTGCGTATCGGATTAAAATTCAAGGGCTTAAATATCAAATTACAAGAACAACAACAAAACGTAGAACTTTAAAGTGTTAGCACGCATTATCGACAATAAGAAATCAAAGAAGGAATTCACGGTCACGAGCATCTGACCGCTGGCTAAAATGAATTCGAATATCAACTAGTACAGAGCCGAATCCAGGAAAAATTCGGGCAGAATATTTTTAACTAATTTCGTTAATGACAACCTGTAGTTGGACTAATAGCAAAAATAGCGAGGTCGAAAATAATCTAACACGTTTTAGACCGTAACACATTCATTTGTTCGGATTTATATTATTTTGGTTTTTATATATAATAAATGTTTGCTAATGTGATCAGATCGGCAGAAGGTTTCATATAATCTGCCATCTAACACTATTTGGCAAAATATTTTTTACGCAGTTACAGTGACATTAGTAACATATCAGTAAAATATTCTTATAGCAGAAAATATATTCCACATTATGAAATTATACTGATGTTATATCAAACTATTTCCATTTGCTACAGGGGAATCCCTGTTTACGACCTCCAACAAGTTGAAGGAGGTTCGGTAGCTCAATGTGAAGGGGGATTGTCTTAGATTGAAAGAACAGGGACTCGTTTGCGATAGATAAAAAATAGTGGATACGTGGTCAATTTCTTGTTATTGTGGTAGACGTCACCTGGTGATGTAATGGTAAATAGGTTCCCAGGAAAACCTTCCTCCCGGGGTAGGATTTGTGCGGGTATGTGTAGATATAATTTACCTAAACTTTTAATTTTTTCTGAAAATTCTGTATCATTTCAATGAAAGCGCGTGATACATTTGTTGCAATAACGGACTGTATTTTAAGAAAATAAGAATAAGTTGGCTAAATGAGGCCTGTTCTTAATAATTTTGAAAGTAACAAGAACAAACTTAAACGTTTTATTTAGACCTCTTACCTTTGATAGTTGGGTGCAGCTATGGCGATGATGTAGCAATTATGGTATATATTTAAGCATCTTTGAGCAGTCATGGTGGCGAAACCCAGGAAAATCAACTTATTTATCGCACACAGTACATACGCGTGCGGCTATATAGGCGTACGTAAGTACATTTTCGAAACTCACATACGAGGCAAAATAATAAAGCAGATTGAACCCGCGAAAATTTAAATTTTAATCATTAAATTTGCAGCAACATTTCGCTTTGTAATGCTTGCTTACCAGCCAATAGGTAAATTTGATTAATTACTTTTTGCTTTTATGTACCACAATTGGTAGTTCAGTACGCCAAAGTTTGTTATTATTCTTAAGTGAATAGATTCAGAATACTTTAGATAGAATATGTATAATGTCATGTTTATAAATTAAAATTATTTACAAAAATGTATGTACAATGTACACAATAAATGAAATAGCTTCGTGTTGGATGCACCTCGAGGGTCTTTGGGGTTGGCAACCAATACAACCCCTAAGCGCCGCTAGTGACGAGGTCGGAGAACCTTTAATTCGGCGTTATACCTCGCAGCGGTAGCTTCTACAATTAAAATGTTATATGGCGGAGCAGGTAGATTTTGTTTATATTCGTGGCCAACCATGTGCAGCTATATAAAAGTAAGTAACCCTTCACGGGCTCTCCCCGGATGTGAGGGGTGTAGTACGGGTGCTAGAGTGTCACTGGAACCAATTCTGGGGCGCCCGGAGGCGACTTAATAGACTAAATTTTATCTTGAAAATAGCCTGGATGATCTCAGATGTTTCCTGCATGGCCCCTGCAGTAAGATTGCGGCTGGCTCTGCATCTAAGCAGAGCGGGAGCAGCGAGTTTTGTCTGGCGACGCTGCTAGACCTCGCCTATAGTCAGGATGGTGTGCCTAATTAGTTACGATGGTAGTGTGGCTTGGATTCCGCTTATCAAGTAGGAAATTGCGTATTTCTAGAGGTTCCTTTGGAAGCATAGACCAGCTCTTTGGTGGAATATTTGCGTAGCTCTGGACGAGCTGGTAGTCCGAGGAGATAAGTACCTTCGCTACCAAGATCGGCGCGTCGATGGAAATCTCAGGAGAGGCGGGGGGCTTGTTTAGCAGTGTTCCCTCTAGTTCTAAGGTTGGCTTTCCAAATCAGGTCAGGAGGATGGTTAAGACTTTGGAAAACTTCTTCTCATAGGTTCGTGGACTCAAGTCACTCGGCTATAAGTGTCGGTTCTAGCGGAAACTCGCTTGACAGGATCAAGTGACGACTTCGTGGTCGAAAGAAAAGCCTTCTATGGCTGCAACCGGCATCGGCTAAGCCCAGAGGGCCGTAGGGGTTGTTACCTACTCCAGCTGAAGCTAGGCTGAACTGGTCGCGCCACTCAGATTCTCTCAACAGGCCTAGCATCTTTTACGTATACCCCGCGGGTTCTCTATCATCTGGCTCATCTCTTGGAGGAAATCAGCTAGGGGTGCATCGTAACTAGTTGATCGGGAACTCCCGCATTACTGGGCCGTTTCGCTTATCGTCATGCCGCCGCGCGCTGAAGGTTCAATTGGGGGTAAAGTTGGTGGCGTTCTAACATCTTACTTATGCGTAAATTTAGTTGTTACAGACGCTAACTTCACATCTTCACAAGAAATCAAACAGTATGCAATCTGGTAAAAGTATATTAAACAACTGAACAATAGACCATAATAAACAGAATTCTCGTCGGGTGCAGCTACAAATGCTAAAACTCGCCAATGGACTGTGATACGAGTACACACATGCATCATTATAGTTATTGACGTCATTAGGCCGATATATATCAAAAAACGGAATCTGTTGAATTTTGTAATCCGAGGCGATATCCGAGGTTTATAATTAACCAAGTCCGATATTTGCGTATCGGTCGTGTCGTTCAAGCTTTTTCCTAATAAAAATTTATATATTTTAAGAATAATTTATTAAACATAATTTAAAGATTACGTGATTCTTAACCGCCGGTGGCCGTTATAATACTTAACGGCCAACGTCTGTTGTAAACCTTTTTGCGCTACCAACCTAAAACTCAGCGAAAATGAACTTGGAGGCACCCAAATGGTGTAAATAAGAGCGAATGTGATTAGATCTCCACCGACAAAAAAACAACAGCAAAGGACGTATCGGTACTAAACAGTTTATAACGGATAGCGACCATACTCCGGGTGATTCAAGGTGTTAATTTCAAGTGATAGAGACGAAACCTTGTCACCAAGGCCCACGTTTCCAATAACATCAAGATTGATATTCTGAGAGGAAATTAAGACAAATATAGATAGCGCAATAGAGGCTTTAACTGAAGTGCTTGTCGGTTAACGATGTATATGACCATTTAGTTACTATAACGAAGGGCGACTTCGTAACAATCATCCTACCCAACATGCAGGAAATAACACAGAAACTGTCCGTAGAGACGCTGGACGAGGACGTCTGCCTATTCGACGTCAGACTTGAACGACCATGGAGTAGGCTTATATACAACAATAGATACTAGAGGGCCACAATGAGAATAATGAGCACTATGGAGCGCAATTATGTTGGTAACAAATATTTCTTCTTATAGATTTACCAGAAGACCATTTCAATACCTATTCAACAAAATCGACTATAAAAATATGGTCCGCAGCTTTAAGCCTATGATTGTTTGACACTTTAAAAAACATAGCAACATATGGGTAGTATGTTCCATTTAAAAAGGAAAATATGAATTATCTTCTTCTTAAACCATAAGTCGGATTTTCTTTTTTTATCCAAAATAGTCCCCTCTAGAACTACAAAACATGTATCAATATATTTCACTCAATAAAGCAGTAAATCCATTGGCCTGGAATTTACAATCAAACTGTATCGATCGTTGCCTTTTTCATTACGTGTTTTTGTCTCATTTGGAGGTCTTCTCAGTAATGTTATATTCTGGTAGAGTTGAAAGACTTGAATACCTTGCACAATTCAGGATCCTTTTTGTGGGATTAATCGCCATCTAGATTGTCAGATTTGAAATCTTCATTTGGGCATTTTTATCACGAGAAGTGAAATTTGTGTACTTAATGAAATATACAATCATATCCTCAGGAAGCCTCTTCAACGGTGTTATGGACAGTTATTAAAATCGATTATAGAATAGTTGTAAATTACGCTACAACTCCCGTAGTCACTTGTCGGATGACGACCCAGCAAGATCATCTACAATCAGCTCATTAATGTGTTAGAACGGGGAATTTTCTTATGTATACAGAAAAAGAGATTGAATATATTTTAATTGCAGATATAATGTACAATTAATTGGAGTAATACTTTGGAAACAAATTTGAGTGTCCAAATATAAACTGCTGATGAATAAAAATATAATGAGTAGTTGTTTCATAACGTAGAATAATTTGCAATGTAGTATCCTAACTGTTATCGAGTAATGACGCATAATATATTCTAAAGCATACCCTGGTACTGATTTTATTAACCAAGCAAATGTCGCCATCTTCTTAAACCACTTGTATAACTATATGCTAAATGTAAATTTGCCAAAATAGGTAGCCTAGTACTAAACTTGCGTTTAACAATTTTATTATCTCACATTTTAATAAATTGTTAATAAAATAACAATTTCAACACGAGTACCTATTCACTTTGTTTATTAATAACTATCCATATTATTTGCCTAAGTAATTCACTTGTCTATGTAGAAAGAATTGTTTCAATTTATTGCTATTCTACTCGTTCTGATTCTGGCATTTAAGTGGCAGTATTATTCAAATACCACGTCAACTAGAACAAATTTATAATTTCGAGAGGGCCGCACAGATTGACATTAGTCAACCATAATTGGGGTTGAGAGCATGACTTTTCAATACGAAAATGTAAAGGGGTCACGTTGGCGCTGACTTACCTATTTCATGTTACTGCTATCTCTAAATGTATCTTTTTATTTTCGTATGCATTTTTCATGCTATTACTTTATTGTTTACTAATATACTTCATCTGAAATAATTGATATTTGGAAATACTTTGAGTAGCATTTATGTGAAGCTTTCAAATTGCTGTTTATTTTACACCTACAATTATTTAGAGGTTATTTTGTGTCTTTTTTATCTCCGTGTGGAATAATGCTTTTGAAACCTATTTAATCGGAAAATAATATATCAACAAACGTTATTTGACTTTTTTTACTTCCCTCGCTCAAGACGAAGTATTGTAATCGTGAAAAAATTACCTTCCGAGATTTCTTCAGAACTTCACGTTTCTGGGTCTCTAGATGACGAAAAACTTGTTTTCTCAATTTCGTCGGTGTGTCTATCCGTCTGCCTCTCTGTCTGCCTATCTGTCTGTCTGTCTGTTTGTCTGTCTGTTTTTGCAGGAAAACGATATTGTGCATACGGATTACATGTTTATCTTGCTCGAAACCGAATATACTTACGGTCAAATGTATACAGGATGAGCACTTTAAAATAATAAAATTCTGTCTATTTTTGCTGTAACTCGAGAACTATTAGTTAAATAAAGTTGTACTTTGCACATAGCTCAGAGTTTTCCTCTCGACATATAAGGTGGACACTTTAAAAAGTACATCCTTTTTTACTTCCCTCGTCTAAAAGACGAAGGAAGTATTGTAATCGCGAAAAAATCTTCACGTTTCAGGGTCTCTAGATGACGAACAACAGGTTTTCTCAATTTCATGTGTATGTCTGTTCTGTCTGTCTGTCCTGTCTGTCTGTTGGAGGAAGCCGATATTTTACAAGCAGAGTATAGGTCTTCCTGGTTTGAAACTCAGAACATGTCGGTAATATATATACAGGGTGAGCAACATTAAAAAATAAAACTGTCTATTTTTGCTTTCACTCAAGAACTCTTACTTACATGAAAGTAATATTTTGAGCATAGCTCAGGTTTTTGCTCTTGAAAAAAAAGACATATTTTGAACCCAAGATATACAGGGTGAGCACCTTAACAAATGTTTTGTTTATGTTTTTAATTAAGAAATAGATACTAATAATAATTTGCACATAGTTCACAATTTACACTTGACGAAAATGGGACCCAACAAATACAGGGTAAATGTAAAAACAGTCAAAAAGGGGCAAAATTAAGTGCATTCTGTTTAATACCGCCGCTCATTACACAGACGCGAGAGGGTCTCCATGAGCGTGTGCGATACACGGGTAGAATTGAAATCGCATTCTCAGGAGCTATAGTTTGAATCTCACTATCGGTAATGTTTATTATTTGAAAATTAATGTAATTCGCATTACCAAGTGTTTCCTTTTATTGTTTCAGTATTATTAGAAAAGTTAAGATGTTTTTATCCCTAGTTTTTTTTTATCTTAACGTACACTTTCAGGAAAAGTTCTGAGTAAAGCACTTTACAGATTTTTTGCATGTAACTATAACATGAACATGGTTGGTTGGCTCAGCAGTTAAGCATGCTGACTACTGATCCAAGAGTCACGCCATTGATTTAAAAATAAAAATCTGGTGTGATACACGCACACAACTTCCTTTTACAGTGAATTTTTAAGCATTTATCAAAAATTTTCAAGAATTACAAATTCTACAGAAACCGTACAAAAGAGTTAGTTGAAGTTAAAAAATAATATTTAACTGGAAAATCACCTAGCTCACATTAATACACATTAAAAATGTAATAAAAATGTAACATTTGAAAAAAATCGTTTCTGAAAAAAATTAGACAAACTTAAAAATCACAAGAATAAATACTATACTTCCGGTTATACGATTTTCTTCAAAAGCTTTCTGTCCCATTTAGATAGTACACAAAATTTATATATGAAGTTTCAACGCCATACCCCTTTTCGTTTTTGAGATATTCTGTTCACACACACGCACAGAGACAGACAGACTAATGAACAAAAATATGTTTTTTGGGGCCAGGGGACTCTAAAACGTAAAGATCTGTTGAAAACTCAATTACGAATTTTTGGGGTGCATCCAATTCTTGTTTTCTTGTAAAAGAAAGTAAAAATAGTGCTAAAAGCATCTACAGAATACCATTCCCCAGTTAATAGTAAAATTTGAAATTTGCCTGTACCAAAACTAAAACATTTTAAATATAAGTAATGAATTTTAGATATCACATTGTAAGGTTGTTAATTACCGTGTTTATCAGCTGTAAATACAGATGAAACATAACACTCATCTTTATATATATAATTCTTCTGTACGTGTGTATGTGACTGAACTCCTCCTAAACGGCTGGACCGATTTTGATGAAATTTTTTGTGTGTATTTGAGTGGGTCCCTGGATGGTTTAGATTGACAATTGGAGCCGGTAGGTGGCGCTGCAATCGGGTTCTAGAAATTTTTTTAAATAATTTTTTGACAATTTAATTTTTTCTTTTAAAAGATTTCTTGCAAATCAGAACATATAACCCCAAAGTTTCACCCCTCCCCGCACCACCCCCAATATTTTTTAAAATGAAAAAAATCGAAAATTCGGAAATCGAAAAAACCTTTGCTGAACCTGCTAATAGCAGGCAAACTAACATTTGGGCAGGACAACGTCTGTCGGTTCCTCCAAAATTTCATTTTTCTGGTGAGTACCTATCTTTATATATATAATTCTTCTGTACGTGTGTATGTGACTGAACTCCTCCTAAACGGCTGGACCGATTTTGATGAAATTTTTTGTGTGTATTTGAGTGGGTCCCTGGATGGTTTAGATTGACAATTGGACCCGGTAGGTGGCGCTGCAATCGGGTTCTATAAATTTTTTAAAATAATTTTTTGACAATTTAATTTTTTTTTAAAGATTTCTTGCATATCAGAACATATAACCCCAAAGTTTCACCCCTCCCCGCACCACCCCCAATATTTTTTAAAATGAAAAAAATCGAAAATTCGGAAATCGAAAAAACCTTTGCTGAACCTGCTAATAGCAGGAAAACCAACATTCGGGCAGGACAACGTCTGTCGGGTCCTCCAAAATTTCATTTTTGTGGTGAGTACCTATCTTTATAACGGGTGTTCATAAACAGTCGTCATCCCAGTAGGTTTTGACTTCAGAAACGTATGTCTATTAAAATTGAGAAAAAATGCGCTATGACAGTACTCAATGACGTTTCATTGTGTTGCACGAATTAATAAAAGACATAACATTTTGTTTTTCAAAGCAACTGGGATGACGACTGTTTATGAACACCCGTTATATATAATTCTTCTGTACGTGTGTATGTGACTGAACTCCTCCTAAACGGCTGGACCGATTTTGATGAAATTTATTGTGTGTTTGAGTGGGCCCTTGGATGGTTTAGATTGACAATTATACCCGGTAGGTGGCGCTGCAATCGGGTTCTAGGAATTATTTTTTTGACAATTTTAAAAATTTTTTTGACGATTTTAAAAAATTTTTTTTGCGATCTTTTAAAATTTGTTTTAAGATTTCTCGCATATCAAAACATATAACCCCAAAAGTTCACCCCCCCCCCACCACCCCCAATAATTTTTAAAATGAGAAAAATCGAAAATTCGAATATCGAAAAAACGTTTGCAGAACCCGCTAATACCAGGCAAACCAGCGTTCGGGCAGGACAAAGTCTGTCGGGTCCGCTACCCCTTAGGGGGTGAAATGGGGTAAATAAGCCTAAAAATCGATATGGGTGTAGTTATTGAGGTTGATTGTGAAAATGGCATTTATTTTCAAGTCCAAGACTATGGACATGACATAAAATTAAAACTCTATAGTGGTGAATCGGGGTTTTAGAGACAAATTATTTTTGGGCAGAACAACGTTTGCCGGGCCAGCTAGTATTTTATAAAATTTAACTTAGTACTTACAACTCTTCGTTTGGTTAGATGCGCAAAACATTGTTTTATTGAATAATATGGTTTTGGTGGTGCCTGTAAAACTTCATTGATGATAGAAAATTCTTGTTTATAAAGCTCTTAAGACGTTTTGTAATATTGCCTGTACGTAAGAGTATAACCTGCCGTCCGATCTTTTGAATTTTAGTATGTGTAATCTCCAAGCAATGTTGTCAATGTAAGGAAATCTTCACGGGACAGATGTTCAAGTTTGATGAAGTGTTTCACATAGCGACGAATTAAGATGGTAAGATAAAGATAGTCTCAGCTTATTTTGTACAACGGCTTCTAAGCACGTTGTGGTAAAAATTAAAATTATTTTTAATCTTCACTAAAATAATCCAAAAATATTAACCAACTGGAAAGTGAATATTTAGGAAATTTATTTAATGATTGATGTGGTACCTAACTAAACAGTTGACGATTATTGATTAATGTTGGTGCTGATAGGGACAGCCAAAGCGTCATTAATTCGTCAAATACCTACTTTTTTATATTTTACTACTTCTCTACTTCTACATATGATTTTGAAGTAATAATTGTGGAATAAAAATAGGAATCGATACCTTATTTGGAATAAATAGATAAATAATACAAGATAATTCATAATTAATGTATGTATGTATTGTCGGTAACCTCATTTTACTTTGCGGTGCTTTATACGTTTACGTCTGGCGGCCCAATGCTCAACTTGCCCCGGATTCGGATTACAAAGTTGGAGCGCGTCTTTTGTGCTTGAGCAGCAACCATTGTGTGAGGTGTGTGTCTTGGTGATGCGTTGACCTTGTTACTTATCTCTTAGGTCTGTGGTTCTGAGTAGAGCACAGTTAATTTGATGCCCAACTATGAATGGTTTCACCGAACTCGATTCCAATCGCCAACGCTGCGGAAAAATTTCGGCCCCCACGGTATTCGAACCGAGAACTTGGTAATGCAAGCCTAGCGCTTTCATAATTAATATAGGACTAAAGTTATATTTACTGTATATTTACTGTATTTAATGTTATAGCTATTAACGTATCTCGTAATGTTATGAGTATCATAAGAGCAGCAGATGTTTTGAAATCCGAGCTCGTACAGCGAGGATTTTAAGACATCTAAGGGTTCAGTATGGCAGTGGTTGCCATGCATGGCAATATTCCTTACTGTACAGGTACAGGTGATTCAGTATGGTAATGGTTATCATCTACAGTAAAGGAGTATTACCGTACGCGTACAGATATAGTTATGACTTAGTTACGAGCCTAAAGGTGTAATATCTTGAAACCAGTATAAATGTAATTGTTGAAATTTATAATAATGTAAAAATTTGATTTAAAATTGTAACCATGGAATCTATGTAACTAAACTAGACACTAGATACTGTTACGGGTCAAAATTCATTTTTAGCTATTCGCCTAATTATTTGCCCTAATCTCGGTTGTATGATTTTCCCTGCATTATCTTTGAGCATTCAGATCGTTTGATAGCTGTATTGCAAACTAAGTAAACCATTCGGTCAATTTATGGGTCCAAATGCCCCTGCAGTGTAGGCTTCACCTCATGCATTTTCCCTTTCCCCAGAAATTTGATTTTTGGGCTTTATCAGTTTTGGAAACCATCTTGACATTTTTCCGCCATCCTGTGCTGCAAGAGCTAGGTGCTTCGAAATTTACGTTTTGATGACGTACCTAAACCAGGATTTTTCGTTAGCATCCTAATCTGGAATTGTGCCTTTTTGTGTCGTGAACTCCATGGAAGTTAAGAATTAGGCTTTGTGAGTTGCATTTTTGGCGAATTCCAGCCCGAATATTGTTTGGGGATTCCGCTCTAGCAAAGCACATGTTTTTACTTTGGCGTTGAACAGCCGTAGAAAACCTGAAACGGGTAGGTGAATTTATTTGGACTTATTCGGTGTATTTCCATGGCTATTTGCCTTTCAGCTTTTACTCGACGTTACCTTTTACTCGACGGTACCTTTTACTCGACGGTAGCATGCCTGTCGAATTCTCCTCGTTGGGAGCAAGAAACTACCGAGCTAATCGCAGCTGTCGCATTGTGGTGACGTAGCCACTAGCCTGGTGACGAGTTTCGCTGACTATGGCATCCCCTCAGCTACCTGGTGATGGCTTGGCCCCCTCGTAGTCCTTAGGTCCCCCCTGTTTTTAACATCTGCAGCGGAAGAGAAGCCCACTGCCAAAGGTCTGTCAGTTTAATATTTCCGTTTCGAACTCTCGGAAATCAAGTGCCCCCTTAGGCCGTTTGCGTGGCAACGCTGCAAGGTGCTCGATAGACTTACGTTTGTTATATTGTGTGTTTTTAAAGCTATGAACTCACCTGCACGATTATGATTGAGTTTGCCTTCAGCAAGAATCAGTTTTAGCGGTAGCTCTTCCGCACAGTAAATAGCCAAGTAGGTCATTTAGGCGAAAGTGCTTCTTAATTCGGAATAGTTTTATCGGAATCGCGTTGTAACCGAATTCGGGCTAAATTTTATCGGAGTTGTATATATAAAATTTGTAACGGTATTATGTCCACATTGTGAAGCCAAGTGCACGACGGTTTACCTTTTCAGATTTTAAGTGTTATTATTTACACCGTTGAATTATGCTATTTACCCAGCTTTGCAAGCAATTATTATTACTGCTCGCACCTCGGCCGTTATAATGCAGAGTACAATGCATTGTTCGCGAAATCGCTTCGTGGTACCACCGCAAGATCTTGTCGGACCGCGGCGACGCTAATGTGAATTAATCTTTATTTAATTACAAGAGGAACCTTGCATACAGGGTGTTCAGTTAAATTCAACCCACCTACTAAATTTACCTTTCAATTTAATCATTACGCCGGAGCCACGAGTCTCCGAGCTCTTCTTTAGTGCTTATTTAGTAATGCATTTGGCCAAATTTAATATCAATTTTGTAATCTTTTACTAATACTGTTAATTAGCACTTTATACATATTGTGTGAAATTTTATTAATTCTGGGCCCGCCCGCTGATTTCGTTTGATGCCCTTGTATATGTAATCTGGCTGTGCTGTGGTGACTTTAGCCTCAAGCCACCCTTGATATTTTTTTTTGGACTGTGATATGGTCTCCTTATTGAGATATTTTGTGGAATATTCCGTAGTAATTATTGTGTATACTTGTGGATCCCAATTTACGATTTGCTGATTATACTGAATCGTTACTTAGGCCAGTGAATTTTATTTATGCTCCCTTGTCGTACCTCTTTTTTTCAGGAAGTGTTTGGTAGCGCATCTTATCGTATGCCTATATGTGCGATTAGCAAAGAGCTGGGTTACCTGCTACCTGGCGCCCATTTATTTTATTTTCAGCTGAAGCTTTGAGTCTCCGATTTTAACCCACGCCCTCCTCTGGCTGAGAAGCCGGCCGCTCTTGCTTACCGCCCCCCTCTTTACCACCAGAGTATCGGTAATTAGCGGTAACAATACTAGGAAATATGGAAGAAAAATAGATTACAAATGTAAGAGGAAATTAGATGCAGTGAACGCTGGTGCATTGTGCACATATCGCTAAACGTATCGTTCAAATCGGCCTGTATTTCTGGTTACAAAGTGTGAAATAAGACTTTCGAATTGGAATATAAAGTAAGATCAAAAAGTATTTTCATCTAGTACGGCTATGGAATTGTCCTAATTTATGAATGCAACTACGTTTATTCTTAAATGTCAAACTTGAAATTTGATTTTTAAGTGAGTTATAGTTGCAGTCATAAATTAAGAACAATTCCATAGCCGTACTATAACTTTTCAACTTCAAATTGGGACTAATCAATTTCAAAATAGGATTAAACAATTTCAAAATGAAATAAACAATTTCAATTTGAGAATGAACAACTTCAAATTGTAACTAATTATTGTTAGTTGTTGCTGGTGTTCAGTCCTCTCACAACCATGTAGTTGCCATTTTCCAAAGACTACCGCTAACAAAAAGCCTCAGGTTCAACGTTTATATTGGATATAAGTTCAACGAAATGGGCTGAATTGCGAACATACGAGGGAGACTTACCAGTGAACTTTCTGAGGATAGTGGTTAGGTATTAAATACCTAAACGTTGAACCTGAGGATTTATTTGTGAGTTTCGATGTCACTTCCCTTTTTACCAAAATTTCTATTCCCGATTCCATAGTCATAATCCAACAGTTGTTATCAGGGCATGGGTAGACGTCTTCAAGTCTACCTGCCCTGATAGAAAAATGCCTCTCTTCCACTTATTTTCTATTTCAAGGTCAGTTCTTTAAACAAATCTCTGGTGCGGTTATGGGTTTTCCTCTTTCACCTGTCGGTGCCAATATATTCATGAAAGCTTTCGAAACCGTAGCCCTGGAATCTTCAGAATTGAAACCTAAGGTTTGGTTCCGATACGTTGACGATACCTTTATTATTTGGCCACATGGTAAAGACACGTTACCCGTTTTCTTAAATCATCTCAATAGTCAACGTCCAGATATTAACTTTACCATGGAGATAGAAAGTAACGGTTCCCTTCCTTTCTTAGATGTACAGGTCTCTCGCCAACCCAGTGGCAAACTTGGTCATTCTGTATATCGCAAACCCACTCACACTGATCGCTATCTACATGCCGATTCCCACCATCATCCTACATAAAAACTTTCCGTCATCAATTCGCTTGTACACCGGGCTGTTTCCATATCCCAACCCGGTAATATCCACGCTGACTTAAATCACATTCGGAAAGCTCTTAGGAATAACGGTTACCGTGCCAGGGATATACAGTCTGCCACCAATCGCCATCTTCATCCACGGCCACCCAAACCTCCAAAACCCGATCCTCCTGCAGCAATAGTCTTTCTTCCCGCATAGGAAAGTTTCTTCGAAAACAAAACATTAAAACAGTATTCAAACCCCCGAGCAAAATCTCACAGGTTCTTCCTTCATCTAAAAACAAATTAAACACTATGTCATCTAAAGGTATTTATAGAGTCCCTTGCTCTTGCAATGCTGTATACATTGGTGAAACAGGTCGTTCAGTGAAAACTCGCATCTCTGAGCACCAGCGCTGTCTCAAGTCAGGTCTCGTTTCATCATCAGCCATCGCCGAACACCAACGCGATACTGGTCATAAGATCCTTTTCGATGAAACTTCCATGATCTGCAAATCCCCATTCTTCTTTAGCAGAAAGATTCGCGAAGCCATTGAGATTTGCAAACACCCTAATAATCACAATCGGGACGAAGGCTTTCCCCTTCCTTCTATGTGGAAAGTGCTAATTCCTAAGCCCCCCCCCCCCTCCGCCACTGAACCGCGACGGCATTTGCTGAATCGCGACGGTGCTTGCCTATAAATTCTCACCTTTCTTCTTCCGATAGTCGAGTTTCGCCTCTGGCGTGGTTAACACGTTGAGTTACCGTGCTCTTTTGCTTTTTCCTCCTGATGAAGCCCCTTACGAAAGTGGGCGAAACGTTGAGTTCTTCGATCTCAATCGTGACACGGTCCAATCCCGGAAGTCGTTTGTTACTTAATGACAATGGCCGTGAAAGCCTCAAAAATCAATATTTATTAAACCTATATATTCATGTTATACATTAACGTTTCATTACCTTTAGCTAACTTCTTCAGAATTATAAGTATACAATATGGTTCAAACTAATTTGCCATTTTTTATTCTTAGCTTATGTTATATGTTGAACAATATTAACAATACCATTATTTTTGTTGTAAATGAAATTAAAAAGTTCTAAATTATAATTAAAACTTGAGATATATAATAGTAGATTATGCAATAAGGGAGAGAAATGCGTTATTTTGCTGAGGTGCAATTTCCGACTCGAGGGCGAAGTAAGTCATTATGACAACAGCTCACAATTATGTCAAATTCGAGGTTAGCAGGTTAGTTTTTGCGTTCTGCCCAAAAATAATTTGTCTCTGAAACCCCGTTTCACCACTATAGTTTTAATTTTATGTCATGTCCATCGTCTTGGAGTAAATGCCATTTTCGCAATCAACGTCCCAAAAAACCTCAATAACGACACCCATATCGATTGTTTAGGCTTATTTACCCCATTTCACCCCCTAAGGGGTAGCGGACCGGACAGACGTTGTCCTGCCCGAACGTTGGTTTGCCTGGTATTAGCGGGTTCAGCAAACGTTTTTTCGATATTCGAATTTTCGATTTTTTTCATTTTAAAAAATATTGGAAGTGGTGGGGGGGGGTAAAATTTTGGGGTTATATGTTCTGATATGCGAGTAATTTTAAAAGAAATTTTAAAAAATCGTCAAAAAATAAAAAAGAAAGTCCTAGAACCCGAATGCAGCGCCACCTACCGGGTTCAATTGTGAATATAAACCATCCAGGGGGCTCACTCAAACACACACAAAAATTCATCAAAATCGGTTCAGCTGTTTAGGAGTTCAGTCACATACACATGTACAGAAAAATTATATATATAAAGATTTTCATTTTAAAAAATATTGCGGGGCGGTGGGGGGGTGAAATTATGGGGAACCCGACAGACGTTGTCCTGCCCGAACGTTGGTTTGCCTGCTATTATCAGGTTCAGCAAAGTTTTTTTCGATTTTCGAATTTTTGATTTTTTTTATTTTAAAAAATATTGAGGGTTGGTGGGGGGTAAAATTTTAGGGTTATATGTTCTGATATGCGAGATATCTTTAAAAAAAATTAAAAAAGAAATTTGTCAAAAAAAAATTCAAAAAATTCCTAGAACCCGATTGCAGCGCCACCTACCGGGTCCAATTGTGAATCTAAACCATTCAGGGACCCACTCAAATACACACAAAAAATTTCATCAAAATCGGTCCAGCCGTTTAGGAGGAGTTCAGTCACATACACACGTACAGAAGAATTATATATATAAAGATAAATATTGTTAAACTTACAAGGTTAATTAGAGACAGTTGTAGTCTATAGTGTTATAGTAGAATTTATGGGTACAGGTAAAGCCCTTATATTCAGGACTGATTTAATAAATAAATTACCTAACATAAAAATATTAAGTGGTTTCAATTAGAGTGCTTTTTTAACCAGGCAAGCTTATCCTACTAGATTTTGTGCCACAGGGATTTTAGCGTCAAGCCGTTGGCTGCGCTAATCGGTAACCGTGCATTCTTTCGTCTGTCAACCAAGCAAGACTAGAAACCGTTGGAGTACGTACTGCTCGATCCAGACGAACAATGCATGCTGATTTAAATCTTGGTGCATTCCATTACGATGCTAATTATAATTACAGTCTTCATCCAAGTGTGGTTATTTAAATCTATATACAGTGTGTAGGTGTTGTTCTGTGCTGTCAACTGTATCTGTCAGTTCTATCGAGTTCTGTCACTCGTCACTGTTTTTTGAACTAAGGTACTATTAATTTGCCGCCACTTTCAGTAACTCAAAATGGCGGACGAGCTTGCTCGTATAAATATAGTACCTTAGTTTCAATAATGAATTAATTATGTCAAGCCGGTTCTAATTAAAAAAATTGTAATTATTTTGACTTGTTTATTGCCCCTTTGTATTCTATTTATTTGCAAATTAAATGTGGCTAAAAGCTCCGGTGTAGCATGAAATGACTTTTAATCTCAGGTTAGGTTCGCCAAATCTGTAGCACAATTGTCACTCAGTATAATTAATTACTAACAAGTATGACAGATGCATGACTGCATGACAAATAGGTTTATAACCTACAATTTAATCCAACCTCAAAATGGCTTACTCACACAAAAAACAGCGCAAATTGAATTCAAGACAGACCAAAACGTCATTTCCGGCAAATTTGTTTTGTTTTAGAACGCCAAAGTTTTCATTTGTTTCAAAGGACGCCAAGCAAATTACGAAATTCTGGAAAAGGCCTGAGGACTGGAATCTGCACGTACGGCTACTAAAAAGCCTACTCTTGATTAAGCCTTTGATTTCAAAGGCCTGCGGCAATTGTAAGCTGTGGTAAATACCTGGCAACTGGAGGCTACCTCATCGAGCAACGGTTTCAGGTAACGCCACCTTCCTGCTGCTAATTTCTGCACCCTAGCTATCCTGAGGGACTGATCTAAAGGCTGCACCTGGGTTTCTGGCTGGCCGATGTTGCAACTCTTCGCAAACGGGCACCGAAGTGGAACGCACTCTGCTAATTCTTGAGGATGGATCTCCCTTTTCACCGGGATTCACTATCTAGACAAATTATACACCCACATATGCACAACGACTTGGAAAACAATTAAAACACTCTATGGGTAACGAATTGTAACTTTTTATTAATAGAAACTGTTAATTTCTGGGAGCCCATTTAACCCTAGCTAACTTAATTAAGGCTTGTTGATTTTTTTTAACAATTGGCAATCTCATTACCTAGCAACTATGCATAACATTTGTTTTATGTACAATTTTTACTTACAGACTAAGGTTTGATGCACTGTTTTTTTCTTAAATTTGAAATTGTCTTTTCTTAAATGCCAAAAATTGTCTTTTCTTGTAAATGTTCAATGCAACACAACTGTTTATGCTCTGCTTTTTACACATGAGTTTTTAGATGCACCGACACTTGAGTTTTATAAATACACTGCACGAATCTGTGTACTTTGCTAAATAGCGTAATTGCTTTCATAATGTCCTTACTTCCTCGTACTGTTTTGCACAATTTATTTGCCCTTCAGTCATCTTGCCGTTCATTGTACAATAACCTTTAATTACCACAACACGCTCATAATTTCTATATGTCGCACACCATTTCTGTATGGTATCAAAATTCATATCATCGTATTGACTTCACACAACTAAAACCTTTCAGCTACATAATTCAGTCTGCATTTGCCATTGCAATCATTTATTATGATTAAAACCATAAACGTAATCCTTTCGAATTCTGTCAATTTAATGCCAACCTTTCTTTCTCAAATTACATTTACTGCTGCTCATATCGAGTACATTTATTACTGTAACATTACTGGCTTCATTGCAATAAATAAAATCTTTAATTCTGTGCTCGTTGTGAATATTCATTTTATGTTACCTAGGCAACCAGAATTACTTTAGGCGTTAAACCATTGCAATAGAATAGATTGAAGATTTTCTGTCTGTTTTGTAATTATATTATTTGAATATATAATTCCAAAGCCAATAACTAGGTACTGCTATAGTTTTGTCGTTGTAGATAGTTTTGACAAAAATACGATAGTTTTGAGCGGTTAGTGCTATAGTTTTTCTTTTTGCGGTTGGCAACGCTATCTTGTGCCGTGGACACATACACTTGGATTGTGCCGGCCTAACTTAGTCGGAATTCCTAATGATTATCAGAAATGCATTTTGCTGCATTAAGATTCTTTGTACGAGTTGTAACGGCAATCTTCACCAGGTACCCGACCTGAAAAATATTGTGGACAAATTATGTAGCAGGATTTCTGATCTCGAGCAAAAATTAAGCATAGCAAACCCGTGTGTTCCTACTTGTAACTTCGAAGAAATAACTGTGAAAGCAGTTGAACGTATTAACCGCTCCAAACAACGTTATTGTGAAAGGGCTACCCGAGCAGGTTGGGGATATCAACAACGCCAAAGTCGCCGACGCCAATGTTGTCAAGGATCTGGTTAACACTATTATTCCGGGCAGTGAGATTAAACCGTTACAAGTGTTCCGTTTAGGTAAACCTGATGCAAATAGGCCTCGACTCATTTTACGATTTAAGAAACAAGCATAAACAGACTTAAAAGCTATAAAATTGACTGATGACAAAACGCCGAATCAGCTAAAATAATTGAGTGGTCTTAAGGGGGAACTGGCTGCTCCCAGAGGTTCCCAACTCACTTGCACTTGTAAATATAAAGAATTTCGGTATATAACGATCTGATAGGACAACCAGAGGAGGAGGAATCTGCATATGTTTAAATAAAGTATACTTTAAAGAGTTCCGGATTGTAGAAGTTGGTTATTTATGTAGTAGGATCGAGATTGTCTGTTTACCTATAGCAAGTTCTTCAAGTGAATTATTCATCTTTTTGTGCATTTATCGTCCACCTAATGCATCTGCAGATCAAGATTTGAAATTTTCTAATAAAATAACTGAGCTGGTATATCGTTATAAAACGTCAGACGTTTATTTGGTGAGTTTTATTTACCTAGGTTAAACACGTCGATGGGGACAAATCCAGAAGCTTTATACCCTGACTTGTTTGTCAACACAAAATTACAACAGCTAATTACAGAACCGACTCGTTACCGAAATAATCAGATACCGTCATTGTTGGATCTGCTACTCGCCAAAAATTTTAAATTTTTCACAGAAATTAAATATATGTCCCCCATTGATAAGTCTGACCATGTTGTAATTTCTACAAAACTTCAATTTTCACACAATTTAGCGATACCGACGTTGGTAAACATAATGAAGACTGTTATAGATTATAATAATTGTTTAGATGACGAACTAGCAAACCTTCCCTATCGAACCCTATTGAGTGATAATTCAGTCAACCAACAGTGGGAAACTTACTGCGATGTTGTGAATAAATCAATCACATCAAACTCATGTTCGCGCGCTGTAAAATCAAGTCTTAGCAAGCCTTGTATAAATGAAAACATCATTCAAGACTTCAAAAAGAAAAAAGCCTATGGCTAAGGTTTAAAAGGTCAAAATTGCCAACTGACTATGAAGCTCATATACATTTTTTGAACTCTTTGCCCGTCAAAATTTATAAATTGGGACAGAGTTATGAAGATGATTTGGTTGTGAATGGTGACAAGAAACAATTTTACAAGTATATTCAAAGTTTGCTAAATTCTAGTTAAAGTAGGAATGCCATTCATTAAAAAAGAATCAGGTGAACCTTGTGAAAATAATTTACAAGTAGCAAATGCCCTGGCAGAAAAATTCTACTCGGCTTGTACCATTGAATTGAATAAATATATTCCTAATATACCTACCCCGACAAACTTAAGTACAATTGATGAAATCCAGTTCACTCCAGCTGTTGTGCTCAAACATCTCCAAAATATCAAAAAAGGAACATCGCCTGATCCTGATGGTATTACTTTATGTTTTTTGAAAAAATTGCTGTACTTTACTTTGTTTGCCCCTATCGATCTTTATGACAAGCTCTTTTGTTGAAAATTCTCCCAGATATGTGGCGCATTGCTCATGTTACTGCAATTTACAAAAAAGGTAACAAACTATATGCCGAACACTATAGACCCATTAGTTTGGTGAGTATCTGCCCGAAGGTTATGGAATCCATTATAATGGAACGTTTGACCAAATTTTTCCTAGAAAGTAGCTTTGTCCCGTATGCTTAACATGGGTTTTTAAGTGGACGTTCGATGATTACTAACTTATTAAGTTGTGTGAACGATTGGACAAAATCGGTGTCTCAGTATACATGTTTTTACCTTGATTTCTCCCTCGCATTTGATTGCGTTCCACACTACAGACTTATATCCACACTGAGATACTTTGGAGTGCGAGGAAATCTTTTGAATTGGATTGAAGACTTTCTAAGAAACCTTACGTTCAAAGTGAAAATGGGTGACTGTTTTTCGAGTTCATTTCCTGCTGTCAGTGGCGTTCCACAGGGATTTGTTCTCGGACCCCTTTTGTTTTTTGTGTTCGTGAGCGACCTGCCGACGTTATTTAAGACTACCTGTACCTCTTACGACGATGACACGAAAATATATGCAGATCCAAATTCCTGTCATGACGAGCTTCAAAACGACCTGAATCGTATATTCAAGTAGTACAACGACTGGTTACTTCCGCTGAATGCTGGTAAATGTGTTGTACTTCATGTGGGTATGTCAAATCCGAATGCAGATTACGTGTTACATCAGCAGGTTTTGAGAGTATTCAGTTGCAAACTGATCTTGGAATTACCGTAACTAGCGATTTGCCATGGTCCTGCCATATTAGTAAAATATGCAAGAAGGCAAACTCCGTTATGCATCTGCTTCGGAAAGCATTCTCTGTGCCATCTCCACATACAGGCAAGATTTTGTATACCACATACATCAGACCGCTTTTGGAATATGCAGAACCCGTGTGGTACCTGGTACTCCGTAGAGATGTGGAATTGTTGGAATGAACTCAACGAAGAGAAACAAGAATGTTCTACGGTGCCAATCGTCCTTCTTAAGAAGAAAGACTTGCAATTGTGGACCTGGGATATTTGGAGCAAAGGCGTTTTCGAGGAGACTTAATCATAAGTTATAGAATAGTGAACAATTTGTTTTCTGTGAACATGGCGTTATTGTTCGTGTTGAATGCTGACGATCGACTTCGACGCCATATGTACACAAGCTAATGCACGAAAAGTCTCGCACCAGATAGAGACAACACTTTCTGCAGAACCGAATTTTTGACTTCTGAAACAACCTGCAGGTGATGTTGTAGAAGCTCCAATGTTTCTTATGATATTTATTATGTAATAAGAGTTTATAAGACTTGTCCTCAACTCTTCTCATATTCTTAATAATAATAATAATAATAATATTCAATCAGGGTGGATTGAATTTACAAATATAATGCCACTTTGAAATAGTAGAAGGATGTAACGTGATTGTCAACGAGGGATGTAAGTTAGAAGGGGGACGTTGCTAGTTGAAGTAGATAAATTGGCTGTAGCGGAGTTCTACATAACTACTGTTATCTAGTGTTGGAATATACAGGGTCTACAGTGTCAAAGATCTGGTTAATAAGGTTAAACTGGTGTGGTGTTTCAAAGATTGGAGTATATCTGAAAGGAAGGATTTATTATAAACAAAGTAAAACATTTAATGTCTTATCAATAATTACCTGAAGTGAGTTAAGTTGTGATATTCGTTGAGTGAAAGATTTGGATAAGCTGTCAGCGTACGTTTAAATAAAAGAAATCTATTTGTAATTGATATCAACTTTGAACACAAAATGTATTTTAAAATAAGAATAATAATAGATATCTCAGCTTGTATATAAGAAGTTTCATGTTTAAATAATTGATGAACTGAACTAGTTTGGGAGATTTAATTATCCATACATCTTCAATACACCTGATAAGTAATTCAGATGACAGACTGACATATCAAGGAATAACGTTTTATGCAAGCTTAGGTGAAAGAACATAAGAAATAAACTACTAATTGCAAACCGTTACTTTAACAACAAACCAAGACATAAAATTACTTGCTGTCCCTATCTCTCTCTACGATGACGAGAACAAAGGAACTATGCAAGATTGAATGTGAGGGTAATAATAGGTGAAAAACTCCCAGAAGACCAGAGGCTACTTATAACAAGAAGCAGGTTCCACAATAGCAAAATTATACCAAAAGCTACAAAAAATAGAGATCGACGAATTAAGCAAACCAGAAACAGCAAAACTATATGAATCGAGAATAAATTGAGTCTTAAAAATAAATGAGGAGAAAAGTAAACGAAAAACATAGAGAGCATTTGGAAAAGCAGTGAACAACGCCAAAGACGGCAATACTACATCAAACAGAACGAATCTGTAGAAAAATTACAGATGAAAGTAAGTAAAAATTAATGCAATGAACAAGTCAAGAGAAACTCGAAAACAATATATTGTTATGGTATTGTACGCGAAGGCTGGAATTGATGATTTTATGTTTAAAAAAATAAATAAAAATAACAGGATTGGTTGTGGTTTAAATATTAAAATGTTGATACTCGAGAAAATAAAAGTTGTCTAATAAAATGCGAAATCATATGTTTACATAAAAAGACTAGTAACTGGAAATGAATGTTAATAATTGCTTTCATATCAGTACAAGACGGTGTCACATTTAATAAAGTAATTAAGCCGAAGTTTACTGTGAAAGTACTTACTTAAAAGTAATGTTAATACATGCTTAAAATGATATTGAAGTACAATTTGTTTAAAAAGAGTAAGATTGGTCAAATAATGCATGATGATAAATATATGCGTGTGAGCACAATTTAAAGAATATTTGCACATGAATCGCATAAAGAATGTGTATTGTAAATAAGAAATAAAACAAAAGGTACTCGAGAGCAAGATTAAAATAATGAACTGAGAAGAATGGTTGAAATGTGTTAGTGGCGAACAAGTGTGAAAGTTGTTGATATTTACAAAAATTAAAGTGGAATCGAGTATTAAGCGAATGTAAAACAAATGAAATGTCAGTTACTAGCTAAAGAAGAATAATACAAAAATTAGAGCTTCAACAAGTCAATTTTTTATGTTGAGGCTGGTTTTTCATATGTAACTTGATAAAACCTAGTAATCAAGTTAAATGGTGTTTAATTGAATTAAAGGTCATGAAGGTTATATCAATAGGTATAAATTAATACGTAAACCGTAAGTAATAAATTTGGTCATATTGAGTGCAAGTGGGGACCATTGGTAAGGCTTGTCTGCGAATGTATGATGTCGTTGGCAGAAGAAGTAGTGTTCTTTGGTTTCTGGAGAAGTGAGAGTAACTTTACGAATTTACAGGAAGAAGCCATGCAGCTGAAAGCGGTTGAAGTGCAGCCAACTAGGGTCGGCAGGTAATCCTGAGTTTGGAGTTCGTTGGGGTTCTTGGTTTTCGGACTAACCAGCACAGGGATACAATTAGAAGTAACCTCGCCCTAAGAAAGAAGACATCTGCGGCGTTGATGTGGTGAACGAAAACACAGGTACCATAGATGAGCATTCTTTTATGACATGCAAATTAATAATTACAGATAAACCAAACTTCTATGATTAAACAGATTATAATTAGTTGTTTTATTCAATATAAAATGTAAGTGAGGTTATTTTTTGAAGCATAAATATAACTGAACTAACAATAATGCAAGAATATAATTTAACCAAGTTTGCATTGAATCTAATGGCAATTTAATAGAATTATTAATTTACCCAAGTGTTAAAACCCAACCCTGATTTGAGTTATATGTTTTATCGAGCTAGGCAATTGAAATAAAAATTTTACGATTAAAATAAAGGGCAAAACACTTGGCTATTCGATTAAATTTGTACCTAATATTTGCACAAGCAGTTTTGTAATAGCTACAAACATAAATTAATATAAAAAATAATAAGTCTATTCATTGCAATATAAATAAAAATAAAAAACAACAGAGAAAATTATATAGCCAAAAGCAGCGAAAACATCACAGCGCCCATCAACAAAAAAAATATACAAACTCATACTTATATCACTGCAGTTTCCAAGATGTGAATTTCACTGATAATTGTCAATATTTTATAGAATGGTGAACCAAAAGGAGAAGAATTTTATTTCAAGATCTAGGCAATCCATAATAAAATAAACTGTAAAAATAAACATTTTATATAATATATCGAGTGGTCCAATAAATTTCAGATCTAGTTTGTTGTGGCTCTTTATGAACATCGAATGTAATATCAGCCACCTCGATACAAAATATGTATGACAATCATTTGATGTATAAGCTAAATTTCTACGCATTTTTATCCGATTTTACAGCTGAGTATAGAATATAATACTACCACTTACAAATAATTTAATCACTCATGGAAAAATGTTGAACATGCAAGATAGTTTATATACACATTTGTTTAATCAAATTGTAACTGTACATTCCCAATTTTAATTAATTCAACAGATCCTCTATTAAAAGGGAAGTGAACTTTTTTGTGCATTTTTGAATTCCTTTTGCTATAACTCCACAAACCCCTCCTAGTTAATTCAGTCTAAAGGACCAATTTACGTTAAACATATTGCATAATAAATCCTTGACAGCTACATATTAACACATTTGGTTAGAAAGCCATTGCATACTATAACAATCTAAATTTTGAACACTTATATTTTATACGTACATACCTACTATTGGCTATAATAATTATAATTTTTACTTACAAGCTGTAGTTATTGCATGACCAACCTCTAAATTGATTTATTTCACTTCTTATTGAATGTTGCAAATATTAGAATGATGCATTAATTATATAACAGCAGCTAAACGAAGTTACCTCATTTGATTATTCAATTTTTCTAATCAAGCTCCGGAATCAATCATTACTACTTAATGATGAAATATTTAGAGCCAAATTATGATTAGACTAGCTGAAACCCGCGGCATATGCCGCATTTAAAATGTACGACAAATTTTATTACTTTTGTTGCACTAAAGAAAGTTTTAAAAGCACGCTAAGGAAAAGTTCCAAAAAATATTTTTTCAAATGGAAAGTCTCTGAAAAGGAAACGCTCGCCTCTGGAAGGCGTCCTAATTAATACGACGTTGTTGGAACGCAGTAAAAAAAATGCGGAAAGAATTGTTCTACAAGTTAAGAAAAGTGAGAGTTTTCCAGTGAATGTAAAAGTTTTACGTGAGCATGGAAGAATGACGTTGTAGCCCACGGCACATGCCGCATATAAAGTTTTGCGCGTTAGATAGATATACTTTGTTTGTGACATTACAAAAAAAAAATTCTTTTACACACGCCTACTATGGCAAATGCTACACCAAATAGGTACATACAATATATACAGTTCACATTTAATTATATATATTTATTCCTAATTCAGTAAGTAAAGCATGCTTAGAGTCATGTTTTTGATAACGGTGATAAAACTTAGAATACATTTAGATTTTAGTTTATTGGCATACATGTTTAACGTCAGCGTACAAACAATTTCCAGAATATTTTATACCACATTGAATATTATGTATCATCGGATGAAAAATTTTATTATTTGGCCTGAACGAGATCAGCTGATTAAATCAATGCCAGAATGCTTCAAGGTAGCATTTGGCAACAAGATTTCAGTAATAATCGATTGTTTTGAGATGAGTGGAAAAATCAAGTAGCCTTGAAGTACAATGTACTACATGGTCTACGTACAAACAACATAATACGGTAAAGGTACTAATAGGCATCACTCCTCCTGGATCAATATCATTTGTATCACATGGATATGGTGGCAGAATAAGCGATAAAGGTCTAACAGAGGATTGTGGGATTTTAAACAATCTCTTGCCAGAAGATTTTGTATTGGCAGATCTTGGCTTTTTAATAAAAGACTCCGTAGGACTACATATGGCCACAGTGATTACGCCTGCTTTTCTAAAAGGGTAACGGCAGCTCGATCCAATGGATATAGAATCAACCAGGAATATAGCAATTGTGAGGTAGTGCAAGTATATTGTTACAATAATTATCTTAATTATATCTTTTTTTCAGAATACACGTCAAACGCGTTATTGGAGTCCTTTGTCAAAAAAATACAGTTCTTCACGAAACAATGCCTATGTTCCTGGTGAAAAAGAAAACTGACGATGTTGCCGTGGTAGATCAGATATTAACAGTTTCTTGTGCACTCGTAAATTTATGCCCTCCTATAATTGTATAATTATGAAATAAATTGTATTAACAAAGTTAATCTAATTATTTTTACTTTAATAATAATAATATCTACAAAATTATTAAAATTAGTTAATTAAGGATCTAACGTTAATACTATCCACCACCATTTATTATATAATGTAAAATTATTTGATTATCTTTTTCTGCATGTGGCCAATTAATAAAAAGCAAAATTACAATATCACATAGCAAAAATTATTAAATAGTACCTATATGATAAGAAACATAAGGATATTTCAAAACTATGTAAGCTACATTAACAATCAATAAAATTACACATGCTGTCTACACAACATAAAAGAATAATTAATGTCTAAATTAAGTATGAAAAATAATTTTTCCGTTGACCGCTTCTTAATTTCAATATTAATGAATTATTTTTCCTAAAAAAGGATGGATTAATAGAAGTCATTAATACACTGTTTTTGATTAATACACTCTTTTTCATTAATTAACTGTTTAAAAAAAAAGGATGGATTAATAGATCTATTAATACACTGTTTTTGATTAATCCACTCTTTTTCATTAATTAACTGTTTATGTGATTTTGAGGTTTTGATATTTTGCATGGAGGTTAGTTGTATTAATCAAATTTTTCACCACAAAAAAAGATTTTGCGGTTAACAAAAAAATTTTGTAATCAACTCGTTTGTTAATGGGCGATTAATAATCTCAACTATTAAAGGCACTCACTCGCTATCGCTTGTTCGTGCTTTAAACAGTTTCGATTATTAATCGCCTTCATTAACACACTTGGTGGTTAAATAACTATTAATGCATAAAGCATAACGGATACTTTGAAGCTATTTAATATTTATTTATTGTGACATCTCTAACAGGTGTTACCCTTATTACAAGAGATGCAGTGTAGATATATTCTGTTATATGCAGGTATGAGCGTTATAGCATGTAAATTAAAATTAAAATAATCATCCTAACTATCATGGTTGCAGGAGATGGATCGACGCCGTAACTTGCTACTATGACTTCCCGTATTGATTGGTAAATTTAAGTCTTAAAAATTTGTTACATCAATAGTTCGTTTTGTTTCATTTTAGTTATAATAATACTTTTTTACAACAGAATCAAACATACTGTATGGAGCTGACAAATCAATGTTGAGCAGTATGTAAATTTGATTCTCAAGCTTTAATATATCAGTAATCGGAATTCTGGTATAAAAAGAAGGTACAAAGAATAACAGTGAGAAACAAACAGGCCTAGCGGGTACTCCTAAAGTTAATAGCGAAAGCAGCTTGCTATCGTTAATCTTATTATTCCATAATTTATAACAAAATTTTAATGAATTTAAGGTACTAAACAATCAAAATATTTACATAACAGTACAAAATAACAGAATAACTAATGTCTAAATTAAGTATGAAAAATAATTGCAATGGATAAAGTATAAAGAATATTTCGAAGCCATTTATGCTAAATAAACAATCAACATATATACAGATTCTATCAACACAGAATAACAAAATAATTCTATTTATATACTGCTCCACAAATGTACTGGACCACCCATAAAAAATGTATTTATTACATTACGTCACAATATATATATATATATATATATATATATATAAAAGCTTTTGTTTTATAGTATACTCATATTAAGCATATTTAATTTCACTATTCTCAAATATCAACTGAAGAATTAACAAAATCATATTAATAAAATTAAAAAATTATGAAACTATAAAAAAACTATATTTCACAAAAATAAGAGGAATTACAAAAAAAGGTTAATTAATAGTTCTTTGAGTCTCTCCAGAACGTTTAAAAATCTTTGGCAACAATTCGGCATACTTTGTATGCAATGTGCTATCAATATTTGGGCAAAATTCAAAATTTTAAAATGATAATATTTTATTAATGGACTTAGTTTTCTTTAAACAGAATTATGAAAAGAAATGCTTTTTATAGTGACACAATCATGAAAGGTTACCAAAAATTTCATGACTGCCCTTTTGGAAAATATTTTTAAAAATTGCACCAATATATGCAAATGGTCCAGTTCATTTGTGGAGCAGTATATTTACAGAGTTCACATAACCACTTTCCTTTAGGAATTTTTTTAATTGTAGGCATGCTGAATGGTACCATTTTATTCTATATTTTCTGTCATAACATTTTACCATTTGTTCGCCATCGTCTGGTTTCCTACAGTGACACCATAGCTGCAATCCATAATTAAAATAGGTACATAACATTGTAACATATAATTCACAAAAATACAAACCTCTTCATCATCAGTGCCTATTACGATGTCACTGGAAATTGAACCAACACCTATAGCTCGAATGTCCATGGGGATGTCGTCTGAACTTGAACCAGCACTCGTAGATGGCATATCCATGGCGATGTCACTACAACTTGAATCCAAACCAGTGGTCATAGATGGCAGAACTAATGTTAGAATCTAGTAATTTCCAAGTTTTGTATTGGTAACACTTTTGACATCTATCATATTGACATTAAATTGTTAACCTTATTTAAGCTAAACGACACAATAAATCGGAGGCGTTCTCAACATTGTGGTATGGCGCATTTTAAAACAGAATTAACACACAAAAATAGCGACAATAGCAATAACAAAATAACAGAATTAACAAAATCAACAGCAATTTTCACACTTTGACTTGCACAATATCGCAAGATAGTCCAGTTACATTAGACGGACAACCGCAGCATCTGCCGAAAAAATCCAAGTGAGCTGAAATTTTGCATACACCTTTATTTTGACATTACAAATAATGTCTCAAAAGTTCCCATCAATATCGCGCTTGCATTTTGAGTTATTCAAGGTCAAATGTCACAGAAATAAGTTTTTCGCAAATATCTCGCTTTCTATGGGTCGTATGACTTTTTTAGTTATTACAAAAAATGAAGGCTAGGAAATTCTCTACAAAAAAGAATATAAAGCTTTTTTACATACAACTAACCGTTCAGTAAATAACACACTATTAAGTTTTGCAGACGGGTTTTACTTCTTTTTACGATAAAGAAAGTATTGGATTCACCCCAAAAATTCGAAAATTGGGTTTTCAACAGATCTTCACGTTTTAGAGTCCCCTGAACCCAAAAAACATGTTTTTGCTCATTGGTCTGTGTGTCCGTCCGTCGATCTGTCTGTGAACAGAATAACTCATAAATGAAAAGAGGTATGGCGTTGAAACTTCATATATAAGTTTTTTGTACTATCTAAATGCGACAGCAAGCTTCTGAAGAAAATCGCATAACCGGTGTGTATTGATGTGAGATAAGTGATTTTTCAGTTGAATACCTCTAAAATTCAACTTGAAAATCACTCATCTCAATCAATCCACATTAAAAATGCAATAAAAATGTAGAGTTTCAAAAAAATCGTTTGAGCCGTTTTTGAAACACAAGAGTAAACATCAAACTTTTTATATCTCTATTATTAATGAAGTTATGAGCTGTCTAGCGATCTACAAACACCCTGTATGTATGCTTACATTGCGAATATTTTGTTTAAAAGTCTTGTAATATTCTTCAATATCTTGGTAAGGTTTACTACGACTCAAAAAAAATTGACTAAAGCAGTGGTCTTTAGATATTGAATTTTTTTTCAGAAACCCAAATATTAGAAAGTTCCATATTTGCAAAGCGGTATCCATCTAAAAACGAAAAATAAAAAAAGTTTAGTTACTTGGATACAATGGATTGTTATTATGCAAAAGACTATTGATCCTTTTTACGCTTTTTCACCAAGACTAACTTACGTAAAAAGTTAAAAAGTCCAAAAAATTAACTGTTCCAATTCACCTAAAGATTTTGGTTTGAAGTGGCGTAAATAAAAATTTAATCGCTATCTTGAATCGATTATTTTAAAGTTTCTATTTTCAACGTTAAATTCCTAATCAGCGACCTCTAAAATCCCTATACACAGATTTTAGTACAAATTGAACGTAAATTACAAAAATTGCCCGCCATCTTGGATCCGCCATTTTGTTTCTTTATAAAAATGGCACCAAATTTTATTATTACATAAATTATAGTTGTGCAAAATTTTAAGTCAATCAAAGACGTGGAAGTAGACAAAAATAATTTGCAACAATTGTCCCAAACTGATATACACACATACTTGAAAGCTTGTAACATCGAAAATATACCAAAAAGGCAGCTAAAGGCAAAAGAAAAATTGATTTTCCAAAAATAGAGACTCCAGCAAAAATCGCGACGCAGAAACCACGGATGACTCGGGTTGACATTTTTTTGTAGCCCACTAGAAAGTTTAACAGAACTTTTTTTTAATATATCTTTTGCATTTTTGATTATTTATTTCGTAAAAAATAAAGTAACAAACTGTAAGGTAATTTTTCCAATCTAAAATATTCCACTTACATTTAGTTATGGGGTCCATCGTAAAAAAGTTTGGGTTTATTATTTCTTCTAGAGAAATCTAGGTGCAAGCACAACAAAAAATTTGTGTGATTAAAAAATAATTAGATCAACTGACAGGCAAAGCCAACTTTGCCGAGCGGTATCTCTGAGCTTACCTTGATTTTAACTAAATTAAAGTTAGCATTTAATGTAGTGATCTTATAGCAATCGAGAATTATTATTTAGACATTTTTACTGTACCTTTTAATTTTTGCAGTTTTGGCCAAAAATAAGGCTGTCGATACAACAGTGTGCCGGTGAGTGTATAATCTATACGAAAATCTCTTGCGATATTGTGCAAGTCTTTCTTCTATAAAGGTAGGATTTGTTGTGATTCCTCTTTCGTCAATCCAGCATCACGAATATCATTTAATATGTGCTCAAAAGTTACACCTTGTTTTAATTTGCCTAGAACACACAAAAAGTTTACAGAGCGATGACAGTTGTAATATTGTTTCTTACTGCCATCCGCCAGCAATTTAGATGAAGTGTGAAGTCCATACGATGACAAAGTGCGTCCTTCAATTTGGTCATTCCACTGGTGAAATGCTGGAAAGCATGTATCATGAATGACTATCCGCGAAGGGCACAGATCGACACGACGCCAAGCGGCCAAACTCGCAAACAATCGGGACGGGGTAGAAGTTTGTTTACGCCATCAGCTATCCGTTAAAAGCAATGCGATGGCGACTACCTCACGTGTTTCTAAAAGTAAAAACAATTGTTGCGTACCGCAGTGTTCATCTACGTACAAGAATGATATTAGTTTGCACAAATTTCCTAGAACCAATAAAGCAATACGTAAGGAATGGGCAGTATTGCTAAAAATTGGGAAAAAGGTTTCACCTCATATGAAAGTGTGCAGCTTGCACTTTAAGGACGACGATTTCTTCTATAGAGGTAATTAAATTGATCATATATTTTCAAGATCAAGTTCTTCACGTAATAATTTTTCTAAATTCAAGATTAACAAGTACCTAACACATTTCTAAATATTTTCTTTCGAATTACAACTACTTGTACAATCTTTTGCAGCTCACGTCAATCAATTACCCAGGCTGAAGAAGACTGCTGTGCCTTCAGTGAATTTACCAGTGGGGCTCCACGATCGTGTGTTTAATAAAAACTCTATAAAACAACGTTGTGCACGAGCTAAAAATCGTAGTGATAGAAAACAGTTGGTACAGATTCCCAAGTTTTGTGAAGATGAACCTGATTTAGAATTAAGTACAGAAGCTAGCAGTAGCAACTCGGAAGTAATTTCTAATTTAATTTATTTTAAAGAAAATCCGGTGGAGTTTAGAAAAATGTGACGATAAATCTATTCAGGTAAACACTTTCGAAGAATTTGCCAAGTATAATGTAGATAGGTTAATTGAAAACGATTACAAATGCAGAACTTTAACAGGGGTGGTTAATTTAACTGTATTTAACATTTTAGTTACGGCAATTTCAAAGGTTTCATCTGCAACCACAAATTTATCCTGTCAAAATCAGATTCTTCTGACGCTAATGAAAATTAAATTAGATCTTACTTTCAGTAGTTTAGCTGTATTATTTCAAATCAGCACAAAAGCTGCTCGGACCTATTTTCGTTCAACAATAAAAAAATTAAGTTTATTTTTAAAACCAATTATAAGGTTCCCTCCAAAGGAAGAAATATTAAGTAATATGCCGCGCTGCTTTGAAAAATATCAGGCAACAAGAATAATTTTAGATTGTACTGAAATACCCACTGAAAAAAGTAAGTGCCTTAAATGCAGAATTAAATCTTATTCTCATTACAAGAAAAGGCACAACCTAGGGTTAATATTTTGTTAGTAATTAATCCAAATGTAATCATTCAAACTTGCTTACCAACTATTAATTTTTGTACCGTGTCCTTAATCATTTCCTCTGTAATGTGATGAATGCCTTTTACAGCTGTGGTGGATTTCACGTGGCAGTACTCTGATACTGCTTCTACATCAGCATGCTCAGAATTTATAGTGAGCTTCCTTTGGCCCCACACTTGCTCTACGTCCGTGCAACTCAGTTGTTCCAATTCATTTCTAGAAAATTATAACATACTGATACATTAATAGTATATTACATAACCAGCAAGCTGCGAAAGTGGCATACAATACACTTTCAAGCGAGTTATGTACACTATTTTTCCCATGACCACAAAAACACATTTTTGTAATTTAACAAATGACAGTTTTACTGTGACAACTAACAATTTCAGTAGTTTTTGGGTTAAAGTGACCTTTTCAGTAACTTTTAGGTTAAAATGACGTATTGTCAGCAGTTTTTAGGTTAAAATTACATATTTAGCGCACTATATAACTGAGAATTGTGCACTTTTTCATAACAAACACGTTCGTTACGATATGGATAACATGGAAACTGCCACTTTCGTATGTGGGCGTGGGAAAAATAATTATTTTCATCAGGGCATGACTAACCTGTTAATAAACAATAAACAAGCAACTATGTGTTTGCATTTGCCTCCTGCACCTGCTTTACAACTGCATTTGCAGTTCCATTCTTTGGAAGTAGCTGTAAGTAGGTGTGATTAATAGAATTTTATGTAAAAACAACCAAGTTTCTGAACAACTTACACAACTCTAAAATAAGTTTAATCGAGTGTGGTGGTCCTCTTAGGTTTCATGTTTGCAAACACAGGGCATCAACTTCGTCATTATTTTTATTGTTCAGGCCACACATAATGACATGTCCTGCATTCAGCACTGCTTCACCTTCCTTTAAGCATCTCGTACCTTTTTCCACATACTCGCAGATGTCACACAGTGTTACGAGGGGCATTTTTACTTTATCGGTGCTCAAATCTAACACAAACTCACAAACTAACCGCTGCTAAACACGTGGAAGTCAACACAAACGAATAGGACGAATGAGAATGACGTAATTGCTTATCACATTGGCGATCGTTGTTTATCCCAACGGTTTACCCCGTCCTTAGCAGCCAAGTTAGATTTCGGTAGCGCCATCTATTATCAGCGCCCTTCGCGGATATTATATCAAATGATTTTAATGACGTACCTGAAGAAGAATTACTCCATAGATAATATAACCCCACAATTACTCCAATTCATTATTTCGAAACTTTAACCACACTTCCAAACATCGGCAAAGATCGGTTACGTTACCGCTGGCATCGGTAGGTCGGCACCACTCGGGTCAGAATATGCAGGGTTGCCAGACTGAATGCATGCGCGTTTTAAAAATATACTTTTGCAGAAACGGTTTCAGAATGTACCAGATTCGTAGAATTGTACCAGGTCTGGCAACGCTGCTAATATCAAGACAACGCCCACAATACCTAACTGCACATAGACCAGGAGTTGATATGTTTGACCTTGGAAAGTGTTCTGCTTTATTATAGAGTTATGATACTAAGACTCCTGGTTTTCGGAAGACACTTGAGTCCAGTGAATAGTCCAGCCAGATCCAACTGGCGGAAGCCACAGCCTTAGGCCGTCTACTCTCAGCCGAAGCTGTCTGCAACCGGAAAAGGTTTTCCTATCGATCCCAAAGCCGCCGCTTGAAACAGACCCGCCGTACTGATGCGAATATTGTCTTGTCGTGAAAGACTACTCGCCGCTATTCCGAAATCTAGATCTTCCCGGAAAAGCCTTACGTAGCTCCAAACACTCTCCGGAACTCCATTCTTGAACTCGTTCAGTAGTCCGCCGGCTCCGGTACATGGTAACAAAGAGCTGAGCTCCGTTCTTAACCTATTTACTAGGTCGTCGGTTTCAGTACCAGTAATTACCTGTCTAAACATGTCCTACGCCGTAATCTAGGCCGCCAGTTCCGGTACCATGATACAGCCTCAAAACAACCCTTAAACCGATCCCATAAGTTGTTGAACCCATCAGTATTAAGGATCCACTACTCTTGCATCCCTACGCACGAGGCCCCAACACTATGCCGCTAAAATGACAATTCTACGCCTCCAAAATGGCTTTGACGAGTACGCAAATTGCTACTTGATAAGCGCTTACCAGGTCTATCTACCCCGTAACTAATTAAAGGCACCAACAAGCTCAAATCCATTGCACGTAGCCGTCCAAAACTCTTCATGTCCGACCGGGAATTTTCAAGGTAAACATTTGGCCTATAGCGTCGCTCCGGGGACCGTCTAAAGGAGCCCCACTGCACTTTTTAAACCCGTGAAGTGCCCTGAAGGGGTTGCTCGTTGAAATTTAGCTGCACGTGGTTTGCCACGAATGTAAACAAAACCGACCGGCGCCACCATACTTAACAATCTAATTACAGAAGCAACCACTTCACAAGGCAGCACCAAGTTGAAGACTCTCCGTTTCCGGCACTTGGACGTAGAGCGAGTTGCAGAACTCCCAGGCTCTCGACTACAGTTATCAACCCGAACCGGTACACAACATTTGGGTGCCGGCATTCGGACCCCAGCCATTGGACGACGGGCGCCTAGCGTTTCAGCGCCAGGTGTTTGGGCACCTGGAGTTTGGGCACTTGAATTGTTATATGCAAAAAAAATTTACCAACTAACTTTCAAAACGCTGTTTTACACCACCCTTTACATTTTCAAATATTGAAAATAAATTTTGCAATATCGGTATTTTCTTAATTGCTGTACAGTTAATTTACATGCATTTTTTATTTACCAACGTAATACATACATTTAATTTAACTATATCTTTTATTTTGTTACTGTAACATGCCATACGTTTAATTGTGTTTATTTTGTATAGTGCATGTTACTAAATTTCTTTTTCATCGCTAACTTAGTTGCTTGTGTTATTTATTTATTATTCACTATAATGACTTGAAGTATCAAAAATTGTTAATGGACTGTAAGTGAAATTTACATGCATTTTTTGTTAACCGACGTAATACATATACATCAAATTTTGAACTAACCCGTGTCGAGCTCAAAAAATGTTGCCCGATAACGTAAGAATCCCATTTTACTTTCACTCCATTGCCGACGCCCAACCGACAGCGCCCAAACTTCCTGTTTCATAACCCGAACACATCATATTTATTTTTTAAATTGTACATACGTTTTGTAATTAATTTTAATTTGTAAAACTTGACATGTAACATAAATACCGATATACTTATTCTGTCTAAACTGCTCTTAATCTATTCCTTCGAGGTAAACAGCGAATTCTGGTGTATTACACTACCCATTCTAGCACGTAAATGCAAAAGTAATTAAAATTCAAAATTAACCAGACCAGAGTAAGCATTACACGCAAACCTTATTTAGCAGATTTATTAGTACACGAGAACATATCTCTTTCATATGCTGCAGGATATATCTTCTGGTACAATATTGTCATCCGCCACCGCTTCCTTCAGTTTCACATTATAGGCCGTCTTCAATTCTTCTTCTGTAATTTGTTCTTCTGGGTTTCTCTTTATCTTTATCCTTCTCTATGTATTTTTGTCGTTGGCTACACGTTTCACTTTCTCATTTGGCAGTTCATTAAAATACTCCTCCCGTCTCTTTATAATGTCTCTTTACTTTGTAAATAAATTATCTCTCTTATATTTAGCTGTTTAAATGTAGTTTTTTTGCCCCATATTCTCCATAATTCTATAGAACGTTTTTTATTACTCAAAGATATTCTGTATTCTTTATTTGGCTTTGATTATCAGTACTACTCTTGTAGTTTTTCTCTTTACGTACTGTAGTTGTGGTAATTCTTTACGATTTTTGTACTTCGGTATGTTCTCTACCTCACTATCATTTTCTTGGAATTGCTGTTTTTTATATCATTGAACCACCGCGCGTCTTTTGTTTTTATTTTTTTTTTACAGCCTTTTCTTTTTCTGCTTTCTGTCTTTCATTTAATTTATTTCTAATTTCCATAAAGCTTCTATTGAATAATGATCGCTTCGTAATTCGGCTTTCTTTTTGTTTCGTCCTTTATCATCTCCGTTTATTCGTAAGTAACTTTATAGTAGCTCAGAAATAATCTTTAGTAACATTTTATGTAATAATGCTCTTTTGTTATTAATATTTATACTGACTCGTACCTTTATCGTTCGAATTTCTTTAATTTACTTTTTCAGTTACTCAAATATTGTTTCTGTAATTTTGGCTTATAAAGTGAGATCTGCTTTCATGACAATTTTCTTGTTTATAAAGAAAAGCGGGTGATAATAACTTCTAATAAAATAAAGAAAACGTATATTAAATCAGTTTTATATAAAATCGGATGCCCTTTAATTTTTTTTTGTTATATGTTACTCGTGATTGTTAAGGCTTCCGAAAAGTTGAAAAAAACTTTCCTCTCTATTTTAGCAAAATGATGGCAATTTATTTCAATGCAGTTGAAGGAAACTTTTGAAACGTTATTTAGTGTACTTTTCTGTACACGATACAATAAACTATTCCTGTTACAAAATTTTTGTGTTTGCCTTTTTGCTTATCCTTCCTCGAATATAACTTGATAACCCCTAAAATGAATGACGTTACTTAAAAAGACGTTATTAGTTTTTATTAGTTGATGTGTGACTTAAATAAGCAGCATTTGGAAATTGCAGCACAATAGAACTTCCCAATACATTTCTAAAGACGAGCAAAACAAAAAGTTCTTCAAGGAAAGGCTTCCAACGTCCATCAAATCTTTCTGCTTTGCATAATTTAGGTATATTTGATCAGGGTTGAGACGGGTTAGCCATATCCAAACTAGACAGCTTGAAATATTGAGAATAGGACAGGCGGTTTATAGTGAGATGTGTTCTGCAGCTTATACGGTGGTGATCAACTGATGAACTCACTGTAATCTAATCATTACCAATCCTATCAGTCAGATCATTAATTCAGTGATTCATAAATAAACTTACTGTATTTTTATCACATATATTTTAAAAAAACCTTTAGCATTATAAGTCCTGCTTTTATAGCAACCAATTGATTATTATTGCTTTTGTGAATTCGGCTACTCATTTCATATTTACTTGTTCTAGTACTGTGGCATTCCCTAGATACATTATTTATGTAGAAGTTGTGTTTAATACTTTTAGGAAAAAAAAATCAGTAGCTTAATTTGCTTTTCGTATTTTTCAACTATTTATAGATTTTATCCATACATCCTCTGCAAAACTCTTCGGATTTATTTCATATTTAAGAAAGACTGATTTATTCCTTTACATTTCCATTACAACTTTAATTTTTTACTTAACTTTTATTCTTTCAAGTGTCTTGTGTATCTCTCTAAAATACTTAATTTAGTGCCTCCTGAATGCTTCAGACTTTTCAATTAATTTATGTATTTTATTCGGAAATAATACATCCACGCTCTGTACTTATTACAGATCTAGCAGTAGATGTACTAAAGTAAATATTCTAAATCTATAGATCAAGGAGGCATATTAAACTGGTTATTCGAATACAGCATTAGCATTTAATCATGTGGCACACATTATTTGATAGAATAATGGAACGAAAGACATATTTAGTAGTCTTAATGTATTAAAAGCAGCCTATATTTTTTCAAAGTGTTTTACAAATACAAAAGAAGAAAAAACAACACATACATCGTACATATATTTTTTCATCCGCATAATTGAAACTGATAAATATTAAAACAAAAAGCTGGAAAATAGTACATAGTACGCAGCAGTCTTTGCCCACCACGAACCCCGTAAAAAAGAGTCGTTACCGTGTTATCTGTGCTTGTCTATCTGTGAGCCTTTTCGGCATTTTTAAATGTATTTAATATAATATAAATGCCTGAAAAGTAAACCTCGTACCTCGTAAGAAACGTGGACACAAGGGAAGACACATTTTTAAAAATGTAATGTGCCATTTCGGAATTTTTACATTACAATTTCAGATTCGGATAGAAAATGAAAATGTAGGATAAGAATGTCTGAAGAACCAAGCTCTACCCTCGCAGAAATATGGAAAAATAGCACACAACTTTTAAAAAAGTACTATATGGGATTTACGATTTATGAATTCTAGGTGTTCGTCTGGAAATTAGCTTAACATTTCAAGTGGTTTTATTTTTAAAAATGTTATCGATTCCAACTTTAATACATCTGACGCCGCTTCTATTGGATATCTACATCAACTTCTTTTCATCAAATGTTTTACAACTCTTAACTTGTATTAGTAATTTATTTCTGTTAATTGCTGTTATTAATGGAAATATATTTTCCTGCTGCAATAGTAATTATTGTCTAACATTCAAAGCTGAAGGACCGTTTAATGTCTTTTATTTATCTGTACAATTAGTATTTCAATATCGAAGTAAAAATAAAGGTATCACATGTTATATGCACACATGTCACAGTTACTACATAATTGGTGATTTCATGTTTGGTCCTGTTTTTCAATTCCTCATAACCTTTCTTACAAAATTTTACTCGTTTAAATACTAATGGTATTTTATCTTTGGTCTGGTTCTGTGTTTTATATTTTATGATACGGCCTTGTCACGTAAGCGGAATCCGCGGTCCATCTTGATCTAATTAATAGCTTTGGAATATGAAAATAGGCTTCGCCTCATCGATACCGGGCGCTGTTTAATTAAACAAATATTTCTGTGATTGTAATATTCTCCGGTATAAGTACTATTTTCTATTGAACCTTTTCTAATTATTCATACATATAATAATAATTTGGAACTAAACTATTTATCTGAATACTGGCTTCGTTTTGAATATAAAGATTCTGGTGTTATATTTGTAATAATCATTTGGAGCTAAACTGTTTATTGGAATCCAAGGTTTGTTTGGAATTGATTTTATTTGTATACAGAATGTATAAAGAATCCTTATTTTGAATTCATTTAGTTCAACCCCCTATAACAGTTCACATATACTAGTTGTATTTCATTCCTTATACAGGGTGTCTCAAAAATGGCAATAAAACTGCCAAGTAGCCATGCAACTTGGTTAATTCTGGTAAATGCTAATATTTTTTTCTATTCCATGCTTAGTTTTTACGTTGTACAAGCGGATCTACTTTACCCTCTTCGCTACCAGAAGTCGAGACATCAGAATCCGTAATCAAGTTATGAAAAATGCATTAGTTTGTCAATTAATATGTTCTTTACATATAAAAGCGACAATACGAATAGACAATATGCCAACAATTTCCGTCGAAATTTATGTAATATCCAAAATCAGTCATTTATTTCCACAGTTTGTTAATTAGTGGTTAATCTGTAGTGCTTATCTATTTGATATCTTGTAACTTTTTCTAATTTGCTTTATCCTATACAACCTGATATTATAAGTCTGCATCTACTATGATCAAAGTACAGGCACATAAGAGCCGTGGGAGCCATAGCAACCAGTGGCCCCCAGAAATAAATTTCAGATGGGCCTGGCCCACACAAAAATTATATTTTTTTAGTTTCAGCATAATTTTACTAATTGCTTATAATTATTAACATGAAAATATATAAGGTTACATTGTAATAAAACCTCTTTCTTTAAATCGCCTAATTTTTATCACCGCTGTGTGACTGACATTAAATCTCAGATATAAACAACGACATCCAACTACTATAATAATACTCTTATCGAATTTATCCAGATTTTCTCAGGTACAAGGTTTTTCTATAAGATACTACCAGTAATAAGATTTTATCGCTTTTTTAGACAAACGGTTGGCGCGGGCCTAATAAGAAACATTTATTAATTTATTATGGGGAACATTACGACGTATTACTTTTACAGGTTTAAAATAATAGGTGCGTGGACGAATAGGGAATAGGCCAATACCAACTAATGTACACAGGTCTCATCTGTCTGGCGTCATGGGACGTCAGCTAAAAAGGTGATTAGTATAGCCGTCGCATGAGCTGTGCGTACAGATCGTAGCTGAATGTTGATTGTAATTATCAATTTTATAATTAAGACAAGTCACTTAGTGCCCGCGCTACTGTTTGATGGTTTGAGTGTGACTGATTTACCATCAGTACTGCATAAATAAATATGTAAATAACCATTCCAGGTGGTGCTTAAACAAATAAATTTTACAACACGGTGATTGTTAGCATTTCAAAACTGAGTTACTGCTATATGAAGTGTAAACTTTACTTCAACTAAACACACTAAGGTATACAAATTACATTTTTAAAGAAAATATTATATGAACTATAATGGAGCTGGTTTTGAAATTTCTTACAGAGAAAGTGTTGCGTTCCGGTAATTCAGTTTAAAATAAAATTTAAGCAATATTCACTCTTGTTATTTCTACAGGCCAAAATAGTAGGTGCGTGAACGAATAGGGAATAGGCCACCAGACCTCAGATCTCTGACGTCATGGTCACCGACGTAACCTATGAGTACTAATTTTTATTGCAATTATCAATGATAATTGAGATTCTTTAACCGACAACTCACTTAGTGTCTTCGTTAGTGTTTAATGGTATGCGTATGAGTGATTTACCACCAGTATTGCACAAATGCGTTACAGGAAGTTGTGAAATCAATGTATTATAACCGCATTGCGATTTGCTAGTGTTTCAGAGCAGTTGCCGGTTAATTAGGTTTATATCCATTATATACCATATTTATGGAAGTTTTTCTATTTCCATCATTATTCCCAATAAGTGTCCATTCCTGGGTGTCGAGGAAACTGCATAAACGCGGAGCGGTGATACATGTATTTAGTTTCCTTAGAGATAAATTTTTATGCCAAAAATGGATAAGTGCTATACGAAGGGTAGAGTTTACTTCAACTGGCCACACCAAGATATCATAATTAAATTTCCATATAGAATATATTATATGGACTATCACGGAGCTGAAATTTCTTACAGATGAAGTACTGCACCCCGTAATTTGGTTAAAAATAATACTAAATTATTTTGTATACTAAATTATAAGAACCCAACGCAAGGGCTATTTGATTTATTTTCTTGGGTGCCATTATCATAACAAGGAAAGAACAGCAAATATTAACTCCAAAATTTTAACCAATAGTTTGATTAGACATTATTGTGGTAAATGAATAATAAACAATTGAGCAAAAGAGATAAGGATAGAAAGCTTAATAAATAAATATAAAAAATTTCAAGTTTTAACTATCGATGCTGAATTTGTATAGCAGCTCCTGTTTTTGTATTAAGGTTTGATTACATATTATTCACTTATTCACACTCAAAGAGGCCCTTAAAAGATTTGTATTTACATCAACTCTAGGACTAACAGGGGGATAAATATTTTAGCATTAATAATTTAACATGGAATTTTCTATGTTGCGCAGGTAATGTACAAACATTTAGATCTAGACGATTTTCTAATTGATGCTTTGCCAACTAGAATTATTGTTTTTGGCACAGGTTCCTAAAAATTTTCTTGTTTTTAATTTGTTAACATATCAAATCTAACTGTTGGCTATTCTCTCAAGAAAATAAAGAGCCTTCTACTTGGATACAATTGCCAGCCGAAACTAGCTCAATTGGAGACGGCGTGTACAGTTCTTTAAAATACTGAAATAGTATCGACAAAATATTCTGAAAGAAAAGCTCAACTCAGGTACAAGTAGCAATAACAAAGAAATAACGCCAGAATGCAAATATCAGAGTATATAATTGTCATAAATTCATATACAGTGTGGACCATTAAGTGTGCAACAAATGCGACATTTTTTTATTAGTTGTACAACCGAAATTTAAATACAGCCAAAAGTTAGTGCATGTTCGATAACCATATCAAATGCTCTTAGAATGGCTTCAAGTCAAACACCATACAGGGCCGGACAAAAATATGAAATTGGTGAAAGAATAAAGTCCCTCTATTTAAAAAAATATAGCAAAATTTTATTGAGAAAAGTTGTTTAGCATCAAAAGTTATGCTCAAATACAAAGTCACGGCCTCCTATTCGAATTTTTATTCTTTTCTGGAAAATTTTGTATTACCCCCGTATCATACATATTTTTATTATTCTGATTTTATATGTATTTAAAGTAGCCAGAACCACATCGTTTTTAAATAACTTTTAGCAACTTGAATTGGATTTTCAAAATTTACTTGAATTTATATTTTCTTAGGTAACCGCCCACATGTTTCTTGCAACAATATTTAACAGACCTTTAGAATTTCGCACATATTCCTTTTAACAAGGCAAATGCTGTACTAATAATAATTAGATATGAAAAAACTCTCAATAAAATCACAATAATAAAAATATGTATCATACAAAATGTAAAAAAAAATAAAAATTCGAATAGGAGGCCCTGACTTTGTATTTCGGCATAACTTTTGATTCTAAACATCTCTTCTCAATAACATTTTGCAATATTTTTTGAAGTAAGGTAACTTTATTCTTGAACGAATTTCATATTTTTTGTCCTGCCCTGTATGCTGTTTGATTTGGAACTATTCTAAATGCATCTGATATGGTTATCGAACATGCACTAGCTTGTAGCGGTATTTAAATTTCTGTTGTACATCTAATAAAAAAATGTCCCATTTGTTGCACACTTAATGGATCACACTATATAAGGTCGACAAATTACGAGGCACCTAAAAAGACACATACATCTTAATACATACTTACAAGTTTACAATACAGCGATAAGATACTGTATCGCACACATTAAAATCAGGCAATTGTTTGCAAGGCGACACGTTTGTGTGCTTCTGGGTACCAAGCTCGCGGAGCAAACTGTATACTTCCAAAGTCACACCGGCAATCCGAACGTCAAAGTTCCCGAACGGGGCTCAAAGTGACAGGACACTGGTCGCCAGTAAATGACCAACTTGACGATATAGACGGCTCAAGGCCATGCCCCCGGAGGACATCCGCAACCAGATGCAACGACAGCTAACACCTTAGCAAACTGCCCTGCTGCTCTTCACTGACTCCTATAAGGCGAAAATAGTATACGATAAAAGACGGTTGAAATTAAATACAACCCAAAAAAGACTTTCTAACTTACCCTGAGATGTTCTGGGCACGTGCGATAAAGTAATACAGCAACGTAGAATCCGCCGACAATGGCGTGGGATTGAAACATCCCTAAATTATGGTTCAGGAAAGCAAATCCGCTGAAAAGGCGCGGGCAACCATTACACAAAATCAGACTGCATGCCCATACATTTACTGAACACTTTAACTGACGCTTAAACTGGTTTCATGCTGCTAATAAAGGCTAGCCGGAAAACAACACCTAGCTAACAGTCGCGACCTTATACTCTCTGAGCTGCAAGCCAAAAGTAGGCGTGGCACAAGCGCATGAATATGAACTGAGTATCATAGAACTTGAAATCGAATAGATTTTTAATTTATTTATACTCTGTCACCAACAACACCGTGCGTACTGAAATTAGGTAACAGTGCGTAACAGTATGGAATAAGTACTACAGATATCGAAATCAAGTGGATGCGCAATTGAATCGTAGCAACTTCCCTCGTTTAAAAAAACGAAGAAAGTAGTGTAATCCTGAAAAAATCACCTTCGAGATTTCTTCAGATTTTCACGTTTCAGGGTTTCTAGATGACGAAAAACATGTCTTCTCAATTCCGTCCGTATATCTGTCTGTCCGTCTGTCTATTGGCGATATAGCTCAAAAAATATTTGTTGGAGGAAGTCGATATTTTTCACACGGATTTCATGTCCACCTGGCTCGAAATCAAATATACTTTTGGTCAAATAAGCTGCTCATCCTGGCACCTTAAAATAATAAAATATCTATTTTTGCTTCAACTCAGGAATAGATAAAAGAAATAGTTTGCCTATAGGTCTTTACCCTTAACGGAAATTGTACCCAATAGATACAGGGTAAGTGTCGTAAAAATGCAAAAATGTGCAACGACGCTCTCCGTCGTAGCCGAACGGAACTGGCGATCGGGTTCTCCCAAGCGCTGAAATCGCGTTCGACCCATCGGATGCATCTTCTTTTTTAAGTGCAAATTGATGTACTAATTTGCATTCTTCTATCGTTTCCATATTATTAAGAAGGTTAGGATGTTTTCACTTATATGTGGAGCGCTCTTGCGAAGGGAGCTTCGTGTAAACCCCTTTACATAGTTTCTTATGGACATTTATTATTTCCAACTTCTATTTATATTTTATTTTCTGAAAATTATGTGGTTATTCGTTTTAGTTTGTTTGGTCATGTATATTATTTGCGTATGTGATAATATGATATATAAATAAAAGATTTCTCATTGTTAAACTACATTTTTTGTGATTAAATGCTTGTCTATAAAATTTAATTCTACAGTACCTAGTTATCGACGTTTACAGATAAAATCAACTTACATTCATACCTACATCCTGGAAGGTGCTAAACCATATGTGTTAATTTCCTGATTCTACTGTTTTAATTTAATTATTTGCGTTGATGATGAGAATGTATTATTCCGAAATGTTCTCTTGAGTAGTATTTTATTAATTTTGAAGGTATCAGAATACCAAAAAGTAGCATGTGAATGCTATTAGACCGCTACAAGAAAGCATAAAAGATTATTGTAATGAGTATTTTATCTATCCATGAATAAGGTATCTGTTATGTTTTGAATATTCTACAGTATAAAATATCAACTATATTGTACTAAATTAAATTGGGGTATATACTTCAATCGAAACTGATAATGGAATCTCACGTAATCATAAATAAATTAATCCCAACGAATTTAACAATGTTTCAAAGATACACAAGGATGAGAACTATTAATGGAGTGATAATATTAAGTAACACATAATATATATGATGGAAGATACTACTCGGGCCTATTAGATTTAACTCTTGATTAATGGGCCTAATAACTACGAGAACGTGTTGCCACTTTAGCAAGTAATTGCAATCAGTAACGCCTGCTTTCAAATCGGCAGTCACGCTTTCCTGATTTGTACTTAGAGAATTATATTCCTGTATGAACCTCAACCTCTTTCCGCCGTTACTTCAGCGACCTTAATTTTCGCTCCATTTTATTGAATGCACGTACTGCAAATTTCCTTTCGGAGAAAATCACGGAAGGCACGAAGCCTTATCCAGACGGAAAAGAGAGCTGCTGCATCTAAGCAATCTTACTAACCAGTTTAACTTTGAGATAAAGCATTAAGCCCCTGTTTAATAATTCAGATGGTGTATGCTATACGCAGTTTTAAACCACAGAACAACCGCATTTCCTCTTACGCTTAAAACTAAAGTTATAACTTAACAGAAAGCAATTAATGTTATTACAAAACCACACGCAATTGTATCGAATATCGGTAATATCATTAAAAGTTATTGCATTAATTGCTGTATAGGTGTTACAGAAAACGTTACAGTAAGTCTGTCATATAGGAATCTTAACAAATGCTGTGAACGACATAGGCTCAGGAAACAAGTATTGCAGTGGTTTCAGGCCCCACGGCTCTGCTCTGAGTGCACCATAAAGTTTAAAATTAAATTTAAAGCACAGAGTAGAGGTATTGAATCTAGCTGCAATGCTAAATGTCTTATCGTAAATGCATTAATAAAGGAATGCTTGTGTTAAGAGACAAAAATTGATTAAAGAACGCATAGGAGAGAACTTGCCATTTCACAGGGTTACTAGTTAACTTCCTATAAGTTAATTATTAAATAAGGTTGAATGAATAGCCTAAACAAAGTTAAATTATTACAAAAGGTTTGCTAAATGCAGTTGTTGGAGCGTAGAGTTCATTTTAATTAATTGCACATAATTTGTGAACGATTCTAAAAGGTATTAGCCAAGAAAGATAAGAATATACGCAAACAGCGAATTATTGAAAACTAGCAAATGTGAAATGAAAACTTGTCTGAAGAAATTTGCAGAAAAGGGAACAGCATAAAAACTATAGGTGAAAAGTACACACTTATGAACCAATAAACAATTTGAAAGGAAGTGAATAAGGAATTAATAAAATTAGTGACGAATATGAACATGCAACGGCCTCTTAATTCGTGTAGTGGAGCTGAGACAATCAGTGACAATATTAAAATATGAACAAGAATTTTATAAATGTACATTGTTTAGTTTTAGGTAGTTATACGAATTTAAAAAAGTACCTCACTTGAACTTAGTTTATGTCCTGTCTTTAGTTTAAGATTCGTTTTGTTATAAAAGGACGCGAGGAAAAACAAATGAATAAAAATTAATTCTTTGACATGCAGTTTGTGCTCTTATATTAAATTAAGAAATTACCTACAAAAATAATAAATACAGTAAAAAAAAGTATACCATCGTGTAGAGCACATTCCAGTGCACCTGTGGAAGTAAAGGCAGCGTTTTCCGCAACATTAACATTTTTGCCGCAAGAAAGGTTCCTATCTTGGTTTGTCGACATCGTCAAATCTACGAAGGCGGTTAGCTGCGACTTCAAGGACCCAAGACCTTTGCAGACTACAGGGACGCGGTCAAGGGAGCTCCAGCTACACAGCGAGTATCACAAACATCGAAGACTGCGCTTCCAGAAGAGATTCCTACCAATTCGCCCCGTTCCCGAGCATCGTCGGAGGACCGAAAGCTATTAACGTCTGTAAAAACTTTGTGCGAGGAAGCAGAGATTTGTACTCCATACCGACATTACCGTGGTGAAGACGAAGCAAGCATATCAAGGCCTCTAGCTAGTCACATTTTCCTAGTATTTGCAATAATCTAAGTTGAGGTTATGTGTTCTCCAAAAAAGGACGCCACCAGAAACAATTGGTAAGCTTGTCCGCGTAAAATACTGAAACAAAAGAGAACGAGTGACTCTATAAAAGTGCGAAATATTAGAATTCAAACAATACCTGTAGTTTGTTCACAATTTTTATTTCCAAGTCAATGAAACCTTCACTGCAAAATAAACAAACCACTTGTTGAAATTTGACAGCAGCTATATTCGGGGCTGCGTAGTTTTAAAGTATTAGGACGCCAGTGGCGTGTCATTGAATAGACAAATTATAATTGAACAGGAACCCACCCTTTGATTTGAGTCAAGTCTCGAACGGAGCTAGCATAAAAATAAAACTGCAGACAGAATAAAATACGAATTAGGGCAAAATACTGTATTTATTTGATTTAACGAAAAATTACATGGTATTTCTTAAACAGTCATAAAATCTGAGATAGATAATTCTGAGTAAAATATTTATAATTACAAAATTTAAAATATAACGTGCATAACCATAGCAATATAGTTTGCTTATTTGCAATTACATTTCCAATTGCAAGCACCTCTTATTTTCCCTTAAATACTAACTTTACCGCAGATATAGAATGAGATACCTAAGTACTGCTGTACGGGGTGTGTAAAAACTCGTGGACAAGCTTTACACAGCGTTGTTCCTTAAAAAAAGATAAGAACCAAATGTACTACGTGAACTTGCATGAAGTCTTCAAAGTCCAAAATTGCTAACAGTAAAACACTACTTTTGCAAAATCAAATTTCTTAAAAGATTTATTGTTTTCTTCATTTTAAATCGCTTAACTTTTCTAAATGTTCTAAATGCAACGAGACGGGGGTGCTTATTTTACTCTACCCTACAACGTTTTTTGCCTTTTTGTTAGCTCAACACCGGAATTCTGTTGTGAACTACATCCAAAGAAAAAAGTCAAATACAACAGTCTATTTACAATAACTTGTACAGTTAATTAATGTATAATTATAAAATAAACAAAACTTGATATGTTTAGGTTCGCTGTACACCTAGTGTGCTGCAACCCATTTGACCTCTGAACCGAGAGACGCTGTCACTGGCAGATGACGTTGTGATGGCCGGTCTTGACGTCAGAATATGCTGCAATACCAATAAGCAGCTTGGTTCTGTAAACAAACATAGATGTATTGTGATACGAAGTTCTAAGTGTTGATTGGTGGCATTACTGATGATGTTACTTTGCTCAAGTCTCTTCTTTATCTGAGTGAAGCGGGACTCAAAACCTTTTTCTAGCCAAATTCGCGCTCTTTGATATGATATCGAGTATCTTTCTGCCTAGGAAGTTTGCTGGCGAAGAAAACTGAAAGAACGTAGGAATACGTTGCCAACACAAGCACGGGGCACGCATCTCTTGATTCCCGTTAGAATCATACAACTTAGAAAGAATTAGAACTTGAACTCATTAGAAATAAAAAGCAGGATAGAAAAATCTAGAGCCGCATTTCTGAAGATGTCAAAAGTATTCAGATGTCACGATTTATCTTTACCAACCAAAATCAGATTATTGAGATGCTACGTCTTTTCGGTATTGCTATATGGAGTCTTGGACCTTCACCGAGGCTTCTTGTAAAAAACTTGAAGCATTTGAAATGTGGCTATACCGACGTATTTTAAAAATCCCGTGGACAGATCATACCACTAATCAAACTGTTCCTGAAAGAATGGGTAAAGAAAAAGAACTGATACTAAAGAAAAAAACGCGTAAAAAAACACGTAAGCTGGAATACTTAGGGCACATTATGAGAAATGGACAGCGATATGAGCTCCTTCAACTGATTCTTCAGGGAAAGGTGGAAGGAAAGAGAGGCCCTGGGAGAAGAAGAATATCGTGGCTGAAGAACTTGAGAAGGTGGTTTAATTCAACAACGGTCGGACTCTTCAAAGCTGCGGTGGACAAAGTACGAATTGCCGTAATGATCGCCAACGTTCGGAACGGATTGGCACCATAAGAAGAAGAAGTACTTGAACTAAATGTCGCAAAATGGCAACATGCAAATCATAAATATTTAAAATTCTTTGACCCAAAGTTTACATAGGAGCCAAGGCACAACTTGCGTAAAAAGTATCTTTGACAATTGTAGCCTCTAGAGTACTTTTATGCAATTGCAGATAGTAAATTGGGCATGTGTCATCATAATCCCTTACTGCCGTTACTAACTATTAACAAGTATGGAGTTTACATTTCCGGAATGTGCTGATTACAAATAATGTTTGGAGTGTTGTTAGGTGAATTTATCGTACTAACGCAAAGCATAAATGCGGTAAGGCCGGCGTTGGACCTTTCCCTGAGACGCAATTTCGTCGATTTCAGGTTTTCATTGTGTAGCAATAACTAATTAACTTCCATTGTTGTCGTAATATATCCTATAGGCGGTAGGGAGTCCTTAAGAATTTGCGTTATACGGTAGCCGTGAGCTTCCCTACCGAGAGGTAGTGTCTTCGAGTTGCTTTAAATACGCAAATTCCATTGTGCCTAAAGTTTATTAAAGAAAGTGCGGTTGCCGAAAGCTTCCGTTACATATTGCACGCATTCCGTTCTCTTCTTAGAGATTTAACAGCACTACTGTGGTTGAAGCCATCCCTGGATCATGAGACCTTCATTTCGCAGCTAGCAAATTTTCCCAAAGTTCACCGAAAATTATTAATGGTCTCCGACGGCGATCGAATGTGCGACAGCCACGACGCCGTCGAACATCATGTAAGCGGCCGCCAGGATTCTAGAAGGTATTGTGTTGTTACAATTAAACGCTAATCCAGATACTACAGTTGAAAGTGTTGTGGTTTTTAATTAACTAATAAATGGTCCTCTTCAAGGATGCCGTGATTTAATCATAAACTTTCATTTTGTCAAATAATAAATAACCTATGCTAAATATTTGTCAAGAGTCATTAACTGTTCCCTTTAGCAGTATGTGACCCCTATAACGTCATATCAGTGTATGGATAACTTTTCATTACCATTTCGTCTGCGTTTATGGTACCTACATATATTCAAATTCAATATAACCAAATTGCACTAATACATGCTTTTCTTTTACCGTGATTACATGCGACACACTTTTATGGCATTTGTTGGCTAAAAAGTTTTAGCGACTGCAGGAGATCAATTACAAACTCAATCCGTGCAGGCAGAGGTGATCCATAGCACACAATGCTGTTACCAAGCCAAATGATTGTTCCTCAATTCAGACCTTTAGGAAGAAACCTTTTAGAAAGATTATAAAGTTTTTTGCTCCCTTCTCACCCAATCATTGCTCTAATTAACGAATATGGAATTGAACCACACCCTACCCGGTGAGCTAAGCTGGCAAAATACTCATACAAGAACATCATAACGCCTTTGGGACGAATATTACTTGTATTTTACATATTTGTTTTATTACAATTTAAAATTAAAGCTGTAGCCTGCTTTTGTGTCATAATTACTGTTTACTGTGTAACAAAAGCTGGACTTTTTATCGTAATACCGTTTTTACCTATAACATCTTTCGAGGAAAACGCTAACTCTGGTTAAATTTCCTAATCCTTCTCAACCTTCGAGGTTAAATCGAACATTAAAGAAAACTTGACGAATATAATAATAATGTTTATTTCCAGAAAAAAATACACATAATACATAATATATAATACAAAAAAAAATAACAAATCACCTGGAAACTCGAGGGTAGTCAGATGACCTCCAAGAAAAGGACCCTGCACTTCCCTGCCACCGACAATATTACCACTAAGTTAGAATACGGGACGACCACGGACTCACCACACACCTGGCTGCGTGCAAGATATGTTAAATGCGATCTCCGAAGATCATTTCTGTAGTAACAAATTAATTGCAAGATTACTTAATATTAACAGCAATAAGACAGTTTATAAGGTTTTAAAAACGACAACAAATATTCTTACAAGTTTGCAGAGAATACATTAGTTATTGACTAGAATCCAAGAACAACCAAACTTCCACAATAACACTATATATACGAATGAAGCAGTAGCAGGGATGCAGTATTCAACAATGGATAAATGGGGGTGCCCTGCGGAATGGGGCCTTAAAATGTCCAGATTTCAAAATTTTGGGTTCTGTTAAATAAGGAGCTATCAAAAACATTAAACGCCATCATAAACTATTGTAGAGTTACGACAAAGAATCTGAAATGTAGTTCAGCGAATTACGCATCAGCTGTTACAAACTACTCAAAATTGCATTCCACTAAGGGTACTAAGAGCTTGCGCATGTTTGGAAGTGGAGATCTACCAAAATAAAAACTTTTCCTGACTTCGGGTAAAGTGGTCGACCTGCAAAGAGCGCTGTATGATTCCAGTTTTATACACAGTAAATACCACGTCAAATAAAACACTTCTATTAATTTTAATTATAAGGATTAAGATAAAAGAATCTTTGTAACAAGGGCAGCGCAGATGCACTTAGGCGCACTAAAATCTAACCTTGCTGGTGACGAAATACGAGAGTACAACGCAAAGCAATCTAGCTTGCATACCATGACGCACTCCACAGTCCACATTTGTAAATTTTTAATGGCCTCTCAAAAGCGAAAAAAGCCACAGCGTCGAACAAATCTAGGACAATTTACCGAAAACAATTCACCGAAAAAGGCACAAAATATGGGGTTATTGTAAAATTAGGGGTATACTTTAAATTCTTACATACTTCTAACAAATCCAGCCAACAACAAAAAGTAAACGATATTTATTTGTTTGAATAGTGCTATTGTATTGAATCTATGGAGGACAAAAGTGTTATCATGACTATTGGCACAGGTGTCAAAACAAAATCATTTTGATTTAGGGAATTATTCTCAAAATGAAACTCACGTAAACGTAAAATTCAAACGATTAAAAGTGTTAATAACACGGATCTGCAAACAAGAATTGGTTTAGTTCAATGTTATTAAAAACGCGGTAGAAATTACACCCCTGGATTACGAAGATTCCGTACGAGAATGGGGTTGAAAGCAAATAAAAGCGTATCTTAATTTGATTCAAAAGATTGAGAGAGAAGGTTCGGCAATTGATCGTCCGAGACCAGAAAGACCAAGGATTACTGATGTCCAAGTTGCAGAAGTTCTTCAGGAAGGTCAGGACTATTCCGCTAGGAACCAGTACTGCCAATGCGTTATCCAAGCGATTGCCGTACACCATGGGTTGGAAAATTTTACGCAAAATCCTAAAAATGTATCCATTAAAACTGAAAATGGTATTCGAATTAAAGAAGGCAGATTTGGCTATCAGTACTAGGGAGCATATTGGTACAATTCAACTATAAATCGTTCCACACTTTAAATTCAGTACAGGGCCTTATGCAGAACGACGTTGCCACATTTCAGCACAAATCACCTTAAAAGTAAATACGCACCTGGCAATCATAAATAAATCCTTTTCTATTTCGGGGCACTTAACAACTACTAATAGCTTGCTTCGTCTTATCCGCATCAGGCATTACTTCAAATAAACTTAGACCGTCGGTCGCTGCCGAGAAGTGGCAAAGTAGACCAGAAAACTCCCATAAGAATTACGTTGCTCTATGCTATCCATACTGAATTGTATTGTAAGTATGGAACTATCTATAGAAATGTTATACCAACAAAATTAAGGTCATATTAAATCTTTACGGTAAGCAATTTTGAACGAAAAATCCCATTATTTAAGATATTAAACTTCGTTTACTGCTTTTTATTATCTTAATTTGTTAAAAATATATAAAAGGTTAATAATATATGCTCCTTACTTTATAATAACTCTTTAATCTCATTACATTTACGGACAAACCTACATTTACAGCAACGATTTCAGTGCCTGCTGATAAAAGAACTTCTACTCATTCAAAAATACTAAAAACTATTAACACAAAAAAATGAATGCTTCTACATGCTCGCAAACATTCAGTTTAATGTTCTACTCCAGATTGCTGAATTATAAAAATATAAGGGTAAAAGCATAAAAATGTAATAACCCTATAAATTATTATGATATCGTCTAATAAGGAAATACGATATAGGAAGTGATTAAATTGGAAGTATGTTATTACATGTATTCCTAATCTCAAAGAGAAAGTTTGAAAGAAAGATTCGCATTAGAGTACTCGAAACGAGAGAACTGTTAATTCAGCTACAAAAAAAACTTACCACATAATTTTAATGTCTTAATATTTCCTACACGAATAGTACAAGTACCTGAATATTTAAATAACAAACAATTATTTATTGCATTTTTACATTTGAAAATTACTCAATTGATTACATATACCATTCCAGCTAAGGGGCAACACAATATTTTTTTTAAATTATGAACAAAAATATTTAATACGTTTCTAAACATACAGATAGTTCCAAAAATTATGGGACACCGACTAAGAGATATCTACTTTTCCCATAAAATAGATACCCTTAAACAGACTGAGGAACTGAATTTTTATTTTTGGTTATTCTCCATGACTTGACGTGATACGGTTACATTACTGTTTCCAAATCCTCATATAACTGACATTCGATCTATGTGTAGAGGGCGCTAGCTACCCTACTTCCACTTGGCATTAAGGATGAAATTTTTTACCTCCGGCTAGCAGGTTAGGTTTTGTTTGCTAACCTCGATTTCATCATAGACTGGTAGTGCTACTGTGTTAAAGTTATATGGTGTAAGTTAGGAATTATCATTTGAGAACACAAAATAATGCTAACACATGCATACAGTCGTGTTCATTAAAGTGTTGTACAGCACTTGTGCTTTGTGAATAAGAATTCATTACACAAAGTTCAAAAAATATTTTGAAATATTACATACATCCAGGTGTACCTAGTTAATGATACAGTGTGAGCCATTGTTAAGTAAAAACACAATCAACAACACGACTGTAACAAAAACACGTTAATTTGTAGAACATGAATACCGAGAATTATATATACACGAACGTCGGAATCTGACTCGTAAAAGCTTTGGAAGCTGACCAAAAGCCATTGCTTAAAGTAAGTCAAGTAGCAGTATGGAGACGCAATGTTGAGACGCCAGGCTGTCTGGTCTTAAATACTGCTTCTTACGCAAGAAGAAGGGGTTCCTGAAAAAACGCTTGTCACAGAGGAATTTCGGAGCATTCTTCGAGGACAATACCTATTGTCAGCTGTTCTAGGTACAAGGGTTTTAGAGTACAACGGTATTTTATTACCGGCTTCCTGTGACTGGCGTAAATGTTTCTTTGCTCACCTTTTCTCTGCAGGTGGTCCGTCTCGGATATATTTGGATTCGGAGTTACCTCTATTATTGTAAAAGCAGCCTCGTACCACTTTGGGCTGAGAATGGCTAATTGTGCGTTGAGTAGAATGACCATGCCCCGAGATCGGGTTTATTGCTTTTATTACGTGGCTATGGCATCTTTTTACTTTCTCCTGCATATCTTAACCATGTCGACTTTGTAGGAAACGTGATTATTTATTTTGTGAACCTATTAGTTGGGTGCTTCCATGCTATTGCTATATGGAGTAGTTTCTTTGAGATAATGCAGTTCGTTGGAAAGTGTTTACTAGAGGCTTGACGATATGGCTAAAACGACTGAAGCAATTGATCGTCTTTTGCTGCAAGCGCGACGTACACAAATCAGTTCTTGACGTTTAGAAACTTTTCTTAAATGCAACACACTTTGAACACCCACTTGCTTGTAGGCTACGGTACACTACTGTTAGAATAATTTGTAGTTTCGCATGCATTAGTAAAAATTAACCACTTGTATTTTATTTTTAAGCATTTCGTTACGATTAATAGGTGGTTTCGCAAATAACATTTCTAATAATTAACTAAACTTCATTATTCGCATTTATTTCCCCCAAATTTTGCTTGACAAGGTAGGCAATTCTATGTCCTTTTGTTATTAACAAATCTCTGGCTTAAAACTTCAATTGCAGTGTTGTTATCTTATGGGAACACTCCAATTTTTCAGGGGTTTTTTGTGGGTTCTTTTGCCAAAAATTTTGGGGAGTTTTGATAACCTGGTTTTCTCACGTTCTTTTCCACTGAACTTTCGTGCATGCAAGCTGGGTATCCCACAGCGTAGTGCTCCAAAAAGCCACTTGGTTTGGCTTGACTCCTTTGATTATATGGAGGATCTGAAACACAAATGCCTTTTTGACGTTCGAAATTATTGGTTTTGTTCATATCCTTGCGTCTAACGCCTCCACGAAATTATTTGGGCCAGCTTTTCCGTTCGCACGTCCACATTTGGCTGCCTATTAACCCAAGGTTAGTTGACGATAGCTCCTACATCATTATCGGGGGCTTACCTGGAAATTTTGTACGTTTTTAGCCAACAATTTTCACCTGGAATTCGCAATTTTTATCTGGATTTCGCAATTTTCGCAAGGAAATCAGAAATCGCTCTGCGCTACACTTCTCGGAAGCAGTAGAAGCATCGCCTACCTGCAGTCTGTTTGCTGTCCCTTGGTTTCAAGGCAAGGCGCCCCTGCGTTACTCGATCCGCTGCCGGAAGCCAGAGATTTCTGCTCCCTGTGCCCTTGACGCTCCAGGTGGGTCCCGGAAGAGCTGGCGGCTATAGTTCGGCACTGGCCATCCGAGTCTGTGTGGATCGCACGAAATGGTTAATTGGGGTGTGTACATGTACTAGCAAATTAATCGTATAGATAATATTAAGGCATTTTATGCAATTCCGATGCTGTCAGCCGTGTGCGAACCTCCGCTTCACGGGGTTTTCTATTAATTAATTTCATCCCCTGGTGGGCAATTTTAAAATTTGGGGTTTTAACTTAATTTGCTGTTGTTTAAAATCAACGTCCCTTTTTTATTAAGCTATCCATGCCCATTTTAGCGAAACGAAATTAATTGTATTTATGCAGCTCGCGCAATTACATTTGCTTATGCAGCGCCCATTTTTTTAATGTGTTTAGTCTAGTTGATTTGTTTGCATATATTTATTACCACCTTTGCATGTTACTTTGCCTATTTATTGTTACTGTTTGCACTATAGAACCAGTTTTTGATTAAATAACTATTGTTACGAGTTATTGGTTTTGGCTATTATTTGGTTTGCTGGATTTATCTCATACCTTGGGGAGGTCCGACCCAAGGGTTTGTCGACGCCGAAAACCTGGCGCACTCTCCCCTAGTTTTTTTCAGCTTAGCTGGAACCCCGACCCTTCCCTACAAGTTAGCCAAATTATGCCGATATTTACCAGCCGGCAAAATACCAAGTATAACTTTCGCCACCAGGTAAGGCCGACCCTTAATCCTTCGTCACACTACCAACGATAAGTTATGTCATGAGACACACGTGAATTATGATTTATAACACACTTGTGACTTGTGATTTATATAATTCAACTGAAATCGGTGTAATTATAGCGTCATAATAAGTAGGTATTGGATAAATACATTAACATAACTTTTAAGCAAATGCAGTATATTTTAAGTAACAGTTATTAAAAGGGTGGTTGTCTCCAACTTTTAACAGCTTCCACATTCGTTTAGATGTGATAAAGGCATCAAATATAGATGCTTCAGCACAGAACCATCGCAAGAAATGCAGGGTCCCGAGTGGTGTAGCTTGAACAAGCGTCCACGTTCGATCAGCAGAGTTAAGCAACGCTGTCTCTGGTCAGAACTTGGATGGGAGTTCCACGGCTGCATCTCTCGGCGCCTCGTGGTACGGCTATCACGGAAAAAAGTTGGTCCCGGCGGTCATACAACATCATGACAGTCGTTAGTGGGGTTGGAAGTCCACATAACTGCACAGCGACGCCTATAATTGGCCTAACGGCTGTTGGCTGAGTGCGAATTAAATAAAGAAATAAATATGTAAAAATGTATAAATAATAGCAAGAAATTAAAATATGTAACTTATCAACCTCATTTCAGAATTTTGAATAGTATTTAGCCACCAACTTAAGAATTGACTGTTCAACAACTTTTCTAGTGATAAACATTATAATCCTAACAACGAAGCTTGTATATAAACTGCTTCATAAAATTGTTATGTGCAACGTAATGCCTAAATTTAGCAAGGGATTGCCATTTGGATAATTTCATAATTACAGCAGCCTTTTCCCATTTTAAATCCGCCCTTTGCTTTCATGAGTAAATAAATATTTCGTCGATTTACTGGGTGACCCGCAATTGGCCAGTTTATGCTAAATAAAAACGCGGCCACTGGGCATCAGAAGGTACGAAGGTTTAATTACAGTGTACATGCAAAATAGGGCTGACAAACAGCTGCTTAATAAATTTGCATTTCAACCCGAGCACAAAAACAACTCGTATTAGCAAGCCCTGGTAGCCACTGCCGCTGAATTACACCTACATTAAAATTCATTAACAACAATAAACAAAAACTAGAAGCAGACTGAATATAAGCAATTTTGCAGTACAGCGTTACACGACTCAAAGGAATTGCAGCTGAGAGAGGAATTGTAATTAGTGGTCAGCTTCTAAGTAATTAATCTTCTCAATTGTTACAGCCCCTCCGCTGGTACAAGTTTGCAGTTTGTATAAGCAAATAAATGCGACCTAAAATGGTACACAATAGTCTGTCTTTCAACAGCGAAACAAGATTATTCAGCTTAGTACTTTGGTTGGACTATTAAATGGATTACATTAAACTGACATTTACTTTATTGCATTTTATTGATGTATATTAAAATGTTATTAGTCGTCCTTTTATAGTGTATAAAAACAGTTTTCTTCAATATATAGTTATGATTTATTTATCATGTTAATGAATTTAAGCTCCACAATAAAACCGTTGCATGTATTTGTAGACACTTACGTACCAAATTAACTTTTTGATAAGATCTGTCTAAACAAAATTTTGTTAATAAAGGTTTTTTTTCATTCAAACTCTGGCTATCAACCAAGAACCTCTTTCTGTAGAAATAAAGAAGGAGAGCTCATTGGAGGCCAAGAAGACATAATCAGCAGATGGGCGGAATACTTTCAAGAACTTTTAAACAGTGAGCAAGCCGACGAGCCAGAACGACAAATAAAAACAATTTTCGGCCCAGAAGCACAAATTCCAGAGCCAGATAGGGGAGAAGTAGAAGAAGCTATTAGAAGCCTAAAGAACAACAAGGCGCCGGAAGAGGAGCGGATTAGATAAAAAATGCTGAAGTACGGTGGCAAAGTGCTACATGACCAAATTCACAAGTTGATCACGAAAGTATGGAAAGACGAAGTAATGCCGACAGAATGGGACACAGCAGTAATATGCCCAATCCACAAGAAGGGTAATAAGACAGAATGTAATAATTATAGGGGCATCTCTCTGCTTAACACAACCTATAAGCTGTTTTCTAAAATATTAACAAGAAGACTGGAACCATACATGGAAGAGACCCTAGGTGATTACCAATGTGGCTTTCGCCGAAATAGATCTACAACAGACCAGATTTTTACAATACGATGCCTACTAGAGAAGTGCTATGAGTTTAATATTGACGTCCATCAATTATTCATCGACTACAAACAAACGTACGACAGTATAAATAGAAATAAACTATACAATATAATGGGCCAGCTAGGAATCCCCACGAAACTCATAAACTTGACAAAAATGACACTCAATCACAGTAAAGGTAAAATTAAGATACAAGGAGAACTGTCATCAGAGTTCAATATCAAAAGTGGACTGCGTCAGGGAGACTCGCTGTCGACGATCTTATTTGATATCAGTCTAGAGTATGTCATCAGACACGTTGAGCTCAACCCAGGAGGTACATTATTTAGCAGAAATCTACAGTACCTGGCCTATGCTGATGACATTGACATGATCAGCAGAACAACCAAAGATCTAACTGAAGGGTTTCGACAGATGGAAAGGGCAGGAAGGAGTGTCGTTTTAGAAGTTAATCAGGGAAAAACGAAATATATGGTCATGTCAAGAGAAACACAGGTAGACAGACAATCACTCACTATAGATTAATTCCGATTTATGAAAGTGTCCGAGTTTAAATACTTAGGAACATTAGTAACGAAGAAGAATGAAACACATATAGAAATTAATGCAAGAATAACAGCCGGAACTCGATGCTATTACGCGATGCATAGGTTACTGAAGTCACAGCTAATTTCGCGAAACTCAAAGCTTGTCATACATCGAACTGTAATACGACCAGCGGTATTATATGAAGCAGAATGCTGGTGCTTGACGAAGAGAGATGAAACCACACTAAATACATGGGAAAGGAAAGTCCTCAAAAAAATATTTGGCGCAATACAAGTTAATGGAGAATGGCGAATACGAACAAACGCTGAACTTAAAAATATGTATGGGAATCCAGACTTGGCAACAGAAGTTAAAAGAGCACGGCTGAGATGGCTGGGTCACGTGGAAAGGATGAGCTCAGATAGGACAGCAAAGAAAGTCTATATGGGGAGACCGGAAGGACGAAGGAAAAGGGGGCGTCCCAGGAAAAGATGGTTGGAAGATGTGGAAACGTACTTACGACAGCTAGGGGTGAGAAGATGGAGGCAAAAAGCACCGAACAGAGAAGAATGGGCCAAAATCATCGGGGCGACCGGGGCTCTTCAAGGGCTGTAGCGTCACTGGGTAAAGTAAACTATTCTTAGGTCTTAGGTTATTTTATAAATTTTTAAGAAGTATACGTGTTTCCTAAGGATTTGAATTAAAATTATTATTTATATGAATTTTGTTTTTCGCAGAAATATTTTAGAATGAGATGTTGGAATATGATTAATGTTTGGATTTTATCGAATGTGTTTTTTAAACTTGATTGTAACCGGTTGATTTTTAATGTGATTATTGCTAGAATCATTATGTTATTATATCCATCTTTTAATGCAAGTAAAGTAATGAATTGTTCTGCTCTGGGATCTGAGAGGGTAATACGTATGTAATACGTTTTAAAATGTCCTTAAAGTTTTGTATTTAAAAAAACTGCATTGGTTGCGTTTCTGGACTTTTTGTTCCAATGTTGATTGGTTGTAATAAAAATGTACTGTGATCTTTTTGGTTTGGAATATGTATCCATCGATAATCGATATTTGCAGGGAAGGTAGCTAAAGGAATCTACGCCTATTAGTCATACATACTCGTCGTAAAAATTAAATTACTAACAAAAATATATTCCATATTCTAAAAATTTATTTTGAATAGATACTTCTGCTGCTAAATGATGATAGATGCTTCCATGAGTAGTAAACATTTCAAAATGATGTTTGAACCCGCATATTAAATCAAAGAATTGGCGCAAAATTTTGGTAAAAGTGAACTTCCTGTGTCCATTAATAATATACCACCAATTTGAGGTATTACTTACTATATATGTATAGTAAGTTTGATTTTGGTTTATGGAAAAACTTTCTACACAGGCCTTGAACAATAATTTTGGGGTTCGTCGGGGTCTTCATCGTCTGAATACCTATGTGTCTTGTAACCTGAAACAATCTGTAGTTGGAACTGACGTCTTACAGTGTAATTTTCAATAATTGTCATTTAACATTTGAGAGTTTTCGAATGCAGCTTGACCATAATAAAATTCTTTCTAACGGTACTTTCGTTTAGCTCTTTTGTTGCACTAACTGAAATGCGGCGTTTGTTCACTCCTCCTGCAATACGTTAACGTTAAACAAAATGTCTTTTGCACCTTAATATTTCAATAATTAGTTGCCCTTTGTAACCCTTAGCAAGCTTGTTACCGTCAATTTTCGCCTTACTGTATTTTCGAGATTTTGGTTACCAATAATTTCCGATTTATTGTATGTTCGATGCTTTTCGAATTGCATTTGGGCACTGCACATTCTTGATACGCAGCCTTGGCTCATTGTTGAGCGCTCGCGATGCGAAATTGGGTCATCTTGTTCCGGCATTCGATCGAATAAGGTCGCGGAAGTTTTGGCGCTGGTCGACGTCGCCATTCTGGAGAAGGTGCTTATGGTTGTCTAGGCACTTCTCACCCTTCAGTTAGGGGATTTGTACGCGTCTCGACATTTCTCCGTATGTGAATTTGGAGATTCTGCTAGGTGCAGACCTTTTTTGACGTCAAAATTTCCGAGCGAACCATTTGGGGAAACTTATTGTAAGTAGGACCGTTTTCAGCCCCTTTTCGAGTGCCCGCTAACGTTTATTTCTTAATAATGTAGTCTCCACCTCGTGCTGGGCCCCAAGTACGCTCATACATCTCGGACTTGGCCCCAAATATGCGAATACCACGACTTGAACATCACTTTCTGGACCTCAGTTATATCTCGATTACCTCGTGATGGGTCTCCTTTAAGGCTTGGAAATCCCGCCTTGTGGCCGCTGCGTTCTGCGATAACGTATCTCGACGCGCTTACCTGGCGAACTGCTCGTCCCCAGAAGCCCGTTCCTGCAATGCTGTTCGCGCGAAGATAACTTCAAATCAGCCTAAGGTAACCTTACTGCCCTATTAATTTGTGCTTCTGTTGTACGGCTCAATCGACAAAGGACTGCCTAAAGTATTTTGGCTTTTAAAGTAAGATTAGCGCGATAAACTGGCGCGAGATATGTAGATAATGGTCTGGACGCATCACTTGATGGCGTATTTTTTTTGTGTAAAGTAAGAGGCTTCCCCTCGCCGTAGTTCTACTTTTGCTGCGGATTGTGATATTTATTTATTTATTATATGTACAACAGTATAGAAATTCCTGAGGCGGACGCCCGCTGTAATTTTACTATTTTACATTAACGTCACTATCCGGGAGCCGCAGGAATTTCCGTTAATTTTATAATCTGGTGTTTTTAATTTGGCCACCCTATTTTTGTGAACAAGGATCCTTGGGGCAGTTACAATGCATATGCAGGCCTGAAACTTTTTTACCTATGTGTATCTTTTTATGTGTGTGCCCAACCTTATGAGTGAATAAAACGAACTTGTCATATTTAATTACACTTGATTGTTTGACTGGAGCGAAATCTAACAATCGCTGAATCAAGGGGTTAAGGCTTCGTTTTTTGTTATCATAAATCGGTGGCGCCAATCTTTCCATCTTTAGAACTCACGCCGTCTTCGACTGCAGTTGGCAGGCGACCCCTGATTTGCGATTGATAGTGACTCGCCTGGGCAGTGCCCGAGTGAGACAATTTGGTGTTTTGATTGCAACTTTGGATCGTAAGCAATTAAAGTAAGTATCATTTCTCCAGCCCCCTTTGTTTGTGCTTAAAGTTGATAACAAGCTTAGTAAATGCGTAAAATCTTTTAATATATCAGGTAGCGGCTTATGAAAACTCTGCCATCTGCCAAAACGGTAATATGGTCCCCCCTCGGAGTGTTGTCGAACTAAAATGACTTTAGAATAATGCACAAAGTTTATTACAATAAAATACCATATAAACCTATAAAAAAACAAAAAGAACATAGCTCAATTCAAAGAATATACAAGTTCAAAAATCAAATAACACAAACTACTTACAAGATAGCAGAACCTACTTGCAATACATACTGAAATCTAATAAAAATGACGTTAAAATCGTTGTCGTAAAATCTCAAACAAGATAAATGTCTAGCAAAAAAACAATGTCAAAATTGCCTGAAATCGATACTTATTTGAAGCCGACCCTGTTTAAATTCACGTGCTAGCTACAAATATTATTCTCTGGTGAAACACGTTTTTGGAGCCTGCAAAAGCTCGCTGTTGAACTCATTCTTATCGCGTTGACCGAGAAAAATTTACTTCGAACACCCTCGGATTAAACGTTACCCGCTCTTCCCTGGCCTGATGCTGGGGAAGCCCAGATGGGGGTTGCTTGTCTGAACGATGGCACAACTCATGACAAAGGCACGCCTCAATGCGAGGACATTAGCGTGTCCGAATAGACACTTTGAATATAGCACAATCGCGCACTTACATGTACATGTTGAATAATGCGTTCACTTCAAATGTAAACGCTGACCGTGCGAAATTGCTTACGACGAAGCAAATTGGAAGTCGTTTAAAATTAGCCAGCAGCCAATAACTACTGCAAACAGTGTTAAATTACAGCGAGTCAGCGTTTACATTTGAAGTGAACGCATTATTCAACATGTACATGTAAGTGCGCGATTGTGCTATATTCAAAGTGTCTATTCGGACGGGTCTAGGACAACTCGGCGCCGCCATCTCGGCGCCGCCACTTCGGCGCCGCCATCTCGGCGCGGGGCCAGCTCGGCGCCGGGACAACTCGGCCGGAGCCATCTCGGCGCCAGCCAACTCGGCGCGAGGCCATCTCGGCGCCGAATTTAAATTCGCAAATTACAGTGTGCACTAAGTAAGAAAATTATTATAAACAAATAATAAATAAAGTGATCGCCAAAAAGCTAGCATCAAATGAAAAAAAATATTTAGAATCTCTTGGAAAATCAAACACAAACACAAACTTCCGTTATCAGTAAAATTTTACATTTTTTTAAAATAATTACGAAACATGCATTGAAATTTATTATTGTTAAAAATATTTGTTTTTCCATAGCAGTGTTTGTTAAAAGTAAAATTCTTTGATATGGGACCTAAACATAAAAGAAAATGTGAGAGGTCAAAGTTGGCAGAGGATTTTGAAATTTTGGTATAGGAGCCTAGATGTTGATTCTAAACAATTTGTCTTAATAACTTTTTGTCGTATTTTCTACATAAAAGGCACGCTACTCTACAGTAAAATAGGTTTTTGACAACTTCAAAGGCATACTTGATTTTTCAAAACTGAAATGCTGTTCGAAATTCGCTTTTAACCAAGCAGGGCTGAACCCCAAAAAATGAAAATTTAAATCGAGAATTTTTTACCTTTTACAAGAGTCGTTTCACCTATCCGGGGACAGACTGTATACAGGGTGTCCGGACAATACGTGTACAACGAAAGACCACAAGTTCCTTGGCCCAAAGTATGATGATTTAACTCAACTTACCTATACAGCGTGTCAGAAAAGTCAACCGTGTCACTTCTGGAGATACTAGGGGGCGCTATATGTAGTCGAAAAGTTACAATCCATTTTTGGCTTAGAAGCATAGTTTTCGTAAAAACAAATGTTGAAAATGAAAAAGAAAAAGTTGAGAACTGCTGTACTTTGCCTTAAATTGGAGGCTAGACGCAGTGTCTTGAGATGGCTGGGAATTGTCACATATACCGTCTATATATATAATTTATTAGCTTTTAGAACACTTTTAAAAGGGAGTTTGATAATTTTAAATCCAACAATGAAGACAAAATATCGACGGTACCAATTTCAACAGTGAATTATGAAGAAATTATGCTTCTAAGCCAAAACTGGATTAGGACTTTTCGACTCCATATAGCGTCCCCTAGTATCTCCGGAAGTGTCACAGTTGACTTTCCTGACACCCTGTATACAAAGTTGCTTAGTTTAGCCGCTAGAGTTCTTAAAAAATGATTACCTTTTTTAAATTTTATCAAGTAAGTCGAAAAATCTTTGATAGATTTTATTCATGTTTTGGCCATGCGAAAAGTTAATCATTTTTAAAGCCCTCTAGCGACTAAACTAAGCAACTTTGTATATATGTAAGTTGAGTTAAATTATCATATTTTGGGCAAAGGAACTTCCGTTGTACACGTATTTTCTGGAGACCCTGTATACAGGGTAATTTTTAAGTTGATTCTTTCCTTTTACCAGGATAAAGCTAAATAAAGTAAGCTTTTTTTCATATACCACTTTTGTGAAATATCAAAACTAACGGAGGTACAGGCTGTTAAAGTTTCAAATTCAAAACTAAACTATAGCGCAAAGGCGACTGGACAATTTTATTTTTGTTTATCTCTGTTGTCAAGCAATGATCTGTCAACTAGTTTTCCATTGTAATTTTCTTAGTGTTATTGCTGCAATAATGGTTCATGTTTATGAAAATAATGAATGAGTGAATATGCTTATTCTTTACTGGGAGTGTCGTCAAAATGCCGCTGCCGCATCGCTCTTATACGCGGAATGTGTGTGTAGAAGTGATTGTTGATAATTTTGATCATTTAAGTTATATTAAGTTTAGTTTAATTTTCGTTAAGTAATTTTAGTTCATACTTTGAAACTTTAACACCTTGTACCTCCGTTAGTTTTGATATTTCGCAAAAGTGGTAAATGGCTTACTTTTTTTAGCTTTATATCCTGGCAAAAGGAAAGAATCAACTTAAAAATTACCCTGTATATACAGTGTGTCCCCGGATAGGTGAAACGACTCTTGTAAAAGGTAACAAATTCTCGATTTAAATTTTTATTTTTTGGGGTGCAGCCCTGCTTGATTAAAGGCGAATTTCTAACAGCATTTCAGTTTTGAAAAATCAAGTATGCCTTGAAAGTTTTCAAAAAAACTATTTTTTGTACTCATGACTTCAAAATTCATATTTCCCGGTCATTCCCGATACGCCGAAAGTTACTTTTCCCGCACTGCGGTGTTTTTTACTTTTCAACAAAAACTAGGGGAATTGTGTTTTTTGTAAATTTTTATAATAAACGGGGCTGCGCGCGCTATTGCGCGGTTTATTCTATTCAATTTACCACCATTTTTAGGCCTATTACGTTGGCTCTTCTCCAAGGGTGCCCACTGGGCTCCGCCCCTCTCCAAGGGGTCTTTCAGGGTTCCGCTCTTTTCCAAGGGAGCCCTCGGGGATCCGCGCCTCTTCAAGGGGGCCTCGGGGCTCCGCCCATTTCCAAGCGTGCCGTTGGGGCTCCGCCCCTCTCCAATGGGTTCTTCAGGGCCCCGACCCTCTCTAAGGGGGCTCTCGGGGCTCCGCCCCTCTCCAAAGGGGCCCTAGGGGCTTCGCCCTCTCCAAGGCGGCCCTCGGGGCTCCGCCCATCTCTAAGGGCGCCCTCGGGGTCTGCCCCTCTCCAAGGAGGCCCTCGGGACCTTTATTATATAGAGGATTGTCCCACGTTGGTTTAATTGCTCCTGCAAACGCCAGAGGCGCTGTAAACGTCGACAAAAACTAACAGGTGCGTAGGATAGGTATAAAAGTTTAGTGATTTGTGCTGTCAACTCAGTAAATTAGTAAAACACTAAATAATAATTTTTTAATTTTTTTAAATATTTTCAGTTATTCGTTACAAAAAATATTGTACCTAACTCCTTCGGGAAGAATTTTTCCGAATTTGCACTACATGCAGTGTTCATTTGGGAAAATTACGAACTTGTTAGGTAAATAACTGTTACTGTAGACTATCGTGTCTTTTATGTAGCAAATACGACAAAAAGTTATTAAGAGAAGTTGTTTAGAATCAACATCTAGGTTCCTATACCAAATTTCAAAATATTCTGCCAACTTTGATCTCTCACATTATCTTTTATGTTTAGGTCCCATATCAAAGAATTTTACTTTTAACAAAGACTGCTATGGAAAAACCAACATTTTTCAAAAAGTTTTTTATATCAATAAAAAAAAATTGTTAAAAATAAAATTCCTTGATTTGGAAAATAAACATTAAAGAAATATTTGTCATATAAAAAACACTTTACTTAGAAAATGGCGTTTTTCAAAATTGTGTAAATTCAAAAAGTGCTATTTTTCGGAATTTAAGCAAGATTTCAATGAGATTTTTTATTGTGTGGTAGTTTTAGCTGACTGAACAATCTCAAGGCCAGAAAACTTTTTTTCGTAAAATGTGTCTCTATCTTGAATAGTAAATGCATGCATCGTAATTATTTACAAAAAAACGTAGAATTTTACTGATAACGGAAGTCATGTGACAACTTTTGTTTGGCTCATTTGTAATCACTTTGCAGCCACCTCTGGTAGCCAGTGTTTGATTTTCCAAGAAATTTTCAATTTTTTTTTTCATTTGATGACAGCTTTTTGGCTATCACTTTATTTATTATTTTTTTATAATAATTTTTTTAAGTAGTGCACAATGTAGTTTGAATTCGGCGCCGAGATGGCCTCGCGCCGAGTTGGCTGGCGCCGAGATGGCCCCGCGCCGAGTTGGCCCGGCGCCGAGCTGGCCCCGCGCCGAGATGGCGGCGCCGAAGTGGCGGCGCCGAGATGGCGGCGCCGAGTTGTCCGGCTTCGATTTCGCACAACGTAGTCAGATATCGCAGCCCGCACGGAAGCTGGCCTGCCTCTGCTGTCTTCTTGATTAAATTTTCATGATATAAAATTCCTTCGCCCCGCGGACAGCGTGAGTTTCATGCTGCTTTCGCGAAAATTAAAATTGCACAATACACTTCTAAAGCAGGGCCGTCTTCGCGAAAATTTGCTTACATAAAATACAGTTTGTTTAAGCTTAACACACATAAAAAGATAGATATAAAATATACACGCTTGCTTTCGCTTTGAATATAAAATAAGCACCACTGACGAGGTAACCTGGGCCTGTTACATCTTTATTGTAATTGGGCTGTTGATCCTATTCAGGTCGATATTGAGGAGTAATATTTACATTAAATTTTGGCTAAATGGGGGATCGCGTGTTCTAATATTTCGGTTGCCTAGCTATTGTGAAGCTGGGCGTTTCTGAATGGTACATATTTCCATAGGTTCAGTCTTCTAAATTGGTTTGATATTTGATTTTGGTATGAACTCTATTTGTGTGAAAGGTAAGCTTAGTTGTTGATGTAATAGAAATTTACAATTTGGAAATGGTTTTATTGATGGTTTTTATACGATTTTGAGTTTTTATTTTTATTTTAAGTTGATTTTGCAGTGTAAATTTATTTTGCGAGTGACCACTATTTTATTACTAAGACAGAAATGTCTGCGATGAAAATAATGAGTGTCCAATTTGCCTTTCACATAAGTCAACACTTGTACTAAAGAATTTGGAGCACAGCTTCTTATAAAGCTGCGAAGAGGTTTAATAGCCTACTTACAAAAGCTTTTAATGCTAAACCTATTAAAGCTAGTAGTATATAATCTTTTATGTCGTGAGTTTCGTTTCCTAAATATATTTTTGAATCTAAAATGGCTAAAAGGGGTCTTGCTCTGTTAAAAACGTCGACAGGTGTTCCTTTCGATTTTTTTTAGTGTGGAACTGCCCATTTGAATATTGAATTACTATATATTCACTTTAACTATATTTCACTACATATTCACTTATTTGTGACAATGCATGCATAATTGTTTGAATATTTAATTACGGTAATCTCGATGATCTGAATGTCCCCAATGAAGTGGATGTTTCCTATGAACTGGATTGGTCGCAATAATCAGCTTTGAAGTCTGCAGTCAACGGAGTTATTTTTCTCGTTCGATTTGAAAAAGTCCCACCCCTAACAATATTCAGGTAAAACAGTTGGTATATGTATACCAGAAATCTTAAATACATCTCCGCTTACATACGTCAAACTTGGAAAGTAATTTCAAACAGGGTATACAATACAACTACTACGGTTCCGTGTATAGCTAACTTGTTCACCTTAGCTGAATGCAGAAACCACACTGTTCACAGTTTATTAATTTTCGTGTCAAAAGGCTAATTCATTCGTAAGCAGCGACAGAAACTTGGTAAATTCTGAGCAGAGCGAAGTGCTAAACTTTAAGCTGAACTTCCTCCGTTTTTGGTACTTGTCTAAAGAGAACAGTTTGTAGGGTCATAGCTAGTTCATTGTTTCGACAGAGTAAATCCGTATTAGGTACTATGCAAACTCAAGTAGCAAGTTAAGCAATTTATTTTTATAAATGTTACTTACTGGAAATTATAGCTTTGGCCTACCAATACGTACTACAATAGCAGTTAAAGTAAATTTGAGGGTAAATAAAAATGTTAATATCCTTTAAATTGTATTTCCATTTTTGGCATCAGTTCTATTCAAAATTTTCGATCCTGTTTTTCATATTTATACATATAATGAAATATAATCAATGTAGCATAAAATTAAAATATATACGAGGGGACACCCGTGGAGGGGAAGTAAGCGCCGGAAGTTGTCGCCAGCAGCATGCTCTAGTCAGACTCAGTCTACCACACGATGTGGTGCGAGGTTGACCGGTGTTACCGGTAAATCCCAGTTTACGACATATGGCAAGTTTCTTGGGTGCTAAATAGCTCATCGAAACAAAGCAGGGGGAAGGATCTTAAACTATAATAAAAACAGGATTTCGTTTGCGAAAGTGAATGCAGTCGTTACAAGGAAAATGCCTTGTTATTGCTTAGGGTGTCACTATAGTGTTCTAAATTCCTGCAACGGAGAGGAAGGTCTCATCATTGAAGACTTGGCGATCGGAAATGTGTAAGATGATCAACTCCGGGATTTGGGTCTTTTCTCATTTCTAAACTTTTGAAAATGCTTATTTAGCTGCAACACACGCGGAACTGAACTGCTATTTACAAACAAAAATAATACAGGAAATTTCAAAGAACTATTAAAATAACAATCACAATATTACATTTAGAGGGTCAGCTTTCGCTGCTCGTCGGGCATCTTCACACACGGGAATAAATTAATACATTTGCTCCCTGCATATATAAACAAATTTTTTTCTGAAATGATGCTAATAATAGTTATGCATTTAATATTGGAAAAATAAAAAACTGATCAAATAGTAATGTAGCAGTCGTGGATATGAATATAAGCAAGTTTGTGTACACTTTTTCAAAATGCACCCGATAGGGCACAAGCCAAAAAGGCATTTACCCGGGAAGACTTTGAAAAGTTTCTAAATACTACGAATTGCTAAATGTAGGCATGTATTGACATATTTATGTGAAGGAACATTTCTTTTTATTTTTAGTACAATTGTTAAGGTCGTCAACTGACTTTACGACACCGCACCGGCTCATATAACAACAAAACGGCCGGCGCGTGCCATAATGGACAAAATCGGGACGAAAGTTCTCCTAGGCCGCTACCCATGCCGCAACAAGATAGGCCCGCTAAGGCATCAGTGGAGCTGGGCAGGTCCTTAACGAGCTTACCAAAGGGCAACGGCCAGAGGGTCGGTAAGTAACGGTAAACTAAAGAGGGCGCCACCAAGCCTGTCTTAACTCGAATAACCTGGCTTGGACGGTTAGACGAGACGACGAGTACACTGGGTACTACTTCCTGAAGGTAATCGAGGAATATCGAGTTCAGGTTACAAATTCGAGGAATATATACTTGGGTCACTCATTAGGGCCTGTAAAGTCACTGCGGGGGGGGGGGGGGGGCTGTCAAACCTACCTGCACACTCATACGCTCAAATTTCTTCGTACAACGATCTTGACACTAGCTGTTAAATCTGGAAAGAGCATGCAGACGTCATATTCAATAATAAACCTCGTAATCACATAAGCATCTATTGACTGAAGGACACAGCACAAACCCCTAAGGGCAACGATTACGTCGCCTTGATTACACGCAGGGCTTAGCCTAATGCCCCAGCTGGAGATAGCGGGCTAATACTAACGCACACATAATTAACAAAATGGCCAATGCCAATACAGTAGGCTCAGGTGACCCGTTAAACGATCTGCCGGAAGTTTCTGACTCAACGTGTGCCCTACAGAGGGTCGGGACCCATTACTTTACTGCGACAGTGTCGCGGGGTGAAGCCAAGCACAGATTAAATAGTTAATTATCGGTAAGGTGCCCAAAGCACAAAGATTGGCAGAAAAATATATCGCTTAACTGGTCGTACCCAAAGCAAAGGTTCAAATATTACAAACACAAACGGGGCGCATAGATTTTCCACACATAGATAGTTCATTGCCGGTCAGGTACAAGCAAAATTTTATTGCAAGTAAACAACGATCAAAGTTCACAAACACAACTTCGCGTAATTACGTCACGCACTGAACAGCTGACTGATTTCGCATACGAATGATCAATACGCCGTTATTCACAAAAGCAATCGCTTTTGACAAATTGCTGCGCCCAGAGCACTATTTGATTTACTTCTATAAGGATGGTAGAAATACATGGATTTACAGCCAGTTCTAATGCAAATTTAGGTCAACCACCGAGCAAGCGTTAGCGGTGATTCACAGACAGGCACGACGCCGTGGTTTACAACAATGGCGGCCCAATTTTCAGCAACATGCCCTGCGGTTGATTAAACGTGCCGGCGATCCGAAATGCGTTAATGTAGTTAGTTAGCCTTCTCGTGGGCTACATGCAAGCTAATTCAGTACTCTGCGGCGACAGGTTATGACACATCGGCAATTACACGCACATGCTAATAAATTCTGTCTGAGCGCAAACTGGTTACTATTTTACAGAACATTTACAAATGGTACCTGTGTTTGGACGTCGTCTGAGCGGCAAGCTGCGGCACATTAGCAACGCCCTGAGTTGACTGCGGGGGTGGGATACGAGAGCATTTTCTTAGCACAACAAATCCGCCAAATGATGGCGTTTTTCTCTACAATTCGGTCACCCACATGTAACCGGGTATAACGATGAGATTAAGGGCGGGCTGCACGTCATGCTGGCAAATCCCCACAGGTAACGGGAATCAAAGATCGCCTTTGTACGACGTTGCGGGACATAACCCTTCAGAAGCACCAAGAAAGGGACACCTCAAACACGTGCGACACACACAAGAGCTCACTGCCGAAGCCATAAAGGCAAAACAGTTTATATCACATTCGCTGAAACAGCACGAGACGGGAAACACACATAGCCTTCACGGCAACGGTACAAACACAAAAGGCAGGCGTCCCCAAGCGTCGAGACGCAAGAGGACGCCTCCCACGGCAACACGATAACTGACTGATCTGTTCAACGGCCTGAGATCAACTGCCAAGCAAGAAGCGATAGGACGCCGGACGTGGCCTCACCACGTGACTCTCGACAGCCAATGGCGATGCGACTAATAAAACAAACACGTTCCGGTGACAAAGAGAGCGCGAAGCCTCGCAGTCACACGCGTTCAAAAGGGTGTTCCAAAAGATCCAAGCGCGTCTACATACAGGGTGAACGGAACCAAATGCGCGGGAAATGAGATTGCGCTTGTAACTAAAAGTTGAAAATTGGTTTTGAATAGAAACAACCTGCCCTAAAGGCGTGAAATGTAATTAAATGGCTACAGAGGGCAAAATGGCTTAACTGCTGCATTGTAAGTCTTCTGTATCATAACAAGTTCTTTATACCACAACATAGGAAAACACAGAAAAGCTGTTTCTTCTCTGATTGTGGACAAAGGACTTCGTGCCCAAATCTTGAACAGTTAACACATGTTTTGTGAAATTGTCGCCATGGGCGCCACAAATTTTATACCACGCCATTAATTGCTAAGGCTTCTTTGAAGACCTACCAATTATCGCATTATCGTTCCATTTTTAAAGTTTTGCTCGGCTGTAGGCCGAATTTTGAATCTCGTTAAACAGAGTATCTTTAATTGACGCATTTGTGCATTGTGTGTACGTCATTGGTAAAGGCAGCTTTGTGTAGGTGCCCGGGCAAGCCAACTTTGAGTGCTTTAGAGGTTGATTTGTGCAAGCTTCAAGCTCCGAGTATTCCATATTGCAGTTCCGTACTTCTGAAGTTTTATAAGGACGTAACTTTTGTGCAAAACTCTGAAAGAGAACGGATGTAAATATTTTTTCGCGAGTGCAGGTAAGTGCTCCGGTGCAGCATGCTTTTATTGTGAGGCGCAAGCAGACTAAAGTGTGAAAGCGTTTCTGTTGTTGTCAATGTCAGATTAGTAATTAGCCATTCTTTCCGATTGACGTCCGGATACAAATTGTTATTTTTTTCTCATTTTAAGGGCATACTTTTCTGAACACTTAGAGCTAAGTACTTACCTGTACACTTTCAAGTAATTTGAAAGCACAGCTTGCAAGCTTCTTATCGCACTAAAAGAATTGAAATTTTAAACGCACAGCTGCAACACCTATAATTATTTTTAACCTTTTGTGGCCCAATTAGACTGCCGTTGTGGCGATATCTTATGATGCAATTAAAAAGAATTCAAAAAATACTCTTTGAATTAAAACTTAGCACTTCTTTCGGAAACGTAGAAATGGTTATTCATTAAAAATTTAGAAAATTCCAACCACAATAGTTGTTGTTCTGTGCTATTTCAGCGGGTAGTGGCTGGACGTTTGGTTCTTCGAAATTTGCTGCGTTGTCTAAACTAGCAGCAGCCGTTGTGCATTTAAACTTTTCGATTTTGTGAGTTCAACAAATTATAAAAAGGGATATCACAACGCGCTCACCAAATTTCGCGTGGGCAGAGACTTCACTTGTTGCTCAGTACTGACCTAGTTGACACGTCAATTGTGGCCGTCACCTCGCGGCCCTTAGCACGGTTAAGTTTTTACGTGTCTTTTGTATTGACTTAAGTTGATCGCGTAATTAATTTCTACAGTGCTTGATTTCGAAGATTCGTACCCCGGCGTTTAAACTTAGCTAACAAACGTTGTCATTAGTGACAACTAAAACGTTCCCCGGGTTGTGAGCTAAAAAAAACCACTGTTGGGAAAAATGGCGTGTGTACCGATTGTTGCTTATCCTGGCGGTTCGCTAGTAGTTCGCGGATGAAAAATCCAGATAAACCTCACCAACTTGCTTCGAAAATTAATAGAAAGCACTTGTGTGTTTTTTTGCTTTCGCTCATCGGATTTCAAACTGTGTGGTATTTATGGAAACCTAACGAGAATCATCGTCGTAGAGAGTGGAGAGTGAATCCACAACAGTGGAGAGTGGATTTGGAATGGCATCAACCTCTTTGCAGCATCTCATATTAAGGTCAACTTTTCTCAATTTAGGTACCCATTCGTAATTACATAATAAAGTGTTTTCGAATATCCCCAGTGATCTGCTTAATTTAAGAGAAATTTACTTAATTAGTAACTAACTGTATAACGTGATTACATGTTTATCTGTCTGGGAATGAGGAAGGCTATTCTTGTTTACTCGCAATATCGGGAACATATGTTGTTAACCACTCATGCACTCATTCAACTGCCTGTGACTGTGCGGTATCTTGTACGAAGCAAACATTAACAACTAACTTTTTTTGCACTGCAAGCATATGTCCTTCCACTACAGTCTTAAGATAATCATCTTTGATTATTCATACTTCTTTATCAGTAAAAAGTGGTGGCAGTTTTCCGCGATTTGATTAAGCACCCTGTACCTTCAGTGGACGAAGTGTTTTGAAATATTTCGATAGTTTTAACAGTTTAGGAAATGTTAGCTAAAGTAGCAGCATATACAATTGCATAGGTCATTGTGGGGATTATATTGTTCTTGTACTACACACAAATTATCATAGCAAAAATAAACTCAGGTTTACCGTGGCGCCTAAGAAAGCTCGCATTTTCTTCTATTCTTCTTGCCTTTTTACTTCTTTCAAACCACGTAAACTTCGTTTCGAATTAGTTAAAATATCTAGTGTTGTAGCGGTTCCAGTGGTTAAATGAGCATTGTTCAAAGCATTTACAAGTAAATTATTAAAAAGATACCTGAACAGATTCGCCTGGAGGCTGTAGAAATCAGGCGTCCGTTACGTTATTTTGCTGGTTCCATCCCTTATGTTAAGCGCAGAACTGAGACAGCAGTTTCCGCTTTAAGACAGCTTAGTCATGCCACTTAACGGGATGATAATTCGTCACTGTGTGAGATGCAGCCTCACATCCCTTAATTATTTATAGGCTTGGACCCACAGCGACGCAGTAAGTGAATCTAACAAGTAAATGCAGACTGGTTTATTACAAAAATAATTGTTCTATATATACAAACAAATTTGCTTAGATCATAGTAATATACAAAGTTCATTTCTAATAACAGGTGCAATGTATTATATTCAGTAGGTTAATTTACTAGTCTTGCAAAACAATACTCAGCGGTTTTGCTTCCGTGATATGATATGGACTCCATGAACTCGAGCGTCTTTTATGCTGAGCTGCGATTGTAGGCATTTAAACCTTGTCACGGCCTTGCGTAATTGTGTACGCGAAGCCGTGTAAAAATGCTGAGCGGCGACTGCTAGGTGTTTAAACTTGACTGTGAGTAGGTCGCCGCGCTTGCATAATGCAATATTGCGTTTTTGGTGGCTTTTAACTTTTAGAATGTTTCGTAAAATTTAAATGAATAATTATAAATTTATATCTGGTTAATCTGTTAAAGACAAGATTAAACATATTGCCAATTTTAAGCCACAAAAAAGGCAAACCGATAAATTATATTGTTTCTTCGAGATTGAGCGTTTTGAGAGGATATTCTTCTGCCTGGGGTTGTGCGGGTGGTGGCTTCCTTCGTGTTATTCGTTGCCGAATGTAGTAGATAGCTCCTAGTAGGGCAGCGGTTCCCAAAAGGCTGCCTGTGACCCCAATAGACAGGTGAGAATGATGTCGGATGGCTTTCCAGGTGAAGTTTTTTATATGCTCCTGGAAATCTAACTGCGATGCTTGTAGGTCTTCGAAGTGGTCTGACTGAGTTAGTACAGGTTCCTCTGCGATTTCTGAAAATGAGTTTGTTGTGATTGGGTTGGTAATATTGATACTGATAGCCTTGGAGTATCCAGCCAGGATCTTGTATTTTCTGTTGTGCCTTGGGGTTAATGTATTCCTCGCAGTTTGGATGATGCAATCCGATGAAATTTGAATGACACCTGTAGTGTTGACGGTGACTTCTTCCCTGTTTCCACTACAAGTGATTGCTATGCGGGTTGGTTTACTGACTACAAATAGCCAGGTGTTTTCCATGTACAATTGTTTCCAAATAATGGACTGGATGCGATGTCTTCGTAGGAGACATTGACTGGTTTCTACTCGGTGATATATATCGTCAATGATGCAGTTTGGGTTGTTTTCAATTCCTTTAACTACCGTTGGACTGCAAACATAGGTAGTGGGAGAAATTTGTAGCTCTTCTTTGAATTCTTCATCTGTTTCGTGGAAGTACATTTGTAGGTTGTAATCCACAGCGAAGATTCCTTTCGGTACATCGATCATCCAGTAGGATCCATTGCTGATTTGGAGAGGAATTGGTGTCACTTTAATTAAGGAGTATTCCGTTTTTTCCACTATGATGAAATACCCTTGGACGTTGATGTAGATGTCGTCATGCCCAATGTCAACCTTTAGAATTGGCGTTGGTAATATCTCCAAATTTGGTGAAAGTTTACTGGTTGCATTAGCGAGGATCTGTTTAATTTGAGCAGGTGTTATTAGCTCGTACAGATTACCTTGCTGAAAGTGAACGTTTAAGATGTGAATATGGTAGTTGCACAGTTCACTAATTACATTTGTGGCGACTTGGTACACACTGATGATGTGAATATTTAGTCGGTTGGAGTCGGTTGCTTTATACCATTTGTCCATGTTGTTAATGGCCCGGATTCCTTGGTTTAATTTTTCTTGGAAATGTTCCAGCTTCTTGTCGATTCGTTCTTCGGTTTCATTAAACCTGGAAAGTGCTGATAGCAAGAATTTGGATTGTTGACTGTCCATTTTTATTAGTTCCTGTTGATTCTTGTCTAGCCTGTCTATATCTTGATAGACTTCATCGTTGACTCCAAAAATTGATGTTAATACTGTGCCAAGGACTCCTCTTTTTTCTCGTCTTGTTATTATTTCTTCCATACCATCTCTAATCCATTCCATTTGCTTTTTCTGTTCCAGAAGATGATGCACCAGTGTCTTGCATAATGTGTCTTCGGACAGTTCTTTTGCAGAGTCGCAGAGATTGTCGAATTTGTCTACCATGTCTGTGACTGTTTCGAAGTCTTCTTCGATCTTCCCCCTCTCGAACTGGATTTCGATCCGGAATGTTCCTCTCTGAATCTTCCCGTGTCCAATGTGTTCTACATAGTACCCGCTGTCTGGTTTTTGGATATTAAATTCTGCTTTACTTAATGTATTGGTGGTAAGAAGGGTAAAGATGAGTAACAGCAGTTTCCATTTGGACGCGACAGATTTCCTTGGTGCTGGGGATGATCGTGTCTGGATAATGTTAGTTGAAATTTTATCTTCTGCCTCTGGTTCCTGCGATTCCTCGGTAGTTGCTGGTAATGGAATGATGCTGCCTATGGATCGTTTTAGCTGATGTCCTCCTGATTTCTGGAGCGTCACTACTCGTACTGATCCATCGGCTGCTGGATGAGTTGCAGTGACTCTTGCTAAAGGCCACTTACTAGGATTGATACTATCTTCTTTGATTAACACTAAATCTCCAACTTTAGTGTTCTCCAATGGTTTCTTCCATTTGTTTCGTTGCTGTAATCCATGAAGGTAGTCCGAGCTCCATGATTTCCAAAAATCTTGCTTGATCTTTTGGATTATCCTCCAACGATTCGATAGATTTGAAGATATTGGAGTGTTGATTGGGTCTGGTGGCGATATGATTTCCCTCCCTATTAGGAAATGGCCTGGCGTCAGAGCAGTTGTGTCCTCAATATCGTTGCCTTGTGGACATAGAGGACGTGAGTTTAGGCAGGCCTCAATTTGGCAGAGAAGAGTTGTTAACTCTTCAAAGGTGAGAGTAGCGTGGCCAATAGTTCTCTTCAGATGATGCTTCATTGATTTTACCCCTGCTTCCCATATCCCTCCGAAGTGAGGGGCTATCGGAGGGATGAAGTGCCATTGGGTACCACCGGTTGCTAAGGTTTCTTGGACAACTGGGCCTTCAATTGTTTGGCGGGTTTCCTTGTCCAACACTTTTCTTGCGCCAACGAAGTTTGTTCCGTTGTCGCTGTATAGGTGTGCACAGCGTCCTCTTCGGGCAGTAAACCTCCTGAAGACTGCTAGGAAGCTGTTGGTTGTCATGTCGCTGACGGCCTCTAGGTGGATTGCCTTGGTTGATAGACAGACAAAAACAGCAATGTACCCTTTGTGCGAAGAATGCCCTCTTCCCTTGGATGTTCGGATCTGTATTGGGCCGGCGTAGTCCACTCCGGAATGGAAGAATGGAGGAGTTGAATTCACTCTGGTTGATGGAAGATTTCCCATCAGTTGCTGTGCTGCCTCTGCTTTGTATCGTAGACATCGGAAACACTTCTGGATGCTGGAGCTGACTGCTTTCTTCGCGTTGATGATCCAATATTTTCTTCGGATATATGAGAGAGTGAGTTGGGTGCCACCGTGCAGCGTGCGTAGATGCGCCTCTTGGATTATTAGTTTGGAAATATGACTGGAGTACGGGAGTATGATTGGGTGTTTTTCATTGAAGGACAAGGTGGAATTTTCTAATCTTCCTCCAACACGGATTATTCCATGCTGATCGATGAAGGGATTGAGGTTGGCAAGCTTGTTACTGGAACTCACATATTTGTTCTGCCGGAGTTGAGATCCTGTTGCCCTCAAAATAGGATCACTTCCTTGGATGACCTTAACGAGTAGGAGGATGGTGTCGTCCATTTCCTTCACTGATAGGCATCCTGATTGAGTGGGAAGTCGCTTACACTTGTTGATGAATCTTCGGCAATGTGACATGACTCGTACCATTCTTGTTAGAGAAGAAAAACGATGAACGACTTCGTTCTCGTCTTGATGAATGGTAGTTTGATGCACAGTGTAACTTCTTGCTTCTTCCTCGGTGGTTGCGGTGTCTGGTTGACACGGCCATGAACTCTTGTTAACTAGCCAGCTCGGTCCGTCCCACCATAGGAGATGATTCTTTAGTTTGTCTGGACTAGTGCCTCGGGAGATGACGTCTGCAGGATTCTCTTCGGATTTGACGTGGTTCCAATGTTGAGCCGGAATTAGATTGTTGATTTCGGCTACTCGATTCGCTACGAACGTCTTCCATCGTACCGGGTCTCCTTTTATCCATCCTAATGTAACCATGGAGTCGGTCCAGGCGAAGATAGACACCTTAGGAAGGTCTAATGCTGCAATTACCCTTTGAAGTAGATTGGAAAGGAGTACTGCTGCGCAGAGTTCCAGTCTTGGTAATGTCGTCTTGGCTCGGGCTGGTGCCACCTTGGATTTGGCTATTAATAAGGATACCTTGACTTGGCCGGATGATGTGGTGACTCTGGTATAAATCGCGGCCCCGAAAGCTCTTTCGGAGGCGTCACAGAATCCATGCAGCTCTACTAGAGATTCCCTTTTTATAAACAACCACCTTGGTAAGGTAATTTCTTCCACTGCCTTGAGTTGAGACCTGAGCGTCTCCCATTTGCCTTGGATATTTTCAGACACTGGGTCATCCCATTTGATATTTTCGAGCCATAGTTCTTGGATGAGTAGCTTGGCAGTGATGATGACGGGTGCTAACCATCCCAATGGGTCGAAAATTTTGGCAACTTCGGATAGTATGGTGCGTTTGGTGGATTCCTGTTGCTTAACGTCTACCTTAAAACAGAAAACATCTTCATATGGAGACCAGTGAATGCCCAAGGACTTTTTTACGCCGTCTTCACTTATTTCGAGGTATGTTTGTTCCTTTAACTCTTCTGGGAGTTCTTGAATGATGGCTGACTCATTACTGCACCATTTATGTAGAGTAAAGCCTCCACGCTTTAGTAAGGAAATGAGCTGACCTTGTTGTTGGATCGCTTCTTCCACAGTGTCGGCCCCAGAAAGCACGTCGTCCACGTAGAAATCTTTCTTCACTGCTTCTGAAGCTAATGGAAATGAGACCTTTTCGTCCTGTGCGAGTTGATGCAAGGTTCGAATGGCAAGATAGGGAGCTGATGCGGTTCCATAAGTGACGGTGCACAGCTTATATTCCCTGATTGGCTGTGATTTGTCGAATCTCCATAGGACTCTTTGGTACTCCTGGTCTTGGTTGTTCATTCTGATTTGTCGGTACATTTTTTCAATGTCTGCAGAAAAAACAATCCTGTGTGTCCTCCATCGAAGTAGAATGTCGACCAGTTCTTGCTGAAGTTTAGGTCCAGCGTACATCATCTCATTTAAGGATTTTCCGTGAGAGGCCTTGCTAGAGGCATCGAAAACGACACGAAGCCTGGTTGATGAACTTGCTTCTCGGATGACGCCATGGTGGGGAATGTAATACTTGCCGTTATTCTCATCTTCCCTTGCCACCTTTTCCATATGTCCTAAATCCAAGTATTCTTGCATGAATTTCTTGTATTGGACTGCTAGATCTTGATCTTGTCCTAATTTTTTCTCCAGATGTATGAATCGTGCCAATGCTGAGGGTTTGGACCTTCCCATGTGTACTGGAGTTTGTTTGAATGGAATCCTTACTACGTATCTTCCATCTACGTCTCGCTGGACTGTGTCTGTGAGTTTATTTTCACATACCTGATCATCTGGGGAAAGTTTCCTTTGAGGAGAAGCCTCTTCAATGTTCCAGAATTTCTGCAACTGCTCATCCTCTTCAATTTTGGCAACCATGGTGTTGACCTTAAGGCTGGTGGGAGGTCGTCTTCCCATGGTTCCTGATAAGATCCATCCCAATTCGGTATTCTGTCCTAGGATGCCATCTTTGGATTTCTTGATTCCTTCGAGAATTATTTGGGAATATTCTTCAGCGCCTAGAAGTATATCTATGGGGCCAGGTCGGTTGAAGGTTGGATCGGCGATGAAGACATGTTTCCAGGCATCCATTTTTATGTTCGGAATGGGTGATGAAGGCATGGTTTTTGTAAGTTTGGGAAGTACCAGTAAAGTAACAGGTAAGGAAAATTTACTTGGAAATCTTGGCGTAATCAAACCTGTGATTTTCCATTTTGCGACTTTTGTTTCGCTGTTCCCAATTCCGGAGATTTCTGCTCGAACCTTGGTCCTGGGTAACGCTAATAATTCGGCTGCGGCTTCGGTGATGAAGGAACCTTGAGACCCTGGATCTATCAAGACCCTCAAGAGATGAGTCATCCCGGATGCTGCCTTAACTTGAACCGTTGCTGTGGCCAGTAGCACTTGGCTCTTCTTTGCGCCTAGGTTGGCGGCAATGATTGTGGGTTTTGGCTTCTTCTCTGGAGCGTTGGAGGTCTGCATGGCTGCTGCGTGAGAAAACGTCTTCATCTTCGGAGCAGGTATCGGCTTTGATGGCGGCTGTGCCTTGTGAAGCAGAGTATGGTGTGGAAAGCGGCAGATTTTGCAGTTATAATACGAACGACATTGTATATTAGAATCGTGTCGCAAACATCGAAAGCACAATCGGTAGGTTCTTACCACTTCTTGCTTTTCGTGGGTGGAGAGCCTCTGGAATTGACCACAGTTATCGATGTAATGGTCCCCATTGCACATCTTGCAGTTGAGATATCCGGCAGCGTAATTTTTCTGTGGCTTGTCCTGAGTTGGTTTTCGAGCTCCATCAATGGATTCCAAGGATTGGAACCGCATTTGTAAGAAGGCCATTAGAGTTTGGTGATTCTGAACTTCATTTGGGCACTGAAGCGACTGCTCATATAATTTGTTAGTTTCAGGATCCCATTTTCGAGTAATAATTCGGTTAATCCACGGACCCCAGCTGTCGGTGGAAATGCCCAAATTTTTGATTGCTTCCACACATTCCTTAGTGGAGTCATGCAATCTTTTCAACCCTTGGGCTGATTCCTTGGAGAGGACCGGCTGATCGAAGATGGTGTCTAGCAATTTGGTTAGAATAAGGCGATTATTTTGATACCTTTGTTGCAGCAAATTCCAAGCGGTGTTGTAGTTGGCTTGAGTCACTGCGAGATGCTGGATTAGTCGGCTGGGCTCTCCCTTGACATGCGTTTTTAAATACTGCATTTTGATGACATCATCCATGTTTTGGTTGTCATCTACTAATTTGGTGAATAGGTCCTTAAAAGTGGCCCATTCCTCATAATTTCCCTCGTATATGGGGATTTTAACTTGAGGAAGCGAGATGGCTGATGCTTGCTCGTTCCTTGTTGGTGCTTGTAACAAATTAATTAAATTTCGGTACCTGTCTTTCAACGTAGTAAATTCAGGACTGAAGTGCGTCTGGTTTGAATCCATCTCGTTAGACATGACTTCTTCGTCCATCTCGATCACCCGGTCCCATTCTTCCTTTAATTCCCTCTTTGTGATGGCGGGCCTTCCGAGTGCTTGTTCCAGTTCGGCGTCGTCCAAAGATTGCTTAAAATTCTGCATCCGAATCTGCAGTTTTCGGATACGAACCTTTTGCTCGGGATTTACCACTGTTTCCTCTCGCCTCCTAGTTTCAGAGGGGTCGGGATTTTCAGTTGCCTTTAAACAGCTCTGCAAATAACTTTTTGCTTCGCAGTAGATGGCTTTAATTTGTTCGTAATACCCTGTGGTAAAATAATTATGTGTAGGAATACTTAGCTGCACCATTTTGGCGTGATTTTTGGTCACGGCGTTCCAAGTTTCGTCCAGCGTCTTGTTTCGGCTGGCGATGTAAGCTTCTGTTTTTCGGCTGGCAGGGTCCTTTTTGCTGTTGGAAAATACCTGCGTGATCTTCTGGCCGAGTTCTTCTTGGGCGACAGCTAGCTGATTGAATTCCTCCATATTGTTTGCCATTTTCGGGGAACCGGGTGGGTTGGTAGATGTTGTTTTCTTCTCGGGATGTACCTCTTCTTAGTTGTAGACAGATCCGGCTCGAAGGACCATGAACAGATTCGCCTGGAGGCTGTAGAAATCAGGCGTCCGTTACGTTATTTTGCTGGTTCCATCCCTTATGTTAAGCGCAGAACTGAGACAGCAGTTTCCGCTTTAAGACAGCTTAGTCATGCCACTTAACGGGATGATAATTCGTCACTGTGTGAGATGCAGCCTCACATCCCTTAATTATTTATAGGCTTGGACCCACAGCGACGCAGTAAGTGAATCTAACAAGTAAATGCAGACTGGTTTATTACAAAAATAATTGTTCTATATATACAAACAAATTTGCTTAGATCATAGTAATATACAAAGTTTATTTCTAATAACAGGTGCAATGTATTATATTCAGTAGGTTAATTTACTAGTCTTGCAAAACAATACTCAGCGGTTTTGCTTCCGTGATATGATATGGACTCCATGAACTCGAGCGTCTTTTATGCTGAGCTGCGATTGTAGGCATTTAAACCTTGTCACGGCCTTGCGTAATTGTGTACGCGAAGCCGTGTAAAAATGCTGAGCGGCGACTGCTAGGTGTTTAAACTTGACTGTGAGTAGGTCGCCGCGCTTGCATAATGCAATATTGCGTTTTTGGTGGCTTTTAACTTTTAGAATGTTTCGTAAAATTTAAATGAATAATTATAAATTTATATCTGGTTAATCTGTTAAAGACAAGATTAAACATACCATGATATGTAAGTTGATAGTAAATGTATTTTCAATAATTTATACTAAGTCAAGATAATACTTTCTAGGATATATAAAGCCAACCCTTTGAGATGATAGTCATTTATTTAAATAATAATAATATCATATAGACCCAATAATATCCACAAGAATGTTTGCATCATCCAATTATCATACAATCTCCTTCCTTTAGTATCGTTACAATCACTCCTTCTGTCCATTGTGTAGGTAATTTCTCTTCTACTCGTATTTTATTTAACAATCGGTGTAGTATTGTAATGCTACCTTTTATACCTGCCATAAATAGTTCTCCAAGAATACAATCTAGCGCCTACGCTTTCGTATTCTTCAGTTGATTAATTGACATCTTTCTTAATTTTTTAAAAATTTTATTTATTTAAATTCAAGTCTTCTACTATGTCTGCCTTTCTTCGTTATCAAGGTTATCCACATTCCTCTCTTGTTTTGTGTACATTTTTTTAATGTATTTCATTCATCTGTTTTATTATATTATCTGCTTTATCTCATATGCAAGTTAATGTTATTTCTCTTTCCTGCCATTTTCAAGCCATTTACATCTGCGGCATTTTCAACTAATTTTAGTTATTCTTCTTGTTCTCTCCGTCTGTCTCTCTTTGCAGTTCGCATTTCTTCTTTAGTGTATGTTTATTTAATATTTTATGTTTGATTTTAGTTCTACTTTCCAATAGTTGTCATGTGTATCCCGTCAGCCATGCCCTTTTATTTCTCTTTCTTTCGTTCTTATTGTTTTTTCTGCCGCTTTAGAACCAATTTAATTTCCATTGCGTTTTCGGTCTTAAGGTTGTGACCGATGGACACTCTAATAGGCCGAAGAACAAAAAAAAACTAATCATACTTTTCCAACACTGCAATATAAGCAGGATAGCGAGGTGTAAATACCCCAAATTATCTGAAACCAATAGCTAAGAGGCCAGCTGAGCAACTCCACAGAAGGGGTAGGTTAACACTAAAATGATTTAAAACAAAATATGGGCGTCACCAACTAGATTATTCAACAACTCGCGAAGAAATGCCCCGGTGATCTAGTAATCACAACTTTTATTAAATGAAGATAAATTTATCATTCACAGGCTTTTTAATAAGCTACCCCGTTATAAAAAAAATATATAAGTACGGCGCAATTAGCATGATATCCTATACAAATAACGTAAAAGAGAGGTTCCTCGCACCGCAATAAAATATTGAATCTATTATATTTAAAAACAAGGTAAGTAAGTAATCCATATCAACTCCATGACGTTTACATGTAGCGTTCACAACGTAACGTCTGTTAATTTCAAATGTAAACTTAACGCACAAATAAACAAAGCGCAAGGTACCTACAACATACAGATATAAATCAATAATACATACAACTACATCAATAAGTGGTAAATTCGAGATAAGTAAGAAAATTTAAATATCGTAATCTTATAAATCTATTCGCGCTAATACATTTTGAATTGTAGTAAAACTTTATTTAAATTAAATCAAGGTTGTGGCTTATATGTTGAATCCACCTTGCTACAAAGACAAAGTCCAAAAATATGCCCATACCGCAACTAGAAACTCCAATCTAGAAATCTATACTCATAATCCAGTAAATCCATCAAACCCAAATACAAAGATCCATAAATATAAAGAACCACAAATACAGTTAAATACAAAGAAACCCTGAAACAATAAAAGGCAATTGCGGCACAGACGAGTAGTACATTTGGATGAAACTTACTTCAGGTATCAATCGATTTTCCATAGGTAAAATAATACGCAGGTATCGACTTAACAAAGAGCATCTAAAATATGATGAAAAATGCACAAAGATAAATTGCATGTTCTTCATGACAGATGGTGCTTCTCCCAGATTCCATTTGACTAACCAACGATAAGAATTGGGAAAATAACACCACAACGGCAACCACTAAATGTCAAAACCCTTGGAAGGGCAAGACGCGAGGTTGCCGAAAATGTCAGTGGTTTGTTTGTACGACCTTCGGTCGGAAGTCTTTCATTTGAAAAACAAAACAAAACCGAAAAGTGGGGACCGATACTATATTTAACCAGCGCCGTAGAATGAAATACCCTTAGAAGAACTGACTGCAGAAAAAAGTTACTAAGCGAGCGCGCTAGAACTCACAGCGGCAAAATAAATAACTGCAAATTATAGTGATATTCAGTTCCCAAAAGGAAACGCCTAACAATCGAAGGCCGTTCGAAATATCAGACGCATATTCGGTTAGCCAAACAATGTAATAACAACAAACACTACTCAAAATAGGGATCCCGCTTCGATAAACTGACTGAACATTTCTAACAGCACATGAGCATATTACTAACCTCCAAGTTTTTAAAACAGACACTTGATTTGAAACTGGTAAATATGTAAATAGCCAGAGCTGATTATGCAAAATAATACCTTCATAGGAGCCTAACAAAACCAAGAAACATCGCATTGCTCGGGAAGCTAGAATACGGAAACTCAAGTTAAACATAACTACGACTTAGGAGCAGCAGATAACAAAACCTAGAAATTAAGTAGCTTTTGGGGAAAACTGAGATGAGGGCTAATGTCAGGAAATAAAGCAAAAATAGATGCTTGTCAAAATGAACGTAACAAGGTATTGAGTGTTATACTTCATTTTATTCTGCTTTATATCATTTCTTGCTTTAAGTTTAACTTTGCCCTAACAAGAGAATGAGCTGACCACGCACACACATAATTTATCTGTATACACTAATGCCCAGCACTTTTCCATAATGGAGATTCTAAAATGCAAGGCAAAGCAAATAGTTTTCATTAATATAATGCAATAATAGTTATTTAGACCACAAGTGTTAGAAGTGCAACTTTTTTCACAAGTGTGGAGGGTTATTAAACAAGGCGCAGCCGAGTTTAATATTTCACACTCGTGAGAAATAAGCAGGCTAACACGAGTTGTCTATAAGATTTTTTAAAATTTCATTAAATATTCAAATCCAAGCCTATTTTGAATAGAATTGTATTTGCCTTTATTTTAGTCAAGTGCGTTGGTCAGCTCCGGTAACTAAGGAAAAGTCTGTTTAAAATCGTTCATTCCTAAATTAAAAGCACTTCACACACCGAAATTAATTTAAAAAGCCTACTTTTTTAAATGAAATTTTAGAAAGTACCTTCTAATATTTTTTGGGACATTTATGAATATATCAATTGAACAGTAATGCAAACGTGACAGTAAGTAATTTACTATGCGATTGAAAAAAAGAAGAAAGATATCTGTGTCCGTATCCTGTTAAAGAAAATTGACATCAAGGCACCCTAGTTTTGCATAAAGCCAAAGCACCCTTGACCCGTTTTTTAGATAATCTTTACAACGTGGCAAATACATGAGTTTCTTAACACTAGAAATCGTATTGCTGAAGGCTATTACTGAATTATAAATTTGGCTGGTAAAAAAATTACAAAGTTCCAGAATGTTACGTTTATTCTGATGGATTCATTAAAACGTTAATTAAACAATTACAGTTTGTTAATTTTGGTTATAAGTAAAAATAAAACTGCACTGTAAGCGAAAACGAAGCTTAAATTATAATATAACCAGAATTGAATAACCTAGTCCCATTAATAAAACGTGAGCAGAAGTATGTAAATGAATCAGTGATATGCGCGCAAAAAGATAGACGTGACAAATACATCACTTCAAAGCGCAAGTTATGCATGGTCCTCGTCGATCTTTAGCGAAACTGACCATTTGCGTTTTCCTATGCTCCGTATGCCGTCACACTGTATGTTACTATACGGTTTCGGTCTCGAAATCTGAACACTAGAATGCAATATATTATAGAAAGACTGGCAAAATTCGAAGAAAATTAGAAACATTAGAAGAACATATTGACAAGGATGCTTGAGAACAAAAGTGTTTGCAATTGTTCAGGTGGCTATCCTACTGATCACGACCGTCCACTTCCCGCTTCTCTGTTCAGCTATAGATTCCAAATAGTCTAATAACGTTTAGATGGCTTATTGTTATTTAAGGTTTTTAATTGTATTACGATTTAGCTTCTTATCTTTAAAACAACTGAGTTAGGGAAGGAAAATGTTCTTCTACTACTTGCCTTTACATGAAAAACCACCACTTAAGTTCTTCGACACTCATACTCTTTGTGCCTGGTATGTATACCTTGCCAATGAGTGATTGAATAGAAATCACCACGTCCTCTAGTATTGGAATTGTATTTCAAAATTGACTAAAGCTTGCAAAATATTATTATCAGCGCCAATAAAGAGCTTCCAATAACTTCACTTTTCTTTTGTATTAAGTGATCCGCTTATTTGTGCCAAATACTGTACCTACGTAATCCAATAATGCATTCTGCTCTTAGGTTCTACTTGCTGTATATGGATGTAACTGAAACATTTTGCTTTTTCCTTTCATTTTCAGTGATGCATTTGGTGTCTTTTGGTAGATAATAGTTATTTACACTACGAGTGCGGTAGGTTACATTTTACAAGGCAAGATTTTAATTTTTGAAGATCGACGCAAAGCGGAGTGCTTTAATAAAACCGAGTGCTGTAAAATGGCTAACGCACCTAGTAGTGTACTATATATTTAATTTTTTTAAATATTTTCGATAAATTTGAGATTGTTCTTCCATATATCAAAACCACCGTTGCCATCAAGCAAACTGCCTTCAGTTGAGGCTTTGAAACGTCAAAAATCGTAAATATCAATGTTCTTTATTTCTTTAAAACTAAACTGAACGAGGAATCGCGTAACTAGAGTTTCTGCAAATACCCTTTATTACTACAAGGCAACATTTTTCTTTATGGATATATGAAAACTAAACATTTTGCAGTCACTTTGCCGCACCGGGATACGTTAAAACACTGTAAAACTGTAAAATGGTAGTTACTGTGGACGTCAACTGTGTATGAATGTGTAGTTTATATGTCAGAAGGCCAACAAAACTTTTATTTAAAGCTAAGTCTAGCACATATGTGTCACTCGACACTGTTGTGCCATTATCGCAAAATGTAGACATCCATTTCATATAGATTATTCCTGGCGCCATATTGAATGGTACAATTTTGTCAGAAAGGTCATCTTGTAATGAGCATTGAAGTTGCTTCATGAACTTGCTATTGGTACTATCCATGTTTTTACTTCCCTCGCCAGAAAGACGAAGGAAGTATTGTAATCACGAAAAAATCACCTTCCCAGATTTTTTCAGATCTTTACGTTTTAAGGTCCTAGATGACGAAAAACCAGTTTTCTCAATTCCGTCTGTCTGTCTGTCTGTTGGCGGTACAACTCAAAAACTATTTCTTGAAGGAAGACGATATTTTGCATACCTATTATGTATCTACCTGGAATGGAACCGATAAAATTTCAGATAAATATATACAGGGTAAATACCTTAAAAATACATTTTTTTTAAAATTTGTGCTCGAACTGAGAAATACATAAAAGTAATGTACACAGCGTAGGCTTTATCCTTGACAAAAATATGCCCCAACAGATAAAGGATAAATGTTCTACAAGTCAAAAAGGTGCAAAGAATTTTTGCGTTATGTTGACCTTTTTAGGCCGCGAGCCTCATAAATGCGTAAATCGCCAAACCTTCAAATACACGAAAAACACATATTTGGGCGAGGCCATAAATTCAATCATAAAATGTGAATTCGAAGATATAGTTTAAAAAAATGTACACTATCTGGAATTACCTTGCGGATGCAAATGTGAAGGTCTCCATTGATTGCAAAAACCCAAAAAAATATTTTTCGAATATTTTTTATTACTAAAAATTTATGAATTTTACGCGTACATCGCATTTACAGGCTTAGTTTTAAATATTTCTTAATAATTCTTAAACTAGTGAAAAGCTTATTCTTTCTAGATTTAGATTATATCAAATTGATCTCAAAATGATTTTTAACAAATGCTACAAAAATTGTTTAACAAAGCGTACGGGGAATGTGTTACGTAAACTTCAGCATCGACGTATCGTAAAAACTATTGCACATAAATATATACATCATACATATGAAATGTTGGAAAAAGAATGAAGAAATTTTTAATAAAAGAATTATCTGAATTTATTCATTTATTGTTGTAAAAATTATAATTAATTTTTCATTGACTGATTTGGTTGAAACGCACCTCGCTTAGGCATGAAACTTAATACATGCTTCAGCATGAAGGTTAAACCAGTTGCAACGCAACGATATGAAAAAAGCTGCGTAGGCTTGCAAGAAATTGGTAAACAATTAGATCGCATTCGCAGGCGCCGCGGTTCAAATCCCGTCGCCAACTATTTTTTTTTATTTGAAAATTAATGTAATTTGCATTCAAGGGTATTCTTTTATTGTTTCCGTATTATTTGGAACTTGAAAACATATTTACACCTAGTTTTCTTTAATTTTTTTAATTATTAGTTGTACAATGTCCACTTGAGGGGGAACTTCTGGGTAAAATTTTCTACAGATTTTTTTAACTTACCTTAGTTCCCCCTAAAAGTTACTTACTGGCTATGCCACAAGCTTATGTTGAAAATTACAGGTGTACGTTTCACTTGGACTCTTGAATTTACCCTCCTCGTGTTATGTTTCTTGGGTCTCACAGGGCCCTCTGAAAGAATTACATGGGTTAATTAGCTCGGGGAGCTAGATATTTGCCTGACAAACTGGCTTCTTATTTTGACATATTGAAGGTTGACAGATTGCATTCGAATGCACTAAGCGATGTCTACTGTCGCTTAAGAGTGACACTACTTATTTTCGCTAATGCGGCGTTTAGCGTATTTAATTGAATCTGAGTGTGATATCTCGTATCGAATAACTATTTAGACGTTTTCTGTGGGGTTTTGCCATATTGTATAATCTGCTTTACAAACTTATACAATTAGTTGCCGTGAGTGTTGACACGCTCGTTTAGTAACTTCTACCCGACTGATCGGTTTTGTTTTGGTTACGAAATAAACCGAGGACTAGCTAAAAAAATTCATCAAAATTGTAAAAGATCTGGCGTCTGACCCATTAACGAGATTAGGAATTCGGAAATTACTGTGTCTTCGTTATGTTTCCTGATTGTTGGATTAAGTAAACTGAATCCGGGTATAACGCCTTGTAAATTGATCTACGCCTCCGGCGTACATCCAGAGATGAAATATATAAACGCTGTAAATGATGAAGTGGATCTATATGAAGACGGCGGTTTATAGTTAGTCATACCATGAACGTCTATGTTGGCAATTTGGTTTTACACACTGTAATTCCATTCCAGATGGTTTTCGGTTTGCACTTCTTGATTATGTTGCGTAGGACTGAGAAGAGAACGTTGCGCCAACTTGCACCAAAAGTGAGTTTTTTAAAAGCGCTGAGCTTCTGTACGTTAATTGCGTTATAACGCAATATATTGTTACAGTACTTTTTCTTTTTGAATTATGAATTTGGGTCTCTTTGTATTTATGGAGATTTGAATTTATAGATTTGGCTTTCTAATTGCTAGATCAGGGATTCCAGAATTGGTATGATGGATCTTCGAGACTTCGATTTGTGAATTGGATACGTTGGAGTTCATAGTTGCAGTTTTGGTCCCTTGACTTCGTAGGACTTTTTGTAGAATGCTGGATTCAATCGATAAGCCACAACGTTGTTTTACTGTAAATAAATATTTCTCTTATGATATTTAAATGTTCCTATTTTTATCGGTTTTACCAATGATGTATTATTGCAGTAGGGATATAATTATATACGTATTTCCTACGTACCTTGCGCTTTCTTTATTTTCACGTTTAATGTTACGCCATCAACGCTACATGTACAGTCGTGTTCAAAAAGGTGTTGTACACCGACAGTTGTAAATTTATCGGTGGTTGTGTTATTACTCAACACAGGCTCACACTGTATCACTAATTAGGTAGACCTTGATGTATACTTTCATAATATTTGTATATAAAACACGTTTTTGAACTTTGTGTAATTAATTTATATTGACAAAGTACAAATTCTGTACAACACTTTAATGAACACGACTCTACATGTCCTGGTTTGTTGCCAGGCTTGCCCCAATTACCTTGTCATTAGATATCATAAAGTCAATATATTATACCCGTACTAAATGACGAATTACATTATTTGTCTGCAATTATTAAATATAAATATCACTTTAGTAATGTCGCATTTGTGTCTTGTTCTTGTTATAATAGGTTACATCTTATCAAAGAGCCTGCGTATACTAAGTATATTTTTGATATAACCCTTTCACTGTAAGTTACGATTACCGTTTCACAGGGAAACCTCCAACTTTTGCTCGCTAATTGTTGATCCATCAAGTTAATGGCAACCGTTTTTGATTTTGATTATTTCAGTGTTAACTCACTTTTCCTCCGAAATAGTTCAGCTGGCCCTTTGAATGCTATTAATTACGGGACTGATTTTGACATTCACAGATTGCTATCCGGCTTATGTTAAAGTGTTGTAAAATTATCGTTAATTATTCTATCGCTATTGCGTGGAGCAGTCAAATTGAATATTTCGAATTCTGCATCAATAACATTGTAGGTATGTAATAAAATAAATGATATCTAAAGGTAATTCGACTAATATTCTCCTTGCTTACTTAAATCTATAGAACATAACCGCTCGACATTGTCTTGCACTAAAAATATCCTCGTTAGGTTGCGCTGTCTATAAACTGAAAATGTGCTCCTGGTAGTGGATTGTATTTAATATTGTTCCTTATTTCGACTTATATATAACAACACAGCAGCATTAACAATTTTTATAACCTACAATATAGCTACAGCAGTATTGGAAATCTCGTTTGTCAGTGCACCACATTCAACTGAGCGAGCTATACAGATCTGTTTGTTAGATAAATTTTAGTAGGTAAGTCATAACTGTTGCATAACAAGTTTATAAATGGCTTGCTAAATAGTGCCACAGTTCTTCAAAAACAATTGAACCTTTGCTGGTTTTTAATTTTGTAGTTTTTTATTGGTCAACAAATTTATTTCCTTCTTCAGATATAGTAAGTGTCGATTACTGTATGCATAATCAAGTTACTTTAAGCAAGATCAGATACAGTATCTTGTGAAGATATCACTCTTCTACTCTTTACTTATGTATATATTGCTATGGCACACCTTTTAAATGCCAAGCATGTATTACGTTAGATAATCAACCATTAATTATGTTATAGCTTACCAAGTAAACTATGCCTTGACTCTTTGAATTAATTAAATATCACAATGATATTTACTTTTTATCGAGAACTCTTATTTTTCAGGGCTGGGTTCATCAAATCTAGTCTGCTACTTTTTGAAGCATTAAAAATTTTAACCTTAAATTCTCTGACTATCAATAACGTTAAATGTCAAACTTGACTTTCAAATTAATTCAACAAGGTGTACTGACAAATGTATCTCACATTGACATTTACTACCATTCAAATACGTTATGCAATTATTAACCTCAGTTTATGTCACTTGCTTTCAAAATTGATAGTTATTCAACATTTATTTTTTAACTTATCTTAACAAACCTATATTAGTTGCTTATGTCATCACCAAAAACAGCACTCACCACTGTATTCCGTCTCGAATAAACCACAGCATTCAGCAACAGCAAACCCCATTTTGACCTGTCAAACTGACGTTGGCTCCAAAATCCAGTTCTAACTCTTTCTAGATATCACTGTTCCTCCTAGCTGCTACTGCTCTTTCTGGATACAACCATCACAGCTATCAGCAACCCCTAGATATCCTCGTCACACGATCTGTTGTCCTGGTAAGTTTGTCTTCTTTGATTGATTCCAATTATAACTTTGTCCCATTTATTTTCAGATACTCAGACGTCTCAAGCACCATGCACCAAGTATCCAAATCAATTAATAATTATTGTAAAATTACCTTTTCTTATATGTCGCTTGTACCAATAAATCCAATCTCCATCAACTATTATTATTTCTTGTATTCCAATATTCAAATAACTGTATTAATAACTTTTCATTCACCACTTCATATTACCATATCAAATTATATAAAAATCAAGCAGAAATTCGTTTTATTTTCAATATTGCTTTAGCCAAATTTTACATTACATCTGTTTTCTTGAGTTCTATTTACGTAACTGTTTTAAATAAATTTTTTATATCTAATAGTAACGTTTATTTATGCACACTATTTTAGTTATTTTTTTAATAATACTAATACAAAATTTGCTTAACAAACACAATTGTCAATGTAACCTTGGTTTGATTTTATTATATCCAACTATTAATTTCAATACATTCAAATTAGCCTACCAGTATTTAATGAATTAATAACGCAACAAGAGCTCTGTTTCTATTACTTTCATCATTGAAATCTAAAATTTTATATCCATTAAGATTTAATTATTGTAACTGTTCAAATTTATTAGTTCATTTTTTTATATTTCTGTAATATGATTAAGCTTCCTGCATCATGTATCATAACAATATCTAAAAGCGTTTTAAAATAAAAAGGGTTGTTAATTATTTACATTTTATATAGATACATGTAAATTTGATAGCAATTTTATATTGAAACAATTTTAAATAAAAATATTCAACTGTTGAGCGAACTATAACTATGAACAAAAATTATTATTGATTATTTCTGTTGTACTAGAACCTGTTTTACCAACGAGTATCATTAGAAAACTGGATCTAAATTTAAAAGAAACTGAATTAAACTGCAAGAAACTTAAATAAGCGTTTTCAGTGCTCCTGAACATGAACAGGTGAACGCATTGTCTGAACAAAAATTAACGAGCTCTCAGAAAGACGTGCCAGAAATGCAAAGCATAGTTGCGACTAGGCAGTGTTGAGGTAGCGTCGACTCGCAACAAAATTAACCCGGGAGATGTATATGCTGGTCGAGTAATTTGAATCTGTCTGCCTTAGGCATTCCTTGTCATTCATTCAGCTGTATATTGTATGTACCCATTGTTAATGAATAACTTAACGTCTAGGGTCCACCACTAGCTCCAAAATCGCCGTAGGGGTACTGTTTTTAGATACGAAGGTAACATGAAATATTTACACATTATCGCTTAGTATAGGGTGCAGCAAAGATTTGGTTATACAATATTAATATAGTCACTGTGCAAACTTCCAATATGACAGTAGGTTTACCAAAGTTGAAAATTAATAACCCCAATAAGTTTAAACTTTGCTTTAGCTTGGACAGGTTGTTCCAATAACATTTTCTTAAATACCGGTCTCTACGATTAGACAAAGAAGAAATACAAAATTTCAATTAGTATTTAAAAATATACATTAAAATTGCTATAATAAATGCAAATTAAACTTTGCTCAATATATCACGTATATTACGATTTTCAAAAAATGTATACATACATTTTTTCCAACAAGACTAAGGAAAATAAACTAAAAGCACAAATAATTCTTTTCTAGAATAATAATGAATCAGGAAAAGCTACAGAACAACAACGCGAGGAAACAAACATTAAATTAGTACGAGTATGACAATATTTTACTATAGCGGTGAATAAAACAATACCAATGGATATATATACAAAAGTATAGTAAAATATCGGAATAGCGCATTTAACAGCACACCCTGTAAAGCTATTGAAGATACATATTGTAATGTAGCATGCTGTGAGAATGCTTAATTATTTTCAATTAATATCAAGATATCAAAAGGGTATCATGTGATAACAAGTGTAAGAGAATAACGGGTGGCAGTAAATATTAGCAACCAAGAGGTTGTTTACAAGGGTTGAAAAGTTTCTATAATTTAAAAGAATCTCCGTCAAAATAGTCACATTAAAGGTCTAATAATACCTTTAATTGTGAGGATATAATTGCAATTTGATACGTGTTAGTAAGAATAGCCTTCTACACGATCAAATACTGACCAAGGGGTCAATATTAGTCTTCACATAGTGAGTTGGAGATTTATAGAAGCCATTTCAAGTGGTCATTGATGTACAAGCCATCAGTTTAGTGAGTGTTTGTGTGTGTGACATGCTGCAATACCGTTTTAAGAAAATATTAAACGGTCAAGTCTGCCTACAACGAGCTTTTATGGGTCATCATCATCTTCAAGTAGGTGTTTGACGACTTCGATCAGTGTGAAACTGATATTAGAGCAACATCCCAAGTACGAGTTTGGCTGTTGAAGGTTAGTGTATTCTAGTAACAGTTTGGATACGGCAAATTTAGAAGTTAAAACGTGTATTTAGATTTAGAGAATTTTAGAATATTAAGTTTTCTAAATTAATATGGTGATTTGAGTACTCGACGGTTTCGATCTTTATAATTAGAAATTTATCATTTTGGGTTTAGTTATTTTTGGAAAAGTATTTAACCTCATTTATTGGAACTTTCATTTAATTAAATAATTTTGACAACTTTAATCTGACTATTAATTTGTAATGTCAATTCAAACGTTTAATACACTATAACAGTTAATTAGATTCAAACTCAAGTACGAAGAGTGTGATTTAAATAATCAAATTGATATTTATTTGGTTATTCAAGGTACAATTCATTAATACAGTTATATTTGACATTAACTCATTCAGCTGGGAAGTAGAGAGAGTATCAATTGCTAAATAAGCTGGCTAGCCGAGGTATATTTAAACATGACATAATTTCAAAGTCAATTATGAAAGTATGAGATATGTCAATATATGATTTAGTTGAAAGCAACAAGGTAAGTGAGAATTATATATATCAGTATTGATCTTACTTCTGTGAATTAAGCAAACAGGGTAGATATCACTAATTTTTATTATACATTAAAAACTCCTACAGAAGGGGTGGTGTAATAATATACACACTAAAGAATTTACCTATTTAAAGCCAAAACGGTGTGTATCAACGGAAGCACAATACCTAGACCGACAATGGGAACAAGTAAAAAGAACATTACAAAGAACAATTAATAGGCTATACCAAAGGGAAATAACCACTGCAAACAAGCCAAACAAATCATAAATAACATTACAGACACTAGGAATTATGGGTTGAATAATAGAGAAGAAAAACAATACAAAAAACTATGTAGATTAATTCAGAGACGTACTACGGGGGCAAATTCGATTTACCTTGGCAAGAAACCTAGAATGTGGTCCAGTAACTCAATAGGAATGAGAAGGGAGAGCTTGGAGATTACTAGAAAAGGAGGATGACGCTGTTCAAAACAAATTGTATCTTGAAGGAACGGGAGAAATGGCGCTCCATGGCCCTCTGCGTCACGCTAAGTTTGTTCATAGATTGTTTTGTTAGAGTCCAAGTTTGGGCTGCTTAACTTAATTTATACAAAACACATTGTTTTAATAATCGAGTGCCTATAGGCATTGTAATTTCTTATTTTTCAGCGTTGTTTCGAGTTTGCCAAATGCGCGCTAGGCCAGTCTTCTTCGTTTGTATATCTCTAGGGTCTGGTATTCTTTGCCCAATGTTATAGAGTGACCGAGGTATATGTAGTTCTAAACATTCTCTAGAGATTTATCTTCAATGTTTACTTCCTTTTACGATAAAGAAAGTACTGGATTCACCCCAAAAATTCGAAATTGAGTTTTCAACAGACATTCACGTTTTGGAGTCTCCTGATCCCAAAACACATACTTTTTTCATCGGTCTGTCTGTCTGTCTATCTGTCTGTCAGACTGTGAATAGAATATCTCAAAAAAGAAAAGAGGGATGGCGTTGAAACTTCATATTTAAGTTTTGTGTACTATCTAGATGCGACAGCAAGTTTTTGAAGAAAATCGCATTACCGGAAGTAGGTGTTTACTCTTGTGATTTTTCAGTTTTTTCGATTTTTTCAAAAACGGATCTAACGATTTTTTCAAATTTTACGTTTTTATTACATTTTTAATGTGTATTGATGTAGGATAGGTAATTTTCCAGTTGAATACTTCTAAAATGGGTTTGTTTTGTTTTTCTTTTTTCTATTTTTTTATTGACTCCTATTTTAAATACAACACCACTGGTATATTATTACATTTTTGAATTCAGCTTAAAATTTTAGAGAAAATTTGTGTCTTCAATTTACGCTCTATTTTGCACCGTTTTTGTAGAATTTGTAAAACAAAGTTGTGTGAGTGTATCACACCAGATTTTTATATGTGGTTCGGTGTTGTACATTACTTTGGTTTTTGAGAAGATCATATTGAGTCAAATTTTTGAACATTTATCATCTAGTTCTTTTAACATTTGTTAGAAGTCAGTCGTATTCTCTGCAATAATGACAACGTCGTCTGCGTATGTTAGATGGTGAACCTTTTAGCATTTATCAAAATGCCTTGGTTTTGTTAGTTTAGTTGGCTAAAGACGTCTTCAAGTGCCAAAGTGAACAGCTTTGGCGATAACGTGTCTCTCTGTCTTATGCCTCTTTTTTTTATAGGTTTTCATTTTTCGTGTAGTTTTATAGTAGATGTTGCATTTGCATATAAAATCTGTATATACCTGTAGTCTACTCTTGCCTTTTCTAGTGAATCCAGGAAGGCTCAGTGCTCCACCGTGTCGAAACCCTTGCGAAAATCCACAAAAGCTAGGCATCTTCATTAAGAGTTTGTACATCTGTGAAAGCAGGCTGATAGGTCTATAATTTTTTAAATCTGCGTTGTTTCTCTTTTTGTACAGTAAAACGATTATTGAGTTGTTCCAACTTCCTGGTATCCTTTCTTCGGTGAGACATTTGTTGAGGATTTCGCATAGCTTCATTTGTACGTCATCGCCTGCTTGTTTCAACATTTCCACCAGAATCCCATTCTCTCCTGGAGCTTTGTGGTTTCTCATTTGTGTTAACGTATGTTGTACTTCTTCTAATGTTATATATCGTATCTCTTCCGACCCAACATGCATTATTTTGGGCCTGTCAAAGAGCCCTTCTTTATTTCTTATGGTATCATATAGTTTTCCGTAGAATTTCTCTGCTTCATCCATAATTTCTGTTCTGTCTCTCGTTTCGTCTCCATTTTCCTTTTGAATGTTTAGGATATCTAGTTTGTAATTGTTTCTTAGAGATTTGAATCCCTTATTGTTCTCTATCACTTTTTCTACTTCCATCGCGTAGCGTAAGCAATACATTAAAGAATTGTATAAAACCAAACATACTAAAATTAGAGATAGATCACGCACAAGTTTAAATTCGAACAAAGCTCCGTAAAGTGCCTCTTACAGTCAAGTCTAATTTATGATTTTTTTATCAGTGCAGCACATAGCAGTAAGAATGTGTACTAAAATTCAAATCAATATCTTTACATTTGTGGAAATTAACAAAAAAAGAAGAAATTAAAAATTAAACTTCAAGGCCCTATAACTTCTTACTGAAGGAGCCTTGTACTAAGGTATATTAGGTTTAATGAATTTTATCTACGACAGTGTGTAAAATTGCCTTTTAGTTGGCAGTTTTGAGTTTGTAAAACGACTGTTTAATAACATGTTTTCATTAGTTTACGTTGTCAGTAGTTACGTGTTTAAAAAATTTTATTAGGCACGTTGTCAGTAGCAACGTGTTTTAAAATTTTTAAAACACGCAAAATTACGACCGGTTGCTGGTAATCCTAATTTACATTATTTTATTTTTTTTTATATTTACCGTGTTTTCTAGATTCTATCTTAGATAAAATATTGTACGATACACATGCGTAAAGCATCTTTAGTCACTCGCGTTTTAATTCTACCCCACTCGTGCCTAAAGAATATCTTTACGCACTTGTATCGTAAATTACTATATTATAACCTAAGGAATGTATTACTAATCTTTGTCCCATTCTTTTTGGGACATCCTGAATATTATTATTGTCTGGCCATTTGTTAGTTGATTATTATACACTGTTACGATTTAGAACGTGTTAAGCACATGACGCGAAAATTGTCCTACGAGGCGATGCCAAGTTGGAGAACATGTCTAGTGCTTAAAACACATTAAATTAGCAATGTATTCTATAAAATATTGTTTTCTATAAGTACTTTATAACAGACACTTTAACTTTTAAAATACTACCAATTTTAATCCATTGTCAAAAAACGTTATCATTTCGATTTTTTCAAAATTTGGTTACTATACATTTACTGTTACGCATTAATACTTAAAAGTATGTCATTTAGCATTGGGGGTCACCTTAACTTTGAATAGCTTGTCGCTCTTGCAATTTTTGGAAATTTTAATTTTATACATACGTACAACATAGTTACATTGAGTAGTAGGTCGGAAACGCTTAGTTAAAGAATAAAATTTAGTATAAAATGTATTTCTTCTAGTACAACTACATTTTTTATTTCTTTTATACATTGGATATATATTTTTCTGTGAAATTTTGAAACACCATACAAGACTAAGAGTTTTACTATTTATAAGAAATTTTATCACACACAGTATGGAAAAATCATCTGCTGATAGTGTAGAAACCCCAGCGATCTCATTAACCTTCAAAATCCAATGCCGACTACATCAATACTTTCTAAAAACTCTGATGTGATACACGCACACAATTTCCTTTTACAGTGATCTTATAATTAGGCATTTGTTTTTATTTTTAAGCATTTGTCAAAAAATTTCAAAAATTATAAATTCTACAGAAGTCATACAAAATAGATGGTTGAAAAGACAAATTTTCTCTAAAATTTTAATCATAATTTAAAAATGTAATAATATACCGGGTGTTCTATTTAAAATAACAAAAATGATAGCGGCTTTTGATATAACCGGAAGTGATATCACAGTCAAAATATTGCAGTTGTAGTCACTCTTACACATAAAAGCCATGTCCAAAGTTTCAGATTTACAATTTTATTAGTTCTTCATAATTCCCCATAAAGTAAAAAAAGAATAAAACAATTTTAAAGGTATTCAACTGGAAAATATATATAATAACACCAAGTTTGTTTCGTGGATTAATGGAAACACTTTATTAAAATTAAATGAGTATCGAAAAGAGAAAGCTTGGTTTTAATTATTAACCTTTCCAACTCTCATTCTCACCTGTTTGGTTATGATTGTCTAGCTCAAAAATTACAATAACATATTACGCGCGCTAAAAGACTATACAATTTAATAAATACTCTATTTTTTATGCTCTCCGCCACTGGTTGATGATCCGCAGAAAACTAGACCACCGCGCCTATGCTCGGAAGTTCGAAATATCTGCTACCTGTACCTCGTCCACCGACAAATTTCTTTGAAGAAAGCTGCATAAGTTGCTCCAAATCAAAACACCAGCCGTCAAGTTTGGACATCAAATATCACAAACAATTGACACTAGTTATTTTCACATCACTTCAAACTTTGTCACCAAAAACCAAAAATTTAACCTAAAATCAGGAGGACGACCGACGTGGGTTTGCGTTGAATAATTTGGCAAAGCCTCTCGAAAATTTCGTCCGGGCTCTGTATAGACATTCGAAAAACATAAAAATACCACAGAGTGGTATTGGTCAGACTTTACGTAAGCTTTTTAGCAATTGTTAAGCAACACGCAAAATTGTATAAACAATTTCCTGTCAGTAGTTTAAAAAAATGCATTAATTAATTACATAAAATCCTTAAATCTATACTCAAAACTAATTACACCACCGTTTTCAGCAAAGAAGTACAAATGTCCCAAATTTTACAACTGTCCGCACTCGTATCTGTCAACCGTTTTAGTACGGCTAGGTCTATTCCCCACATTAAAATTCAGATGTACTGCCGAAAAATAAACCCACACCCTTGCTGCATTTGTGTGAACGTTATCTTCAAAGACCTAATTTTTTCCACTGAGTTCTATACCACCGTCGAATGTGATACTGCGACCTACTCTATTCGCCTGAAATCAATGATTCCAAGCACTCTGCCAGTACATGAAGGCCTCAAGAACGTTCATAAACACCTCCTTCAAACGTGTCTTTAGCCTGCAGCTTGCGTGGGCCCCTCCATCTAACATATTCACTGCCCGATCTGACTCGTCACGGCTCCAACTTCCCTGGTACGTGAATTCGTAGCTCTCATGTGTGGAGTACTCAAACTTCTGAGTGTTTAAGCTCCCAATTATGGATACAGCCTGCTCTCTGACTATTGGCCAAATGGCTTATTTTATGCTGTCTAGAACTACCATGTCACCCTAATCGTTTTTCTGGCTCTTTATATGACAGAAATGGGATTACCAAGAATACCAGTACAATTCTGTAAAATTGAAGCTTACTTGTAGCAGTGGTTTTGTATGTGCTTCTTCCAAGTTAGATGCTGGTCGAGGTGTAACCCAAAGTATTTTTTATTTTACAGATATAGAAATACCATCTATGTTGACAGTTTTCATAGTAAATGTAATCCGTATTCATTTAGTTTGATTTGCTTTACTTCGCTATCGGTGTAACCTTTCACTAATACGGTTTAAATGGTTTATTTGGATTACATGAAATAATAAATATTCCTTTACAACTTAAAGTAATAACTCGTTTACTATCAGCTTCACTAACATGCTCACATGCACTTAGGAAATTAACCATTAAACCATGACATCTAATTCCATTAATTATCACAAACCACAGAAAACCTGAAAAATTCACGTCGTTATGACGCTGTATTAGTAAAATAATGCAAACAAAAGTTGTAAGGAACAATACATTACTCAACATCTTTTAATAAAAATATGACTACCTTAACATGCTAATTTATACAAGGAACGCATTAAGTATATGTCATTACAAAATTAATTAAGCGAGTAAGGTACTTGATTTAGACCCATACATCCTACATGCAGTTTAATGGCTACTTTTAACACTGGCAATAAAATTTCGTGCAGTTTCAAGATGAAAATGGTACACAGAAGGAAGCGGGAAAGTTATAACTATGTGATCTACTCGGGGTAATAAAATTCCATAACTGCGTGTACAATATAAATTCCATTTAATTAAGCAACTGTTCTTATTAATAAAGTTTAAATTACCTGTGTTGAACATTGTGATGAGAATCGACCGTAGCAATAACAGCTTATACTTTAGGTTCGAATAAAATGTCAATGAAAATTTATATTGCTATTTCTAAGTTGTACGGAAGACTCAACAAAAAGAGCAAGACAAATCTAAAAATAAGGCCACTAAGAAGCATTCTTCGAAAAAACTCTAATTCGATTTCAGTTTTCCACTTGATGTTTTTCCTTTTTAATGAGAAAGAATCTGCTGTATTCGAAGCCCACTTCAGCTCAATTGACGAACAGAATGGTCAAGTTTCGGAAGCAACTTTGCCCTTAGCCATTTGGAAGTTCAGAAAATTGCGTTATAACAAGATTTCGCCCTATGTCCACATTTTATACTGCCTACCCTAGAAACGACAGACTGACATACTTAGTAGAGCCAGTGAAATACCAACTGCAAAATTCAAACAATCTCGTTCAAGAATGCTCAAAGACAAACTTTGCTCTCAGCAAACGAAACCTTGCAATAAATCAACATTTGCAAAGCGAAATTAAGTTCTGATTGGTTGCTCTAAACTGAATTATGTCGAATACATATGCAGCATTTATGTTTAAATATTTAACTATTTAACGCTCGTAAAATGCAAACATTAAGATCACATAAAATTACATAGTACAATAAAAAAATTAAACAGCAGTTCTGTGTTCGCTGAATAACCAATTGATAAAATGCCTGAAATTGCACATATTCCCCGAGCCATCAGAGTGCATTCAGCAAATAGTTTTTAAACGTTGTTCCGTGAAGTACACAAGCAGAGTTGGGCAGTAATTAATTACTTTGTAATTAAAATAATAATTTTTTTTATTTGTCTTAAAATTGAATTACTTTTCAAAATACGGTAATTGTAATTGGGAATTGCCTAGTTTATTAAAAAGTACTTGACAATTACTTTTTGAAAGTAATTAATTACTGCATTCAATTACTCAATTACTTTAACTAATTAAATTACTCTAAGGTACCTAATTAAATTACTAGACAACTGTTTGTATTACTTATGGTAATTTAATTTAATTATTCGCAGTAATTGAATTACTTTCTGGTAAAATTACTGACCTTGATTGCGTATTAAATCTCCAAAATTCACAAGAAAATAAGGCTTGATTAAGTTATATGTTAAGCAAATTGCAGTTCCTGGATCAATATAAATGTAATTTATGTCTCACTACTATATTATTGTTTCTTAATAACTGGGATACTGGGCAAATTATGGGGTACATACTATCCTGGCGGGCATTATGTGTTACTATGGTATATGAATGGTCAGAAATGACAAGCGTCAAACTTCCGACCAATCACGTACGTTGTCCTGTCGATGCTTTTACAGCAATAGTTGAACCTCCAATATAAGCTTTCTAACCCATATTATATAGGTTATTAAGAAACTGTAGTAAGACATTAAACTTTCGATACACCACGGGCACTACTTGCCTCAGGTGACTTTCAAATCATCGCGCCAGAGTCCCTCGGACTTGTAAACTTGCTATCCTCGAGCGGACATAATAGTATATTATGTTATTAGGAGCAGAAGTTATACTTTATGTGGCGTGACTGGACGGGTTATCTGCCGAGCTTGCGAGGCAGATAAGTACAGCCGAGCCACATAAAGATACTTTTGCTCCGAATAACATATAGTATTTTTTGTTCAAACATTTTTATAACAAATTACTTACAACAAATTTCGAAGACTTTGCCAGAGGCAGATAAAGTCGTAGAGGAAGTATTTTAGATGACATGGCAATGAAGTGACAGTTTACCATCATCAATCTAGCAGTATAATGTCACATTTTACTGCCGTTTGAAGAAAAACATCTTTATAATGCCCTAGGTACGTAAATAACTATTATAATTTCCTATGACCAATTGGGTAACAGCCAGTTTCGTGCACGAGCAATTTGGTTAAGACGCGCATGTTTGGGGGTATATGTGTGTGATATTTCTTGTGCAGTATAGGCTGTTCAGCCTGTAGCATTGTAGCTTGCTAATAATAATTGTGTACGAAGTGAGTAAGCGGTAAGTACAGAATACAAAGTAAGGTACGGTAAACATATTCAGTTTTTCCCATAACAATTGACAACAAATAGCTTCGTTGTACAATCTTGGTTCATAATAATTAATTATTAATTTAAATTGGTTTGTTTAAACTGATGTTCTAGCACATGGCTATCTAAATACTACTAAATAGAAATATACAACAGTTTCTAGAGAAAGTAACTAAAAAAAGGCTTTACTCAGAACTTCCCTCGCCAACATTGTCACACTAAATAATTTTAAAAATCAAATTAATTTAGGAGTACAAATATCTTCACGTTCCTAATAAATTATATACATTTCCAAAAAAAAAAAATGTATCCCGCTGGAGTTTGAACCCGCCGCATCTGCAGCTTTGCAGAATGATCTGCGCTACCGCGTCTCTTCAGGAAAAGTCCGGCGCGCTCGTTTCTTGAAGAGCACTGTGTAATGGTTGAAGCATTTTTACTCCTTTGTGACATTATTCTTTATCGCTTGAGTCTTATTTTCGGCAAATGTACAGCCTGACCTATGTGAAAGTTATTACTTTTTTTTACTTTAAAATTAACACACAAATAAACAAAATTTTATTTTTTTAAAGTACTCACCCTGTATATATTTGTATGAAATTGTACCGGTTTCATGCGAGGTAGATATATAATATGTATGCAAAATATCGTCTTCCTCCGACAAATAGTTTTTGAGCTATACTGCCAACTGGCAGGCAGACAGACAGACAGACAGACAGACTGACGGAATTGAGAAAACCTCTTTTTCGTCATCTAGGGACTTCAAAACGTGAAGATCTGTAGAAATCTTGGAAGGTGATTTTTTCGTGATTACAATACTTCTTTCGTCTTTCAGACGAGTGAAGTAATAATTAATTAAAACGTTCGCTAGTTTTGCCAGCTTCATCAGTCTTATGTGATAGGTATATAAAGTTACTTTTGGTTTCCAGCGTCATACCACATTTAAATTCCTGCTATTGTGCGTGTGTTAGGCAAAACAAAGTATGTACTAAACTAGTTATAATAACTATTGCTGTTAGAATTCCCTGAAAATATAAATACTTACATACACTCTATTTTTTTAGGATATGCTTGATTATATTTCATAATAGAAGACAAGACAAGTCGGCGTAAGCCTTTTTTGATAATTCGACACACTCTTGCCATGGAACTGTTTTTTGTCATTCTCGCTTTGGGACGCCTGCTCTTTATGACACGTATAGTCTTCGTAATCTGTTGAAGCGGTGCTTTCAATGTGATGAAGACCGTCAGATTTAAAAAGACTTTTGCACTATGCACAGCCAGATACGCAGCAGCCGGCCCGACCTTGATGCTCTAAACTTATCACCGCATCACCACTTGCAGTAAATATAAGTCAATATTGTCAGAAATTATGTCTTTCGTTTTGTCTTACTGGCTACTGTTTGTAAAAAGAGCATGGCATTTCAAGCGTTGTTGTAACTTGAAGGCTGCAAAATTCTACACCTGACTATCTTTATAGCCGTTATTCGCACCATATGTGCGACGACTTGGGCTAAACATAATTTGCAAAGAAAACAGGAACTAATAATTGCAAAAACTAGAAGGAGGAAATCGGTTTAAAATTGAATCGGCGATTTATCTATTTCATTCGCGAATAGTACGAATGTGGCAGACATCGGCGATAATAAAAAATATTATAGTTAAAGGTGAGAATAAATCGAAATTGGCATCCACATTTCGATAATTTATAAAACATCTTGCCCGGACCAAGATTCGAACTTGTGACCTCAAGCTCCACCATTTACACTACACCAATCTGACAGCGTAGATAGATGACCGCTTTCTATCTATTACTGGTAACGCGAATACAATTCGAAAAAGGACAAAGTGATCAATCTCTCCCAAAATCGTTTCAGTTCTTTGCATTAATATTCCACACAAAATAATAGTGATAGGTTATGAATATTTACAGGGTACAGAATGGCATACCTTGCGAGAAGACCAACAAGCAGAAAAATAGAATCTATTGAATACATAGGCTACGAGTCCCGAGAATGATGTTTTTTAAGTGTGTGTAGCATTACAGAAAATTTTAGAGTGCTTCCAAATGACAATGACCTTGAATCCCCAAAATCTGTTTCGTTTACAGCACTCTGCACACCAGAGTAGTTACTAATTTCCTTATGCATACAAATATTAAATATTGTTATTACGAGCTTCTAATCTCACAACGCAGGTGCTCTAATTAATATAATTTTTGAATATTTAAAATTTATGTACAAATTCGGTAAAACTGTCTTAACGTTGCTAGTTATACTGATACAGTAAGATAAACTACTTAATAATGGGAATTACATTAATTTGCAAAGAAAAGAACACAGCAGCCGGTGGGATTCAAGCCCGCGCTCTCCGAGAGAATCTGTTTATTAGTCGGACGCATTATTTATGCGCTAGACCAGGGCTAGCCAGATAAATGCACGTGCTTATTGTTGCGTTATAAATAACCCGGCGGAGGCATAAGGAACTATTGCCGATTGCGGACAAAGTGCGCCCGATCAATATGCATAGATGAAAACATGAGACAAAACATATGTTTATGTATAGACACTAACTTGTGAGCCCACCACATAGGAGGACTTCCTATAGTTAAAATAAATTCTCTACTTTTAAAATTAAATGGTAAATATAAAAGTTATAGAAGAAAGAAAATGTTTTAACTTGTGTAATAAAGAAAGCTCGCAATAAAACTGTTTAAAATTGTGTACAAAATATGTAAAAACGTCTCCATGCTTCTAACAATAGAATAAACACTTAATATTGCGAATTATATCAATAAAAAAAAACAGTGCAGGCGGTGGAATTCGAATCCGCACTCCTAGAGGGGACCTGATTTGTAAGCAGACGCTTCCCCCCTGCACTAAATTCCGCCTTCTGGCACATTTGATTATCGGTGCGTCATAAATGACACGCTGATGACAGGACTGATGGCGGGCGAACTGCGCCCGATCGATGCAAATGAAAAGGTGACGCATACAGATACAAAGGCACAACCACGTTTATATGCATTCATTCGTTATCTTTACCTTCTTGTATAGGAATTATTATGGTTATATGTGCTACCAAATTACATAGTTTAATATTCAAAATTAATATGAATAAATGAAAAATATAAAAATGCCGATAAAAAGACCTCTGTAAAATGTCATTCTCTGGAAGAGATTCAAAACCGTGGGTCTCATGTTACTACGTCAAGTATTCCTTGCTGGGGTTAGAACTCCATAGTTTCACCAAAATTCCAATAGTACTTTGACCATATATGACCATACCAGTCAGTGTCTACGCTATATAGTGCTTCGTCTGCCTAAACCTTATCCTGTGTTGTGAACAAGGTCTTAGGCAAAGTCAACGACAATAACTTAAAATATTTGTTGACACTGGTTACTAACGAACTCAACTACACTAACTACCCCGATATACCGGGAGTCCCAAAAGTCTAGAAACGGCTGAACATCTCGAAAACTACGCTTTGGATCGGAAAACGAAAAAACACGCATTTAATATTTTTTAAAAAGCTATCAAATGATACCAAAATTAACCCCCCACCCGCACCCCTGTAGGTGAGGCGGGGGGCAACTTTAAAATCTTAATAGGAACCCCCACTTTATTTATTTATTTTTAGTAATTTTGCAAATGTATTAAATTGTAAATGAAATTTAAATTTCATCAAAGAAACATACACAATACTTTATTTTCATCGGGGTGCTGTATTTAGATGAGTCCCCTCGCCTCTCACCGATCCGCTTGAAATGTTCAAAAACAATGAATAATTTTATACACTAAAAAATGAAAATAAAGAATTGTGTATGTTTCGTTGATAAAATTTAAATTTCATTTATAATTCAATACATTTGGAAACTTACTAAAAATACATTAATTGATTAATTAAATCAAATGTATTATTTATTATTTTGCACCTGAACCACTCGTTGTTTTTCGATCCGATGTACGGTTCTTAAAAAATAGCGAAAAATGTTAGGTTTTGCGATTTCAGAGCCATCTCTCAAGAGTAAAAAAATGTTTTCAGCCAAAGATTACGTAGGTTTTAGCGTAGAATGCAAATCTGCTTCGACTAGCATTAGTTATTTAAAACCGCAGCCGTCCGAAAGCTACAAATTTTCCCAAATGTGAGAACTGCTTCTGGAACCGTTGCAGCCAATATCAAGGCCACAGAAACCATATCTACAGCAGGGTTGAGCTTCAATCTGGTCAATAAAACGTGCTACAAAAACAGGCAATAGTTTAAATAATGCATAAATCTTATATTATATGAGCTGATGCCGCCGGTCGCCGGCCGCCGGCCGCCCAGACCGTAAGCAATGGCGCGCGCCTGCGCACAAGTGGCGACGCAGCAAGCATTTGTATTGTTAACGCTGGCAGGGCCGGACGTCGGCTGGCTACCAGCTTAAGCAAGCATTTTTATTGTTAACCGTTTCTTTACGCTGGCAGGGCCAGACGTAGGCTGTCCAACGCGTTCTAGTTGCTAAATATGGACGTTCCTGTCAAAGTTTGCAAGTTGTTGGAATTTTGCATAATCTGGAGTCCCAAGTGGAAATAACAGTATCACAGATACACGAATACAGAACGACTCGGCAAGCAGCATTTTTGAGTCAGATTTGAAAGAAATGCTGCAAAATGAGCAAGACTCAGGTCAACGAGACACCGTGATGTACAGGAACGATTACGCTAATCCTAAAATCCATATTAGTTGTATGTATGTATTGTCAGTAATCTCATTCTACTTTGCGGCGTAGAGGCTGGTGCTTTATTCACTTGCGTCTGGCTGTACCATGCTCAACTTGCTGTTGATTCGGGTCACAAAGTTGGAGCGCGCCTTTTGTGATTGCGCAGCAACCATTGTGTGAGGTGCGTGTATATCTTGATCTTGGTGATGTCTTGACATTGTTACTCTATCTCTTAGGTCTGTGGTTTTGAGTAGATCACAGTTAATTTTGTGCCACACTGTTAATGGTCTCACCAAGCCCGATTCCAACTGCCAAGGCTGCGGAAAAAATCCGACCCCGCGAGGTTTAAACCGAGAACTTGCTTATTGCAAGCCTAGCGCCTTCCCAACTGCGCTACCCGGCTTCTCTACCATATTAGCTTTAAGCTAAAAATTAAAGTTTTTATGTAAGTTTTAGTATTGTTTTGTGTGCATTTGATCTTTTGTTTTGTTCGATTTTCAATTTGTTGTAACTGTAATATTTTAATTTAGCCAATAATATGGATTTTGCTCTCATATCAAACTTTACTCGATATAATCAGACCCTAGGAATCCACGAAGATACCGTAATGCTGTATGCATGTGGTCAACATTGAAGATTTACACTAAGTTCATTTGTTTGCAGTAGTCCCATTTTAATGCATATATTGTTTTTAATATATTTGCTGTGGGCATGCTAGTATTGAACGTTTATCAATTTTTGTTGTTTATTCAGTCACTACGTGTCGAGGTTTAGTATCAGCATATTTATTTGACGCAACCACTGTAATTGTAACTCTAATTGATAACTAGGCGTTCTATAGCAATATATTAAAGCGAATAATTAGTTAGTTAAAATTTAGCGGAAAGCTGGAAGTAGGATTCTCAAAACCGTGGGGTTTTCTGAGAGTTGATAGATATTTAAGGGTAGCGGGTGGGCACTCCATCACGACCCCGGTGAAGGATAAGCCTACATCAGGGAAACGCCCCTGCCCACGCGAGTCTTGATTATTCTCTGCCTCCTGAAATTTGGGGAATAATCTTGTCATAACCAAAAATTCCTACCCACCCTAACACACCCAACCTACATCCTATTTCCCTTCGCTAACCCGTTTGGCCAACGTGGGAAAATACGGCCAACTACCCCCAACATGACCAGAACTAATACACCACAGCCCTCAGTCCCCGGTGGCTCGTTGAAGCTTGGCGAAGACAGCGACCAAGTCGAGCAGCGAGCAGAGGGTGCTAAGAAACACCAGGATGGACCATGCTGTCACAAAAACCGACCACAGCAATAACGGAATAAGAAACCCCTAAGCACTGATGATACAAATAATGAATCAAGAACTCATAAAAAGCTGAAACCACTCAAACTCAAAATAGCTACATATAACGTCCAAACATTGTCTACAGAATCCAGAATCATCGAACTAGAAGAAGAACTAAAAAAGACCAAATGGGACGTCATAAGACTGTGTGAAGTACGGCAAAAAGGAGAAGGTCTGAGAACTCTAAATTCAGGACATATGCTGTACTATAACAGGAACAAAGATCAATGTCTGGGAGGAATTGGATTCCTTATAAATAAACAACATAAAGACAATATTATCTCAGTAAGATCAATATCAGAACACGTTGGATCTATAATATTAAGGATCAACGCCAGGTACAACCTTAAAATCATAACTACCTACTCACCAACAACTGATCACTCCGACGACGAAATAGAAAATTTTTATGACAACATCAAAACAGCATTGGAACATATAAAGATCCACTTCACATCATATGTGGGGACTTCAATGCAAAAATTGGCACCAAATCGGACGAGAGCGAAGTCGCTCTAGGAAAGTTCGGCACGGGATCTAGAAACCCACGAGGTGAAACTCTAATAAATTTCTTACTCGAGAATAACTTATATCTCATGAACAGTTTCTTCTACAAAAAACCGACCAGAAGATGGACGTGGGTCAGTCCGAATGGAAAAACAAAAAACGAAATCGATTTCATAATAACTGACAAAAAATCGATTTTCCAAGACGTCACAGTACTAAACCAAATTGGAATAGGAAGTGACCATCGCATGGTCAGGGCCATAATAACTATTGACCTGAAAAAAGAACGGAACAGAATAATAAGGAAAAAACCAAAATACAAATGGGAAACTCCTGACAACATAGAGAAATTTGAAGAGACAATCACCCAGACATTACAAGATAGCACAACAAGAGACATTGATGAGTTAAATCAAATAATAACAAAAACTATCACTCAAGCTATGAAAAAACACTGCCCAAAACAAACGAAAGAAACAAAAATAAGTACACACACACTCAATCTCATGGAACAACGAAAAAATATGCGAAACCAGAACACTGCTTTTCAAGAGATAAGAAACATCAATAAACAGATATCGAAAAGCCTCAGAAAAGACACCAGAAAGTACAATAACGACCACATTCATTGGACTATAGAGGAGAACAAAGGTATGAAAGTCCTTAGAAAGAGACTTCACACCGGCCGAAATGAGATAATAAAACTCAAGAAAATGAATGGGGAAATTACGTCGAATAGAGTCGAACAACTACAGAGACTTATAGAGGAGTACAATACAAAAACAAGAAGAACCCACCGAAACACAAGAAAGCACTGGAGTTGTAAACCAAGGATCAGAGGAGATCGAATATAATAGACCTCTGGTATTGGTATTCGTCGACTTTCAGAAAGCGTTTGACCGTAGAAACTCACCATAAAATAAAATCCATTAGTCAATGCCGTATCGACTACCGCTACTCCCGACTAATATACAATATCTATAGAAACTCAACAGCATATGTTAAGTTACACCAAGACTCTAGCAAGTTCCCACTTGAGCGAGATATGCGACAAGGGGACACAATGTCACCAAAACTTTTCATTATAGTACTGGAATATGCATTCAAACAACTAGACTGGAGAGATAAAGGCATAAATATCGATGGCAAACGGCTGAACAACCTGCGCTTTGCCGACGACGTTGTACTCATTGCAGAAGATATAAATGAGGCACAAGCCTGCAGTGGACTCAGACGGCTGGTTAAAGAAGAAGAAGAAGAAGAAGAAGATAGATATTTCTTCACAATTGGATTTATTTTAAAAGCGCCTGTAAATAATTAACAGTTTTTGAAGGTCATATCCAAAACCCTACAGATGTTTTAAACCGTTGTCAATTCGAGAGAGGAGGCACATTTAATTATCACAAGTAGCCACTGGTCTGTACTAATGGTGCTCGTTCTATGTTCGGCTGTTATGGAGGATTCCAGTCATTTATTCAAAGCAAAGCTGCAGATGTACCGTCGACTCATTTCGTCATTCATATAGAATCACCCACATCGAAGTATCTGAGTCCTTCAATAAATCTGTCTTAGAGTGTGTGATAAATACGATAAATTTTATAAAAGCTAGGCTATTTAAGGCAAGATTTAAGAAAAGCTATGTACAAACATGGGAGTCAAACACATGTACCCTGTTCTACCTCGTCGCTCGCGATGGCTTCCATGTGGCAATGTATTGTACCGTACGTTTGAATTACGGTAGAAAATGTACACTTTTCTTCAATAGGAAGAACAGGAGTGTGCTAACAACTTTGTGGCAATAGATTTTTGAAAAAACTAGCATACCTACTTGTGGGATTTCTTTGAGAAGTTGAATACATTGAATCTCTCCCTGTAAAACTGGATTTAAAACACCCACTGTTTTCTTTTTCGAATAAATCGTTTGAGACTTCTACTGTATCAATGTTAAAATAGTCTCTTTAAATCTAAGCTATTGATACGTAGATTTGTTGTCACACCTTCTTTCTTTCATTGCTGTTCCTTGTTTCCGCATGATTGCCCATTTAACTGAGTTTAGCCTATATGAACGGTTCGAATTTTGTTGACGTATTTTATTTTAGAGAATTGTATACGTATTATTTCAGAAATTAACAGGAAAAGTGATCAGTGCGGTTTATATTATTAATTTTTATAAAAATTTTATTCCTTTGGTCGAAAATAAACATTCCAGTGAAGTCGTTTTAATTAGTTATTTCAGTATCTAGAATGCGAAATGTTATTTTTGAGCTCGAAAATGAGAAATCTTTGGCGAGCCAAAAATATTTGAGAACGCAAAAGTATATTGCATTCGAACACACAAATGTTTTTGAAAAGTCCATTAATATTTAAAAAATGCAAATAACAATTTAGTGTAGAACTGATAACATGAATTTATTTGATAGTTTAGTTATTTATGGTACAAGTGCGTGAGACCAATTTACTGTATTTCGTAATTTATTCAGTAATTTCACGGAGAAAGGAACGCCTAGCTACGAGTATGTCGAATTTAAGGTTCCAGCGGCCTACAGTGTTCTGCTTAAATAAGTTTTCTATATCATTTGCAATTCTTTCCGCCGAGAGACATTAATTGTCGCTAGATGGTGATACAGTTGGTGTCTTCACTTCCGCTTTCCGGGCTTTTCCAAAATGTCAGTGAAGTGTTAATAACGGCTCGTTTTGTCAAGAATGAATTCTTAAATCATCGAACACTGTGAACATGGCTGGAATCAATTAAGGAATTGAAGAAACTCATCGTTGCGTCAGGTGGCAAAATTTTAACCTGCAAATCTCGAATTTGACATAGCTTGACAGTGCTACCACTAATGCAGTAGTAAGCGACATGGTTTTTATCTCACTAGTGGGTTATGAGCTACATTAGAGGTATAAAATCGATCTAATAGTAACGCACTGAAGTGTATTCTCAGTCTATGTCAAATTCGAGGTTAATAGGTTAGGTTTTCTTTGTTATTTGGCACAGACTGCACAACATTTTAACCTGCAAATCTCGAATTTGACATAGATTGACAGTGCTACCAACAATACAGCAGTAAGTGACATGGTTTTTATCTCACTGGTGGATTATGGTTTTTACCTCACTAGTGGATTATGGGCCACGTTAAAGGTCTAAAACCTATCTACTAGTAACCTTATAACTAGAAGATGTTGGATAAAGGTAATTTATATTCATATCTACCTCGGTCTGCTTTTTGCTTTAGGCCATTATTGTATGTCCCAGACACGACGGTTTAGATGTTTGCAAGTTCAAAGAATTGCAACAATTATAGAACCATAAACATAGATAGTAATAACGACAGTATCATAATTCAAAGACTGGCTAGCATTAAGGATTTGTTTGATGAAACATATACAGATTTCGGTTAACACAAGTTTTAATTACAGTGCTACTTCTTGCTGCAATCAGTATTCTGGTTTTCATCAATTGCGAAGTGTTCCCATCGATTTACAAGTATTTCTCAATATTTATCGCAAAACCTCAGCAAATATAAATGTATAGTATTTCCTACCATAAGCTAAACAACTACAGCTACTAGATATGCGGACTTCACAGAATAAATCAAAAACTTTGAAAGCTCCTAAAGGCTAAGCATTGTTTTCCTTTATACGCAGCAATCAGTGCTATATATTTGACAGATATCTGTATCTTCAACAACAAGGTATAAAACCCCCAATAAAACTCGACAGAGTTTTATATCCTAAACAAAGATCTGAACATCTGTTTGAATTTGTAAGAACTAGAAACTACCAATTCACCTGACGCGGACGAGATATACGGGAAGGAAACAGTTATATTATTCTACGCATGTATAAAGGGGCGTGCGAGGACGAAACTAAATTCAATTTACTCTATATTTTATATTTCCCTATGAGAGCATCTTGAATTCAAAACGGTTTCCAACGCAAATCGCAAACAGAAGTATTTAACTGAATGCCGCATTTGTAGAAGGGTTCAAGGAACTGTAGGAGTTAAAATAAATCGAATGTACAATATTTGTAGATTACCTTCGTATAAAAACATGTAGTATACATTAATTTTAAATTAAGGTAATTGTATGCAAATATTAACTTTATAAAAATAATCCACTTTGCTTGTTAATATATATTTTGATTAAATATGTATATTAATTTAAAATGTATAATTATTGTTACTTCTTTTGCGACGCATGTCTTATAGTGATTTTAGTTTAGCCAAATCTGAAAATTTCTAGGCCTTTATTTGAATCCCAATAGCAAACTTTAAATTTTTTGAAGCTATTTATCTTCACGTTCGGTAAATATAATAAATGTAAACTGTAAAATCAATTCCAAATTGTCTGACGCATTATTTATAATACATATATGCTATAATGGGGTTCTCTTGTATGGCCTTCCATTCTTTTTCCCGGCGTCGCTGATATTATCTTTCCAACATATTCTATCTTCCTTTTGTTCTTCTTTCCACACTTCTCATTTAAAATAGTTTTTTCGAATACCTTGCATTGTCCACTTTTACCAGGTTTCCATACCATTGTAGTTTTTTACATTGTATGTCATCTACTACTGGAACTAGCTCTAGATCTTCTCCTATATTTTTATGCCGTACTCGGTCTCACCTTGTTTTTCCCACGACTTTTCCCAAATATTCCATTTCCGAGGTTGTAAGTGCAGATCTGTGTTTATCTTTTATTGTCCGGAACTCCGATACGCATAGTAAAGTGGATTTGCATTTGGTCATATAGAAGGGTATTTTTGCTTTGGTACTTAATTTTCTTTTATTCATTAAATAATTATTGATGTGAAAGTATATTTTATTCGCCATATTGACATGTTTTTACCTTTTACTCTATTCTTCCTTCTTCACTAATCATTGTTTTAAGTATTGTATCGTTTCTTTATCGTTCACATATTTCCCACATATTTGGAATTCCAGGTGTTTTTCCGTTTCCTCTTTTGTGATTTGGATGATTACACTCTTATCTATATTTATAACCATTCCTTTTCTTTCTAGTTCTGTTTTCCATATTTCTATAAGTCTATATAGCTGTTGTTTGTTTCTTGATCGCTAGGGTAAGCTTAAAAATCCAATTTTTAATTGATCATAGTAGGCTGATAGGCAGAGTTACAGATAATCCAAATAGATAGCTTAAGTCTGCTTAGAGGTCTGTACAAACTATTACAAACCAAAACGCTACTTAACACAAAAAGAAAGCTTCACATGTAGGCATCAATTTGTTACAGTAAAAAACAATATTTAAAACAGCTCGTAATAGTAATTACTCTGACTAGCTTAACAATCGAGACAAGGGCGGTTCGAGTTACCTGAAATGTGTTTGGTTGTTATTTAAAAATAAGGGTACGTCGAGAATTCTAATTAAGTCAGTCGCCACAAGGTTGCCTAATTATACTGCAGCTCTTCGAGTGGGCGCCGAACTTGAACAAACATGTGTTCACTTACATTTTCGGTAAAGGGTTTTATTCGGAACTTCTCTCGTATGTGGAAGTTTTGAAACTAAAAATTTCGTAAATATCAAAGTAAAACTGGAACAGTCAAAAATACGCACAAAATAGGTGCAAATAATTTAACGTTGCTAGTAGTACTAAAAATGTGAAGGTAAACATTTGAATACTCATTACATCAATTTTCAAATAAAAAGAACAATGCTAGCGGAAGAATCCAAACTCAAGGTCCTTCTATTTCAGTAGCCTGCAAAAATGAGGTCATTTCATAACGCCATTTTCAGGCCCAAAATTAATGTTAGTAAAGTCCGTTTACCGCGTAAACATTCGCACCTGGCTTTTTTAATTGTGCGGTCCAACGCGAGGCGCTGATTGGTTACATCAGAATGCAACTTTTACTTCTCCATTACCTCTTTAATAGGAGCGTAATTTACGTTCATTGCTTTTCCAGTGCGCATTCAGATGCGTAAGATAGTTTTTCCACTACTGACATCGAAAGTAGATTTTCCTGTCATTTGACAACAGCAAGTTGACATTCGCCGCTCAGTGAGCATTTTCAGTATTTTGCTGCGCGAGCAACATAGTTAGCCATGTTAGGGTGTTTCTTCGACAACGCTCCTTATTTGTTAAAATAATCGTATTGCATGTCAGATACTATACGAGTAACTTTAAATGTATTGTCAATTAATATTTTCTCGTCAATAATTATGCTCAGTCGTCGAAAAAATAGTATGTATTGTTATACCTTTACGAATTATATGACTCTAAATCGGTTCTAATTATCTCAAGTTTAGAAAAGTACCCGGTTAATATTTTTATTCTAACTTTATAATTATTAAAATGACTATCTACAGGGTTAGGTCGCTACATCCAAATCTTAAACTACTACTAATTTGCTGTAAACAATTATTCAAAAGTCTGATTACACATTTATTTGTACGTACCCTGTATGCCCGCTATTTTACTGATGGGATACTACAAGTGTAGTATTTCTAACTGATGGGAATGACATTAATTTCAAGATGGTTTCCTGGTCTTGACAGTACAGAAACACCTCTGAAATTTTATTTAATCGCTGTTGCTATGCCATAATAATTGAACGTAAGTACACCGTGCGACAAAACAAAACACTTATACTGACGTCAAGAACGAAAGTAACGCTCAAACGACACTTTTTAGATGGAAAATTTGACCTTTAGATGTCTGCTGCCATGATTCTAGGGTTATTTGCCCAGACCTGAATGTCCCACGATGCTCTGGACTGGATGTCGTTGCCGGCCTGCTATTAGCATGGCACAAATCTGCACTGCAATCCACCTGGATGTCGGCTACAACCTGGATAACCTTTTGGATCGCTTTCACAGAAGCTGGGGGCCTTATTATAAGACTCCGCTGCACCACATGTACACTGCTTGCTTTTATACACTTGCACACGCATTTATTAACTGGCTGGATCTCTGTAGAATCACGTCGAAATACTCTGCTTCGCACTGGACCAAATTGATCCCTTGTATCTATAATACAACCCAAATAAAATAAGAACAAAAAAACAAAAAATAAAACGCTTCTAATTTTTAAAAATCTGTAAATGACTTTACATTAAACTTGCCTCGGAAGTGGACGCTCTGAAACTAGAAATTTTTAAATTATTATAGATATAAGTTTTGCCCGGTATCTGTTGTTTACTCTCCACCTATTGGATCAAGAGTGTATCGATTTTCGTCAAGAATAAAAACAAGCTATTTGAAAAATATTATTTTTCTCTAACAAATTTGAAATAAAGCAAGAATAGAGAGAATTTAATTGTTTTAAGAGATTTAACCTCTATCTGTTGGGTTGAAAACATGCATATTTTCATCAAGGGTAAAGGTCTAAGCTATATGCAAAATTAAAGATGTCAGGTGTTAAGTACAAAAAAGAGAACATTTAAAAAACATTTGCAAATAGCTTTACACGGAACTTCCCTCGAAAGTCGACGTTTTGAAACAAAATATTTTTAAATTTTTAAAGAAAAAAAGGTGTCCACCCTGTACATATTGGGTCCAAACCGTGCTTGTTTTTGTCAAGGGTAAAAACCTAAGCTGTTTTCAAAATATTACTTTAATCGAAATAACAGTTCTTGAATTAAAGCAAGGTGCCCACCCTGTATATATCTGACCGAAATTCTCCCAGTTTCATGCCAGGTAGACACATAATCCGCATTCAAAATATCTTCTTTCTCCAACAGCTAATTTTTGGAGTTATACCGACAACAGACAGACAGGCGGAGAGACATACAAGCAGACGGAAATGAGAAAACCTGGTTTTCGTCATCTACAGACCCTAAAACGCGAAGATCTGATGAAATCTTGGAAAATGATTTTTGTGATTACAATACTTTTTTCGTCTTTTAGACGAGGAAAGTAGTTATTCATATCCAATATCTTTAAATAATTATATGTAAATAAAATGATAGTTACAAAATTTAGAAACATCAGATACATAAAAGTATAATAATTGCATATACAGAATGGCGCACGGCCGACTGACAAATTTTGATGTTAAATAACTTTCATCAAGAAAAACATGAACAACAATTTATTAAATCAAAATAAAGCTTAAACATGTCAATTTTATTTCTTAAATATTACATTAGTCAGATGACCTGCTTCTTAATTTACACTCCGTCTTAAGTGCTCTTGAAAATTCATAAAAACTCTTCTCAAAAGTTCTTCATCTATCGCTGCTACTGCGTTACGGATTGCTTGTTTTAAATCTTCAATAGTACGAGAACCATTTGCATATATCTTTTCTTTCAGATACGCCCACAAAAAAGAATTGGCAACTGTAAGATCGGGGGAACGCGCGAGCCAAGAAATATCAGCAAAACGAGTTGGTTTCAGGAAAAAAACGCACTGTTTTAGAATGGTGTTTTATTGACCAAGTATTCATTGATTGACGAGGTTTTCGTTATACCTGTCAGAAACTGCAATAAATAAATTTACAATTAAATAAATGACGGCTTGCATATTCTCATTTGTTTTGAGGTGCAACCCAGATGAAATGTGTCAATCGGTCGTGCAAGTTAATTTAAACATCTTCATTCTCATCCTTATTTTCGTTATCTTTTTTGCTATATTTATCTACACTGCTAATTTGATGTAAAAGTTTCTCATTTCATTATATTTCTTTATCAAATTTTAAACTTGAAATGTCGTTTTAATTATAAACGCTCAAAATACATCAGACAGCGGATTTTTTGGCCCACTGTCCTCTAATCATGGAAAATAATCTTTCTACCTTTTGGAAGATATTTTAAAAATAATTGACAAATTTTCAATAATTCGGGATAAAACTCAATAGTATTTGTTTTAAAATATTTATCCATCCAAAACATTCTGAGTATGTACAAAAAAGGATAGAGAATAGAAGAATTGTTCTAAAAAAGAAAAGAGACATGTTGACAACCCTATGGAAAATATTTTTATCTAACCAATAGTTTCGGAATTAAAGCAGAAAAAGCTTGGTCTAGAATATGTCTATTTTCATCAAGGCTAAAAACCTAAGCTATGTGCAGCATCTGAAGAAATCACCGAAGGTTTTTTTTACGATTAAAATACTTCTTTCGCCTGAGGCGAGAAAATTATGTAGCCAACAGAACATATTATAAATAAACACATGTTAATAGGTTAAAATGGCAAAATAGTGACACAAATAAAATTATATGGACTTGAATAAAACGCTATCACTACACACTTATTATTATGCGTAATAATAGTAATTTATTGTATAAGTGTTATAAGCATTTTATTCACAAAAGACTGTTTAAATGAGAGAGCAAAGTTCGTGCATTTAATTTTCTTGAGTGGACAAAGCGCAACTAAAACACGAATACAATATTTTATCTAACAACTAAATAAATATCTTAAAAAAGCATAAATTCTGTATTGACAGCCGTGAAACGTCATAGAGACAAGTTGGAAAGTGCCGCGGGATCAAATAAATGTATAATTAGAGTTTGGCAGTATTCAAGTGTAATATCAGTCTATGTCAAATTCGAAATTAGTAGATTAGGTTTTGTTTGTTATTTGACACAAACTGAAGCAAAACATAACTTGCAAATTATAGCTCAGTGGATGAAAACCTGTACAGAATGAATGCCATCATTCGGAAGTGATGTATAGCCGTGGGTCCTTACTCTCGGCAAAATTCTAAGTAGTAAGTAGTAAGGTACCTGGTACTCTGCATGCCTTATCCATGGGGTTGCCAAAAAGGGCCTCTGAAGGCCTACTTACCTGACATCAGTCTCAACACAATTGATACTAACTACTGACTTGCAAATTTCGAATTTAACGTAGCTTAACAGTGCTACCAACAATGCAGTAGTGAGTGACATGGTTTTTATCTCACTAATAGATAAAGACCACTTTAGAGGTCTAAAATCGATCTACGTAGTAATAACCTTATAACTAGACGGTGATGCATAAATAATATTAATGCTGCTTAAATGAACTTAATAATATATTATGATACTAGTGTATAAGTACGCCTTTAAAGAACGTGCGACGAGTTTAAGAGCACGACGCAAAGCGGAGTGCTTTTAGCGTCGCTAGTGCTTTAATGGCACTTATACACATGTATCATACGCTATTTTTTCTACGATCTTAACGGAAATATCAAAACTTAGTTCGGGAACACTTTTTCCGTCACATTGTGTTAGATATTCTAGGTTATGTTGACATTCAAACTTACGGCAAAGCGTGTTTTAATATAATATTAAAACACGCCACCAATGGCAACGAGCTAAAAAGACCTAATCCGGGCGCTAATATTAAGAGTGCTACAAACGTCACTTTTGACACTAGAAACTGTGCAAGAAGTTGTCATTTTGACACAATCGTTGAAAAAAATGTTTAATTTATTAGTATTTATTTTAGATACAATTTTTTCTTGCGTTTTTTGCCGTAAATTCTGAAATATATATTCCAATGAGATAGTCTGTGAGAAAACTCTCTAACGATCGTTTCCATGAAATGTAACGTGCGGACCAGAATGAGAGCAATTCTTTTTATTATAATTAGCATTATTTAGGATATATTTTTTTGTAAAATTTACCCCTTATTTAGGCCTTTTATTGAAAAGAAAGATATTATTTTTCCTAGTGCAGTTTTGGCGCCTCTTGCCGCTTGCCCCTCTAGGAGGTGGCCTATTCGCCCTATACTAGTTACGGCCCTACCTTACACCATATATTACTTAGAGACAGTTTGCGATTGGTAATGAAAACCCACAGCAATTGATTTTACCAGTGCTAATTTGACAACTAACCTAATTAATAATATTATAATACAAGTGGAACAAAGTGAATACACAGTATCATACCAGGTGACCGGTTTCAAAATCGAACATAGTTAGTTTTTAATTTTTAGTAAACAAATGAAATGCCTAACGTAATTCATGTCTAAGGACTTTTAGCCTCCCCCTCTCCCTAAAATTTAAAGTTCTGATCTAGGCAATTTTTTTAATTAAAGTAGATGTTCTTAGTAACCTTGTGATATACCATGATTTTGCTATGTTCGGATTTGATACCAGTCACCAGTCACCCGGTATATGGTTCTAAAGCCCACCACTTCTGAAAAAATGTGTGTAGTCTATGCTAAACGTATTTTTAGTAACACAACGGTCTCTGCAATTGAGATTCAGAATTGCTTTTTCAAATTTCCCGCCGCATCCGCCATTTTCAGGTCCAATACATTGTCATTGTGAAAGAGTATGAGACTCCCTTCTTTCCGAAGGCCATGAGATTAACGAACCTTGATCCGATCTCAAGCTCGCAGGAGCGAGTCGGACACTAGAGGTTTCAGTCTCATATGCGACATTTATCATGTATCTGTTGGGTCTCAATTTCGGTAAGAATAAAACCGGAGCTATGTGCAAATTGCTACCCTTATCATTTTCTCAGTTAAAGCAAAACTATGAAAGATGTTATTTTTTAAGGTTCTTACTCGATATACACTTGACCGAATATATATTCGGTTTCGATCCAACTAGACATATAATCCGCATGTAACACATCGTCCTCTACCAACAAATAGTTTTTGAACTATACTGCCAGCAGACAGACCATCAGACGGAGAGACGGACAGACAGAAAACGGAATTGAGAAAACATGTCTGTCTGTCGGTTGCTAGTATAGCTCAAGAACTATTTGTTGGAGAACGACGATAGTTTACATGCGTATTATAAACCTTTCTGCTATAAAAGCGAGACAATTTCGGTAAAAGATATACAGAATAAGTACTTTAAAAAAATTGAATTTTATAATGATTTTGCTTTAACTCAAAAACTATTCCTTAAATGAAAGTAATACTTTGTACATAGCTCAGTTTTTTACCCTTGACAAAATAGAACATATTTTGGACCCAACATATACAGAATGAGCACCTTAAAACAATAAAATTTGGATTATTTTTACTTTAACTAAGAAGTAGATTGCTCAGGCTTTGCTCTTGACTAAAATGAGATGTAGAATAAACACTGTAAAGAAGACAAAAAAATGCAAGGAATATTTGCTTTATGTTTAATGCAAGCGCGTCGCACAGATTCGAGGAGTCCTGCGTGGCCGCATGCAACGAACGGGCTGGCTCCTCTTAGGCTGCTGCCAAGCATGCTCGTTTGCGGGTGCTGCAGTTCGAATCCCACCGCTGGTAAAATGTTTTTTATTTGAAAATTAATGTAATTTGCACTACCAAGTGTTTTCCATAAATATTTCAGTATTACTAGGAACGTTAAGATATTTTTACCACTAATTATCTTTGATTTATAAAATTGTTTAGTGTCACAACGCCCACTTCTGAGTAAAGTCTTTTACAGATTGTTTGAAAAGCCTTCTAAACAGTATTGTGATGTACATATATCTTATAAACAAATCAATGGAACGCGTAATATGATGGTAGTAATTGTTGTTGAAGTAAGTTATCTCAATAATAAAACTAAAATTATATTAACATATACATAAATTAAGAATAAATCTTGTCGTAAAGAACAAATTTTTTGCGTTGTCAAAAATAATTGCCACAAACGATACGATAGAATCTGTTATAATGAAATTAATTTTATAGAAATTGGGCAGTCGACCGTGGTGCTCCAAAAATTACTTGATTTACAAAGTTTTAATGGTTCAATTTACCGACAAAATTGGCACTCCGCTCGGACGCGTACAAATTAACCACCTGACTGAAACTGGGCTTGGACTTATTTGCATAGGCATTCAAATTGCGGGATTTGAAATTAAATCATTAAACGACATTCGAAAACCCTACGTACGGCTTTTGTAATGACTCCCAAATTACTTTTCAATAATTACAGTTCTGCCGAACTGTTGTGTCCTAGTGAAAACTTAAATCCCGCAGTACCGGGTGCAGAGAATCCCGTTTTAAAATATTGAGAATATGGGAAATTTATGACACCAAGAGTGTAGAACAATTGATCAATTTATAGGAAATTAGAGTTCGTAACATGCTCGAGCGAAACTACGATTTGTCTTTATCAGTCACGAATCCACCGTAACTTTGAAAATAATACGAGAAGCATTTTATTGATTAATGAGTCGCTTCCTCTTACTTAAAAAGTTTTGAATTTATTGAAGTTACCTGCTTAGGTCACATCCAATTCTGTAAACAGCTAAGTTATGCTTCTGATCCACTTTCGCGGAAATTTGTAATCAAAGCTTTACATTATCAATATACTGAAACTTCAAAAACGTAAATTAATTTCTTAAACATAATTAAAGATGAAATCAGCTTATTGAATGGAATTTAATTGTAAGTACGATATTTAAAAAACAATCAAACTTAGTTTAAAATGTTATTTCTGCAAAACAGTTTACGTATTATGGCAGTTATATGACTCTCTACTGTTACAAAATATAGAGATTGATTTTCATGCAAATATTAGTAATGATCATCTTTCGACATGCTACAATTGATCAATTTTAACCAACTCCTTAGGCACACTCAGTTTTCATAATATTTTTATCCATTGCTTTCAATGTGGCATGGCTGTTATCACATTATGTTCTACACATGATCGCGCCATATGTGAGACGATTTCGCCAAAGCATAATTCGAAAAGTAGACGGCAACTAATTATTGTGAAGCTTAGACGGAAGCCGATAATGTCGCATTCCATGTGCATATTAGCCCCCTAATTGCCCCATACACCGTGTAACAATTTCCGGCACGCTATAATAACCTCTACTTGAAGTTTTAACATCAAAGATGCAAAATTTTGAAGTTAACATCTCTTAGAGTGCGTATGTAGCATATAAAGTTACCACAAAGTGCAATAGACGTTAGCCTGAGCATCTTCTAGTATGGATTTTTCATTTGCCATTGCTTTTTATTTTGATATAATTACCAAGCATCGAAGAATTGCTAGAACTGCTTCCTAGGAGTTGTAAATTGTGCATATTAGCACCCCTAATTGCCCCATCCACCACGTAGCAATTTCCGGAACGCTAAAATAACATCTTCACGATGTTTTAACATCAAGGATGCAGAACACAACCTGTAAATTGAAATATAAAGCAATTACAATTCTTTAAAACAAAAATCATACAATTATTCCATTGTGAGAGTCCAAAATTTACAGGTGGTATTGTAGCATGTACTGGCTATTTTGATTTATTTTAAAAGATTAATGAGATTGCTACAATTTGCCAGGCTGATACTGGCTCCAGGCAGGTCAGTTTGCCACAAGTGACATTATTACACTCAAGCTTTGTAACACAGTGAAAGCACACAGAATATATTTATAAGCGTATAATTTGGTAAACTATTAATACATAAAATTATATTGAACTCATAATGACAAAATAAAAAGTAATAATGTTTATAATCAAAATAAATCTGATACCCTTCTGTAGTTCGTAGCGGCCCGTTGCCCTAAGGCGGTACTAACGACTTTCGGAACACCCTCAGTTCAAAGTAGGTCTCGTATCCCGTGCGTCCATTTGACCTACTAACATAAAACTTGACAGCGAATACTGAAGCAGAGCATAAACAAAATTCGATTTATTAACTTTCAAGCGGGTGAAATGACAGTAGAATTACAAGTAATAAAATTTGTACCTGTTGTTGTTTATGCTATCGGATTTCCCAAGTGTACGGAGCGTGGGATATCTTCAGGCGGCTGCGGCGAGGTTATCTTGTTTACATTTGCTGACAACTTCGGGAACTCTTGGAGGTATTGCGGCATGCAGGTAAGCGATTGCATTTGAATTAATGCCAGACTTTGTTACAGTACAAAACGGTAACTACGGCCTAACCTTCAGCCCTTCAAGCGTGCCACACAAACTTATACGCTTGGGGACCAGATAGTTAACCGCAAAAGAACTATAAACGACGACGAAATCGGGAATACGCCGAAAAGCAAGCCCTGACTCTCGTTACGAGATGGTTGTAACAAAATCTCACCGGCTATTGGTTGCTCAAAGGAAAAGGGTCGTGGTAAAAACACTACATGAAAGTCAGGGTTGTACTTCGGCACAAAAGGGTGAAATGATGGTAAATGTAGGACGCCACTCCATTCTAACTAGCTCAATCGAACCCACTTGAATGGAGAAGTGTGGGGTCAATTCCCACTAACAACTCGGCATAGTTTGGTTCGGCTAACACGCTACGGCACTGACTTACCTTGACGAAACAACTTCCTGAAGCAGCTGCTGAACTCCTTTACAACTAACTGAAAAGGAACACAACAACAAACAAAATATCGTCAACACAAATCAAAGACATCAGTACTTAACAATGAGCTCTATTCAAATAATAAAATAAGCAGGTAACAATGGACATGAAATGTTTGACTAGTTACAAGAAAAATAATCAAAGGGGTTAGTTACTAATTTACGTTACAAGTTCCTTCAATACGAACAACAATAAACTGTACTGTACAGACATGACCTTGAAATCAACAATGCTAACTATAGCAGTAATATTAAGCCGGAATGTTCAACACTTTTTGACGAAAAGAACACTATGTAGTAGGCACGATAATTACATAAAACGTTGACGAAAAGAACACTAGGTTATACACGACAGTTTCATAAAATACAAGCATGGTTTACCTTGTAGGAGTTCAGCTGGCTGTAATCGACGGTCGGCGCGGTAGGGTGTTTTGCCTTCCAAGCACCTGCCTTAAGATTCTGAAGAAATGAACGAGAACGGGAACGGGGAATCCCAGAGTAGATGGAATGCGGAACTCAGCCTCGATATTAAAGATGGTAACGACAGCAAACGGGGTCGGTAGAATGCAATCATAATCCCCTCGACGGGTAGACGACGTACGTAGCGGTAATGGGCAAAGCCCTCGACATGCGAGAACGATACACGTCATGCTTAGTTAACGATGGTCTGGTTAGGAGTCCGTAAACAAATCCGCCCATGGCGACAACTCCGACGATCTCGCAATCCTCCGACGATAAAGAACTCCGACCACGTTTAACTAAAACTTGCTTCACTTCAATTCCTCACGGCTGTTGTTTGCTGCATCAAATAACTGATATTCCCTCGTACCGATAGCATATGACTCCTTCATAAGGCACCAACAATAACGAAACACATAAATTAACGCAGAAGACGGAAACGAGAACAAAGCCACCCCCAACGGCTGCATCACGCGAAGCTGTCAGGGGGTGCGATCTTAGAACACGTGCTGTATACTTCAAGATGGGGTCGGGACTGAATTTCAAACTGCGGCTAAAGCCAACGGCCACCAACGCGTCCTATATGCATCTTTTTCTTGCATATGCGAAGACGAAGGAAGGTAACGGAAATTTTCAACAGAATCGCAGGACAGCTGACCGAACGATTCACACGGGACTCGAAGGTTAAAAGTCTCGGACTAGCGAAATACTGGGAAACGATCATCTGTATCCGCCTTGCAGGCAACAAAGAACAAAGGGTGAATTTAACAATAGAATTCTGCTAACGAAACGTGACTATCTGAATTAATTTTAACCGATACACGGACTACGAGGTACAAATGCCTAAAATGCCTTCAAAGCAGAGGACAGGCAGGGCCGGATCGAGCCCAAAATTTAAAATGACGACAGGACTTAAAGATGATCTAACAACTTCACGGGTTGCGGTCACTGTAGAACGGACCAAAAATTGAATTAGACGAAATTATGAACGCCGGCTCGTTCCAATGCGGCCTTTAGCTGCAGGTAAATACAGGCTGGTCTTCAGCGCGTGAGGTTTGCTCTGCGCTTGTGTTATGTCGCCGTAATTTCAATAATGTAGTTTTCGGCGTTTCGGCTTGAGGGAAATTCACTGGCGAAAGCTAAAACGTCCTCCGAACGAATGGGATCTGGGGGAATTCTTTATGGGAGCGTCGTCGATGAGTCTTTAATGGCCCGTCTGAGGAGCGGGTCTAGGTGCTGGTTAGCGGACTGGAGCGTCGTCGATGAGCATTTGATGGCCCTCCTGACGAGCGGGTTTAGGTGCGGATTAACTGGTATAGAATTCCCTCGAAGAGCCTACAGGCCCTCCCGAGTAGAATTAGGTGAGGAAAAAAGTCCACGAAAATTCTGTCTTATAATGGCTTCGTTTCCTCTTTATATGGCCCTAGCTGCCGTAATCAGCGGCTCAATCCAGTTTATTGGAATATGAGATTCGTCCTTCGAATGCGCGGCGGTGTACCTACAACGATCCGCCATGTCGTCACTTATCGCTGTTCCCGCGGTCAAAGATGCAGCGCTCCGCTCTCTAACGTGCTTCAAGCCATGGGAAAATGCGTGAATTAATATTTAATTAACTAAAATCGCTTTGGAGCTGGGCGAAACCTTATAGTATTAACATAGGTTACAATAACATTAAATTATATTTACTTTATAGTTTATTGCAGTGCGGGAACAAATTTTATAAATTAACACCTAGTCAAAGGTTTAATCTCCCAAGAGAATTGGAACAAAATATGATAATGCCATTACACGAAAAAGGAAACAGCAGCCATTGCGGAAACTACAGAATGCTTTGCTTATTACAGGTGGTGCTAAAATATACTCAAACATACTAGGAAGGAAGTTCCTAGAGAAAGTCGACAAAAGAATTACAGAAGAGCAAGCAGCGTTTCGACCCGGTAGACAAACACAGAACAAAATGTATACAATAACAACTACAATGGAGAAGAATCTGGAAAAGATAAGAAATCAAGCTTAGCATTTCTAGATATAAAGGTCGCTTTCAGGTATGAAAGACACTGAAGAAATATAATATAAGCCCGAAGCTACACTACGCAGTTAAAAGCTTATATAAAAACGTAGAGGATAATGTCAGAATAAGTGGACTAATATCAGAGAGGTTTCATGTGATAGGGGTGTAAAGCAAAGGGACAGCCTGAGCCCACTGCTCTTCATACTGGTGATGAACGACGTATCGGAAAAATGTAAGCAGCTCGCGATGAAAACAAAAATTGGAAACAGAAGAATGCAAGCGGTATATATCCAACAATTATTATATGCAGACGATATAGTATTGATATCCAATAATTATAGAGGTCTACAAAGTGCAATAAATGTCTGGAAAGAAGAGTTAGAAAAAGTAGATCAAAAATAGATATTAATAAAAGCAAGGGGATGAAGATAAGCAGAGAAAGAGCTGAAATGGAAGTAATAAAAATAGATAACGGAGCTTTGAAGAAAGCAGATAATGAAAAACAAATGTAAAAAGATGAGAACATTAATAATGAAATACAGAACAGGGTGTGCAGATCGAACCAAGTATACTACTCAATAAACAACATTCTAGTAGAAAAAAGGGAGATAAGAAATACAACCAAAATGAGGATATACAAAACGGCGTTCCAACCAATGAACGATAACATATGGGGCGGAGATCTGGACACTAACAGATAAGTATAAGTCAAGAATAACGCGACAGAAATGAAATATCTCAGGAGAGTAACAGGAAACACAAGAAATGATAGAGTGATGAACGAAACAATGAGAGCGAGACTAAAACAAGAACCAGTAATATTAAAAATATAAAAACAACTATTAAAGTGGATCAGACACGTATGGATAATGGATGAAGACAAGCTGCCCAAAATAGTCACGGAAATGGGAGTGGAGGGACGTAGACCAAGAGGAAGGCCGAGGAAAAAGTAGGGAGATACAATTCAAAACATAGTGGAAAGAAAAGGTTCAATGGCAGTAGGAAGAAGGTTGGCTAAAAACAGAAAATTAAACAGGAATTGGGTAGAAGACCGGACGCCCCAGACGCATTAAGGGATCGAGAAAAGTAAGTAAGTAAGGAAGGTCGAATCAGACGTTTTCCAAAAACTAGTTACCAATTTCATTGTAGTAGTGCGAAAGTAATACAGATTTCAAAGGCTTTTACAAGATTCAACTATTTCATTCTAAATGTTCTAATCAAAATATAGGTTCTTGCAAGAAACAAAATATATTAATTTTGAATTTGTGATCTAAATTTCCTACTTTACATACATATATATATATGAGTATGTCTGTTTTTCAAAATATCCTTTGCAAATCTTCACCTTATTGATTATTTTTAATAAAAGTAAACACAGATTTTCGGAAACTTTTGGTATGTTTATATAGTTACTGACAGGGTATATAATTTACTTAAGAAAATCTTGTTTGCTAACATTTTAAAATTAATTACTATACGTTCTGAAGTGCTAATTTTTGCAATTAAATAGAATATAGACCTATAAAAATAAACACAGTGTAATACGGTTTTTTTACTTAGCCCTATACTCTACTGCGCTATTAATTTATATTGCCCTGGGTTTGCTAGTTTAAACAGTCATAGAAACATAAAACTCTATTTAAATCTTCAGTATGGCTAAGGGCAAATCAATATTGCTCTGTGGGTCTGTTCGTCACCTATAATACTAAAAGTGTGCATGCAAACACTGCCAACAATAAAAACCCAACAGTTTACATAAAAAGATATATAATCTGTAAGAGAAACACAAATACAGAAAAATACATTTACATAACACACACCCAGAATGAACGGCGCCAATGCATACAAGTGAAGCTGTTAACAATATGAGCTCCTTACTGTAAATATCCACGAGAAAAAGCTGTTTCTATTCGAGTTGTTATAACATATATAAAAATACATGTAAGAATGCACACTGTTCATATAAAATGGCTGTACGCAATCAGCAATAAATTACAGCTACTAAAATATTTACGCGCTTAAGGCTGATGCTACACGCATGAAAGCACCTTAAATAATGGATTAATGTTCAACTGTTGACGCAAAGTCAAAAACCGATTGTGTAAACTGTAGTTAAATTCCGCGCACAAATACACTCTAAGCGTCTAAGCGATGCTGTTAATTCTTCAATCGCGCTCGTTGCCAAAGCCGCTGTAACGCGAACGCGGCTTTGGCTCATTCAAATCAAGCCGACACGCTACGTCAGCAAATGATGCAATCCCTTCGTACTGACTGCGAGTAAACCCCCCTTATCTTCGGCACGAAATCGTTCATTGAAACGATTACCCAAGATGTTGCAATAATTTCTCATTTCGTCTTGGGATTCTAAATAGAAACTAACCTTGCAACCGTTTGCCCCCAAGTGTTCTCGTGGTTGAACAAGAAAGACGCTTCTATAGCTTCCTGCTATAGAGGAATCAGCAGCAGCTCGGTGGTAATACCCAGGAACCTCTCGGTGTCGACGGCAATTAATTCTAGCCAACACAACACTGCCCCAGTCCACTTTTGTGCTTTTAGTAGAGCTTGGCGTCCCTTGTATTTTAGGGCGACACACTCCGATCGCTTTCTGAGGCGCGACTGACTTCATTTTCACCCGCTGGCTTTGTTCTAGTTTTAACTACACTGCTTCCAATTAGCTGTATTTGCACCTTTTCTGGCACCCGCGAAACTCACAATGCGCATCAGATTAATTAATACATATGAGGTATACGGTTCAGTTTTATTACTGGCAGGATAGGGTTAAATACCCACATTATGAAATTTATATGGTGACAAGAATCGGCCAATTACAACAACCACACACTCTTTCAGCATATAAAAAGACATTACAAATGTTTTAAAAGTAATATTTTGGTAGTGGCATTTGTTTTCTTGCTTGGTATAAAACATAAAACCTGCGTGGCCCAGTATACTAACACATATTTATAATTCGTTTCTGTAACACGTTCACAACCCTTTCGTTTGCCAGTCTCTGGTAGGGCACCTTTGTAATTAGCAGATAGTATTTTATCCGTCTGTATTTTCTTTGCTGTTAGTTAATTATTTACAAAGATTTAACGCCTATAGTAATTAAGAAAAAAACGTTCTTTTGTTGTATGTCATTTTATGTTTGACCATATTTCGATTATTAGTGTTTCTAGCGAAAATGTTTTCATTTTTTTTACAAACGTTCGTATGTGAACGTTTTGGTAATGCTAATAAAATTTTTTGATATCAAAGCTAGCCTACTCTGACCGCTAGGGTAAATATGATACATTTCGTTAAGCCAATATTTTGCATGAAAGTTTTAAAAAACAATTCTTATTGTGATAGGACGCCTGAATGATTTGGATGATGTTCAGTATGTCGCTCCACACGGGTAAAAGTTATCTTTAGCGACCATATTCATTATTATCGGTGAACTACGCTGGCGGATAAAACGGAGGTATTACGATACAGATCAGTAGCTCTTAAATAACAAGGCTGAGAACTTTACTTCCAGATAGACATTTATGAATAAAGCTTGATATCTTTATAATTTTTATATCTACTGGGTGGCCATAAATATCTGATATCACATTACCTTTGGAATCAACACCGCTTTATTAAAGTGATGAATCCAACTAAAGTCAATGTCATTAATGTCATCACAACTAAAATTCCTATGTGTCAAAAATTATTACAGATTGCAATAAGTAATGGAGTTAGAACAGGAGATTTATATAATCGAGTCGTAGGCTAACCTGCAGAATCCAGGGCACATTGCTCTCCTCTTATTTCATTTTATTACATTACATAGGTATCAATACTTATCGTAATTGAAATATAATGCTAACCAACATTTATAATTTCATGGCTACCGGGATCTCAGATATTTATGGCCACCCGGTATTATGATTTAAACGAAAAAAAAACTTGAGTGATGGTGCTCTGTTTTTTTAGGAAAAGGTGTTATATAGTTGATCAAAAACTAATTGTCAAACTTTTCAGTTAAATTTGCAAGGTAACGAGGTCTTTAAATCTATTTCCTAGACGAAATGCAACCCACAAGACACGGGTGCGCGGCGAGTGGGCCTTCAGTGATACAGCGATTGGTATCATCAAACCTTTTGACGTGCTGCTTCTTTGTAGCTAAAATTGTTAAAACGTTCGAGTTGTTTGAAATTCAAGAAATTCGATCGACCGGTGGTATGAGAATATTCGTGCATATGATATTACACAACTGCCTGCCTGGGAATTCTTTACATTTTTACCGGATACGCCTTGGGGACATCGAAAACACCCGGGCTAGGCAGTGACTCGCTGTTACACAACCTGAACCGGTTGACATTCCTCCATAAAACCTCGATAAACTGCAAAATTTATTGGTCGCTTTTCGCTGAAGTATAAGTGCTAGTATCGACTTGGATAAACAGGAACCTGGATGCGGTTTCGAGAATCGCTTGTCACTTGAAGATCAAGCTCGCACAGCAACATAGGTAAATAATGCAGGGTGGTTGCGGAAAATTCCTGTTACCTGCCTGTCAAGCGCTCGCAGCGAGGAAACAGGTTGCAGAGATCGCTCGTCACCTGATGCTGGACACGACGTACGCAAATGAGTGTGGGGCGGTATTGAAGATCGCTTGACTAGCAAGAGCGCACAGCGATGTATACATTAAGAGATCTAGATGTGTAGTGGTAGGTTCCTGAGACTGGTCTTCTTTGCCGGATAAAGCTGAAATCAAATCTTTGCTAACCGAAACTTGCTGCACGAGATGAGCTCGCGGTATCATATCGGACGGCCCGCTTTGCTGGATAAAGCAGAGGAGCAGATCTCCTCAGCTGGCTTACTTCGCCGGATCAAGCTGGACTCAGGAGTAAACTCAAAAGTGTCACGGGCGGGTACTTCCTACGCGAACACGTACATCGATAAATCACCAAGCGTCCGTGCGGCGAGGTCCGAATGCCAGTTGTGGCAAAAATAACAATTTGTAAATTTTACATTATTGTTTAATGTGCAAATATAATTTACGCGGGTGCAAACGCCACAAGGATAATTAAATGATCTTATTTTGAGCTCAGGAATATGTGACTAATCTATATAGTTTCAGTATACAGGCAGTGAAAAAATAGCGGTTTGTCAGTGAAAAGATACGACAAAAATTTAAATAAAATTCAACCTACCTTGACCGTCAGGGTAAGTATAAAAAAATTTGGATTTTTAAAATGATAGTTTGGATTATTTATTTTAACGACGGTTCTTATCACTTATGGCGGCATGATAACAATCAAGCAATTGTTAGTGTTCGTCTAACTTTTGTTGCGTTCTGACTTGTCAGTACTTAAGATAATACCTGAAACCTTTCTGTGGCGTGATATAATTCACGCTATTTAGTGGATATTCGCCACCCAACAAACTTAAAATTAATAATGTGTTATACCAGCTTTTATACTAAACATTACTAGCGGAAAGTCTGCACATAACGAAATTCGTAACATAAATAAAAATTACTTAAAAGAAAGCGTTAGTGTCACTACTGTACTGATCTAGGATTCCAGTATCAGCGAGTTTTCGTAGTAAATGTTAATTTTAGGAGATCGCCGGTGAACAGCCTCATAGACCAAATAGTGTGGGTTTGGAAAGCGATGTTCTGGCTAAGGATGTTATACCGTTGTACAACCTCATAGACCAAGTTTATTGTTTGGAAAGCACGCCCTTGTGGATGGTATGTGAGTAAAATTATAAAAATTAGTACTAATTGATTGACTAAAATCTATTCCTTTATATACATAAATTTTAACATCGCAATCACAAATAAATGAACAATGAACCGTTTAATCTAGTTATGGATGATGGCTTTAAAATTTAAACGCATACAAAACGTTGCATTTCATGCATTCTGTAAATACATTATGCTGAGGCTGTTGTGAAATGAGAGATTAGTGGCCTCGAGCATGCCGATTAAACTGCTGAAGTGTGATTTCAGCACATTTTTGCTAATGACCTCATGAAGTGCTTCGGACTTCTGAACCTGGCGTTAACAAATACATTTACCAAAATTTTCGTAATATTTTAACAGAATTTATAATATGGATAGATATTTGTTGACGTCTGCTGTCTTATACCACTTCTGCATTTCATTGATGGATATTATTCCTTGGTTTCTCGATAGTGACTCTTTTTGATTCTTGTTAAGGGTCCTACTATATTTTGTGTTTGTCGTGTTTTAGTTCCACGCGGAATGTCCCTCTTTTGATTCTTGCATGGATAATATGCTCAATGTATGTGTATTAGTGGTCCATTGTTCCCAAAAATGCTGAGTTGATGTCGTAAGGAAGTGCCGTTGCGCTTCTTCATAAACCAATGTTTCAGGCTTTTTAACATATTTGGTTGTTGTCCGAGGTTTTTCGTAATAATATTTGTGGTGCCCATAAAATTAGTGCCCTTGTTCCTATAGATTTCTGGATTTTATTTATTTTTAGTTTCTTCTGTTAACATTTCTAGTAGCTTGCTGTTGCTTGACAATTTTTTTTTAAACTCCGTTAAGTGGGAAGTGATTTGCATTCCAATTATGTGTTCATGGCCTCCTTTTTAGTTTTTTTCATGTCCGCTGACTTCGTGAATAGGATATTTTGTTTTCTCAGTGTGCGTTGCTTAGAATTCTCTTTCATTTCCAACAATTTTGTAAGCTGTTGATATTTTTTGTTCGTGACTATACTCAACTCTGCCTACAATGCCATTGGGTGGACTGAGTAGCTCAATGGTGTTATTGCCGGTCCCAAGCCCGGATAAAAGAGAAGAGTTGATAGACTAGGTTAGCTACCTATCAATTGTTAAAAATTTAAAGTTAGCTCACAGAACTGAGAAAATTGACATGCTATAGAAACAAAAAAAAAGAAAGAGCGTCGTCAGGTGTAGAAGTGATGATTGATGAAAAATTTGAGCAGAATATTAGTAACATTAATTATGTAAATGACAGAGTCTCAACTGTTGCGCTAGAATTTGATCACGAATTAATATACGTAATATCCATTTATGCACCAGCTATCAGTAAACCAAGAAGCCAAACTACAGAGTGTAATTGTACATTACAATCAGTGCTTGACGAATTACCAAAAAAAATTTTAAATTATAATTATGGGTGATATAAACGCCCGAGTAGGAAATCAAACTATACCGGGTGTTAAACAACGATTCAATGAAGAAATTTCTAATGAGAATGGAAAATATTGACTGAGTTTTGCTGCCATAAAGAACTATGCTTAAACGACACCTTTTTCGACCATAAGCCACAACATACATACACTTGGTCAAATACTCGCCGACGTATAGTCTATTTTTTTGCTTTATGATTCAGAGCAGGCTTTGCATTTATATTATTTTAGCAGTGTACAACAGTTTAGTAACAAAATATAACTAATGTCAAAATCCAGGTCGCCGGGATTGTCAAGTTGACACTTCAGCAAATCTTAATAAAATGCCACGAAAAAACAGTATTAGGTAATAGTAAAACCTGGCGTTTTTCTTTCGGCACAACTTCTTTCCATGTTTCGTTATTGTCTCTCAATAGCGGGTAGGTACACTTGAGATATTTATAGATTTTATTATCTTCGACTCGCCACTGTGGAAATTGCAATGGTTTTGACATAATTTTTGTTCTCAGATTCCGATACCAATGATCTCGAATGGGTGCTGGTTCTTCGATGGTTAACACCACATAATCCGATCCGGAAACGGGCTTTGACGGCAAAAATTGCTTGAAATTATTGACCGGCTTCTTCCTTGTTTTAGAGCACCGGGTCCGGTCGCCTACCGTGCTCCTCGCTCGTTTCCCGAGCATCTCTTACAAGTGCGGCTGGTTACTCCTACTTGCCCGCATTCATAACAGTACATCCGTTTAGGAGCAGTACACTGCATGGCTCGATGTCCTGACTTGGAACAATTCCAACAAGTAAGTGATGCAATAGCAGTTGGGGCTTCTGTAATTTTATTACTAGTCTTCTCTCTGGCTAGGTGGTTCTGGGAAGTGTTGGTTGGAAGCTCCATTTCGCTGAAATCAATCAGGGGCTTTTCTTCGACTGCACAAATCGGTGGCTTTCCAGCACGCTTGCAGTAAGCTAACTCTGGTTCAAGTAAGTATGAGTTAGGCGTAGGAGGTGCTTTAAAATTATTCGAAGCTATTTTGGCATCTTCTAAAGCCATACAAGTTTGAGCAAGTTCAGTGATAGTATAAACCGGGTGTAATGCTAATTGCATAGCATAGTACGGCTGTAAGTTCTTCTTAATTATTGCCAATCTTGTAGTTTCAGATGGAAGTTGAGGCAGCCTGCTGAATAAGTTGTCCATGGTTGCTATATAAACAACCACTTTTTCTGATGGGTGTTGTGTGCGGCTTCGAATTTCGTCCCAAAGGCGGATCTCGTAATCGTGAGGGAGAAAGTTTGCTTTCAACTTGCTGATCAAGTCGTCCCAATCGATGATAGTACGCTTCACTGCTCGGTACCATATCAGTGCGTCTCCAGTGAAAATTTCTACTGCTGACTGAAGCAATTGAGCTTTTGGAATTCCACGTGCTTCTCTTAGCTCTTCTACACGCACTAAGAAGCTTGTTAAACTGGACGATTCACCATCATAATGAATGTTCCACTTGCTGATGGGAATAAAGTTGCTGTACACAGGTCGAGAACACTCTGAATGTCTCCGACTTTCAGTGGTAGGTATGTGTAAGTTTCCAGCTTGTCTATCTAAGCTTGTTGTAGGTCTTACAATCTCGCTCAGTTGCATGGACTTCAGTTTTTGCTGTAAGTTGCTGTCGTGATGGGAAACTTCAACATTACGCTCTGGCGTTGACTCATGGAAGCTCACTCGACGTTTCGATGGTTCAAACTGTGTGGGGAATATCGACATCTCATTATCAATGAGTTGCCCGATGGCAGTTGCATTTTCTTCTGCACCTGTAGTTGCCAAGGATGTGGTAACTGGAAGTAGTAAATTAGGCTCATCTAGAATAGATTGTTGTTGAGACTGAACTGTTGCTTGCTCATGTATAGTTTGTTCGTGGTAACCTAAATAAGCTTGATCGATAGCTATAGATAACTGACCTAATTGGGTAGACAGTGTTTGCTGATGCTGTTGTTGCATGTTGTTTTCGGCATTAATTCGACGTAAGCGACCTAAAACATGGTACATTCTTGCCCTAATGCGTTGTACTTCATTATCTTTGTTGTTGACATCAAAATGTTCTAATGCCTCTTGCAGTTCGTGAAGTTTTGTAGCACAAATCTTCAGTTCTTCATCAGGCTCGAAATAAATTCCTGTTGTCACGTCTAGCGTTCCTAACTGCTGTCTATGCATAGCGTCTCGCAAAATTGATCTCTTCTCGGTTACGTTCGAACCCACTGGACATCCACGAATTAGCAATTCATACGTTAGCTCGTCCGCCAATAATCTTCCAACATCCATTGTAATTGTCGTAACTAAACAATCCTATACCTATACTAAAAATACTAAACCTTACTAATAAGAGCACAAAAGAAAAACAAAAATAGCCCTTCAGTACTAATAATACTAATACCTACTAATATGTCCAAAAATGTACCTAATCTAAACACAGATTCCTAAATTCTAACAAATTTCCTCAAAATATGCAACAAAATTGCTATAATCCGATAATTACCGATACGACAAGGAACCAATCGATACTAATCAAATACTCTATACTGCACTACATGCCAAACTACTTAACCAAAGGCTCCACGTCAGAGGCGCCAAATTTATTACATTTGCTACACACGGGAATTTATTCGCACGTAAAAAAAAAATTATAAATACTTCACAGCAGGGTGGTACAGGAATCGTCTAGTCGTGTAGCAAACGTTTGCCAAGCTAGGTCCTGAGCAGGATGGAGTGGGTGGTCCGGAAGCGCCACTGGTTTGAGACGGTCCAAACCAGAAAACCTACAGGTGGCCGTGTAAATTCCTAAACCACTAGCTGTTTCACAAAAAAAAAATAATAAAAGACAGAAAACACCAAGACTCGAAATAACCTAGTTATTTAGTTACAGTTTGTACACATTCAAAATTCTGTGTCATACTTGGAAAAGGCAACACAATTCTGTGATAATAGTATGTAAATGGAATAGTTTGTAAATGTAATCTTCGTGGTATGTAATGTACAAGATTTTATATTAATAAAGTCGAAAAGGTAACTACGATAATCGCAATTCGTTCGAGTACCCGTGTATCAACTACGATAGTGACTTAAATATAATTAAAAACAGCGATACCGGAATGCGGGAGAATAGCAAGTTCTAAATCGCTTGATTAATTAAGTAAATAATCTATCTAGTCGCGAACCTCTTCGAATTGGTACCATTTCGCCTAGGGGAGTGCTAATACACATAAAATGGTGTATTTACGGTGCTCATATTATGTTAAGTATCAAATTGATGCTCCCGGAGACCTCGCCATAGTTTAAATTTTCGAACATTGACAAGTACTTGAAACTTGAACGCGACTAAAGCAGTACTACCAACGTAAAGATATTAAATGCATAGAATGACATTATTCTATTCCACAAAAGTAATTGCACGTGATGTACAACGAAGTTACACAATATTCCGCATGTAAAACGGCATGAATTTCGCTAGCATATACCTAGGTAAGTACAATACATAAAGTAAAGATCATAGTGCCATAACGAACGATATTTTCAGTTCAATAACCACCAAAAGGTAGATAACACTAGGTGTTGTAGATACCTGGATTGTGCACAGAAGGGCCGCTACATCAACAGCTATGGGGGATAGCTATTAAGATGTCCACCAGCTTGAATAACCTCCAAAGAGTCGGGCCTTTATCTAACTTTGCGGGTGAGCAAACGTAGTCGAGTGCAGTCACCATGGGGAGAAGCCTTGCATGCGAACTACCACAAGTGCTGAGGGGCTCGGACTGGAATGGGATCGTTGCTCCAGGTGCCTTAGCCAAGTAACATCAATGCCACAGGCATATTAGATCCCGAAAAATTGGAAAACGATACAGCAAACTAGGACGAGGAGGCCTAAATACGAGACGTTATCGAAAAATGTTCAACGGCAACCATAAATTAACATACCAGAGTTGCAATGTGGCCTCGAGTAAGTAAATTGCAGAAATATATATTTATCCCAATACAATCGGATTCATTTTAGCAATATAACACCCATTTCCTATTTCTGGATGGCAGATTCCTCAAAGAAAAATGGAAACTACGTAATCCACTTAAGTGAAAATTTCCAAAAGATCACATGCAGCTCCAAAAAGGAAAACTTAAAAAAAATGGTCGCCGGAAATCGTACTATCAAAACAATTTTCAAAACTGTTACTAAAAATTCCCTAAAAATCAAGGATTTTTCAAAAGTCCCAAAAATTGCAAAAATGAGTATGCAACCAAAGCTACACCTAACGTATGCAGGTGAATCTAACTATATGTATGTATTTAAGCTAAGAAATTATCCAAACAATCCTTAACTGTATCTAAATGTAAAATTACACGTAACAGTTGGCTTCGATTTCCTTCAATACATCTTGTACAGTTGCTTGCTTGTTGTTCAAAAAAGTTGTTGTTTTCCTTCACAATGTGTCTTTTCTCATATTCCACGCAACTGTTTCACGGATTGACCAGTTCTCATACTTGTTTTCGAGGACGTAGTCCCGGTGGTGCTATTGACGGAAGGAGCTAAAATTTGTTTACCTGATGTACGAGGAGTGATCAATGTGTTCGTGGCCTAACATAGAAGGCTTAAACATTTTAAAAAACAAAGATCGTCATTTGACGTAACAGTCTTTTTTAGTAACACCCGTCAAAATCTAATGGTAACCGTATATTAGTTGTTGTTTTATTAATTGTTTAGTAAAGCAATACGTGTTAGGTTCTGTAAAAATTAAAAAAGGTGAAATTCGTACAGCAATTAAACATATGTGCAAAAATAATGACACCTCTTGAAATCTACCTGTGCGTACAGAACGTGAGTCTGTCCTTTCTTAGAGCTCGAACAAAAAGTGGTCGACAGAGTTTAAGCATGGAAAAAAATGTCTAGCGATGCATCTCAATGTGGGTAGTCCAATATTGGTATCGACCGAATAAAATGCCTGCTTGCAGGAAATTACTGCGCTTGACCATCGTTTGGAAAATGATATTACAGTTCAGGGTGATTATATTGAAAAATAAATTTTCTTTCGAGCGTCTTGTTTATTGCTTATATGCTAGGCAGCGAATACATTGATCATTTCTCGTATTTGACCAAGCGGGACAGATTAAATGTTGTTTCGGCGGTGAATGCGTTCACACTGATTTGAATGGTAATTTGCTCTTCATAGTAGTCGATGGACAGATCAAATCCTCGGACGATGTACGTTTCTTAGTTGGCTAGTTGGAGTTGTATGTTCTCCATTCGACTCAAATAACCATATACAGGATACCCCAGAAATAAGTGCACAAAAACTGCAGCATCATGAAGGTAAGAATTGCCCCCAATAAATTATTTTTCTTTCCTCTTGATTTGTTAAACGGTCATTACTGCCGTCTGAACTGACTCGGTAAATAAGTCTTTACAGGCCAGGTGCCTGTAAAGCGTTACTGTCGTCTGAATTGACCGGTAAATGAGTCTTTACAGGTCAGGTGCCTGTAAAATGCTGCCATCGCGACTATACAAGCACCTTGTTTTCTAATAATCACATCCTTTATTAATCACTAATATCAATTTTTAGGATGTTCCCCAAGAGGAAATAAAAAGTTGTACGTGGCTCGCCTGCAATTAGCCTTTATTGGGGCTCACCGGATTACAGGGCTCGCTCCTACGTCGCTCACCCTGCAAATAATCCGGCTCGCCCATAAAGGCTAATTTACTAAGCTTACCACGTAATTAACTATTTATTATTCTGTACATTTTAAAATTTGGTTTAAAAATCCTTTTATCCGACGAGGCGGCATTCACAAAAATAAAGTTCCTAAGACAATACATTCAAACGTGATTTTTGTAATGTTGCTATGGTTACAAAAAATACGTTTAATAAAAATGAATAAGTTAAGTTTCGGAAAACCTGAGTAATAGAACAGGTCAAACCACCGAATCGATTAGAAAAGACCATGAACTTATTAAGGGATTGCATAGCAAAGGATTTTTTTATATAAAGGCTGAGAAAGGTAATAATATTGTTATTTTTGATAAACAGGACTACTTTGAGAGAGTAGGTACATTGCTTAACAATTGACCCTACAAAGAATTTAAAAAGACTCCCCTAAGGAGCATAATCTGATGAAGATAATATGTATATTGCTACAACTTCACGTATCGAGCATTAATCTGTACTGATTCGGGTTTTTACTTCTTGTAACCTATTATTATATGTTTATGATTTGTTTTGTCAATTTAAATTGTCCTGCTTATTATTTTAATGTTAATAATTATTCTTTGTGCTAGATTGCTTATTCTGAAATTTGATGTTCTGATTTTAATTGTCAAATGATGTCAAAAAATTTTGAAATTTAAATGACAAATACCAGATCGTTTCATTAGTCACACAACAATAAAAAGCAGTAAATAATTCTTTAATAGTAAATTCACCTTTTAACTCTTTATTTTCTTTTAGTGCTTACCCAAATATCTAAACTGACCCACCTTTAACTCGAACTTATCAATGTCCTGGATGTCAACCAATCTGCTCCATTCCGCCTACTACCACAACCGCTTCAGTTCCTAAACACAGCAAACAGCTCCAATGACAGACAAGATGTCCAAACTGACCAAAATCAGGGACACAAACTCCTACACAGCATGGAACCAAATACACCCTAACTGCAGCCATCTAACTCTAACACTGCATCCGCCAAATCCCTCAAACGTGCTTCCTCTACCAATGGTGCTTACTTGGAATTCTCTCCTAGCACCAATAGCTCGACGTAATCCAAGCAATTGATATACAATGTCAAATGTAATTCTCCAATAAACTTCGCTTAGTACTTTTCTCTATTTATTATCCTTTGTAGATTAGTTCTGCTCCCAGTTTAGTTTTTTACCACATACTTGCAAGTTTCATTAGTTTTATATCTCTTCTTGTTAAATTTCATTTACAGATCACCACGAAAATTTAGTCTTACAAATAACCCTTCTTAATCTCCAAATATATTAATTTTAAGTTTATTTTATACTTTTCTATTATACCAAATTAATTACAACCACATTTTTTCGAATTTGTTATCTTAATAATCAAAACAAAAAGTCCTTAACGATATTATTTTCCAGTTTTAACACTCTATATCCTTATTTTGATTTCTACCTACTATTTATAATAATTTATTTCGATTAAGCAGTTGTCATTACCTTCAAACCTTTTTCTATATTACAATATATTTGACTCCAACTGTTTTTCAATTAACCATATTTTATTCAATTATAATATCTATTTGCTTTCATATTTAAATTGATCCTGATTATATTTAACTTTATTAATTCCTTAATCATATTTTAAAATTTATTTTTATACCCCTGTTTATATCAGTACAGTATATTAACGATACGAGTACAAGTTTGATTATTAGCATCTTAACGCAACTAGCCTGAACGAGGCTGAGCCGAGTACTGCGGCAATCAAACGAGTTTCGTTTAGTGCCATAAGCAAGCGTGTATTGTTCAATATTTTATCTTCATCGATAATTTCTGGTTGAAGGTATTATTTGCTTTATAAAAAAGAGTACATTAATATATTACCGCATTGAGTGCGGTAATAAAGCTCTTAGCGTTACTCAAATTAATTTGGTGAGTAGTCTATAACAAAACTGATGAAGTTAAAAATGTTTAACCAAGCAAAATTACGACCGGTTGCTGGAGTGAAGATGGTCTTATCCAAGCAAACGTGTACTAATTTAAACTCCGTTCACATCTTTTTGGCATAAAGGTTGGCCTTGGATTTTTGTTGTTACGTTGCCCATGAACCGAACCGTAATTTTTATTTTGTTGTATAACCTGCATAACCTCCAACAAATTTACTGTCACTTGACAGAACATAATATTGTTGCCAGATGGACTACTTACTTTAATAGTACATGTGGAGAAATGGCTCTAATTACACAATTACTGAAACTGGATACATACATAAAAATTACTAAGTTCCATTTTCTATTCTGATTAAATATGGCAACTATGTGTTTTGTCATGTTTTCCAACCTAAAAGCACTTGGTAACCATAACCTCAAATGTAAACCTCGTTTAAACACGACAAAGTATTTTACACAGCTAAATTGGGGAAACTGTCATGGCCAACATTCATGCCAAAAAGATGTGAACGGAGTATAATATTAGTAATCCTAACTTACACTTTAAATTAGTTTTTGTATTTTCCGTGTTTCCTAAAGTCTGTCATAGATAGAATATTGTACAATACACATGCGTCTAAAGCCTAGCTCTTCAAGTAAGTAGAGTATTCCATCGGTTCTTCCACCGTTGTTATTTATTATTAAACTTTCAATATTTAAAGTGTTTATTAACAAACCTTTAGTTCAATTACCACACCGACCCTGAGGGAAAATCGTGTTTAAGTACAGTTTTTTTTAATCTTAACGAACTGTACCTTATAAACCGAGTTGAAATCGTGAGCACAAAAATAATTAACTTTAAAAATGCTAATTGAACTAAGACACGTATCTAAAAAAAAGTCGTAAATACAGGAAATAAAACATAGAAATACGTTTTTAAACACCTTAATTACAATTAAAATTAGAAATCCCATTAACGACAAATTAAAAAGGAGATCAATCAATATTTCACATAATTACTAGCCGCAAATAGCAAAACAAAAACAGCGTCAGTTGGTACAGTATTAAAATACAGGCGATTTTTGCCGTATTGTGATATCAAAATATAAGGTGTACTTCCACTATAATTTAGCTTTTTAGGCGGCTCTACAAGATTTAACGTTTATCTTCAGATTCCGTATCCCCATAAAAATGAGGCAGATTACCTAGTGCAGGTAAAGGTCACAATGGACCAGAATCCTCATCCTCAGGAGAGCTATCTGTCGGCCATACCGTTCATTAAATCCCTAGTCGTTAGTTCTAACGAGAGCTCTGACGGCTCTCAAAGTTCTTGCAATCCATTACTTTAAACCTGATAAATCTTTAAATCCCGAAATAGTAAACTGCTCCTAACAAAGTAAACCTGCATGAATTTATAATGACTGACATTCCGCAGAAACTCAGTTTGTTGGTTGAAATATCGAAAGATTACTCGAAACGAAGGTAACTGTTAATAAGACATGATTAGACGGAAATCTACTGCTCTTTCTGAAAAACAGATTTAGTATCTTTTCGAAATATAAATTAGAAAATATGCAATTTTATTAAGTAAGGTATACTATGGCTTAATACATGTATTATATGATGTGTACTGATGCAATTGTATATGTCGATGCTATTTTCTAGAAGTAAAATTAAATTTTTAAATAATATTCTGTTGCATATGAAAAATGCATATTTTCAGTTTTCATAACTATGTTACACTGTTTGAAATAATATTAACTATACGCGTATGGCTGTTTTAAAAAAATTTAAAAAGATAATACACAGTTCTACACCCTCTCCTAGTAAGCAAACGTAACTATATAATTATCAATATACAGGGTGGTAACAAACCAGCAGATTATCTGTGAGCTACGTTGTAGGCCTTAACTAAGATAATAACAAATTTGAATGTTAATCAAAATTTTTAGCTCAAATACAAAGTTATCCTTTAAATTTAGCAGTTGATGCTACATTTTTTATATTTGAGGTACAAATAAGTATACGATTTACGCTCTACTATTCAAAAATATCTCGTTAATTGCCCTGCAAACAAAATATTCTATTTATATTTCAAATATTTGAAGTTTATTTTTGTAAAAAAATGCAAACAAAGCATTAGCATTAGATCTTGCAACATTACAAAAAAATTCTATCCTTGTTTCACAGCAACAGCCCAATACATGGTATATTTATTTAAACAGCGTTGTCACATTTTTGCTAAAGAAGTAAATTTTATTTTACGGATTCTAAGAGAATGGAGCCGAGTTTTCGAAAACGATTTGTAAGAAATAACTCTATGAACCCTCGGGAAGAGCGCAGTAATTATATAATTTGCTAGTTTTTCACCACCCTGTATAGTTGATTTTTTCATATGGAAGTGAAAATGACGAAATTCTAGAGAAACCATTACTTACAAGCATTATCGGTAGATTGAGTTGTATTGGTACATAAGCTGCTCGTTATTATTTTTGCAGGGAGGTTAGATTCGAAGTTGACTGGATGACATTTAATTATTTTAAATTACAATTCTAACTATTGTAAACTTGAAAAGTGGTTTTATAATTTGGTTTGAACTAGGCACATATTGCACTGAAGACAATTTCAGTTTAGAATTACCAGAACTACAATTTAAAATAATTAAGATATTAACCAGACAACATAAATCCTCACCTTACTGGAAAAATAATAGCCAGAAGCGTATGTACCAACACAATTCAATCTACTGATAATGCTTGTAAGTAATGCTTGTTACCAATAGTTTCCTTAGAAACAGATCTGTAAAGGGCTTTACCCAGAAATTCCCTCGCAAGTGAAGTTGTAATACCAAATAATTTGAAATTCAAAAAACTAGAGGTACAAATATCTTAACGTTCCTATACTACTAAAACAATAAAAGTAAACGCTTGGTAATGCACATTACATCAATTTTCAAATTTAAAAATATTGTAGACGGGATTCGAATTGCGAAAGGGATTTCAACGGGAAGCAAGCAGGCCACGCTTAGCACGCCTCTCGATCCAATTTTGCCACGAAGCACTGGCTCGTATCTTCGCGACACGGCTGCATTACGTTCAAAAAGCTTATTGTTGCCCGTTTTTACTTTTTTTACAACATTTACTCTGTATTTGAACATAGGAAATTAATGAGTGCGACAAGGAAGACATAAACAAAATGAGTAGCAAAACAAAGATAGAATGTAATCAGGGCTAGGTCATTAAGAGTATAAAGTAATAGTAAACAATAGTAGATTTAAACCTCATTTTATACTCTTCATGACAGATAAAATATTTGACAGAAGTGTTTGTTTGTTTTATTGACTTAATTTTAGTTTAAAAATGTACCTAGCCATGATTACATTCTATCTTTATTTTGCTACTCGTTTTGTTTGCCTTCCTTGTCGCACTCATTAATTTCCTATGTTCAAAACTGCTTTCGGACAATCTGTATATAATATGACCAAACTTTCTCGGTTTTATTCCAGGAGGGCATGTCGGCAAGCAAAATATCGTCTTCCTCCTACAAATAGTTTTTGATTTATACCGGCAACAGGCAGACAGACAGACGGAATTGAGAAAAAGCGTTTTGCGTCATCTAGAGATCTTAAATCGTAAAGATCTGAAGAAATCTCGGAAGGTGATTTATTATAAAGCCCAGTCGTGTCTGGTGCAAAAAGGTGACCTACTTCTTTTTGTATTTTTCGATCACCTAGAAACATTAAATTCGGAACAGATATTCGTTGATGAGAAAAATCCCAATTCAATATGACGAGTCCAACATGGCGGCTTTTCACGTTTCGACCTCCTTCAAAGGACGTAAAAAACTGAAATATAGGAATTTGCCCATTCCACATGACTAATCCATAAAATCAAAAATTACCAAAATACTACATGAAGGTTGAACTATAGGGTATGAAATGGAGTAGGGGTCGTAAACATTTTTTTCACTCAGTGGGAAACTTTTTTATCGGCGTAACATATGGTTTTATTGGGTCGATGATTCATTAAGGTTCAAATAAATAATAGTATATTACATACCGAGGTGGAAAGTGTTTCAGTTCTGTCGAGAGATTAAGTAGTTAACCGAGACGCGAGTCTCGAGACAGGAATGAAGCTTTTTACCGTGGTATATATACTATTTTATTCGCAACCACTTTATTCTAAACAATAATTGGAAAAATTATTATATTACTAGCGTTCTGCACCCAAATTGGGCCCGAAATAATCCATTTAATGCAATTTGTACAAGAGTGATTCATTTTGTGTGTCGAGTTAATTTTGAGGTTAGAAAATCCACATAAAAAAGTCACTTTTTTGAAAACCCTACTACTGGCTTACTTGCGTCGCCTGAGTCGATTGACACCAAAATCAGCCAATTCCGCCCACGGGTTCGCTCTCAAAGTGGCGTCAAGCAAGCAAGCAAGCGATGATACGACAGGTTGTGACGCGCATGAATGGATGAACGAGATTCTCAGTGTCCCTACTTACACAGCGGTCGGCAATGGATTACTTTCCAACCGCTGCGACGGCAATCACTTTTCCGAATAGCTCATTTTCCAACTTTTTAAAAGTCAGTAATGATTTTATTACATATATGGTTGTGAATAAATATATATATAATATAAGGTTTCAATAAAAGCTATTAATATTCACGTGATTAGTATATCAAGAAAAGGTAACTGAATGTAGACAACATAATAACAATTAATATTCATAGCAGGTGATAATATTACCTATAATATATTATCTCAACCATACCTGGAGCGTCTCAGTTATAAAGGGTACTGCACCATGTTACAGAGACACCTCTAGTTTTGCATTTTTGGGTGGAGAGTGACCAATTTTCCACTCAAGTAAGTACTGTATTCTGTTTATTTCACTCTTTCTTTTATTGTCTGTTATTCAAAATGCTTTTATATGAATAATTAAAACACACCTGAACACTCCTCAAGCTTTCACTGCAAGTATCCAAAACTACAGCTCCCAATGTCCACAGCACCCGATATTCACAGCCTTTCAAACAATATCCAACCTGTCAAAAACCCTGGCTGTCCGCAGAAACTTGTCCTGTTTCCTTTATCAATGTTACTGTCACCCCAACAGATTCCTGGTAAGTTTCAGTATTATAGATGATCCCAAGCTAATCTTCTTTATTCCTCAGCTCGTACTCTGTACCCAGCAACACCTACAGAACTGTCCAAATCATGCAGTTACTTCAACAACTTCCTTCTAAATGATTGACTTGTCTTCCATGTAATCACCACCCTCAGCAACGAACACTAATCATATCTTGCATGTACCAATAAATCCAAATCTACCTAAATATTGTAGTTTTCTTTTTATTTGTATCTAATTAACTGTATTCTACAATCTCTTCACCGATTGTATGCTTGTATTACTTCAAAATTGCCTTCTCATATATTTGCACCACGTAGATTTGTTAAAAGCCCTGTTATTTGTATATCACCAAATATTTATACAAATAAAGGCATAATTTCAAATTTGTATTGTATTCAAAGGAGTTTTTCAAAAATCTGTATACATTTTTTATGAGTTTGTTATTCTTACTGTCTAAACAAATTTTATATCTCTGGTAGTTACAATCCTGTCCTCTTATAAAATATTAAATGTCCTAGTTATTCCATGCTACAATTCCTTATTATTATAGCAAGCACATTTGTCAAATAAAACCTTGGCTTTAACTTTATTAATTGAACTCAACCATCAAAATTGAATACTCAATTGCTATTTAAAATTTTTAAATTACATTACTAATTGTCTCAATTTTAATTTTCATCATTCAGTTTGAAATTAACACCCAATCTTATTTAAACCCCTCAAAATTTGATTGTATTAATCTTCCAAATTTATCATTTTTATATTTTTATTTTAAAACTTCCCTAAGTGTATCATAACAATCTATTCAATCTTTTAAGAAAATTATATATTAGTTATTTTCGTAACAGGTGCTAAAACTGAGACTTTACAGGACAGTAGGGAATTTTTAGGACAAGCCGTAAATGAGTTCGAAAATTCTCCGAATCTAGTAAAGCCACTCTTTACGGTACTTGTACCATGAGTTTTCTTTCTATTAATATTATTTTAGAGTGAAAAAAAGGATTTTATTATAGTTCATATTTTATTACACAGTTAAACTATTATGTTAAATATACAAACTACAATTTAAAATTGCTTTATTGTTCATTGAAATGTTAAACAGTGTTTAACATGATCGCGTCCTCGAATGTTAAGATACATTTAACATGCATCCACTCGAAGGGACAATTTCCTCCGTGTCAGAGGCAGCAATCTTTTTAATTTCATCCAGGATAACAAGACACTCGTTTTGCGTTTCCATTTTAAGATTTTTATTTTGTTTACGACAGGCGCTATAGCAACACATATTCATGATAGTCCGATTTCGAATTAGCAGTTTTTAGTAATTATTATTGATTCAAAATTATTGCCTCAATAAACAATAAACTAATGAACGCATTTCGAAGGGTAGCCGTATTAACATGTCTCACATAAATTACCACTCTTGCTTCGCTAGGCTCGCTCGAGTGGTAGAAATATGCTCGAATGTTAAGACTTAGTTACATACCCCTCTAAATACGTTAATTACTATTACTGCATTAAACATTGTCCGATTATTTCTTATTATTGGCAGATATATTTACTTTATAATGTAATGCAATTTAATGTGATATTCTGACAGTGACAAAGTGATAGCAGTTTATAAATTCTCAAGCACACGACATTTATTTTATTACATATGACCAACTATATGCATTTCTTGAATAGGTAAACCATGTTCAGAAGATGTCCCCAAAACTCAAAAAATGATACATGAAATAATACTTAAAAACTAAATCAATTTTAATAGAACATATCAATAGCGGCTAAATATTGTGCTTTCCACAAAAAACTCATTCGCAGCATGCCATGATCAAATTGAAGTTTGCTGTAACTTGAGATATAACCATTGATGCAAATGAACTACCAAGTCAGAGAGAACTAAATTACATCGTGACCTTGAATCATTTTCTTAAAAAGATACAAAGCGCTTACAAAAACATTTTCTTGGCGTTATGATTATTACACTCGTTGTTGTTGTGTACATGCCATCGTATTTTTCTTTTTGCTTGATACAAATAAACTTAATGCAGTGTAAACTTTTACCTGTCACAGTGACAGATGTGTTCATAAACAAATTGCAATCTGACATTCACCTACAGACTTAAGTTAAGACGACTAGATTTTCTATCTTTCTTTCCAAGGCCTACCCTAAATGAGTTCTTTTTTGTACACACGATATACAAGGGCTGAACTTTAAAAACCGTTGCAACAATAAAGTACGTAATGTAAAGAGTATGCAACAAATTATTCTCGTTTAATCAAGCATTAACTGCACACCAACATGCTACTTACATTTTTATTATTAATTGGTCCAAAATACATTTCATGGACAAAACTATTGAAATTAATCTCTGTATGTAAACCTTTAAGTTGAAAATTTTTTCTCATCAATATTTATTCTTATAATGGTAGGTTCTTCCGGGTTATGCCGTGGTCGTCGATTTGAACTTGACGTTTCGCTACTAATGCTGTCAGCTTCTTTAGAAGTTTTCTAAAGACTGATGTTGGTGCTTTTTGCTCCTGGTTATATACCGAGGAGTCGTTACGGTTGGCTGCTTATGTAGATCTTGTATGTTATTGGAACTTGTCGTTTTTCCGCTTGGTTGCTCACGTGAAACTTGTTTATGAGTGGATTGGTTGTACAGAGCTACCTTCCATGTGTTACTAAGGTGATGGCCATCTTTTCAATTGAAATCGTTTGAATTTTTAATAATTTCTAGGGATTCCCGAATAACATGAAAGAAATATTTTTTAGTCCTGGCTAGTATGTTTACGGAGTCGTAATTTATTCTGTAGTCCCCTGGTCCTAATAATTGTTCTGCGATGGCTGATTTTTGTGTTTCCAAGTAGTGTGTGGCTCTGGTGTTCTTTTATTCGACATTGGATGCTTCTTCCCGTTTGTCCAATGTAAGATTTGCCACAAGTACATTAGAGCTGGTAAACGCTTTCTGTCTGTAGTCTGGGCAAAGAATCTTTGTTGGAGGGGATTAATCGTTCGACCTTTCTTATTATACCATAGCGGACCCCGATGTTTTTCTTATCTGAGGTCTTTCCTATTCTGTCGGTTACTCCGGTGATGAAAGGAAGGCAGGCGTAATTAATAGGTTAGGTTTAGGTTCTTTCGGTTCTATCGTGTATTAGCACGCTTTCCTGATGTTTCGTCGACTGTAGCCATTCCTGTGTAAAGCTTCTTCCACATGTCTCACTTCTTGTGGTTTACTGTCCTGGTCAAAAATAGCGTTGGCCCTATGAATAAGAGTTTTGATCAATGATATCTTTTGCTGGCCTACCTTTTCTAGACCTGTTAGTGAAACGAACCGCTAACAACAGATTAAGCCATACAGTATATTTAAAGAAGACTCACACTGACCGCTGTCTACCTGCTTCATCTCATCATCATCCCCAACAAAACAAATCATTGACCAAGACTCTTATTCATCCGGTCAACGCTATTTGTGACGAGGACATTAAACCACAAGAACTGAGACATGTGGAAGAAACTTTATACAGGAATGGCTACAGTCGACGAGACATCAGGAAAGCGTGCCAATACACCACAAAACCGAAAGAACCTAAACCTACGAATTACACCTGCCTGCCTTTCATCGCCGAGGTAACCGACAGAATAGGAACAGTCTTAGATAAGAAAAACATCGGGGTTCGCTATGGTACAATAGTAAAGTTCGAGCGATTGATCGCCTCCAACAAAGATTCTTTGCCCAGACTACATACAGAAGGCGTTTACCAGCTCCAATGCACTTGTAGCAAATCTTATATCGGACAAACGGGAAAAAATCAAATGTCGAATAAAAGAACACTAGAGGCACACACGACTTGCAAATACACAAAAATCAGTCATCGCAGAACACTTATTAGGACCAGGGGACCACAGAATAAATTACGACTCCGTAAACATACTAGCCAGGACTAAAAAATACTTCCCTCGTGTTATTCGTGAAACACTTCCCTCGTGTTGTTCGGGAAATACTTCCCTCGTGTTATTCGGGAATCCCTAGAAATTATTAAAAATTCAAACAATTTCAACCGAGAAGACGACTATCGCCTTAGTAACACATGGAAAGTAGCTCTGCAAAACCAATCCATCCATAAACAAGTTTCACGTGAACAACCATGCGGAGAAACGAGAAGTTCCAATACCATACAAGATCTGCATGAGCAGCCAACGTAACGACTCCTCGGTATATATAACCAGAAGTACAAGGCACCAACATCAGTCTTTAGAAAACTTCTGGAGAAGCTGACAGCATTAACAGCGAAACGTCAAGTTCAAATCGACGACCACGGCATAACCCGGAAGAACCTACCATTATGGACAACGGCCGTAAAAGCCTGCATTCGACCAATATTTATTTTGATCAACTAATCGTTGACATACAGTTTAAGTAACAGAGTTCGAGATTTTTCTTGCCACATCTTTTAAGATCTATTTCGATAAAGCGACATTATAGGTGTGAATAACAACAACAACAACAAATCCTATATATTTAGATATTAATCCCTGCTTGGTTTGAAACTTATTTTAAGTTATGTCTGAGGTCCTGGGTGGTGTAGCTTGAACAAGCGTCCACGTTCGATCAGCAGAGTTAAGCAAAGCTCTCTCTGGTCAGAACTTGGATGGGAGTTCCACGGCTGCTTCTCCCGGCATCTCGTGGTACGGCTGCCACAGAAAAAAGTTGGTCCCGGTTGTCATAATAACATCGTGACAGTCGTTAGTGGGGTTGGAAGTTCCCATAAAATGTACAGTGACTCCTATAATTGGCCTAACGGCTGTTGGCGAAGTGCGGAATAAAATAAAAAATTAAATAAAAATGTCCGATAGAAACCGAGACCGCGACTCTTGTTTTGGGCATCTAGCAACCACGGTTTATAAAATGCAACACTTTTCAAATTGGTTCGTGGGTTCACGAAATTAACAATAATAAAAATATTGTATCAAAAAATGAAAACTTTGTTTTATTACTGAATTTTTCAAACACTCATTTTAGCCCTCTTAATTATTATTATAGAGCTCAACATTACAATAAAACTACGGGAGCTAGTAGAACACTTAACACAGAACAATGTTGCTAACCTTTTTGCTCCACGCCACATATCTATAACCTTCTGCAATCTGCAACGGCTCGCCGCTGCGTCCCTAATATCTCCAAGATGGCCGCTGCTTGAAAGTCGTCCAAAAACCAAATTCTTTCGAAGAAGTTGTTTAATTGCACTGAAACAAAATAAATGGGCACCAAGTTTGGATGAAAACACCGTATACAAATGACAGCTATTTATTTGCACTTAAGTAAATGATCCACAAACAAATTACAACATACGTCAAATCAAAATAATCAACTTAACCTCTAAAATGGACTAGCGCGGGGCGAGGTTTTCTCGTCGAATTAAATTATGAAGTCTCTGGGATTTCAACGCTTTTTCTAGTTATAACCACCGAAAGCAAAAGGTAAATGCTTAAATTTGAGCCGTTAATTAGCCAAAACTGTCGTCACTTTTAAAAACAATTGCAATGATGCTTAAAAACAAAATAAAGAATATCTAATGTTAAATTACAATAATGTTTAAGCTAACCATACAAAATCATACATCTAAACACAAAACTAATTATATCATTGTCTTCAGTGCATTTCGAAGCGCAATTGTACCGAATCGCACACCATGCCGGGCTGGTGCTATGTCGAAGCGTTTTTAGCATGGAAAAAACCGAGATGTGCTATCTAAAATGTGGTTCTACAGCTCTACTGCACGTGTGTAAATATTATCTACCAGGGAAAAATTTTATTAACGAAAGTTAGGGCACATATGTCGACGTGATCTTCGCCTCCTGCAATCTCGCCTGAAATCACAGAGTCCAACAGCTCTATTAGTGCATGAAGGCTTCAACAGGTCCAATTTAACCTCTTCCAAGTACGTACCTACTTTATAGACTGCACGAATTCCTCATGAAACTTATTTTTTGGTGCAATAATTGGACTTTCGCAGCTCTAATATTACTGGTACGTAACTTCGTAGCTTTAATGTACACAATATGTATTTAATTTTCTGTGATTGCAAGCCTCCCGATCTTGGAACACACACATGCTTCTCAATATGACCCTTTAATTCTACAGATGCAACCCAAATTTCCTGTTGCCTAAAACCCACGGCTTCCAATAGAATTCAGGCCAGCTTCGCTAATGCAACGGGTGTATAATTTCTAGTGTTCGGGCCCGTTTTATATGCACTTCAACCGTATAAATGACATGTTTAGTATTTTTATAAGCTCGCTTTAACGCACTCTGACACGCACAAGAACTTGTCCAAAATGTTTTGTTCTGTGCCAATTTACGCTAACATGGTTCCTCTACATTTGCTGACTCTCTGTATGGGTGAAATGGAATCTCCAGGTGAATTGTGACCTGGTTTTGCCAAAACATAACCCCACATTTTGTAGGCAGACAACGAGACAAACCCGAATAGTACCTGGTGCTGTGTGAAATGCACTTTGCATGTGTGGTTAGCTTCAATTAATTATGAGTTATCTGGCTATTATATACAGTAATTTCCTAAAGTTTACGTTTGAAACAACGTATGCCTTAACGTGACTATTTAACATCAATCAATAAATTCTACGACAAAGAAATCTGTTTCGTGTCCCCTTTGCAAATGAAACTTTGTTAACTTACAAACGAATATACATTATATTTATCTAACTAATGCATCAGTTAATATCATTAAAAATATTCTTAATTCAAGTTGATACAAACAGAAAAGTGATAGTTGCAGATGTTTCTCTGATTTTAAAAATACTGATATTTTTTACAAAGAGGAATGATAATCTGTTCATACTCTACTTGAGGGGCAAAGTATAAGTATCTAGTTATTTTTAAGATTTGAAGAATACATGTAAAAATTTAGCAACTACTAGTTACCTATACGTACTACCTCAATCAACTATTACTGCTACGAAAAATTTGGCTTAACATAAAACACCCACCCAAGTAACCGGAAAATTGGCTACCCCTTACAAAGCATAACTCTTCTCCTTACGTTTCTATACATTGTTGGTTAAATCCATAAATTGTGAATATGGCTTCAATGTGTGACTTGAATGTGGTCTGAACGAGTCTCTGGAGGTTTCGGATTTCGATAAATAATTGTTTATGTGCATCCGTTACTACGTTCTTTACACGCTAGAAAAGAAAAATATTTTAGGGTTATCGAGTATTAAAAGTTATAGACTAACACGTGAAAGACAATATATGACACACACGCCTTAATAAAGTAACTCGCAATGTCTTCACCTGAGCACGAAAACTAATATCTGAATCATTTCTTTGGGCACAGAATGCTACCTTCTATTCGAAAAACTCCTCTAAATTTCGTTTTTCCTAGTGGTTTTCATACAGTTGTTTGAATGTAGGAAGTTGTAACAATTCCTTTCAAGTCAGGTTAGTAAGGCGACCCTCTACCTTCAGCTGATTAAACTTTACCCCAATACCTGAGCGGAATATCTAATGAAAGATTGGAAGACGTATCGGTTTACACAATAAGAGCGGCATCCCCCAGTAGATCGATAAGAAAGTGTATACGCATCAAAATTACTGATAGAATAGGAGAACATGTCAAATTTCCTTACGTTGTTGAGTAAAGCTAAAATACCAATAGTAAATTTTTGATTGTACTGCTGCAGAATCAAAAAAATATCAAGCAATAACAAACAATGAGTAGTTTCTATTAATCTTTAAAAATGCCAGCAGTGTATAACATTCTTAACTATATGAACTACAGAGTGTTGCCTAAATACACCTAGAAATACCTTTTGGGTAACGCAATAATTACTTCCTTTAAATATACTTCTTAAACAAAATTATTTGTAGAATTTGGATAACATCGTTAACTGTAGATTAGATATTTAAAGTTATACTTTAGTAATATTCTTCTTTAACAAGAAAATTTAATAAGTCCGTTTTTAAAAGCTACATGTTTTTAACTTTATTTAAAAGTATTTATAAATACGTTATTGTTTCTTTAAAATAGCCCACCAAAAATTGCAATATTTTGTGTTTTCGCAGCTTTACCTCATCAACACGGTGTGAAAACTCTTTTTGTTCACACTAGACCTTCACAATATATTTTTTTTTTTAATTCAATAGTTAGTAAATTAGAAACTAACTGCAAATAAAGCAGTGCTTCAACGCAGACAACGATATTAATACTTGAGGGGATCTCTCCAATTATTTAAACGTTATGGAAATGACAATAATGTTTTTAAAGGGTAGTATAATTCAACAGCATTAGAAATCGTTCACAAAATAAAGAAGATATAGGAGTGTGAAGATGAGAAGTGAAATACACTGGTCTGTAAAAACAAGAGAAGCTGCGTGTGTGGGTCCCTGTATAATAGTGACAAGTCGGTGTGTTACGTAGAATTCCTGGCAGAGTGGTTAAGGCGTCTGACTAGAAATCAAAGTCCTTCTTGGAGCGTTGGTTCGAATTCTACTGACTGCAATCTTTTTTGCGAATTAATATCATTCACTTCACTAAGCGTTTCGCTGGACTGATATTCGTTTTATAATACTGGAATAGATCCAAATAGTCAATAAAGACGAACTGAAGAATTTGTCTAAAAAGGTTTGTGCAGAAAGATTGGAAACAGATTCAAAAAATGGATGCACCACCCAGACCAGAATAAATTCTTAAAGTGGTAGAAGAAACTAGTATTCAAATATCTACAAAAACTACAATACCAAATTGAATCTTAAACGCCAATTTGTGGCACGTACACATGAACTATTTTTGATCGCCCAGCTTTTCAAAAAATACCATTCATTGCAACCACGTTTAACTGTGCTACATTTAGAAAAACGTTTTCAATTTAAATGTAAACTGATCAACCAACTTCATCTGAAATGTATTAGAACACTTGATATGATAGACGTTATATTTTTAAAGGCTGAAAAAAAGTTGTTCAGTAATTTTGTTTTACTTAAGTGCAAAATGTATTGAATTTATATAAAACAAAAGGTAGATAGCATCATTACTTCCCTCGTCCGAAAGACAGAATATCTCAAAAACGACAAGAGGTATGACATTGAAACTTCATATATAAGTTTTGTGTACTATCTAGATGCGAGAGCAAGCTTTTCAAGAAAATGGTATAACCGGAAATATGGTACTCTTGTGATTTTTTAGGGTTTTTTAAATTTTTTTCAAAAACGGCTATATCGATTTTTTTAAAACGTTACATTTTTAATAATGTGAGATAGGTGATTTTCCAGTTGAATACCTCTAAAATGAGTTTCTTTTGGGTGTTTTTTATTAACTCCTATTTTAAATAGAACATCCGGTATATTATTACATTTTTTAATTCGGCTTAAAATTTTAGAGAAAATGTGTCTCTTCAACTAACTTTCTATTTTGTACGGTTTCTGTAGAATTTGTAATTTTTGAAAAATTTTGGCGAATGCTTAAAAATTCAAAATCAAATTTTTGACTAATTATAAGATCACTGTAAAAGGAAGTTGTGTGCGTGTATCACACCAGATTGGTTTCATTTATAAATGTTGTGGTCTGATCAAAATAGATTCACAAACAATAGTTGATTCAATACACGAAATCTATTTTGGTCTTCAGAAACCCTAGATGTGCTCATACCTGCTGGACATCGAGTACATTTTGGAATTAAAGTGTGGTGTGGCACACAAGGACCACGATTCATTGGTCCTATTATTGTTAATGAAATACTAACGTCTGATGTTTATCTCCATTTATTAACAAAGAACATTGAAGACCTGCTGGGTGAATTAACCTTTAGCAGAGTTTCGTAGTTGTTGGTTTCACCAGGATGGTGCCCCAGCACATAATTCAAGGAATGTAACCAATTTCATGTCTGAATGTTTTGGTAACTTGTAGACCGCTGACATAGCCCATAAGATTTTTTGGTCTGACGCCGCTCCACCTCTTTATATGGCATTGCATGAAAGACAAAGTCTCTGTTCGCACATAGGATGATGTAAACAAACTTCATAAAAGCGTGATTTAAGAATTTCAAGGCCTCTAAATCTAATATTCGTAGATCATAATTCTGTTTGAAAAATAATGGTCAGTATTTTCAAATTTTGTATTATAATTTGGTTTAATGTAAAATCTAAATATTTTCAAAACGTTCTGTTTTCATAAATACATAATTTCTTTAAAATAATTTTTCCTTATTTCTTCATTTTCTAAATCTTCAAATGGCAAACTTCAGGACTGATACTTTCACTTGTCAACGTAATTTTTTTTAATTTTTTTTGTATTAGGTCTAACAAATTATACATTTTTGAAAAGCAAAAAGAGTTCTCTTTCCAAAGAAGTCATAGCCAACTATAAGTCCAATAATAAAAATAAAGTTGGCAGTTGTAGTTCAACTATGATAACAATTTTTAAAATTTTAAACACAACACTCGATTCGCAATAAAAAAGTTCCTTAAAAATGTGAAAGTTAAATTCGACTTCCTCTTAAAATAGACGAGTTATTTAAAAAAATCAAAAGTCAAATATTCACTTCTTTGCTACAGCACATGAGCTACAAAGTTTATTTATGGGGTTTGGTACATCTTTACATGAGAAGTATTTCATCTTATTTAACAAAATCTCTATCTCCCGTAATAAGGGAAATCCCCATGTTGAGAATGAGTCTATACACTTCAAATTTATTTTTGATACCTACCTTTGCATGAAAATAAATTATTATGGAAACACGTAACACGTTTTTTGCAAGCACAAACAATATGAGACTCTGGTTTATAAAATACAACACACAACAACCAATAGTTCGTGGGTTCACGGAAGTAAACAATAATAAACGTCATTCGAAGAAGTTCTAATATTGCACCAAAAAGGATAAACCAAGCACTAAGTTTGAATCAAAACACATGCTCTACAGCTGCGGACTTTAAATTTTGCAGCTACGGTCCCAATTTTGTGTTGCCAACAGCCCTCGGCGTGCATCCTGTCACGATAAAGAAGCTGACCTGCGATTAATTAGATAAAATAATCAATGGTAGTAAAAATCACAGATTAACCTCCTTAAAGTAAGTACTACACGGAGGCTCTAAAAATTTTCACTTACCGCGTAGGCTGAACTAACTCAAATTCGGCGATATGGTCGTGGGTTCAAACCAGCTGTGTGCCCTGCAAAGTCTTCAAAAAAGATATGAGCCCCAGAAATCAGATGGTTTCGAATAATATAATTAACTACAAGTGACTAGCATTTATTTATTAACTACTAAAATAATCTTGTAGTCTATAATGGTAACTCAATATTAAATAATTAAAATAATTTGATCATAAATAATGTAATAATAATAGAAATGTGCAAATTAATTAAGGTTGCAACACGCACCAAGATCAAGAACCCCTTTTGCATTATTAAATTAATTGTAACCACAAGGTAAATCGAGTGATATGCATATCGCTGTCATTCAATAAAACCTTTCTGTTTAAGCTATTGAAAGCAAAAACCGCGAATGCTCCTTTTACGAAGGTTTAATTACACATACAAATTGTAGCTTTAAATATTAATCGTAATTAAATATACGCATTTAAGCTTCAAATATTAAAAATAATTTAAAGTATGAGTTTGAACTTTACATGTTGATAAAAATAATGGAATGTACGAATTTAAATTTCAAATACCGGTGATAATTAGATATATAAGGTTAATCCTGGAATAACCAGCTCGAATCTGCTTGAAAGCAGGGAGTCCGTCCACTTTTAGTGTAGTATTTACCACAAAAGTATCACTAACCTTCAACGCCCATGAGTTGCTGTTTGACAAATCCTGGCCGAAAGCTGCTATACTCGGTGGTTAAAAGCGCCGTGGATGCGTCAGTAATTGAAGCGAAGCCATTCTCAAACTGCAGGAGCTAGGTAGGACGTTAGCAGGTGTTGAAAATTAAATCAGGACAGCAACCTTGCTTCCAAGATTAAATTCTTGGGTAAAACTGTCAATTAAGAGCTAAAGAAACATAATTAATAAGAGAATAGCAAACAAAAAATCTCAATCGTACCTGAATCAAAACTATCAGCCCTTCAAAATTAATCGTCGTGGCGTAATAAAGCAAAAACGGAACCTTTTTAGAAGCAAGTCGCTTCGTGGAGGTGCAGGAAAATAATGCCATTCGGCCAACTAACGAAGACAGCTGGACGCTGCGACCTCGCTATAAGCGCGCGGAAGTTTTTGAGTTTTCCAGATATTGGTACGAATTGAGCGAACTGGTAAATTGAAATAATTCGAAATATGAGCTGATTATTATGCAAAGACAATATACAGACTGGTCCTGAAATAATTGGTATGTGGAGAAAACAGTCGAGCGAAGCCGAAAAATGGTTTCAATCCGACCTCAGACCAGTTCGGATTGCAATTCCAGCGCAGGACAATGGCCCAATTTGCTTACCAGTGTACCGCGTGTATAAATTTCTGGTGTTCTAACCCGGTTTTATATGCACCTTTAATCGTAATTACACTGCATGTCTTATATTTTAAAACGCACCTTGACACAATGTGAAACGAGCACTGGGTAGCATATAAACTTATCCAAAATGTTTTATTCTGTGCCAACTAATACCACGAAACAAAGCTAAACATGTAACCCTATACGTTTGCTGGCTCTTTGTGTGGCTAAAATGGAATTTTCAGTTGAATTTTGACCTGGTTTTACCAAACCGTAACCCCACATTTAGTCGGTAGACAGCGAAATAATCCCGAATTTACTTGTTGCTGTATGAAATACGCTTTACATGTGTGGTTAACTTAAGGCGGCTAAGGAGAGAGGATAGGCAACCCACCATACTGTAGAAATTTTGTAATAAAATCAGATTCTGTTGAGCAAGATATAGCCCAGAAAAATGATTTTGAACAGGCGCTCGCTATTTCATATTAATGTTAAATGATATTTAATCAACAGAGCGACGTTAGTTTTTGAAAAAAAAATCATATTATTTATAGAAGCCAATTTGTGTATTTTATATAATTGCAGTAACACCTGATTACAGTTATATAATATGAATAGATTGGTTTCAACTAAATGCATATTTTTGATATCTTACTCAAAACAATCTTAAAAATTGACATAAATTGTCTAAGTGGGCGATTCTAACGGGTAAAACAACTTCTACCTGCTGCAAGGGTGCAAGGAATTAGAAAGCGACTGTTAATCCCATCGCGTCAAAATAAGCAGCTTAGTAGCATTGAATGAAAAATGTAGTAGGTACAGTCGTGTGCAAAAAATCTGGGACAGTGTTTTTTTCACATGCAGATTCAGTTAAGAATTTGAAGAATATTTCCATGGATTTCCTCTTATCAGAGAGAGTTACGGGATTCAGTACCTGTTAAAGTTTAATGTAACTCTTTCTGATAGCAGGAAATCCATGGAGATATTCTTCAATTCTTAACTGAATCTGCATGTGAAAAAAACACTGTCCCAGATTTATTTGCACACGACTGTACCTACTCGGTATACCCGTGTAATTGTGACTAAAAATTAATTAAAGACATTGTTCCCTTCAAGAATAACAAATGCATTATTTATTTTAACAATTTATGTCAGTTTAATACAAAAATATAGCAACAACAATAATTAAAAAATGATACCTATATAAGTTTGATATACCGGGTGGGGACATTATTTGCTTGCACTAAAAATCTTTGTTAGAAAAATTCAACACCTAGGTACTTAGAAACGCACTGCAAGTGAGTGATTAAATAACAATTTACGTAGCCTGTTGCCTGTATTGATATGAAATATGAAACTGTGTTTCTAGGTAACGAATTCATTCGATAGAGATCACATAAAGCTTTTTACATATAATTGGAAATATGTAGTCCCCGCCCGGTATAAGAACACATTCTCGTGGATGTCGTTGAAGTAAAAAATAAGAAATTATTTATCGTAAACTTTTAATTTAGCATATTCGGCATAAATCAGTCGAAGACTAAAAATAGTAGTAATCGAATTTTTAACATGTTTTTTCTTAGCTCAAATAAATCTCTCTTATTTCTTGTTGTCGACATCTTCTAGAATCTAGTAATTCAGGTAGTAAAGAGCTTATATAAAAATCACACAATCTTCTTTCCATATTTTCTTTCCAAAATGTATCATCCCTGAAATATATATTTTAATAAATAATAATTCATAAGCAGACTTTGAAAATAGCTTAAAGTATACTGTAGCTAGAATATTAGGTACCTCTTAATTTCCTCTATATGTAACCCCCCCTTGTATAAACCAGAAAATAACACAGTTCCCGTTTTGCAATATGCAAGAGGCCCTGGATTTGGTAAAAATAATTGTGATTTCGTTTGAGGTGTATTAATCCATTTTCGAGTTTACAAAAATCGATCTTTTTTTGAACAACAGCATCGACAGGTGGCAAGTTTCCACTTTTATCCGAACTTTTAATTTCTATTAGTGCGTTGTCGTCAATTAATCCATCTGCCGAACATGCCAGATACGAATGTTCCTCATCAATTATTAACCCACTCCTTCGCACTGATTTTCCAGACTGTTCTTCGAATAACTTGATTGCCGTTTCTTCGTTTTCTAATCCGAACCGTGTGGCATTAGTACCGCAGAAAGTCGAATATAGCAAGGAGGCAACTGTTTTTGCAGTAGACGTCGTTTTTCTCAATTTGCAAATTTTGCCAAATGTCGATGCTGTAATTCGTTTTCTCCTCTCAGCTTTCCAAACTTCGCTGTTAGATTGAAGAACCGTTTCCTGGAATATTTTTTCTCTGTCAACGTCTTCTAGTTCGTGCAAAAATTTTGCAGAGCTTGTAGCATACAAACTTGCATCCATATCTGCAACATGGTTGCAAGCTTCTGGACCATAATTTTCGTCTGCTGCTGCAAAGTCTTTCTTTTTTGTTGACTTGCCTGTAAGCAGTATATTACGTTTATTCATGTTCTCGACAAGGACACTAAATACATACCATTTCTGCGAAATTCTCTTGCTTTTCTTTTCCTATCAAGGAATCTCTCTAAGTGGAATCTGCAAGTGCCATTAGAACCTAAGCGATCTAGCACCATGCATTCGAAGTTGCCATCTGTATTATATGAAATTCCAGCCGCTTTACATCTCGTTTCGTAGGAGCCTTTTAGTGAAAAATTAAGTCTTTTACCACCCACGAATTTTGCAACAATGGAGTTGTAAGTTTCGGCTGCATTGGTATCCATATCGTGTAGCAAACTTCCTGCATTATTTGCAAGCCGCTTGTTTATATTTTTAATTACATCTAGAAGACCACTTCTTTGTAAATCAGGTATCATGTTTTCCTAAAAAAAATGTATATCAAATCATTACCTTATAATAATTTAAAAAAGTTTATTACCTCTCCCTCCTTATCTTTTTTACAAAAATAATCAGCACAACCACTATGATCGCCAAATATGTGTTTTGGTCCATTTACAATGTCGTTTTTCAATAAGCTTGCCTTTGCTGAAAATGATTCGCTTCCCTTTTTCCTATATTCAATTGCTTTAGTAACAGCATTTCTAAATCTGCCTAAAGTATCGCCGTTGGTAATTTTTTTTCTAAGTACTATAGGAAATTTAGTGTCTTTAGCTATTTCAGCAATTTTATTTAAATAATTTCTGAGAAGGTGATTGCGACACTCAATTTTTTCTATAACAAATGTCGGTCCGTAGGGTGCTACTTCGGTCAACTTTCTGTATACGCTGCTGTCGCCGTCTCCAATTATCTTGCCATAAATTAAACGATGCGTATCTACAGATTTTTTAAAACCCTCTACTATTATATCGGCTTCCATTGATGTAGAGCTGCTGTTCCAGTTTTTAAAACAGTGGTGTTGGACATCATTTCCTCTTGCGCATACGTAGCAATATTTGTTGCGTATTCCTACGTATAACATTTTTTTTGTTTTTGCGCCGATAATGCAAGCCTGTAAATACGAAAAAAAAGATTTAAATACCTGCCTATATTCCTGATTCCTGTAAATATACAAAATATGTATTAGGTACTTACAACTCCAGATGAGGCATTGTAATTTGTACGGTAAGAGCGTTTACTCCACGACCGTCGACTATTACAGATATCACAGGAATGCCCTCTTGGTTTACATCTCCTGATTCTACTGCTAATTTTGCTTCTTCTTCACCAGCAGCTTTCATTAATTCTTCACTTTCATGAGAAACAGCGGAAGATATTTTATCATGAAATTTCGTATATGTTTTATTCGACATATTGGGAATGTCCATTGCTGCAAAAAGTTCGGATAATTGACTGTATCCTATCCCCATAGATATAGCACCCAAAACGGCTAGCGAATTGGTATTGATATTTTAATTGGGATTTTCAGTCCTTACAGCCTGTATAATATTGCAAATATCACATCTGAATGAAAGAACACTTTGTAGGCCTTCAATTTTTTCAGAGATGGGGGTCATGTCAAAGAAAGAACAATCAAAACCTAAAAATAAACATACAAGTACTTTTGAATAAAAACAAGTGTTGGCTAGTTTGTCCTTCCCGTACCTTTATGTTTCAAAGCTTTTAGTTGACTTAAAAAATAAGAAATATTTATAAGTCGTCTACCGCTAATTTTCAATGGGTTTTCTACGGTTTTTTCTGTTTCGCAATAAAGTTCTTCAAGCTCCGTATCAGTACTGCTGTCGGCAATTTCATGATCAGATTGCCAGCTGTGATTTTGCGATTCGTTATTCAAGGCATCGTCGTTACTAGTGCAAGAATCTGATTCGGAGTCTTCATCAATCTCAGAAACCGTTTCGCTTTCATCATTGGCAGATGCGTTCATCAAAATGTTACCGTTATCGCAAGGTGCAGCACATTGAAACGATAAAGAATTACTCTGATCGTCATAATTGCAGGTAAACGACATGACACTGTCGACATCGGAAATTCCTAAAGCCATATCATCGGTACCGGCAACTCGAGCGGCAACTATTCCTTTTGGAGTGGTTTCTATACGAGCAAGAACTTTCCATCTCCTGCAGCGAATTTGAAATTTTATTTTATTTAAGAATTTTATGAAATTATAAAATAATCTTGTAGGTAACAAGTTGCAAAATCCCTGTTTTTCGCACACGACGTGTTGCCCAACGAGCGTAGCATCTAGTGCGAAAAACACGATCTTTTTGCAACTTGTTACATAAATAGCTATTTCCGCACTAGTGCAGGAAACGCCACTTTCCACGCTCATTTTCATAGCAAAAGCCAAACTTTCTACACGGAAGTAGAACAACAAACAACAAACAGTTTTTTTTTTAATTTGCCGGGAAAAGAATTATTTCCATTATTCCAAACTTTATGCGCGCACTGTATGTTTTTCTTTCTGTATTAGTAGCAATGTAAATAAATTAATAATAATAATAATAATAATAGATTTAAGAAGTTAAATTACAAGTAGAAACATTACTGGCTTTTTGTCATTTTGTACTTATTTACACGGTGTTGATTTATATTTGAGACAGGAATTAAATTGTTGTAAATATTGGCTCCCCTAATTATTTTAGAGCAAAAGTGCAAATAGGTAATTTGTTCAGCGTGAAAAGCTGCACTACTTACTTTTTCCAATATTACAACCATTTTCCATAAAATTAATGAAAATTATTTAAAAATTAAGCCAATTAATAGTGGATTGCCATGACTTTGACAATTAAAAATAATCAGTTATAATATCACAAGAGCTTCGAAAATAATCGATTATTTTACGAGTAACGAGACGTAATCTGCGAAAAATCACGAGAGCGTAGCTAGAATGGTTTTTTAAGGATTACGTCGAGTTACGAGTGAAAAATAATAATCGATTATTTTCGATTGCTCGAGTGGTATTCGTTACGATTATATAATGAATGGACTGATAATAATAAAATTTTAAGACGATTTCTGACTTTTTGAGAAACTTCAAAAGGTGGTTACTGTCGCAACACACATTGTTGAACCCACCGAAAAACCGAGTGATTAAACGTCGTCAAGCGTATAATCGCCGCAACTATGATCAATTCGTAATTTCTATTGGCTAATTTTATCATGAATTACATAATCGTTGTTATTTGATATTCATTATTCGTTTTTGTGGTTGTTTGTGCTTTAATCTAATCTTCCTACATTTCTTCGGCATAATAATTATATTAATTATGGAATATTACACTACAGAAGAGAAAATTTTGTTTATAAAGTGGTATTATGCCGGAAATTCTCTGCGTAACATCAGATATCTGTTTGTGGGGATTTTAATGGAACGAATGAGTATCAAATAACAACGACTGTTTTAAGTTGTCAAAGTCATGGCAATCCACTATTAATTGGCATAATTTTTAAATGATTTTCCTTAATTTTATGAAAAATGGTTGTAATATTGGAAAAAGTAAGTAGTGCACTAGATGCAGTTTTTCACGCTGAACAAATTACCTATGTACATTTTTGCTCTAAAATAATTAGGTGAGCCAATATTTACAACAATTTGATTTAGCATGGGAAAGTCCTATGTCTCAAATATAAATCAACACCGTGTATATATATATATTTATATTCTTGAGTTTTTTCTTAAAAAAAAACAAAAATCCAAACAAGTTATACATATACTTACGCTGCAGCAACTTGTTTCATAAGCACTTTTTTACTTCTTCTTGGCTGAGATATTCGATACTTCCCTTTTACCATTATAAATTACAAATGTAAAAGCAAAATGCACTAATACAACACTATAAAAGCACTAGTAAATACTGTCACTTTCGTCAAAAACGAACGCAAGTACGTAACTAGCAAAAGGGTAATGATAATTCGCTATTTATTATGCACATTTCCCTAATAATCCCCCCTTCAGTAAACTCATTAGGGTTCCTGTGTAATTTGTAATTTCTAGTTATTAACAAATAAACGATGACTAAACTTACAATTTATTCTGTGTGGAATGTTGTTGGTTTAATGTGGGATTTATTATATACATTACTCTAACTGGTCTATTTGGTAAACTCATTAGGTTTATGCGTAATTTCTAAATTACGGTAATTATGCAAATGGTCACCATCCTTAAATATATGAAATCACAAATACATAAAGTAATTTTTATTATTGATAAGAAGCCATGGCACCTAAAATGATTTAATAAAACTAAGTAAAGAATAAAATGAAATTTTACATCAGGTTCATAACGTAAATAATATTAATTCAAAACTTGTCTGTTTAGTCATACAACCACTTTCTTTGTGTACCTACACACAAAAGTGACTCAAGGGATAAGTACTGTAAGTAGGTTTAAAGAAGATTACTGACGTCATTAACATTCCTTAGGGTCGAGAGTGGGTTTCAAACTGATGTATTATAAGTTGCCCGTATATATTTTGTGTAGGGGCAACGTACATTTTTCTCAGCTCTCCTTAGCCGCCTTAATTCAACTATGTTATTTGGCCACTAGCCGGGTTCCATAATTCAGTGGTTAAGCATTCTGCCTACTGATTTAACGGTCGAGAGTTCGATCCCCGATCCCGGTGAGGTTTTTAAAAAATAAAAAAATGTGCGGATGAAAACCTCTACAGAATGCCATCATTCGGAAGTGATGTAAAGCCGTGGGTCCCATGTTACTATGATGTGTAGCATGTAAAAGATCTCTTGCTAGGGCTGGAATTCCTTAATCTCGGCAAAATTCTAAGTAGGACTAAGGTACCTGGTGCTCTGCATGCTTAAACCTTATCCATAGCGTTGGCAAAAAGGGTCTATGAAGGCCTACTTGCTTGACATCAGTCTCCCCAAAACTGATACTAACTAACTAACTATTTGGTTACTATATACAAGAATCTCCTATATTTTACTTTAGAACAACTTATGTCTTAAATGTGATTATTTACAACGGCCGAATAAATTCTACTACAAATACATCTGTTTGAGCCAGCAATTTTCCTTGTGCAAATGAAAATTTGTTAGTTACTCATTACATTACTTCATTAAATCTCCACCGTACAAACTAATATCACAGCAATATAAATTTTAATTAAGTAAAATTCTAGGTGTATTTTATTGTTTATATCGCGATGTGTTATATATCTTAACTCTTTATAATCAAGTTACACCCCTCCCACTGCCTACCATGCCAGCATGGTACTTTTGGCATCAGGGTGTACTTATCTTTTAAAATAAAATTGAGTACATGGGTGTATAACATGCGGTAATAATAGGCAGCTAAACCTTAATAGTGGCCAGCAAACCTTAATTTAATGCTAAACTGCTCGCAACTGCCGATCTAGACTAGGCAAACTTCTAATACGTATTAACGCTAGACAGGGGTACAGAAAGTAGAGCTGTTAAATATCTACAAAAAGCTGAGAAGTATGTAAATATTAAACATGTACTTATTCAAAAAAAAATTCATAAAACAATATAATATTTTTATAACAGATAAGCTCATCGAAAATATATTAACAAAAAGCAGGTCTCCCTTCTTATACTTTAAAATTCAGTGCCTTCTAAGTTTCCAAGGTATGTATGTTGGTATTGTTTTGGCCGGGAGAACCAGGTCTGCGACACGAGCAGTTCAGCCGCCAACTTTATGATACCTTGAGGTTGTCATATCAGTGTGTTGTGTGTAGTCAGGTTACTCTTTCCCATAGACCATTCTGTTGGGAAGAGCGCCGTTAATTATATCCCACCTGTAAATGGTGACCGGTCCCGATACCAATCCTATGAAGTGCGGAAAAAATCCGCCTGTCTATAGATTTGAATCGAGGACCAGCTTATTGCAAGCCTGTCGCTCTTATCCACTGCCCCACATGGTCGTCTAATGAATGTATAAATATGCATCTGCTACAGGATGTAACTGATTTAGAGTCAAACAGTCTATATAAACATCTATCCTAAGCTCAACCATTAACGAGTTATTCTTGATTTTATCATTTTTCGGGCCAACACCACCTAGGCCATGCATGCTATTTGTTTTTCATAACAATTCAACGTTATTGTTGACAAACAATAATATTGCTTTCAGTGTTAATTGTCAAATTATTAAAACGTTAAATAATTCTAATTGTATTAAAAATTTTGTGGCCATATCTAATTACAATGCCGAGATTATTTTCGAACGCGCAATACTCAGACATTGTGCATGTGTAATATGTGTATGGTTTGTGTGATGGAAATGCTTTAAAGGCACAAGAAGAATGCAGAAGAAGGTATCCTAACCGAAGATTACTGCACGTAAAGTTTTCACTACTTCATCCTGCTGCTGACTATGGTATTGTACGTCTACTCGTAAACATTGAGGAGCAAATTTTTAATTTATTAAAAGAATATCCGACATTAAGTGGGCGCAGTATTTCTATTCGTACTAGAATATCCAGAAATCTGGTTTATTATGCACAAATAAGTACACCATTATTTTACTATAACCCAGTGTTATGTCACTCATTAGGTTTGGAGAACAATAAGAAGCAAGCGTTTCCATCCATACCATCATCAAAGAGTTCAAGCTCTGGGCAATAATGCTGAAGATTTTGTAACTGAATTCAGACGCATGAAGATACTATGCCCAATATTTTGCGGACTGACGAGACCTGATATACAAGAGACAGAATTACTAATTTCATAATTTCCATGAATGAGCAAGAGCCCTAATTTAAGGCGATGCTCTCATTTCCAACAAAGAGTTAGTGTGAATATGATGAATATCCTAAATGATCGCTTAATTGGACTATTTGAATTACCACAACGTTCAAATGCTGAAAATTACTACGATTTTCTAGAGAATTCGTTGCCGATACTACTGGAAGGTGTCCATATATCTAATACTTACTATATTGCTAGCGGCTATGAGTGGGAAACTCACCGATGAAGTGAGACACACAACCAACTCCTTCATGTATACGGTGAGCTGTGCGCAAGCGCGGCGGCGTCGTCCGCCCAATGGGGAAGTGGTCAAGTTTAAAATTCGCTTGTAAAGGCGGAGTTCGAATTCTCACGCATGCGCACGAGACGCGTTATACTCTAAGTGAGACTATGTCGGCGCCCTAATGTTTTCTGAAGTTTCCAGGACCTACCAGCAATATATGTGTATTATATATATGAAGGTGTCCCGTTAAATATTAGACATGACATGTGGTTCGAGCACGATCTCATGCAAATTTACGCTTAGAAAATTAAATTTAACAAATATTTTTTAGGGAGATGGATTGGAACAGGCAGTCCAGTGGAATGACCACCGCCTTCGCCAGAATTAACTCCCATTTACTTTTACCCTGGGGGCACATGATACAGTTAGTTTATGCTACAAAAGTACACACGTCAGAGTAATTATTTCTTAAATACAACAGGCCGCAGATACTGTTCGCATTAACCCACAAATTCTTTTGAGAACTCAACAATCACTCGACTGCACACAGCCTTGTGCATCAATCGCAATGGGGGCAGTTTCGAACATTTTCTGTGAATGATAATAATGATAGTATAATATTAAAAAGTTTATTTGGTAAATTCACTTTTATGAATGTTAATCACAAATTATAAAATAAAGAGTAACTCGTTAACGATTAAGCTTATGATATACGAATATGGTTATCTAGACTTTTTGATTATAAATGAGTTACCCAATTGATTCCTAAAATATTTCTAATACGTTTTGGGACACCCTATATGTCACCTTATTATTATTCATATTATTGCCGTAATGTAACTAAAACTCATTATATCAATTTTTACTTACAGAATATTTAATTTCTATCAATACGTGAAAGGTTTCAGATAATAAATCATTGAATTAAATGACTTGGTAAATGGGGGAATTCCCCGGCAAAGAACTTTCCATCTGTTAGGGGTAACAAGAGTAGAAAGCGGCGCTAACATATTGTTTCTACTTCGCGCCCTAGTAAGTGATTCTCTCTTCTAAAATATGTAACCGTTTTGATAAAAGTGGCCATTTCTTTCAAACAAACAATAATAAACCCCACTTGAAGCGAAAACCTTTCTAAAGCAAAGAAAATTAAAGTAATTTTTTATAATAACACAAAGAGTTGCTTTCAGGCGAATCCTGATGTTGACTAAGAAAATAGTGAGTAGTACAGCGAACCAACAAAGCAGGATAATATATCACCTGTACGATTGAATTGGAAAATAAAACAAAACTTCCCACCTTGCTTTAACAATTCTGCATTCAAGTTGGCCATCCTTCTTTGTTCAGTGCAGGACAATGAAGAAATAAAAGTTCTAGACAAACAGAAACTTTGTAAATAACGGATGGCTGGAACCTACCTCCGTATTGATGACCCAATCCGCAGGGTATCAATTATTAAGAGAAAAGTATTAGAAACCGAAAGAGAATAATTTTACGCGTTTTGCACCTGTTTGTTAGGGAGTTTATTTCCTAGACTGTCGGTGAGACGAATGACGAGGTTAGGTTTGTCCTAATTTATTATTTAAACGAACCTACTGAAAAATGGGAAAGGCCATCTCCTTTTGTCTTTCCGCAAAATTCAGTTGGGAACTGCTGCTAACACGTTTGTTTGTTCGGTAACATTTAACTACTTTTGAAATGTATCTAAATGTTAACATTTTGCAATTTATGTAAGGAAAATTACCAATAAATCACTGTAATTGCCGTAATTTAAAATATATGGTAACTGTTCTATTTGGACAGGAAAAAATAGTTCCGCCTACACTGTTACAGCGGATGTCCACTCTCGAAGTCGAACATATGCAATCAACATTGTACATTAAATTTTTAGGTATTTTGCCATTCTTTCTATACCACATCAATAAATATTACTATTAGTATCATCATTTGATGCGCAGTAAGTTTATCTTTATATTGATACCATTACCTTTCCTGTAAGTTGACTGCGAGCAAGAGTTAGCAAAAACGTTCAATGTAAATTCCTATGTTCGAATTTGATAATGGACACCCGGTACATCTTTAAGCGTTAACATTAATTTCTCTAAGATTACTTTTTTTTAATTTAAGTGAAATAAAATCAAATAATATCCGTTGAAAATGCTAAGCCTAGCATTGCTAGACGAACGCCTAGAAAAAAATTTAAAAAGATTATTTGTCCGCCATTTTGTCCATGTTCCTTACGAGAGAAGAGGTTGGTCCTTCATATATTCCTGTTAGGAATCATCTTCTATCGAGTAGAATCTATCCGAATCTGGAGATACAATTTAAAATTTCCGAAAAAACGCACAAAGAAACACACAGAGGACATACACAATTAATACTACTACTAATACACTAATATAACTACCTTTAAAAACTAACGTATTTTTCAAACCAAATAAAACAATTCACACAATTAATAGTAATATTCCAAGAAAGTGTCCCTAAACTCATTTTAAAGTGTAAAGGGTGATGCAACGCTAGTTTGGCTAAGAAATGTATAGTCTGCACTTTCAACAAGACAAAAAATTAAACATTCTGCTTACATTTGCATACAAAAATTTAACATGTGTGGTATATCACACTCAATTAACGAATGTATGAATATATGAGGTATATAATAAACATCATTTTTGCTCCCTAATTTTAGGAAACAAGGCTGTAAATTTACAATAAGCGGGAGATCAGTTTTATTACTTCTCGGTGGGAGGTAATATTTTTTATCCAATATTCAATATAGTATTTTATTTGTTCATTTTAGGGCCGGTTCTACGATGCATTTATATACCTAGAATAAGCTATCCGAAGTATAACTGTCATAGTTACCTTTGTTACATCAATCGTTTATAGGGTATTTATTCCCCGAATAACTTTATTCTTGGTTTGTAGAACCGGCCCTAAAACAAGTAAACTGGACTATTACTAGCTTGTTTACATCATAACCCATGTTGCCCCTGACATTGTGGATTATTAAGCTTGTTTAAAATCAGAACCGTGGGGGACAATAAATAACCCACACGTGACTTGTAAATACGTGTAAGTGGCTTATAAATACTTTAGCTCACTCTCAATTAATTTATCACTTTGACTTTCACAACTGTCAATACAAAATGTATGCCTTTTTTGGTATTTATTGAGTTGGCTGATAAAATTTTGTATGACGCGTGTGTGTTACTACACGCTTGCACCATAAATAACTATTAGTATGCTGTATATTTCTCCACGTATTATGTAGCCCAGATATTGAAGTTTCCTTTCCTTGACACTATTTAATATTTCTTTCTCTTTTCCCATTCTTCGTAATAGCTCCACGTTAGTGATTCTGTCCATCCAGGCTATTTTCAAAATTCTTCTCTAAATCCACATTTCGAAAAAGTCAAGTTTATTCACTGCGGCCTGGTTTAGCGTCCAAGCTTTCATTCCATATAAAAAAACACTGAGTACATAACATCTCACCAGTCGTATTTTCAGTGACAGAGACAGATCTTTACTGCAAAAGACTCTTTTCAATTTACTAAAGCTACTTCATGCTTTTTCAATTCTAGATCTTACTTCCGCTGTGTAGTCGATACTTTCTGTTATTAAACTTTCTAAATAAGTGTATTTTGTAACTCTTTCGATCTGTTCGCCTTTAATTCTTAAGATGGCAATGATATTGTTGTTTTTGGTAATCTTCATAAATTTTAAGTAACAAACGACTTTCGGGATTGGACCGTGTCATGATTGAGATCGAAGAACTCAACGTTTCGCCCACTTGTTACGGTATCAAACGGTTCTTACGACGCCTGCCGATGGGCAGGCACCGATCGCTAGACGAATCCGGGAAATGTGGTACGCTCACCCTGGAAGATCGATAAAACAGGCTAAAGGCCCCAGCTGAAATGCGCTCAGGTAGATGGGCGGGGTTAACACCGATACGCCACAGGGCGAGCGTCACTTATACTTGTTGATGGTTATCAAAGAATGGGCGCCACCAGCTCTGACTCGGGATCTCCACGTTCTGCCGGCACTGGACGGCGGAACGGGGCGGGGTTACAATCAAGTACTACTTCGGGTAGCACCTGAATAGCTATTTTGAGAAAATCCGCGAATAACTATTTCGAGAAAATACGCGAATAACTATTTCGAGAAAATACGCGAATAACTATTTCGAGAAAATACGCAAATAACTATGTCGAGAAAATACGCGAATAACTATGTCGAGAAAATACGCGAATAACTATTTCGAGAAAATACGCGAATAACTATGTCGAGAAAATCGCCGTACAATGCCAGCCGCAACCACCTACCTGGAAGGCCTACCCTCCGCGTCTGGTCCTCGCCTCACAGCTGTAGTGGCACAGCGACACAGTCGCCCTGTAATATGTATACACCAACACAATAGTGTCAAGAAGAAACAAAACGGCGATAATATTAATACGTCTATTGTATCCCTGGGGGTGATCTAAATACATATATACACAGGTTACAAAACATCATGGTTTTTGAAAGGAACTTAATGGTTAAGCCCAGCTGGGGAAAAGCGCTTAAAACCTAAGGGGTTGGCGTACAGTCGAGTCGGGTACCTCATCCAGGCCAGGTGTAATGGGTAAACGTGGGCTTAAACCCAACGGCCGGTCGCCGTTACGCGTGCAAACAAAACCTGAATTCGGACCCGAAACCTCTGAACACCCTGTACTAGGTCGTGATAAAATTGCCTGGCGGCACAAACCAACGATAGTTAATACTAAACTTAGGCGCTGACGGCGCTGTCGATTAAGTGGGCTAACGGCGCGCGAACTGACGCACACCACTGAATTTTTCAGCAGAGTGTACTTTCACTGCACTCTATCACACAAAGTGTTCCGCCCACAACGTGCGATTATGATTGGCATCGCACTGCAGCAATTTGTATGCGAGAAGTGGTACTCACGAAATTAGTTGAACAAAGTAAGCGTCAGTACGCCCAAATGCTATTTTTACTCGGAGTGTACCACGCTCTGGCTTCGCATTGCAGCAATTTGTATGCGAGATGCGGTACTCACAAAATTAGTTGATCAAAGCAAGCGTCAGTATGCACAAATGTTATTTTTCAAGCGTTACCTGGCTAGCTCGGCCATCTTGCAGATGGGGAAACTTCCCTGGCAGCAAATGGTATGCGGGACTTGGCATTGCGGCGAAGCTCAAACGATGCGGAAGGCGAAAATGGCTGGCTTACTCACGAGTCCCCTTGTCGGGAGAAGTCTGCGACGACCTACCTAGGTTATGCAGAACTTGAGGACATCGCCGTTGCAATAAATGGACACAGCGATTATTATCCCGCACGCTTACTCAAAGAACTGCGGTTATTAAGCTAATAAATCGGCATGTTGCTGTGTTCCTGCGACGACTTGTTGCACCGAAAGCACCAACTGTTTCACACGTGTAGAGTGTTTAGCGAGCCCCTGCCGACTGCCGCGATAATCGCGTGCGTCCGGTGCCCCTGAGCTTCATGGGAAAAACGCTCCAGCCAATCCTAACACAGAATTTCCTAGACACGCGACTTTTGGCGCGAGAATGGGCACTACCCCTCCTTGTCGCACAAGCAGCGTAATTTCTAGAAGGTTCGAAAATCTTGCGAGCGTTAACACACGGCTATCAAAGCACCAACAAAGGGGTGCCCCAGATGAAGAGAAATACTGCGCTTGGAGGCAAAATATGTCCAAAATCATTATTATGGAATTATGCGATGAAGCCAAATAAGTAACTAAAAGGGTTTAACATACGGGCATGCTGCCCTAAAGCCTAAGTGGCTAATTAAATTACGGTTGGGTGCCAAAATGACCTGACACACTTTCGTAGGGGGCTTTATTAGGAGAAAGAAGCAAAAGAGCAAAGTAACTCAACGTGTTAACCACGCCAAAGGCAAAACTCTTTGCAAGGGAAGGGATAGAAGAGCACGGTAACTCAACGTGTGAACCACGTCAGAGGCGAAACTCGAGTTTCGTAGGTATTTTGGCCCGTAGATCGGATGTTCCTCCGCGCTTGACCTTCTATTCAACCGTGGTTTTGATTACCTGTGCTGCAATTATGCGTTGAATTTAACAACTTTAATGGTTACCTGGGGTTGTTGTGCGAGGGTTGCCGTTGCCTTACGGTGGCTAGGTGTCGATGTTGGAGCGATCACAGCGTCAAATCCTGCAGATGCAATTTGTTCACTTTTAACCGGGAAGCTTTGGTTTGACAGCTCGCCGGCGGTGAATTCCTAGAAGGCAAGCTCGATCTTCGGACACCAGGAAGACGATTTTAAACGTCTAAAACGGACCTTCCAGGTGAGTTTATAAGGGGCGGCGGTCGCGCTCTAGCCGCTCGCAGGCGGGGTAGGTGCTGCGATTCCTACAGGTTTAATTCTTAGTAAAATGAGGTTATGCCTGCAAGACAGTACTGCAAATCAAGCCAGGGTTGAAGCCTTGGGGATTCGATTTTCCAATAAAACACAACATTCAAGTTAAAATCGGATTCTAACGGCTTTGCTCTTACGGGTATGATACGGAATGTTTCAACTTCTTGAGCTGACAGTACAACACGTCATTTCCCTTGACGCCTGGACTGGTACGAGTTGGAGGTCTGCTCCATTAAACAGCATGTCAAACCGGAGGACCCAGGTAAGAAAGCAGAGGGAGTTGGGGACTGGGCAGGACAGGCAATCTCAGGTCGGAATAAACTCAAGTAACTGGAACTGGCAGTGCAATCTTCTTTTATACCTTTTCTGCCGCGTTATCGGAGTACTTGTCCTAGCCTTCATTGGAGAAGGAACGACGCCGTCGTTCATACATCGCCACTACGCGCACAGCGGATAGGATATGTTATCGCCAGTTCGCTCGTCAGAGGCGTGCAGGTTACAACTCGATAATACATTTTTAAAAATGTTTACAAGTAGTTCAGAGAGTTCCGATGAAGAGTGGCCGATTTGTCTGAAAATTGAGTCTGCCATTACCCTTAATTCTAAACAACTTTTCTTAATATTTTTTTTGTTGCCTTTTCTAATAAAGGTAGTTTACTCTTGGAATTTTTTTAAAAATTGATTCTAAAAACACCCTGTATATTAATTAATTTGATTGGCTTTCTCAAAATTTTGGTTTGAGAACAAGCAGGAACGATTCCTAGAATATTAACATCTATAGTCTGTTCACTAAACATAAAAACACAAAGTGGCCTTTGATTTCTAAAATTTCAAGAGTGTACTTCCAAAATTCATCTTTTGTCTAGGAATGTACTTACAAAAAGTTACTAAAACAAATAGGTTAAGAGTGTGACATTTAATTAGCATCTGTCATAACTACTTTTAAGGATGTTAAACAAATACGGTGTTGGATACTAATGATGTATAATTTATTACTAGGTGTTTTTATCACATTTTATAAAAGTTCAGGCAAGAATTTCCAGAATAATATGTAATTTGACACTGAAATAATGAGATTTATTAATTGTCATTTTTAAATTTTAAGTCGCCTTTATGCACGTGTGGAAACCTTTGCAAAATAAAATACAGAATCCCTAGCACACAAATGTTACGTATATGCCAACTGCAAGAAAATTTAAATGTTTTTGTGTTTACTGAATGGCCTATAACTCGACAATGTTTTGTCATTTACATCTTATGTGAACCCAATCCGCGGACACACTGTATACTATAAAGTAAAAACAATTACAAATATTGAACTCAAAATAATCATTTTATTGGTGCATAAAGAATAACGTAAACACACATAATATTACATATTTTAATTTTTGGTTTAGAAATTAACTATTAATAAATAGTTCAATCAAATTTATTTTTATGCGGGTTTCGTTAGCATTGAAAAGCTAACTTCTTGAAACGTTTAAATAAAGTTTTTAAACAGTTACTTATTTGATGAACTAATTAGGAGAATGAGATTAGATTGTACATATGAAAAATGCATATTTTTGTTCTTATCATTGTATAAGTTGATTTAATTGGTGAGAATTTAGCACTCAAGTTTTTACATTTTAAGTTAAATAAATCGTTGAGGAAACAGTTTATTTTAAAATTATGCTATTAGTAATAAATGTTTAATGAAATCGCGTTGCTAAGAATTATTTGAACCAACGGGATTTCATATTTGACAATTCGCAGAACAAATTATTTTCCACACTGTTAAATATTAATTACTAATAGCATAATTTCAAAATAAACTGTTTAGCCAATGATTTATTTAACAATAAAAAAAGGAAGTACTCATTCCCCCCAACTAAATCAATTATACAATCATAAGGATAAAAATATACATTGTTTATCTGTAAAATCTAACCTTATTCTCCTATTTTTAGTTGATCAAATAATTAACTGTTTAAAAACTTAATGTAAACGTCTGAAGAAGTTAGTTTTTAAATGCAAACGAAACGTGAGTAAAAATTAATTTGATTGAACAATTTAACTGCATAGTTAATTTCCAAACCCAAAATGTTTGGTTGCTCTTCCATGTTGTAGCACAATCACATCTGCCTGCAACTACGGACGGTACTGAACTGCATATTTCACTCTAAATTATGGTTGTGTTTTTATCTAACCTCGCGGTTTCTTCATAAAAATCGCTCCCCGATCGATCGAAACAGCTCCGTCAGCCTACCGCCCTATCCCAGCCGGCTTGTCGCTACCTCTCCGCTTCCGCGTAGCTTGTTAGTCTGAATCTACCTTTACATTGCACTAAAAATTAATCGCGTACCGGAAAAAATCGTAGTAAAGCTGGTGCAGGCTTTTGGAGAACCACTGACTAAATCAGTAAGAGTACATTAACTTCTCGCACCAAATGTGATTGAAATTAACAGCTCCTGTATTTAATTCAAATTCGGTCTTACAGCAATTAGTTCAAACGTTTTATTTCTTTGGGAGATTGTTATTAATTTTTGACGCACAATAGATTAGCAAAGTTCTTTTCTTTGATGTCCTCTAACTACCCTTAAATCTAATAACCATACTTATGAATCACCCTGTATAAATAATAGCTTTTGATGCTAGACAGCGATAATGTTTCGCTACGCTGGTTAATGAAATTATTATGTCGGCGCGCTATCGTGCTTCGATCTTACAGTGGTCAGGCTGTTTCTGAGGTTTTCATTTCTGCAGCTAAGCACTACGATTGTTACGCCAGAAGAGAAAAAACAACGTTTTGACATTGTTGGATTAATAAACGGGATTAACGGTGCATTCCCAAAGTATCTTTGATGTACCAAACTCTTGAAATAATCCTGTGGGACACTTCATCTTCGAATTACTGGTTTGCAACGCTGCTATTGCCCCCATGTCGTCCACCAGGAGTCCGACAATTATCTGTGATTACGTCATTAAAGCGGTACCTAGGTGATAACAATTTTCTTAAATAAATACACGCCCCAAACAAAAAACACTCAGAGGACTCTTGTGCCGGAAGTGCTCATAAAACCGACGCCACCAAGAAATTCATTCAATTCAATCTTTTAGGGTAAAGTCTGCTGACCTTTTTGTTGCTTTTGGAACGGAAATTCGGGCTAAACTCGAGTTCCTAGCAAGGCCCACGATGCCTATCCACGTCTATCTCCGCTGGCTTGCCGATCCAAGCCGCTGAACGCCCTGCAGAACGACTCTTGTAGCTCGACCGTTGCGACACAAACACTGCTTTAAGATCACATCGTTGCCCACACCTAGGGCTCCATTGCTTTCTATAAAGGCCACTGTCTACCTCTAACTTCTAGGGGCTCAACTAATCTGCTAGGAACTCCAAAATAGCCACCAAAATACTAGCTACCAGTCGACGCACTAATAAAACACTTTTTAACTTTTGCAGAGGTGCTACGAATCGATGCACAGGACATTCAATTAATTTTAAAACTCACTGAATTGGGAAAAGGATATTTATTCACAATTTAACAATTATTTATTGAGGAAGTCAAATTAACACCACCTTACAGTTTGGCTTTCTTTCCCCAACTGCTTGTCTTCGATCCTACATTGTTTTACATTATTTCTAAACTTACTCTGATTACATTTTGTTCAAATCAAGGCTAACACTATATTTAATACCGTTTTACAAATTATCATGAAAGCCAATGCTATTTGATACTATTTACAAAAATTAATATAGCACATTTCTGGAACATTTTATAAAATAATAGTTGACATGCTTAAAATGTTATTAATTGCTATTATAATCACAACTGCTTAAAATGTGTTCATAGCAATAGTTATTTATTACATTATTATTTATATAATAATCATTTTTTTATAAAAATATTATTTTTTAAAATGTTCTGCAGTTAGTATAATCGATGAATGCGTTATCGATAAGATATAGAAAACGAATAAAGTACCGAAAGCAAAGTATCTTCTCTTTCTCTATACCTTCCTCTCTGTCTCTCTTCCTCTGTCTTTTTTCCTTTAAAGGTTAGTAATTTTTTTTTATTTTCTCAGTAATTTCCTTTTGATCATTTTCCCTCATTAAGTTATTTATGTAGCTTTGATAAAGGAAGTATTGGATTCACCCCAAAATTCTAAATTGAGTTTACAACAGATCTTCACGTTCTATAATCCCCTGAACCCAAAAAACATGTTTTTGTTCATTGGTCTGTCTGTCTGTCTGTGTGTGTGTATGTGTCTGTGTGTGTGTCTGTCTGTGAACAGAATATCTCAAAAAAGAAAAGAGCTATGGCGTTCAAACTTCATATACGTTTTGTGTACTATTTAGATGCGACAGAAAGCTTTTGAAGAAAATCGCATAACCCGAAGTATGGTGTTTACTCTTGTGATTTTTCATTTTTTTTTTCGATTTTATTCAAAAATGGCTTTAACGAGTTTTTTCAAACTTTACATTTTTATTACATTTTTTATGTGTATTGGGTATTTTCCAGTTGAACACCTCTAAAATGGGTTTCTCTTGTTTTTTTTTTCTATTTTTTTATTAACTCCTAGTTTAAATAGAACACCCAGTACATTTTTTAATTCAGCTTAAAATTTTAGAGAAAATTTATATCTTGAACAAACGCTCTATTTTGTAAGCAAATTTTTGACTAATAATGAAGTCACTGTAAAAGGAAGTTGTGTGCGTGTATCACACCAGATTTGATTTAAACGCTGACCGTTCCTCTTTTTATTCTGCCTAGTACTGTTCAATTTAGAATCTCATTGGGCCATCTATTTTGCTCCATCTCTTCGACAGGTCCGTATTTTCTTAATGCTTTATCATAATCATCATAATCATAATCATCATAATCATAACTCTATAATAAAGCAGAACAATTCCCAAGGTCAAACATTTCAACTCGTGGTCTATGCGTGGTTACGATTGGGGCGTGGTCTTGATATTTTCTAAGAGCCAGTAATATGGAAGGAGAGAACAATTAATGCTCTTGTTAGGGCCTACACACATTTTTTTTACACAACACAGGAATGTTTGTACTATGTACACATAAATATTAAATCTGCAAATAACCTAAATTCGGAGCTTTGTACAAAAATATGGTTATAAACTTTTTGCAAGTGGACTTTACTACCTCTAGGAAGAACGGTGGTTACAACTTGTCAGAAGCAACAAACCAACCTGAAAATATCATTGCGTTTTTGTGTTTTCGTGCTTATAAGTTAGTTTTTGCATTCTTTATCTACTTATATTTCTATTTACTATAAAACAGTATTTTCAACGCTACAGAGCTACAGCATTTTATTGCAACTCTATGTACAAGTGTCCAAGTTTAAGATTGAAAATTGTTTATAGGTTAGAATGAGCTGTACGACAAGTGCTAATTCAGAAAACAGACCACTTAATTATTGTGCATGCTGGCGGTAAAATAGGTTTTGTTCCGAATGGGCTAATTATTTTTAAATCAGGCCTTAAGACTGGCGACTACCATGACGATATGAATAACAAGCATTTTTCCAAGTGGTTACAAGAAAAATTCTTACCAAAAGTTAAAGAAAAGAAAGGCTACAGTGTAGAATAATGAGCAACGCTAAAACGACTGTTCACAGCCAAGGTAATTTGTTGGTATTTTAGAATCACTGTGTGTTTTATTTAAATTTTATTTCAGAGTACATCGGCAGTAGCTGATTGGACATTAATAGTGGATATTTTGAAAGCAACTACCTAATATTTATTAAAAACTGGCAAATTTAATCAAAGCCTAAGGTACACAACCCAGTAAACACAGTTAGGTAAGATAGACATAACCGATATGAAACATCTGATCTATAGAATATGTCAGACTCGTAACATGTGAATTCCATGTATGTTTCATAAAAATGTCCTCATCAAGTACACACCAGCGTTACATCTCAAATACGTTGCTATTTTACTCTACAGATACGTCACCTGTGTAACATCTCAAATATGTTGCTATTTTACTCTACAGATACGTCACCTGTGTAACATCTCAGATACGTTACTACTTTATTATACAGATATGTTAACCATGTAACATCTCCTACATGTTACTCTTGTGACCATTTTGAAGCACTTTTTATTTTACACTGGATAAATCCAAACAAAAACCAAAATAAATTCAATAATTTTATTACATTATAAAATACAAGTGAATTATTAAAAATAAACTTATTGAAAGAATGCCAGTTGGCCTATAACACGAATACATATTCAATATCATTAAATTCACAAATAGGATATAGTTGATACAGAAGTTTGCACTCTGCAATAAATCTTATTGAGTTTTTACAACCAAATCAATCTCATGTGGCTTTTTATAGTTGATACAGAAGTTTGCACTCTGCAATAAATCTTATTGAGTTTTTACAACCAAATCAATCTCATGTGGCTTTTTAAACTGGAATTGATTATTTAGAGAACTCAAATTTGGTAAATGCACTATACATTGTAACTATATTATTTAACAAGTTATATACCTATAGAGTGATACATATAGCAAAAACAAAATTATATATAACAAGAAAAAATATTGTATTTTATTCTTTGTTTTGTTTTGAAATTTCTCTTGAATATCGCAGTTTAGCCTGCCTAAACCATTCACTAATCACAATGTCAAAATTTGCTTCTTTGAAATCTTTGAACTGGGACATAACTACACCTAAAATATACTTGATAAGGCATAATTTCATTAAATAAATGTATTATAAAATACTAACGTTTAATTATTGTAGTAATTTTTAAATCACATTTTTTTATATTGTTTCGCTGTCCAAGCCAGCTGCATTTAGTAGCCATTTTATTAGTAAACACTCTTTTAAAAATTCGTTGACAAAAATCCTTGCCACTTATTAAACGCACAAATATTTTCTAAAATAAATATAAGTTCATTATAACATGTGATCATTTAAATTTCCAGTTATAGAGTAGGCCATAACCGTAAAATTACATAGGACTGTTTATTGGTTTATACCATTTATGTGTTACATTGAGGTTGGGTTACGATAACATAAATGTTACTTCCTCATTCATCACTTTCGTAGCTACGTTTAAGGTACTGGCCAAAATTTTGTCATCGACATAGCCTTCTCTAATTGGAAAGTTAAGAGATCACATGATATTTTCTAATACACTACCCTCCAAAAAAACAGATCATTTTTTTAAATGGTATTTTTGTACAACAGATCATTTTTAAATGTCTGAATATACATTTTATATTTATGTAAGTATTGCTTAATGACAGTAAACATAATAATACAAATTAGTAATTTTTTATTAAAAAGATCAGGAAAATGAAAAGATATGTAATATGAAAAACTAGAATTTCATTTCAAAAAATCAAAAACTGATCCGGTTTTTTGGAGGGGAGTGTATAAAACAAAAATTTACTCACAAATAAATTTTTATGTGCCCCATCTTCTATAAATACTCCAAAGTTGTTTAATTCTTCATTTGAATTAATTGGTATTAAGTCTTCAAACTTGCTGAAATCATAAATTTAATTTCTTGCTGAGTTGCAACTATTTTCTTCTATTTTTCTTAATCTTGCATCAATGTTATGCAATGCTAATTTGATGTATGAACACAGGTGGAAAAATTTATTAGCTGAAAAATGACACATGAAAAGTTACTGATTTATATGTAACTTAAGGAATCATTATTATTTACTATATACTTACTTAGTACACTATCTTCATTCGATGTAGTTGCATACCTGATAGTATTTGATGTACGACACACAAAATATCCAACAATCATTTTTGAAGTGTAAAAAAAACTTGATGTGGGAGTGGATACCATAGCTGTCGACGACGAAGAAGCTTCATTTTGCATATTTACTTGATTATCATCAAGGAACACCACTGGAGCAGAAGCAATAAGTGCATTAACAAAATCAACATTTTGAGATGATAAATCCACAATTTCTTGTAATTGCTGGGGATTAGTTTCTGATTCATTAATGTTATTATCATTAATGAGCATTTCAGGCGGTTTTTCATTATTTGGAAGTTTTGGGGTATTTTTAATCCTTGGTATTTTTGGCGGTGGAGAATAACCTAGAATAAAATAAACAATTCTCTTTGATTTACTGTTCTTAATATTAAACTTACTTCTATCTGATTGTTCATCTTCACTGCTGTTGTCTTGTACTAACACAGACTTTTTCTTCTTACGTTTTCTACGGCCTTTATTCTCTTCATTATCTGTTGTTGTATTATCTGCAGCATATTTTCTTGCAACGTATAAGCTAGCTAAAAATGTTAACTATAGTAAATAAAATTTAATATAAAATTTGAGCTATACCTACTATAAAAAGGCGGTAAAAGGCAAAACAATCAAATAAAAAAGTGATGTTAGGCAAGAGTCAACTTACTGAAGTTGTGATCTAATAACGTATTTTACATAGCTAATTGGTAGCTCCAGAGAGTTATTCACACACAACTTGAATGAGCTGTTTTACAATTATTGTTTTCTGTAATAAGTACTTACCATAAGCAATAAATTAACACCCCAAGGATAATCAAACACGCACAAAGACAAAGAGTAAACAAATACCCTCTATCCTCATAAACCCGCACTATCCGGACTTGTGGTTAATGGCGCGTATTTTAAATCGTAATTAAAGAATGTGATAAATAGTATTATATAGTATTAATTCCTTAGACTATATATTTACACTCGATATATGTATAAAAATTAACCTAATAAAAAACAGTTTTTTAAATGTTCATATAATAATAATAATAATAATAATAATAAATTGTCTTTATTTTCCCCATACAGACATTGTAAAATTTAAAAATATAGAAAATTAAAACAAGAGAAACAAAATAGCTTATTAAGTATATTAATATATAAACTAAGATAACAAAATTTAACAAAATTTAGGCATAGTGTACCGTATTAGGGAAAATCGCTAGGCGAAGTTCAACAAATGCTGCTCTTCCACTTAACCTAGTTGTTCATAAATAAATTTCACAAGGATTTCCACGTAGTTGAGTCCAACACATGTAAAAGTTTGTTACTATAATAAGATATGAAGGCTAATCAGTTACTTATAAAAAAGGAAAATTATGGAAAAACTATTATTGCGACTGTAAGGTGAACAGAAATCGTTTGTACCGTTGTTTAAAGGTTTTGATGCTCAAAGCACTATATTCTTTGGGAATTTTATTGTAAATTAAGCATATTTGGTATTTAAAAGCAGATTTAAATTTTTCAGTATTGTGCCTTGGAGTTGTCAACAGACCCCTAGACCGAACATTGACATTGTGAACATCGGATCTATAAGTAATTTTCCTAGACAAATATTTTGGGTACCCTGTACTGATGATTTTATGAAACAAGCTAGCAGAATGGTGTAAACGCCTATTGTGCATGTTTAACCAGTTCACATCATTAAGTTTGTGAGAAATTCTCATGTATTTGCGTATGCCGAATATGAACCTAAGGCAGGAGTTTTGCACCCGTTGTAGTCTATTTTTATCCACTACACTTAAACAAGGTCCATATACAACATCACAAAAACTCAAACGAGATAGTACAAGTGATTCGCATAGCATAGCTTTAATTTCAGTATCTAGTAAATGCCTGTGAGGGAACAAAACTTTTAAACTTGCATAAGCAGATTTAAGTAATTTTGATACATGTTGTGTAAAATTTAATTCATTGTCAATTGTAAGACCAAGATTATTAATTGTGTCAACTAGTTCAACTGGACTACCATCGACCACAATAGAAATGTCAGGTAGGACTGATTGTTTTAAGTACTTTGGTCCATATAAAGTTGCAGTAGTTTTAGAAGCATTGATAATTAGTGAGTGTTCATAAGACTGATTGACAATATTTACAAGGTCTTCATTAAGACGTTGACAGGCAAGCTGTACTTCACTAGGCTTAAAAGATATATAAATTTGGGTGTCATCAGCGTATTGATGACATATACAAAATTTCAGAACTTTACTCAAATTTAACGTGTAAATAGTATACAACAATGGCCCTAATATGGAACCTTGAGGTACACCTGCTTCTACCGGCAATGCTGTTGACATATCATCAGCAACTTTAACAATTTGAGTTCTATTACCAAGGTAGCTTTGAAAAAGTCTTATTGGCACTGACTCAAAGCCTATGTATTTTAAGATAGACAAAAGCGTGGTGTGATTAAGCGTGTCAAACGCTTTACTGTAGTCCAGGCACACAAGCAAAGTTAATTCATGCTGATCAGTGTTATTTAGAATATCATCAGTGATGTCCAGCAACGACGTGGAGCAGCTGTGACTCGGTCGAAAACCGGACTGTGTGCCAGGTAATACATTATTATTTTCAAGATAATTCCTAATCTGATCACTTACCACTCTTTCCAGAATCTTGGAAGCTGTTGATAAGATGCTGATGGGGCGAAGGTGTTTAAAATCTTCAGGTGCTTTAACCTTTGGCACCGGTGTTACCATCGCCTTTTTCCAAATTTCAGGAAATACTCCTTCTAATAAACAACAGTTTATAATATGGCAAAAAAACGGTATTACGTGCGGGCAACAGAGTTTAATTATGTTTACGTTTAAACCATCTGCCCCAGTAGCATTTGTTTTGATCGCTTTGATAGCATTATACACCACAACCTCATCAACTTGCTTAAAATTGAAACTATTGTCGCAGAATTTGTTATTACTATAAAAATCCAAAACTTTTAAATTATCGTTATTAGTTTGCGGAACAGAATTGACAAAGAAATTGTTTATTTCATCAGGATTTCTAAGTGACATTGGAATTTCGGTTTTCGGTTTAGCATGTATGTTAAATGTATTTAATTTTTTCCACAGTTCTTTGCCTCCTTTATTTTTCAGTTCATACTGAACAAATGCTCTTTTCTCATTTTTGACAGCTAAATTAGTATAGTTACGAAGTTGTTTATAATAGTTCCAATTCTCCTCCGTGCGACTTTTTCTGAACTTAGTAAGTGCCTTATCTCTGAGGGAGATCAATATTTTGATATTTTCTGTCAACCAGGGAGAATACCTTTTAGTAAATTTAGAAGTTACGAAAGGGGCATGTTTATCAATAGTTAATTTGATGATATTAGTAATATGACTCACCTTGTCATTAATATCGTTCATATAAAATATTTGATGCATTGAACTTAATTCAAGATCCCTTGTGAAAGCTGTAATATCAAAATTCTTGAAAGAGCGGTGAGTTCTCAGATAGGTCACAGGAATCTGGTTTTCTAGTGAGAGGCTGCAGGACACTAAAAGATGATCTGAAAAATTTAGATCAGTCGTACTTGTTTCCACTGTTTGATTTTTAACCGAAGTTATAATTAGATCTAAAAGGGATGCACCCCGCGTTGGAGCATCTATTATTTGATTTAAGTTATATCCCTCAAGGACCGATTCTAACTGCACACTTTTTGTTTCATTACTGTTATATAAATTTACATTGAAATCACCAGTACAAAGCACTTCGTCGAATTCAGGTACCAACAACGATAGGATATTATCAAATGCGTTGATAAAGTTACTATAGTCCGTATTAGGTGGTCTGTATACAACCCCAATCGCAAAACAGTATTTACCAATACTTATTTTAACCCATAACTGCTCTATGGCATCAGATGTGTCAATAACAATAGCCTTTAAATTTTTGGCTACATACAATGCAACACCACCACCTCTTTTGTGATTTCTATCTTTACGTAATAAGTTATATTGAGGTATCTGCACAAGATTATCACTAATGTTTGGAGTAAGCCAAGTTTCACTGACTGCCAATATATCTGGGTTATTATTATTTATATATTCCATCAAATCATTTAAATTAGGTACTAGTGAGCAAGCATTGATATGAGAAATTTTAAACTTTTTAACCTTCATATCTCAACAGAAAACTATTAATAAGTATATATATATAAAAAAAAACTGTAATTTAGAAATTAAATTAAAACCTAACTCGATTAAGTATTTATTTATATACAAAAATGCAAACATAAACAAAATAAAGTTTTAACCTTTCAGGTAACAAAGTAAGGACGTTCACTTATCTAGCGCACCAGACGATCCCTCGGCGTTGAAATTTTAGATGTAATGACCTCGGTTTGATCACTTATCTTCTGCAGGTCATCGTAGGATTTAATTTGAAATTTGCGCCCATTTACCGAAACATAAATTGTTCCATCCGATGTCCAGATACTTTTTACATCATACGTTTCCTTACATGCCGTGAAAAGTAACTGCCTTGTTCTAGTAAGGTCTTCTCTAATAACGATTTTTTGCCCTTTGAGCTTTCTCTTGTTGGAAAATACCATGTATTTGTAGCGGTACGACGTGAATTTGAGAATAACTGCGCGGTTTATCCCATCTTTTTTGGGGCCAATTCTATGGCATCTGTCGACACAGCTTTCCTTAACTTCTACACCCAGTTTATCCTTACATAACGCAATCACTTTTCGTTCTACATCTTCCCCATTGGTTTCGGGTAGCCCAAAGATCCTGATACTGTTTCTCCTTGTGTATTGTTCAAGGTCATCATGTTTAATTTCAAGCTGTATGTTTTTCTTTTTGACACCATCCAGATGCTGCCGAAGTTCTTCTAGTTGCTTATCATGCTCCATAAGCTTCTTCGAGATTTCTTGCTTTATGAGTTCACTCACTTTAACGACAAGGCTCTTTATCCAATCGTCCCCAAAAGCAACACTTATCGATTCGTCCACAATGTCTTTAACATCTTTTTGTTGGGATTGTGTAAATGGCATATTGCTGTAGTAAGTTAAAAGCCGAGCACGAAAATAATATTTTAGGATAGCACCAATTGCCGGGAATTCGCTGGGCCGGACTGGAACGTCTACACTCGTTGCATGCTCGAACTCAACTATGACTTTTGTACATGTAGATTAAAGGGTATTATTTGCTTTTTAGTAATTTTTGTTTTTACAATAACTTATAAAGAGCTTAAAAAATGTAGGTAAATAATTTGTGTCTCAATTAACAAACCCAACAAATTTTGGGGTTTATATATTAAGAATAGAAAATATTATATTATTACATTTAAATGTATCAAATAAGTTTTTAGATTTTATTTTTGACACGTATCGGTGACGTATACGGCGCACATATCCAAGCTTATTTTTAATAAATTTAAATGTGTCAAGTAAGTAACTTGGTTTTATGTTCTCATCGTAATAATAAAATAACGTTGCACGCAATTGCAAAACGTCGGTTAAGTCAATTTGACATGCATAACCCTGTTCATTTTCAATGATCGTAAGTGTACATGTCCAATGTAATGTAACTATCCGGGAAGCATCAGATTTTGTTTGTAAGTTATTTAGTGGAATTTCATTATGTGTGTGCTTATTTTTTGTGTGTTAACAGATAAAAATGAAAGTTTGGGACTCGATATCATGTTTTAATTTGTGTTACGATTTAATTATACTTTAAATCCCAATGGCACATATGAAGCAATTACATACAGTGTGTCCCAGATCGACTGGGATTGCATGGGTAACTTTCTTATCATTGAAGATGGAGATTTGGTTAAATGGCCAATGTTTTCCAGTTTCATATGCTGATTTAATATCTGTTTGAAAAAGTTCACAATGTCGAACCAGTCAAAAGTTATTAGTAAAAAACTAAAAACTGTCATTTTCTTGTATGTCAAATATCTTTGTAAGTATAAGAGATACGAAAAAAGTAATATTTGATTTTTAAGTTACTGAATATAATTTTTGTTCTCTTTTCAACGATGTAAGATAACGTATGATTGAATAAAAAATACCAGTAAAATTAATTGTTTTTACATTTTAATCAAGTAGGCTTACATGGATCAAAACAAAATTAGTTAAAATTTATTTTAGAAAACCTTTGTATGTAATTCCTATAATACTTAGTAACATGTTAATTCAGTACTAAGTACTTGAACCACAAAAACCATCGTGATATTGCTTTTTAAATGTATAATCAAGTAGGTAACCAGCTATGATGAAAAACAATAAGAAAGTTTGCGTAAAGTAACCCGTCGTGTCGTCAAATGGTGTCAACTATGTTTCGCTAACAATCGCCAGCATTTTGATCATTTTATGTGATTATCAGGATTATGTTTTGTTTTTAAATAAATGTTGTTTGTTTTTGTTAGGATCCATGTAAGCCTACTGGATTAAAATGTAAAAACAATTAATTTTACTGGTATTTTTTATTCAATCATACGTTATCTTACATCGTTGAAAAGAGAATAAAAAATTCTATTCAGTAACCTAAAAATCAAATATTGCTCCCATATAACTTAAGGAAGTTGATACGAGTACCTCAAAAGCAGCCATCTTGAATTTTTGTTCGACACCAATTTTAAATTGATCTCATCGAAAACAGCGATTTTTATATAAAACTTTTTATTTGATTTTTAGGTTACTGAATAGAATTTCTATTCTCTTTTCAACGATGTAAGATAACGTATGATTGAATAAAAAATACCAGTAAAATTAATTGTTTTTACATTTTAATCAAGTAAGCGTACATGGATCAAAACAAAATTAGTTGAAATTTATTTTAGAAAACCTTTGTATGTAATTCCTATAATACTTAGTAACATGTTAATTCAGTACTAAGTACTTGAACCACAAAAACCATCGTGATATTGCTTTTTAAATGTATAATCAAGTAGGTAACCAGCTATGATGAAAAACAATAAGAAAGTTTGCGTAAAGTAACCCGTCGTGTCGTCAAATGGTGTCAACTATGTTTCGCTAACAATCGCCAGCATTTTGATCATTTCATGTGATTATCAGGATTATGTTTTGTTTTTAAATAAATGTTTGTTTTTGTTTTGATCCATGTAAGCCTACTTGATTAAAATGTAAAAACAATTAATTTTACTGGTATTTTTTATTCAATCATACGTTATCTTACATTGTTGAAAAGATAATAAAAAATTCTATTCAGTAACCTAAAAATCAAATATGGCGCCCATATAACTTATAAAAGTTGATACGAGTACCTCAAAAGCAGCCATCTTGAATTTTTGTTCAACACCAATTTTAAATTGGTCTCATCGAAAACAGCGACTTTTATATAAAACTTTTTTTCGTATCTCTTATACTTACAAAGATATTTGACATACAAGAAAATGACAGTTTTTTGTTTTTTTTAAATAACTTAACTGGTTCGACATTGCCAATTTAACCAAATCTCCATCTTCAATGATAAAAAAGTTACCTATGCAATCCCACTCGATCTAGGACACACTGTATATATACACTTACTGGTCACATTCATATATGGTAAGAAAATCGTTTTAATTTAATTTTTATTTGTGTGGAGCCAGTAACTTTTCCAAGCAAAACGCAAGAGGACTTTAAGCCCAATAAGTCGAAAGTTCTTAGCCGCGACGAAGTTTTGAGGTGCATTCGTACTTCACCGGACGAGAAGTATTTATTTGCAAAGGTTAGCATTATTGATCCATTTGTTTCCTTTTAATTGTAAAATTACATTGCAGACTATACTTATGGGTATTGCTGGCGGTTGTCGCATTGGAGAACTGGTCAAAATGAAAATTGACGACTTGGACGTCGTTTTGTTAATTTAGTTGTAATGTACTTATGTTAATTTTTTGATAAATTATTGATTTATTTTGGTTGACATTTATTTGACATTTTTAAAGCGCTAGCGCAATAAAAATTTTAAATCACTAGCGGAATACAAATTTTAAATGACTCTTTATAAAACACCAACTTTCATGGGCAGGCCAGAAACCAACTGATTTACAGTTATCAATTGAAAAAAAATTGCAATAATACTAGCTCTTTTTTAAATCTCGTAGGTACTTAGAATATGTTCAGGAAATTTATTGACAAATATAAATGTGTAATAACATTAGTTAAGCCAATTACGTATTTTTTTGTAGAAAAAGTAGGTAATATGATGGACATTTTACTTACCATGTTGATTAGGGTGACCACCTTTTGGAAAAGCTAACTCGGAACATTTGACACCTATTTATTTATATTGACCATAGCTACTAACGAATAGAAAAAAATCTGGTGTGATACACGCACACAACTTCCTTTTACAGTGATCTTATAATTAGCCAAAAATTTCATTTTTAATTTTTAAGCATTATTTGTCAGACATTTTCAAAAATTACAATTGCTAAAGAAACCCTACAAAATAGAGCGTTAGTTCAAGAGACAAATTTTTTAAGCTGAATTCAAAAATTAATAATATACCGGATGTTCTATTTAAAATAGGAGTTCATAAAAAAATAGGAAAAAAACAAACGAAACTTTTTTTGGTGGTATTCAACTGGAAAATCACCTATCTTTCATCAATATAAATTAAAAATGTAATAAACATGTAAAGATTGAAAAAAATCGTTTTAAGAGTTGTTTTTGAAAAATTTTCTTCAAAAGCTTGCTGTCGCATCTAGATAGTACACAAAACTTATTTATAAAGTTTCAACGCCATACCTCTTTTCGTTTTTGAGATATTCTGTTCACAGACAGACACACATACACAGACAGAATGACAGACCAATGAACAAAAATATGTATTTTGGGTTCAGGGGACTTTAAATCTGTGGAAAACTCAATTTAGAATTTTTGGGGTGAACCCAATACTTCCTTTCGTAAGAGGAAGTAAAAATCTTAAAATCTTGGACAATGTGCAGCTAAGAGTTTACCATTTTTGAGAGATAGTATTTTAAAGACGGAGTTCTGTTTTCCAAAATTTACGGCTGCATTATCTGCAGACAATGCTGATATTCTATTACTTGGAAGATTGTGCTTTTTCAAAGAGCTAAAACATTTTGTCAGCTATTGCTTTTGCTGACGAAATAAAGTCGTAATACATGAAATAAAGGGGGGAAATAAATTTACCCTCTATCGGGAAATGTTATGTCCCGGGCGATACCAACTCGGGACCGGAACATTGGTCATCAAACACGGGACTGTCCCGGGTAAATCGGGACGGGTGGTCACCCTAATGTTGATTCACACACCACTTATAAGAACAAGACACCAAGCCAAATAAACAATATACCAAGACAAAATTACAAAAGCGACTGAACACCAAGAACTTTAAGCAATAATGTTGCTGATATCAGGTTGTTTTACAAGTGGGGTTGATTACCTGAGTTTTTGGAATAGTAATTGGACACTTAAATACGTATACAAATTATACATCATAACAATAAAACATAATATTTCCTTTATATTTGGGATATTCCAAAAGCAGATAAGTACTTAATTGTCCCTATTTTCAGCAAATTGTAGGTTTGTCTAAATATAGTGCTTTTAGAGATCAGCAAATTCCAGGAATTTAGTTTTTAGAAACTGTCCCAGTGACATTTCCACTAACTGGATTTATAGCATTGTAACAATAATTAGCATTTAATACTGAACAGAAAAAAGAAGACACTATTCAATTCAGCAGTATCGGTGTATACAATATGTAGGAGGAAAGTGGCCTGGAGGCTATCCAAATATTTCCAATCTGTAACGTGCTTTTAAAACTTTCTTTAGTGCAACAAAAGTTATTAGATTCGTCGTATATTTTAAATGCGGCATATGCCGCGGGTTTCAGCTAGTTTTCAAATAAGTTAAGACACGTGTCTTACCATCCATAGCCGCCCGTGGCTCAAAGACTTTGTCATCACCCGTTGTACCGACAGAAAGTCAACATAGTGAGTTGGACATTTCATACGCGCGGCTGCGTTCACTGAATCTGAGTAAATGAAGCAATGTAAACACTTGTGTAAACAATTACTAAACAATTAACCTCGATATCTAATATAATCGTTTTCATTGCATTCCCTAACAGGCACAGCCACCGGACGCTTAATGTACGCTGAGAGCTTGTCATTAAACCACACAAAGCGTGTCCTTTATAAGCCATCCTCGGCCGCGGCCCGGGCAGGTGGCTAGCTTGATCCCTTGAATTAAAAAAGTATGAATTGATTGTAACAGCTCCACGTTGAGGTGCCTATTTGTATTATTTATTTTTAGACAAAATTTGATATAAGTTAAAATTAGGGCAAATCACCACACACAATTCTCAGATTATATTTTTATACTGTGGTCAAACTTGCCTGTTAGTAAATTAAGGCGAGTTAAAATGAAATGTAATAATTAATTACACAAATAAATGGTTGAATTCCCCTCTTTCTATTTGATTTAACTGCAATATTTATTACGCTAGCTCTCGGCGAACACAAAACTGCTTATCTCAGGTTGAGTCTGAAATTGACTATATTCTCAAATTTTAGGTTATTTGTCTCAACGTAGCTTATTTGCTCGTTCTTAATAGATAATTTACCACCTCGTAAATTGATAGATAAACACAAAATGGTTTGTGCGTACAGCGTGTATTTGAACGTTTAAAATCGTGAAATAATGTGAGAAAGCGTCAGGTAAATAATTCGAATATTCCCGCTTGGCAACAATTAAAAAAACATCGCCTTCGTTATTAGGATGACGTAGACCCTCGCCTTGGTTATTTTCAGGATGACGTAGAACTCAGGCCAACTTTCATTTGTTTATGATTAAAGGTGATATTATATGGCAAATGCATATTTTCTATAATTGATATGCCGGCGAAACTTTTTGCATATGTATACTGTGGTGTAGCAGAGGTTTGGCAACGCTGTGTAACTGCGGATTATCCTAAGGGACAAAGCCAGGTACCCGGACGAAGGTTTTGGGTTAGTTTTTAAGACATTCGAATTGTGCTTTTGTTAACAGTAACTTGTATTTGTATGAGATCTGTCTAAGTTATATTTATTTAATAAACATATATTTCCCCTACAACATCTTTAATTAGCCTTAACCACGAGGACATAACATATACTAATTATGTGAAAACAAATTATTTAAGCCAAGTTTCATTTTTCATATTTTGCATATTTATATCTTTTTGAGCATACTTTCTAGATTTTGCGTATTTGGTTATATTTAGCAATCATTTTTATAATTTATGAATTTTTTGAGATTTTTGTTCTAAAATTTACTATTTTATTATAGATATTAACAATACAAGTTTAATTATGAGCATCTTAACGAAATGTGTTTGATTGCCAAACCGCACCGCCATAAGCAAACGTGTATTGTTCAATATTTTATCTTCATCAATAAATTCTGGTTCAATGTATTTTTTGTATAAAAAGAGTGCGGTAATATCCATTACCTCACTCAGTGCGGTAATGAAGCTCTTAACTATACTAAAATTAATTTGGTTAATAGTCAATGAAGATAAAATTTATTAATACAATTTTTGGGTGTGACAGATATATACTTTCACTTTCTGCCGCTGGAGTGCAATGCGCTCATTGAAATAAGCAGAAAGGGAAAGGCCCTGTTAAAATATTTGACTATATAAACATGGACTACCAGCAACCCCCACTTTTCCCATAGAAGCAATGTATAAAGAATCGGCCAACATAGAATCCATTTCACGAGTCGAACTTCGAGTGTTGGGTGAATAATAGTCTGGCGGGGTTAGGAAAAATCTCATTTTTATTTTAGCATACAACGTGAAGTTGGGGTTGGCAGTCCATGTTTATAGTCAAAGGTTAAAATGAATAAAAATTAGAAAAATAAATATATTCATACAAAATAATTAAAAGTTTTTACGTTATTTAGAATACTTATATTTATTTTCAAAAATATTAAGAGTATATTATGTGCATATTTTGTAACGTTGGGTTCATATACTCAACAAAATTTATGCATATAGGCTATATGCGCATATTTTCGTACATTTGAGTGCATATAATTATCAGCTTTATTTATGATGCTTGGAACTCCGCCAACTTTGCAGAACCGGATGACGCCGTTCGATTTCTGAAAATCACGAAGTATTTATATACCTAGCTTTCCGAACGGCAACTCTTACAATTACAGATGGATTCTACCTCGTGCAGTTCGCTTCGATGCTGCTCGCAGATGACGCTACCGATTTTCTGCCTCGGGCTCTGCTGGAGTCGCTCCCCTGGCTGCAGATGTAGAAAGCGACGTTCTTACAGATCCCGCTGACGTCCTTGATCGCTGACCTCTGGGTTCCGCTCCTAATATTGGCCATGGTCGAAAATCGTAAAGTCCAGCTGATCGGCTCCCGATGTCCACTCGAGGATGAGATTGGAAAATTTAACTTTTATGTCTTGGAAACTGCTGCAAACGATCCCACAGGTACACTGACACTTGGAAAATAAGTTAGACCACCTTTTATAATTGGTAAAACACGTTTATTATCATAAAACATTAGTTAAATATGAAACACAAATTCGACAAACTACATTAATTTCTATTTTCAATTGTTCTCTCCGTTAATAACAAAAAAGCATAAGGTTGCTATGATACGGTGTTCTACTATTAATTGGAAATTAGTTTTGATAATATTAACCACAAATAGAATAAATATGATTACGTAAATTAAAAATCTAACTTTTTTTAAACCTAAAATATTGTCTTTTGCTTATAACTAGTATTGTTCTTTAGCGTTGCACTCACAAACGTTTTTAATTTCACTGCTCTGCTCTTTTGCACTTTGTTTTTAATTATTAACGCACTGATATTTGAGTCCACTTTTCACGTCGCTTGCTTCTCTTCTGTTGCCTACATTTAGGATTGCTCTTTGCAATTTTCTAGATTATCCTTGTCTTCATCTACCCTTTAGCTTGCTCACAATTTTCACTGTCCTTTGCATTCATTGATGACTACGCTCATTTATATGCACATAACAACCTTTTATGTCAATTACTTTCGCTTGGTCTGGCTTTACATATGCACAAACCTATCATTTTAATTATATTACTTTATACAAAAGCCAAATTCAAACCCTCTGAAATATGCTTTGCTTTTGCGTGCCTTTATCCAACTAATTACTGTTTCTCGCATCTCAGTACCAATGCATTTAATACTTTTATTACTGTTTGAAATTGCAATTATATAAAATATCCTAAATCTGTGCTTTATTGACTTGGTTAAACATTTTTCACTGCAAACAGCCAAATTGTGGGCTGAATACCATTTCAATACATCACACGATCACGATCTGACTGATCTACTGCTGGATGTAGGCTTTTCCCATTTCCTACCATCTCCATCTATTATGAGCTTTTCTCATCCACTGATTTCCTGCGCTTTTCTTTATGTCGTCTCTCCATCTCATTGTTGGTTTCCCTGCATTCCTGCGTCCAAGTCTAGGTATTCACTCTAAAAGTAGTTTAGTCTACCTATTGTCAGTTCTTCGGGCCACATGACCGGCCCACCTCCACTTTCGGCCGCCCTCTCCATTACATCCGTAACTTTGGTTTGTTCTCGGATCCATTTGTTATGTTTGCGATCAGTTAACTTGACCCCTAGTATCCTTCGTTCGTGAGCTCCTTGTGCTCTGTCTAATTTTTGAGCGTGTTTTTTCGTAAGACTCCACGTCTCAGACCCATAGGTGAGCACAGGTAGAATACATTGGTCATGCAGGTTTCTCTTTAGAGTATTGGGTACTACTGATGTAAATGTGTTGTTTAACTTGCCGAATGCTGCAAATGATAATCTAATTCACCGATAAATTTCTTCAATCATGTTCTCTTTTTCTGTGGTGATTTTCTGTCCTAGGTATATATAAGGTTAGACTTTTTCTAGAGGCTGACTGTTGAGAATTATATTGACATGTGTGTCTGCGTTTGCTATTATTTTTGTTTTACTGATGTTAATCGTTAATCCGACCAATTTAGAATGGTTGTCCAATTCCGTAATCTTTTTTTGTAGTTTCACAGGGTCATTGCTTACAGAAGGATATAATCGACGAACCGCAGATGATTGAGATATTCGCCGTTGATGTTTATACCCTTGTTTATCCAATCAATTTGTCTATGGATGTTCTCAAAGGCTGATATAAATATTTTGGGAGAGATCGTGTCACCTCGCCGTACCCCTCTCTTTATAGGAATTGAGGATGTTTTCTACCAGAAGACGGCATGCATTGATGCCTGTGAATAGATGTTTTCTATTAGTTTTATGTATCTACTGTCTATACGGCATTTCACGATAGAGTTCAATACTGCCCACATTTCTATGGTGTCAAATGCTTTTTCGTAATCGATAAAAGCGATATGAAGGTTTAAATTGTACTCATTGCATTTTTCTATGAGACTGTTGACTGTATGTAGGTGATCAAATGTACTGTAACCCGAGCGTAATCTGACTTGTTCACGAGGTTGCTGATAATCTGTTTGTGATGCTAATCTATTGGTGAGTATTTTCGTGAACAGTTTGTACATTTGACACAGCAGACTTATAAGCCTATAACTGTTGAGTTTTGTTATATCTCCCTTTTTATGTATAAGGATAACTTTCGCTTCCTTCCAAGATTCTGGGATTTGCCCCGTTTCTAGGCAGATGTTAAAAATTTGTTTTAGTTTTTCAATTAATTTTGGCCCTCCTTGTTTCAACATTTCGGGGATTATACCATCTAGCCCGGCAGCTTTATTATTTTTAACCTTCCTGAGCGCATGACAAATTTCATCGCTGGTTATCTCGGGGATGTCCTCGAACCCCACATTCTATATTTTCTGCTTCCGTTCTTGACTTTGATGAGCGTTTTGGTGTACTCTGCGTAAAGATCGGTATAATAGTTTTCCACTTCTACCAATATCTCTGTTCTGTGTGTTAATTCTTTGTTGTTTTTATGTTTAAGTGAGATCATTTCTTTCTTTTCCAAACTTAGGTGTTTTTTAAATATCTTTGGCCTCTTGTTCCTTTCAATTGTTTCCGTTATAACTTAAGTATTGTCTGATGTCTTTGCGTAATTTCATTTTTATCAATTTATTAAGTTCCGACCATTCTATAAGACTGTTGTCCTTGTCTACTTTTAGCTTTCTTCTTTTTTCATACAACAATTTAGTATTATGACTGATCTTCTTTGTTATAATTTTATTCGGTTCAGGTATTTCGTTAGCGGCTTCTTTAAGAATTCTCATTAGTTCGTTTACTTTACAAGTAGTGTTATCTCCGGTGTGTTTCTCATCTAGGTTTTATTGAGTTTTCTTTCGTATTCTTCTTTGTTTTGAATTATTTTGATTGCGACAATTTTCTTATAGGTTCTTGTTCTTGGTTTCTTCTTGTTTATGTTTATCAGTATTTTGCTTCTTACCATCCGGTAATCACTTCCAGTATTCATTCTATTAATTACTGGTACATCTTGCACTATCTGAGGGCGATCTGAAAGTATGTATTCAATCTCATTTTTGTATCTAAAATCAGGGGTTCTTCACGTCCATTTTCGGCTTGATCGTTTTTTGAAGAAACTATTCATTGCATATATCTTATTCATTTTAGGAAGTTTACTAGTATATCTCCCCTCTCCTTCGTCTTTGCTCTTACCTACTTTGATGTTAAAGTCACCTATTATAATTGTGTAGCTGAAACAGTTTTCAATTAGGGTTTCTAGTAGCCGTTCGTAGAATTCTTCGATTTCGTCTTCTTCGTGGTCTGACGTGGAAGGGTATACTTGCACTATCTTCATGATCTCATTTTTTGTTAGTTCGAGTATGATATATGCGATTCTGTCTGAAACATCTACATATTGTTTCACCTTTTCGGACAACTTTTTGCTTACAAAAACTCCGACGCCATTGATCTTGAGCCTTTCATCGCCTTTGTAGTAGAAGACATGTCCTGACTTCAACGCAATCATGTTTTCTTGGGGTTTTCAAACTTCACTCAGTCGAACTATGTCCCATTTTATTTCCTTCAGTTGTTCTTCTAATTCGATAAGTATGTCACCGTATGAGAGAGTTCTGACATTATAAGTTGCTATTAGAATTGTCCTTTTCGTTGCATATTTTTTGGTGTTATGACAGCCTTGTCCTACCCAGCGATTTTTAGCACCCCCTGCCTTTTTCTTTTTCCATCTCTGCCTTGATCGGGAAGTATCGTGCTGCTGGGCACTGGGGGCCTTGTACATGCTATAATCATTTCATGAAACGAGAATTTTTTTAGCCATAATACACCATGTTGGCCAGACTTCTAGATGTATAAGGATGGGGTACAGGAGGGATATAAAATAGGACATGGGAAGGATCGAGGGTAGAACTTGATTCCCCGACAATCGAAGGTTGGGGTCCCTGAAGTAGGTGTCAGCCTCACTGGGATAGTGAGGAACTACCCACCCGCTACCCAGCATATACATAGTAAAGTTCGGGCTCTTCATTCCATGTAAGAACATGGCCTGAGGCAGGGCGAGTCAGGGTCGCCGAAATATCCCTTTCCAAAACCCAGTCATCTGGCACACGTTAACGGTGTACTGGGTGATGTGGTTAGCATCACCCCTTCGACGACTGCCTTACTTTCCCTACTTCCACAACTGTGGTTTCGGTACCCAATTTTTAAAGCGACTGAGTGGGCCGCCCGCCAGTTGCCAGATGTAGGAATTAAACGCCGTACCGTGGAACCGCAGCCTGGCGCCCTTTCCACTAGGACACGCTGGCGACCAACATATACATACTGAACGTAAAAATATATTTCTGTGTGCGATCGATCAATAATGCGTTTTCTAGGCCTCATTTTCAGGAGTAAAGGAAATCTTTTTCACCCTCCTTAGTTGAGGTATTAAACATAAACACGTATTAATGAAAACCATAGTTATAAAGGTAACAATCAGTTGTAAGAATTGCCTTGCCTTTATTGGCAACGATTAATACATAAATAAAGGCATTATAAATGTTGCTGCTCTAAACGTTACCAAAGCTCACTTAAAATATGGATGTGAAGTACAGTTTTCAACTATATGCATTGACAATCTTTATGCTTTTTACATTTCGCACCGATTAGATGACACATTCCTGAATCACTTACGTTTGCATTTTTATAAGTATCGAAAACATTTATGACGTTACAGAAAAATAAAAAAGATAAGTTATGCTTATTATTTTTGTAATTTATAATTTATGAGACTTTGTATTAAAAGCAAATCAAAAAGTATTGTCACACGATTGTATCCTAAGTAAGCTCACCTATTCGCTCTTTACAAAATACTTACTCGAAAAAAGAATTCCAAGTAACAACCGATAGAGAAATTCTATTTTGAGTGTTCTAACAGTCAAAATTCAGACCTTGGATAAATAAATCCATTATCATCTAAACTAAGTAGAGTATTTTGAAACTCATCAAATCATTTATTTTTGTGAGGTAAACCCCATATATCTAAAAAGCTCAACAAATCATTTACTTCTTCTTAGTTTCTTTAACAGTACGAAGCAGTTACACGTTGCTTTTTTATTAGGGGACTTTTGATAATACACACGAATCTCGCCACCAATGATAATTTTTGAATAGAAGTATCCAAAATTTTGCTTCGACTTCTTATCTTTTTATTTTCTTAATAATAGCTCCAAGATAGTTAACTTTATTTGCAGTATTTGACTAAGATTACCTATTCCATACAATCTGATATGTCCTTATTTATTTAAATATTTTTATCGGCTGATCTTAAGTCCATCGACACTACTTTAGCTATTAGACTACTTTAAAATGACAAACCAATTGTCTTATTAAGGTGAGTATTCCTTCCTAAATATTTTTGCAACCGCATTTTTTCAAGAGCATTATTTTTGTGTTGCAGCTTTATTCACAGGTTTATGAAATTGAAGTAATCTATAATTCACAAATATTACAAAAATAGGGTGAAACTTTGAAGGGGTTTTAACGATATTATTATAGTTATTTACTATACAAGTGGGATAAGAGCATCATTAATATACGTGTGTGTAAGTTACAAACGAGTGCATAACACGAGTTATGTAAGCACACAAGTATATTAATGATGGGTTCTCACACATGTATAGTACAAAATTTTATCTACGACTGCCTAAAATTGAGAAAAGTGCATTAAGAGAAATATCAAATCTGTCATTTTCAAAAATATTTTAGTAAGCAAATGTCATTATGTCATTCATTTGACTCCATTTCAGTTAGGTAATAAAGCCATTACACCACTCAGTTAGAAAATGAAGCCATTGCGTAACTGAGTGGTGCAATGAGCTTCATTACCTAACTGAATAGTGTCAAATGAGTCACGTAATGAGATACTTATCCCACTGGAGTAGATAAAATTGGATAATTCGTTTTTTGTGATTAAACATGTTACATTAAAATATGTCCTCACAGATTGAGAGCAATTATCAAGCTAGAATACGGTTTGTCAGATCATTCTAGATAATTATGTAAACTAAAAACTATTTATCTAACTGCTGAACATATTTTAGTAGCAAAGCGGATATTGCACATTGCACTACTTAAAAGTTAGACATATCTAAAATCCACAGCTGTCCCCGTGGATTAAATCGCAAGTGAAGTTTGGAATCAACTTTTACCATAACATGAAAGCACTAACGTAGCCAAAAAGGTAGCACGAAAAACTTGGCTAACTCTATAAACTTCATAAACTTCGAAAAAGGTAATTTTACATATACCTCGCGTGTTACGTCACACTTCCAGGCTAAACATCATGTAATTGCAAGTATTTAAAGGAGGAGGAAATCGCCCAAAGCCAAATAACAAGAACAGGAACGAGCAAATACGGATGAATAAGTAATTGTTACACTCAAATATTCTTTGTGGGGTAAAATTTTCAATAATGTACAAGCTTTAATAAATTATCTCTTGGTGGAGCAGCGGCTGCTTTAAAGTTTTCAACATGACATTTGCCAACGGCGGTACGAGACCACTACGTGGAAAATCAAGCTATATATTTACATCATAAAACTACAGCATAACTTAAATAAAGTTACACTTGTAAAAGAGATGCTAGGAATCTTAATTGGATTTGTTTGTTTTAAGTCTTCTATAAAAACGCTCGGTTTATCATAATACACTTACATTTTAGAACCTAATATTTTATTTAAGGTACAATAAAAAAAATTGAAACGCAAACATAATTTAAATTAAAAAATTACGATTTTATAAAGACAAAGAGGTAAATATTACTTTTAACAAGAATTGTTTACATCGTACCGTTTATGACACTCTCTTCGGATTTTAATCTCTTATCTTCCTGGTTTTGCGAAAAGTTATTGAAACGGGTATCTGGCCTACCTTGCTTAAATTGTTTATTTTAATATTTACATATTGCAATTGGGCCATTACTATATATAACCACAATTAGACAGAATCAACAAAAAACAGAATGCAGTGCTTGACTAAGAAAAAGATAGACATAAAAGCAAATATTTGAGTAGTCTTGTTGCTTATTTTATTTATGATATACGGTATGTCAACTAAAATAATATTTGTATGGTTATCTCTTTCTTACTCAAGCACTCTATCTTTTTGTTCATGCTCTCTCATTGCTGTTGTATATAATTATGGCCCCATAAGTATAACCAGTTTGTATTTGCATGCTTTGTCACTGTAAATTTGTTTTTTCTTCTACTTAGCCAGTGTCTTGAAACACAAAATGGTTCTACTTATGAGCCCTCTTTATTCATAAGCCGCGTAGGTAGCTAGCCTTGCATATCTAAAGTGAGGAAGAGTTTTGTTATTAGGTATTAACGACTACCACAGTAATGAGGTTTAATTCTAGTAATCTAGCATAACTAAACGTGCGCGATTATGGTCATGTTATAGTGTGTGATGCGCTAGATTCTGTATATTCAGAGTTAAACAAAAATTCAACGATTGTCCCCAGAAACTTAAAGCAACCGCGGGCGCACGTGGACGTGTGATCGACTCCCAATGATTTTCGTCTGCGGCGAGCTGAATCAAAACTGTTGAAACCGGTTTTTATGCATCGGATTCCGACGATGTAGTTTAATGTTCGCGTATTAAAGACAGTTTCTTTGGCGTCATTTTAATGTTATTTCAATATAAATGTATTAAAGATCCAGTTATTTTGCTATTATTTGAATTGTAAATGTTTGAAGCCCCGAGCTATTGCTCTTAATTATCCATTAAAACTAATGTCTTTAGAAAATGCCATCTATTTTAAAGTTTAATCCTGATTTTTCTTTATTGCTTTTGTGCCCATTTAAGGGGTCAAATTATCTATGTTTATTTGTGTAAACAAATTGGCTTCTCTTGTGCGTATTGTTTAAAGTTATTTTCAGCCCTGAGAATACTACAGGTGCACGCTAGCTTCCTATTTTAGCAAATATTGGCCCTTTGTATCCACGAGTTGAGATAGAGTAAACGTTTTATGTGTACTGAGCTAGCTCGGTAAACAATAAAGGCAACTAATTTATAAAAATAGTAAAGCAAGCAAAACTATTTTTTTCAATATACACCTTAACGGAGGGGCGACAGTAATGACGCATTTCACTATATATATTGACACCAAATTTTAGATTCGTAGGCCCATTCTCTCAAAATCAAGTGACTATGTAAATACAATTGCCCGCAGACTATCTCAGTGAAGACAGCGTTTCTTAGAAAATGGTTAATAGTCAATTAAATAGAAATCAAGGGCGCCAACGAATCTTTTAATTATGACAAATGTATCCATATATCACAGAATTTGTAAACTCAAAGGTAGCACAATACTCTGAAAGAAGACAAGACGATGTAATAATAGCAATGTATAATAATCACAGATAATAAATGACATGCAAAGCCAACACAGTGTACACATAGGATTATTCAATAAATATATCTAACTATCAGGTGCACCTCAATACAATAAACTCGAATAATATTACGAGCAAGTTTACATTTATAATATTATAAAACGTACAAATACAGACAGACGATAATTAGAACAAACAAACAAATTAAAAGTGTCGCGGAGACTGACAATAGGCTCCGAGGATAAAAACCATTGATCGTATTAGTTTAAACATTCAAATGGGCATTACGACATCACTAAATAGGCACAGAAAACATCGGAAAAGCCTAACGGACTTCCTCCAAGCGCATAGCAGCACTATACCAACATTCAAATTGTGTTAAAATGTAAAACAACACACATTACATCAATTCCTTCGTAAGACCCAAAATTCAAGGAGACCAAGCTGATTGACCTGTAAACCTAAATAGACGCATTCTACACTTAACAAACTAACAAATGTGTATTTAGCTTTTATAACAGTAATTTGATTTAAAATACAGGAAGAAGCAAGGACAACTGACACATTTTGATTTTATACATACGGTGTAATATTTTTAATAATAGTTTTTTAGTTATCTGACAAAAATGGATCTATGGAATGTGGAACATGGTCTTTGGTGTTTGAAAATTTAGAAAAAATTATTGTTTTTTTTTGTTCAAAGTCGTTTTATTACTATCTTACCGTCGATGTACTTTTACAACAGTAAGACCAAATGTATGGCACAACGGAAGTCAATCATATTGCGTATATGTTCCCATTCAATAGTTAGGATAGTTTTAATGTAAGAGTTGCTGTATACCATTTTACTATAATATCTAATTTACTCTAATGTTTGTCAACATCTCTAAAAATAGATCGGGCTGTAATTTTCGTGCACCTGTCTGAAGCGATTCGACGCAGTGTGTGTTTTTAAAAGTTAAAATGGTTGTTGTGCAAGGCGTGAAGTTATAAGATTAAGAACCACTTACGAACCCACACTTTTTTAAATTTTCGCCTAAGGCGAAGAAAGTATTGTAATAGTAAAAAATCACTTTCCGAGATTTTTTCAGATCTTTTCACGAAGCAATAAAACGCAATAGTCTTCTCCACGTACATTTATTTAAATTGGCGACATGTTTCTAAACGAATCTGGTTTCATCTTCGGGCCATAATGATCATTGATAGTAAAACACGTGTTGAAATTTTTTGGTTAAAATAAAGTTAGGTTAAAACGTTGAAGACGAGGTAGCAATAAAATACAAAAAACACACCACATTGGAGGAGAAAAATTAAAAATTAAAACAAGTAAAGTAGAAACTGGCGTTGAGGACTTTACTTGTTTTAATTGTTATGTTGTGATGTATTAACCAGTACAACGATCTTTATAACGTAGTTTGCTGGTTAATTAATTTTTCTTCTCCAATGTGGTGTTTTTTGTTTTTGAATTTATTTTTTTTAATTTATTGCTACCTCGTCTTCAACGTTTTACCTAACCTCATTTTAACTTAAAACTTTCAACACGTGTTTTACTATCAATGATCATTATGGCCCGAAGATGAAACCAAATTAGTTTCGAAACATATCGCCAATTTAATTAAATGTACGTGGAGAAGACTATTGCGTTTTATTGCTCCCTATCAAGACACCTCCACTATTAGCGTGATGGATCATCTTCCTATCAGATCTTTACATTTCAGGGTTCCTAGATGATGAAAATCATGTTTTCCCAATTGGGCCTGCCTGTCTGTCTGTCTGACTGTCTATTGAGCTTAAAACTATTTGTTGAAGGAAGATGACATTTTTCATGGTGATTAGATGTCCACCTCGCTCGAAACCGAAAATACTTTCGATTAAATATTTATAGGGCGAGCACCTTAAAATATTATATCATAAAATTCTATTTATTTTTCTAACTGAGGAATGGATAATAACAATGATAATAATAATAATAATGTGCCTTTATTTCCAATAACTATATATATATATATATACAGATATACAACATAACATACAGGGGCGAAGTTCAGCGCACAGTAAAAAACCGCGAACTGCTCCACCACTTAACCCCGGGTACAATAATTAAAGAAATTAATAAATTGTTGTTTACCCTTCACTCCGCCTCCATCCTGTGCTCAAGAAAATAAAAGATAGTTGGTGCGTGCAAATAGAAAAACATACACAATTAAACAGTATATGAACTTTTTACGTTTGAGTTTAAATAACGATTTTGCTGAGAAAACAGTAATGTAGAAAGTTGATGCCGAAACCCTGGTATTGCAAGCAACTTAAGATTTCTGGGCAAGTCATTAAACCAAATAGTAATGTTGTAGACAAAACGACGTCTTCCAACTCCAGTGCAGCGCCTTGGCACAGTGATATTGCCTCTAAATCTCAAGTTCAAGTTGTGAACATCCGTTCGAAAGGTTATTTTATTATACAAATATGGTGGTGTTTTATTTAGTAAGCAAAGCATGGTAGCCGTAATACACTATGATATGCTGGGATATTTATAGGAAACAAACGTAAGTGGTGTAACCATCAACTCAGCTAGTTTTCTTAGCATACGAGGCGACGTTATCTATTCCTGAATTAAACTCAGCTCGAAGCTGGCGCTACTTTTACACACACATAAAAATACAATTTGATAATACAACAGTGAAGCCGTTAGCAATGAAATCGATGGCTCATGAATTTCAGCAGATTAAATGAACATAAAGCTGTTAGGCTCAAACCCCATGCAGCACGAGGTGGAGGCGATGTTAAATTCTAACCCCTGCGGCCTGCACGGGAGGTGGACACGGTTCAAGGACAATTTTTGGTTCCACTCGCAAGCCGCGAGCCAGCTAACTACGCTGAAGACATTCCTCTCTACTCGACCACTTAGCCCGTAGGGTAAAGGCTATATATACATTTAACCACTAAAGAATAAAATGCCTTGCCAGAAAAATTTGCCAGAATATACACACACAATCTCAAAAATGTGCTCACTCAATCAATTCATCTCTGCATGTTTTTGAGTCCAAAATATGGCTTAATCGATTGTCCTACATTAACCAGCAATCCAAAAAGTTCAACACGTCATCTCAGGACGTTTTAGACCGGACGAAGGCCAAAGATTTACACACCAGTACATAGAGGTAAAAAAAACTCTCCATGAAAATTTTGCGGACGGAAATGATGCCAAACTATATCGCCATCTAGCGACGAACTATTACTGCCCTCGGCGGAAAGACTGCAGCTGGCAGGAAACTGTACTAAGCAGAAAACTGTATTCGACAAATTGCAAAACGAGTTGCCTATTCGCTCGGCGCTCCGCTGCCCGTGGAAATTACTAAATTTGCGAAATAGATTCTCAATATTTTTCCACCTATCTCGTAGCAAACTGTTAGCATTTAACATGGCATTGTCATGATCTTAGAATTTGGAGACAGCGAAAAATATTTGGTGCACATTAACCTCAAATTAGATGAATAGATGCATTTGGAGCGCCCTCTGCTTGCTTTTGCGTTCTAATGGAATTATTTTGCAATAATACATATAGACAACTCATTTAACAGTTGTTGCCCATTTCTACATAAAGCTGAACCTCTTGGCTGTTTTTACACTATGCTAAAAGTAATGTTTTGCACATAGCTCAGCTGAATATCTTAAAAAGACAAAAAAGTGCAACGATCGATGCAAGCCACAGTCATCACAGATAGAAATAGCAGCGGTCGACGCACTTGCTAAAGAAGTTACAGCCCGTTACAGATGTTTTACTCTAATGTAATAGTATATTACATACCGAGGTGGGAAGTGTTTCATTACTGTGAGAGATTAGGTAGTTTACCGAGACGCGTAGCGTCGAGGTTAACTTTATCTCGAGACAGGGATGAAACTTTCCACCGTGGTATGTATACTATTTTATTTGCAATCATCTAATTTTAAAAATAACTACAATTGAATTCTGAATAATAGATATCTTGATGTAGCTAATATTTTTGTTACCATGAAAACAACCCACTCAATGTTTTGTTACCATGGAAACACCCCACTCTTCAGGTATGTAATATTTTTCGGGGTATGTAATAATTTCCTGGCTAGTTTCAAGTAATCATCTAGTTCCCAGCTGTTGTCATGTCATGAAATTGACACATTACAATGTGATTGCGAATAAAAGATATTATCTCTCCTGCAGAGAAATTTAAATGTTTAAGTAAAAACATTTAAAACAAAATAAACTATGTAGATCGTAAAGATATATTTCACATACCACATAACTCGTACGTTCAAACAAAATTACTGCCTTCAACAGCGTTTTTGACAACTCCCTACTTCAACGCAGAAGAGTTAGGATATTGTCGTAAAATTTATAGCACCAAAAGCTATCGATAGACTATCTTGCGGGCAAAATTGAATATAGTCATTTTATTTCATTGCATTTTCTAGGGTTAATTTCATCAAAAGCAAAGATATTACAAAATTCAATAAATCACAAGATTACCTGTTTTTCTCGTAACTCAAGTTTTCCAAAGAATTAAAATCTACATGATAATGTTGTTTATAAATTTCCAACTCTACCTATAGTATTTAGATATATGACATCATCAACTTTTATCCTAAAAACATTAATGTAATATAAGGAAGATGGCATTGTACTTTCATTTCAAATGTTTTGTACCTCTTTTGAGAGCTCTCACTTAACTCACCGATGATTAGCACACAGCACCAGCAACTAGCAACTAAAAAATCTCCTTTACTAGATTTTACTTGAATCTTGAATAATTATAACATACTCAGCTCTAGAAATTTCAAGAATCTTCACCAACACGTTCACTAGTGTTATTTGTCTTGCTTATTTATGTTGAGAATCCACATTGGATAGAGAAATGGTCTTTATACAAAATGTCCACGCGTTGAAAACTCTGCCACTTATCTAGTGTGTAGTAGTGTTTACTATAGTGTCACGGCACCTACTCACTGAAAGAATTATCCTTTCATGAGATTAAAATATCCGCTGTTAATAAAACAAAACCCAAATTGCTTTAACCACCTGAACACATTAATTCTGCGTAGCATCTGATGTAGCGAACTTTCGTAGCAACACCAGGAACTATTTCGTGTTACTGCTTATACGTTTGCGGCAATGCCCAAAGCAAATTACACACTTTTTAATAGTGCACATATTTTCGAAATTGAGAAACACTGTAATTGTGTATGAAGTATGCATTAGTTGATCTAAATTGCGACAGTGAAAGAAAAAGCTGAAGAGAAGACAGAATATACATTTTATAAAACTTATCACCTAGTAAGGGCCCTGTATAGAGTAACAAGTAAAAATCGGTCAAATGCTCTAAAGAAAGAAAAGGAATTGAATATAAGTGTCACAAAAACATAAACAAAAAGAAAAAATCTGAACATCTATAGTTTCTGAAAACAATCATTTTAGAGAAAAAACTCGTAAGATAAAATTACCTGGTCAACCAAGTTGTAGATTGAGGTAATGTGCGTACAATTGGTGATTCTTATAATTATAAATATGTCAAGGGGTTTACACGGAACTTCCCTCGCGCGAATTATACGATATGCACCCTGTATCTGTTGAGTCCCGTTTTTATCAAGGGTGAAAACCTAATATATATGTTAAACTTCGTCTAAAAGCGAAGGAAGTATTATAATCATGAAACAATCACCTTCAGAGATTTATTCAAATCTTCACGTTTCAGTCCCAGGATGACGAAACACATCATGTTTTCTCAATTTCGTCTGTCTGTCTGTCCGTCTGTCTGTTGGCGGTATAGCTCAAACTCTATTTGTTAGAGAAAGACGATATTTTGCATCCGGATTATATATATACGTGGCTCGAATACAACCGAATATACTTTCGGTCAAATATATATGCAAAGCACCTTAAAAAATAAACTTGTGTCTATTTTTGCTTTGACTTAAGAACTGTTAGTTAAATAAAAGAAATATTTTGCTAATAGCTCAGCTTTTACCCTTGATGAAAATTAGCATTTTGTAGCCGCATACAGAATGAACACTCTACATCGATCTTGTCGTCACCACGTCCTTTATAACCCAGTGGCAAACGAATATAATAGATGCGTTTTCGTTGGCGATAGGTTAAAGCATCTGGCTAGCAAACGGATTCCACGATTTCGAATCTCACAGGCTGTAGGGTTTTTTATTTACAAATTGATGTAAGATGTATTACTATGTGTTTTCTTTTACTGATTCAGTATCATTAGCAACGTTAGGATATTTGTGCCTATTTTGTGACGGCGGTTGCGAGGAAAGTTTGATGTAAACCCCTTTTACAGATTTTTTAAAGATAAACTACGAACAAATATACGGTCTCACTTAAAATTCTTTATCAATTCAAGAATACACAATTGTACTAGGTGAGATTTTTAAAACGTTACAAGGCAATATCTCGAAAATGGTTTCAAATATTGTCATTAAATTTTGGTGAAGTAATAGGGAGAAGGGGAAACATATTTAAACGTATGTTTTATAATTACCCCCCTTCTCTATTTTGAGGGGTAGGGGGTAACTTTGTAGTTTTAAATAGGATGATGTACTTTGGTTTATAAAATTCGAATCTACGTAAAAAACTACGTATGTGTACAAAACATGTTTGGATTTGCTGTTTCAGTTACAGAATTATGGTTAACTAAATTTTGATTGAATTTAAAAAATAAATTAATTTTACGAATAAATCAAGTTCACTTATTTTAAAATTATTATTCGTTTCCATGGAAATGAGTTATTCTTACTTCAATCGGTTCAGAATTTTGCCATTTTAACGATTATTATTCTTTTCACTTCCTTTTATGATAAAGAAAGTAGGTATTGGATTCACCCCAAAAATTCGAAATTGAGTTTTTAGCAGATCTTCACGTTTTAGAGTCCCCTGAACCCAAAAAACATGTTTTTGTTCATTGGTCTGTGTGTCTGTCTCTGTGTCTGTCTGTCTGTCTGTCTGTGTGTCTGTGATCAGATCTCAAAAACGAAAAGAGATATGACATTGAAACTTTATATATAAGTTTTGTGTACTATCTAGATGCGACAGCAAGCTTTTGAAAAAAAACGCATAACCGGAAGTATGGTGTTTACTCTTGTAATTTTTCATTTTTTTTTTCGGTTTTTTTCAAAAACGGCTCTAACGTTTTTTTTTCAAACTTTACATTTTTATTAAATTTTTTATGTGTATCAATGTGAGATAGGTGATTTTCCAGTTGAATACTTCTAAAATGGGTTCCTTTTGTTTTTTTTTTTCTATTTTATTTATTAATTCCTATTTTAAATAGAACACGCGGTATATTATTACATTTTTGAATTCAGCTTAAAATTTTAGAAAAAATTTGTCTTTTGAACTAACTCTTGTACGGTTTCTGTAGAATTTGTAAATTTTTGAAAATTTTTGACAATGTTTAGAAATTAAAAATCAAATTTTTGGCTAATTTTAAGGTCACTGTAAAAGGAAGTTGTGTGCGTGCATCATTTTTTATTTAATAACCTAATAAAACATAATTCCGTAGCTAAGGAAGCAAATCAAAAATTTTTTTGTACACACATGTAGTTTTTTAAGTAGATTCTAATTTTATCAACAAAAGTACATCATCCTATTTAGAATTCCCCATCCCTCAAAATAGAGAGAAGAGGTAAATGTCAAAAATATGTTTAAATATCTCCCTATTACCTCACCAAAATTTCATCAAAATATTTGATACTATTTTCGAGATATCGCCTTATAACACTTTAAAAAACTCACCTAGAATAGACTAGCAGTTAGACCCTAGATAATGAGGTTCAATGTCGTCTCCTGTAAAATGTTTTTTTTTTAATTAGAAAGAACCGTATTGCAGTATTTACTTCAGTAGACACTAAACAAACAACTTCCTCAAACTTAGCGAGGGAAGTGTCACAGCAACCTCTAGCAACTCTTACATTGTTAAGTTAAACAAATCCGATATCCAAACGATTCTCAAAGTACGACTGGCCCACCCTTCGGTTAAAGTACCCGTCTTGGTTAGCGAAGGTTAGCAACAATTAGAACGTTTGTTTTTTTTTGTTATTCTAATTAGTGAATGTATGTTTATTTTAGTCCTGTTTCATATATTATTAAAACACGAACATCTTCTTCCTAGTCCTCTCTTTCTTTCTATATTACTCTCCAACTATTATATCTGTTCCTTGCATTGATATGTATGATTAATAACAGTTTTATATTAGTAAAATGTAGACCAAGTGCTAATATATAGAAATATAAATTTTTAAAGGAGTATATCTATTCAAGATACAAACTCCTGTTGCCTTTTTAATTACAATTTCATTCCTTTTAGGCGCCCTTTTAATCTCCTGTACGTTTATGCGCCATATCAAGAGTTCGGAGACGTAGGCTACTGTCAACAACGTTAATCTTTACTGTTTCGCTAGAAATATTTTAAAGTAACTTCTGTTTAAGAGGCTTAAATTCTGCTACCTGAGCAAAATGTGTATATTATAATTCTTCCACTAAAAGCCAATCCCTTTTCAAAGCGATTGTTAGGCTTTGTTTTAATGCGGCTCTAAATCTATAAGAAGTAAAACGGACGTATAGGCAAAGAGCGGTACATATAATGAGAGAAACTGAAAACAAAACGGTGGAAATCTAAATCTGATTATAATTACTTCGTTAACTTTCAGTATTCAGTCCTGTAATACCGACAAACTACGAGCATTCAAGCGTAAATCTCTTTCCTGCTTTAAATATCCATAACGTATGAAAGACCAATCAGTACATTCATACAATGGGATATTCACTGTTCTCCCGTTATTACCTGCTCTGTCAAAGCATTTTTTCAGAAGTACATCAATGTTTTCTATTAATTTAATATTTCAAATCTTTGGCATGTAACTCAACTGTACAAACTATTATATTATACTTTATCTCGGAACAACCAGAGAAAATATGGTTACTTTATTAATCTGCTAAACAATTACACAAATTAGTGATTACCGTTGCAAACCACACTTAAACCTTGAATTGTATTTTTCTCTAAAATTGTCTCACGTAACACCCATATATTTTTACATGGTTGTAAAGAGAATAAAAAGTACTATCAGAAAAATTCAAAAAAAGTATAGCATATCAGTTGAAAAAAAAAGTTGAATATCGCTACCGTTGCACGAGTGCAGATTTTGCAATTTTTTCGCTATGTAATAGAGGTTGTGTATCTACCAGAGAAAGATATAGTGGCAGATATGTTTACCAAAGCTGTAAGTGGATTCAAACACAAATTTTGTGTAATATGTAAAGTTTAAGAGATTGACTTGTAAAAATGTTTCTTATTACTATATTAAGTGAGGGTGACGTTAGCTTTTTAATGGCAAGTGTAATCTAGCATGTGTAGGTAGCTAGCTATGTGTTGGTTCGTTAGCAAGTTGTTTTATGTTTTTTAACTATACCTTTCACAACTTTATTTCACACTTTGGAAATCAAATTTCAAATCAACGAAAACAGATTTCACACAAGAGAAATATAAATTTGCATTTATTAAAACCGATTTCACACAATATGAAATAGATTTCAACCACGTGAAAACAGATTTCAAATTCTGAGTAATAAAAAGGCATAATGTAACGGCACACTCTGAATATGCATTTGAAGTATCAGTTTTTTTTTGCAATAACACTGGTATTTTGCTTTCAACATTGATAATACACCTACACACGCAAATCGAGACTAGTTTGAAACCTGAAGAAGAATTGAACTTTTCTGGAGTTGGTTTAAGTGCAAAGTGAATAGGTATACAAACCATGTAGAAAGATATTATACCACCGTATTGAAGCAGAAAGAATTAATTGAATTATTAGTGTTTTATTGTTAAATGTTTGTTGCTGTTCCTGTGTTTGAATTGTATATTAATTCATAATTTGTTGCTTTTTCATTCCAAAAGTAACTTGAAATATATTTTCATAATGTTTAAATCCATTTTCATTTGTGTGATTTTTTCATGACGTTGAAATCTAAGTGAGTGAAAAGTTAAATTTCTTAAATTTGAAAACAATTTTTATTTGTGTAAAGCTTGTATTTGCTAGTTTGAAATTTAATTTCAGAAGTGTGAAAAAAAGTCGTAAAAGATATACTGTAAAAAACCTCCCTTGTGTTTAGCAAATCCAGTGTACCAACAGTTATTTTCTGGAAAATTTGTTTTTGGACAGTAAATGTCATACTGATTAAATCATCTTACCTACACTTATACTTTTTTCGACTCGTTAACAAGTGAAAGCAATTTTAAAATATTTATCTTCATCGGTGTTGTTATAGACTACTTACCAGATTTGAGTATCGTTAAAAGCTTTATTACCGCACTCAGTGCGGTTATAAATTATATTACCGCACTCAATGCGTTAATAGATATTACCGCACCCTTTTTTACAAAACAAAGAATAAATTAAACCAGAATGTATTGATGAAGATAAAATATTGAACAATACACGTTTGCTTATGGCACTTACCGAAACTCGTTTCGTTAAGATGCTCATAATCAAACTTGCATCGTTAATATCTATAAGATAACATCGAAATAATAAAGCAGTAACCTTGTGGCCTCACGATTGGTAGTTAGTTTTCGCATGTTTATGGTTTTATATGGGATACCTATGTAATACATTGAGCTTTTGTGAAACGGTGAGGAAAGCATATTTTCCAAAAGTTATTCATTTGACAGAGGTTCAATTCTTAAAAAAGAAGAATATTTGTTGTAAAAGAAAGAAAAACATTTATTGACATAAAAAACAAACAAAAAATGAATTAAAAATACCAATTCTAAGAGACTCATAATAGCAATTTACGACAATAGGCCGGTAGCTAAGCATTTATGACGGCGAGGCCATAAATGCGACCGTGTATCGTATAATTTGTTTTGTATATTCAACAAGAACAAGAACCATTTTGATTTTATTAAAGAATTATACCAAAATATTTGCTTGAAAAATGCTGTGATTTTTGTTGTACGTTTGGCAATACTGCAGTGCATTATTGGTGATGCTGTCTATATCAAATTTGAGGTTATGTTTTGCGTCAGTTTGTCAGACTGATGAAAAACGTAACCTGCTAATCTCGAATTTAATATCGACTGACCGTGCCAGCAACAATATACTTCAGTACTACCAAACGTATAACACGAATTACAGACGTTGCTAAGTGCTACCGGCCATAAAAACATACCTACCGGACTCGTTACTAAGCTGGTAAATAGTTCCTACCAGACCAGCAGGGCCGCGCCAAGCCAGTGTGCAATGTGTGCACCGCACACGGGCGGCCAAATTTATTTAAAAATGATATACAAATTACAAAAAAAAATAAAAAATGTACAATTTTTTTTACTTTACTTTACTACAAAATTTAAAAGTTCAAAAATATGTACCTATAAAAGGTATAAAAAATGTTTATTGTGTAAGTGAACACCTGATAATATGGTTATATGGATTATTGTTTATGTAAATTCTCGAAGTTAGTTTTTATTCCGTGGCGGCTAATTGTTAAACGAAGCCAACTTGAAGGAACGCTTTCCATGCATCTTTATGCAATGATAACAAAAAAGCCGGATATTTATCAGAAGCAACAAAACGTGACTTTTCAGAAAACTGGCGGCTGGCGGCTTTTATTGACTGTGAAACATATCGTATTTATGAAGTAGGTATTTATATTGTTACGTTCTTAACGTTCGGGCTATTCAAAATTATACGACAAACATGGGTTCAAATATTTATTTACACAATGAATTACTACGATTATTGTTTACAAGCACATGCGAGAATTATCAAGCAGATTACAAATTAATTCAAGCACTAACGACTATCGGTACACGTATTTCTAACAACTATTATTATTTATTTCTATTACGTACGGATTAGCACATTTATTTATATCACTCTTAAACGCTAACGATTATATATTTATTTACTTATTATTACTTCACGAGAGATTATGTACACGCGGTTTTATTTATATGGGGGCTTCCAACAAGCCTCGACGTGAGTTCTAACTGCCGCAGAATTATTTCAGAACTGAACTGCGGGTCCGACGGCCGGGTATTTATATGGCCAATAATTTCCTTCCAGAAGCTTCCAGATAGTCTCGATATTCACTAGAAGCTCCAGATGGAAGCATGACGCATTTGACCTCGAGCGCGCGTGAGTCATGCACTGCACCTGGCTCCAGATTTATCCGAAAGTCTGGAACTCTGTGACACATCACACCTGCTCCTGCCGGCAGCCTCTGAATCACCCGCGCACATCTGCTCTCAAGGCCGTTCTTGCGTTCGTTACACTGCCCCCGCCTTAGATCGTTCTGTCCCAGAACGAGTTGCGTCGGGTGCCTGTCTTCTCGCTCTTGTGGGGGTCCGATGGCGGTACTTGCAGGCGGTGCCCTTCTTGCACATGGACTGGCTGAGGAAGCAGCAGCCCACCGTGGTCTCCAGGCTTCGCAACAGCACACCTCGATCTGGACGCCGGTTGTCTCTTGTACTGCCGATCGGTAGGCCATCAGGAACAGGTGCATGTACTGGCCCCAGTCACGCGGACGCTCTGAAACGCCCTTGGACAGATGCTTCTCCATGGTTCCGTTCATCCTTTCCACCATGCCGTCCGATTGAGTATGGAGGGCAGTGGTCCGGGTCTTGCGTATCCCCAGTAGCTTACAGACGTTCTGGAACGGTCCAAACTCGAAATTCCGGCCCTGGTCGGAATGTAACTCCAGGGGGACTCCAAAACGGCTGAAGCACTCCTTCACCAGAACATCAGCGACAGTACCGGTCTCTTTCTTCGGAACGGCGTACGCTTCGGGCCATTTGGTGAAGTGGCCCATGCACACCAAGATGTATTTATTTCCCCCTTCGGTTTCGGGGCATGGTCCGGCGATGTCAATGGCTATACCCTCGGACGGACCACCGACGTTGTACTGCCACCTCGGAGCTCTACGTCTTCCAACAGGTCCGTTTCCCGTAGCGCATGCTTCGCACCTCCGGCACCACTCTCGGACGTCACCTTTGCAGCTTGCCCCGTAGAACCTTTCTTGGACCTCTTGCAACGTCTTCTTCAATCTGAAGTGTCCTCCAGAGGAGCAATCATGCAGGTAGCGCAGAACCTCGGCCACTCTACTCCTTGGAACCATCGATCGTGATCTCGTTGCCCTACTGTCCTCATCTTCCAAGATTCTGGTCAGGACGTTGCCGTCCAGCTGCAAGAAGTCCCATTGCGCCCAATAAGCCTCCACTGTTGCGTTGGTGGCGGGGACCTCCTGCCAGGTAGGTCGACGGCCATCTTGCTTCCAGGCTATAACCGCGCCTAAGTCGGGGTTGTTCTCCTGGCTACTCTGCAACTCGTCTGGCTCCCATGAGTCGTCGACCACAGTGGTACGATTAATGGGTACCGCACGACTCTCCAATCTCGAACAGTGGCCGCAGTCCGCAGGGCAAGGCCTCTTGGATACCGCATCGGCGTTGCGGTGGACTGTGCCAGGTCGATGACTTATTCCCAAGTCGAACTCTTCTAGGCGCTCGATCCACTCAGCCACCTGTCCTTCAGGGTTCTCGCACTGCAGCAGCCATCTCAGAGCAGGATGGTCGGTCCTCAGCAAGATTCTTTTGCCAAACTCAACTGATTTATGTTTTCCTACGTCAGTACGGCCGCTGGGATGATCTCCGCACTCGACGATGTCCTGGTACCGGGCCACCAAATCTTCTATCTTCTTCCGTTTTCGTTGGCTCATGCCCCTTCCCAGTATTGGGTTCCTCCTGACGGTTGCCAGTTCCCTGCTGACGTTCATCATCCTTACTGGGACCCCAAGCCCAGTCTTCATCAACATCTTCCCTACCAGGATACCATGAGTAAGCTTCTTGCCACCATCAGGCTCGACCACGCGCACCATGTTGCCCCGGAGATCGCCATCCAGGTATGCATCCACGACCCTCTCGGTTCGTCCTTGCAGAGTAACATCTTCCGCCCATACCACTTGTGCCGCGATCTCTTCTCTTGGGTGTCGGGAAAGATCCTCCCCACCCACGTGCAACTCGCCGCGTCTCAGGTCCAAAGCGCACTCACACTTATCCACAACATCCATTCCCAGGATGCACTCGTCCGCAATGTCAGCATAATCGGGCTCAACCACGCGCACCACGTTGCTCCGGAGATCGCCATCCAGGTATGCATCCACGACCCTCTCGGTTCGTCCTTGCAGAATAACATCTTCCGCCCATACCACTTGTGCCGCGATCTCTCCTCCTGAGTGTCGGGAAAGCTCCTCCCCACCCACGTGCAACTCGCCGCGTCTCAGGTCCAAAACGCACTCACACTTATCCACAACATCCATTCCCAGGATGCACTCGTCCGCAATGTCAGCATAATCGGGCTCAACCACGCGCACCACGTTGCTCCGGAGATCGCCATCCAGGTATGCATCCACGACCCTCTCGGTTCGTCCTTGCAGAATAACATCTTCCGCCCATACCACTTGTGCCGCGATCTCTTCTCCTGGGTGTCGGGAAAGCTCCTCCCCACCCACGTGCAACTCGCCGCGTCTCAGGTCCAACAACAGAGACCGAACTCTTCCATTTATTTTCCCATCAAGATTTTGGACTACTTCCTCTTCTGCGGCTTCCAGCTCTTCCTGTCCGACCTTCAGCTCTTCTCGTGCTTTTTCTGCCTTCTTTCGACCGGATCGCAACTCTTCCCTAAGCTCATCCTTGAGGTTTTCTCGAGTGGCTTTCAATTTTTCCTCAAGTTTTTGGACTGCTTTCTCTTGCTCGGCCTTCAGCCATTCCTTAAGTGTTTTCGCGGCTTCCTCTGCCTTATCTTGTGCCTTCTTTTGGCCGGCTTTCAATTCTTCCTGGCCAACTTGGATCTCTTTCTTAAGTTCCTCTTGCGCTTTTTCTGCCTTCTCCTGCCCAGCTTGGATCTCTTTCCTAAGATCCTCTTGTGCTTTTTCCGCCTTGTCCTGGCTAACTTGCATCAGTTGCAAAAGTTGGCTTAATTGGGCTTCCATTTTGCTGCTTTGAGATCTCGTCAAAGGCATGCACAATACTCACTTCAATTTATTTATCTGACCGTCGTTTTATCGGCACTTGTTACCAATTTATTTATTTTAATGTTTGTTCGATAATTTTCTTATAGCCCCCGGTACAAAACCCCACACCTGACACCACTGTTACGTTCTTAACGTTCGGGCTATTCAAAATTATACGACAAACATGGGTTCAAATATTTATTTACACAATGAATTACTACGATTATTGTTTACAAGCACATGCGAGAATTATCAAGCAGATTACAAATTAATTCAAGCACTAACGACTATCGGTACACGTATTTCTAACAACTATTATTATTTATTTCTATTACGTACGGATTAGCACATTTATTTATATCACTCTTAAACGCTAACGATTATATATTTATTTACTTATTATTACTTCACGAGAGATTATGTACACGCGGTTTTATTTATATGGGGGCTTCCAACAAGCCTCGACGTGAGTTCTAACTGCCGCAGAATTATTTCAGAACTGAACTGCGGGTCCGACGGCCGGGTATTTATATGGCCAATAATTTCCTTCCAGAAGCTTCCAGATAGTCTCGATATTCACTAGAAGCTCCAGATGGAAGCATGACGCATTTGACCTCGAGCGCGCGTGAGTCATGCACTGCACCTGGCTCCAGATTTATCCGAAAGTCTGGAACTCTGTGACACATCACACCTGCTCCTGCCGGCAGCCTCTGAATCACCCGCGCACATCTGCTCTCAAGGCCGTTCTTGCGTTCGTTACAATATTATTTTTGATCGGGGTGTCGGCGATCTCTTTTGTCGGTAAGTACCTAATTGTTTAAAGCTGATTTTAAGAAATATAATATTATATGATGCTTACATTAATGCTGTGGTAATATGGGTGCAATGATAATTATTTGGTCATTTAATTTTTGAATTGGCTGCAGAGAAGTCGAGTAGAGAAAATTAATTTTGTTAGTGATTGTGTTTTGAAGAAAGTTGAAGAAAAGTTATAAATATGGTAAGTACCTACATACATATCAATCATATATCAATCAATACACAGATAGTTACCTACATATTCTTAAAGTGTATTAAGTAATAAAATTGTTATAATTTTTCTAGAACAGAAAAACGAAAAGGCTGTCGGGTTTTCAGTATCGAAAACAAAGTCTACAAAAAAATAAGAAAAGAAAAAACTGGCCAATACTTTAGAAAAATATTTGAAGCCAGAAAATGTGTCAGCGGAAGCATTAGAATCAAGCTCTAGTTCTCTTTCCGGACCACTTAATGAGCCGTGCGTCCAAGAAGTCGAAATGGAAATTATGAGGGAAGATTCCAAATCTGGGGAAGAGAAGGTGACTTCATCTGACTCGGAGTCTCCAAAACCAGAGAGAAGAGAAGTTGATGACGCTGAAGAAGCCAGCACGTCATCCTCATCAAGGCTTTCTGAACTAAAGAAATTTGGCTGCTCATCAGATTCACAGCAGTCGCAGCAGGACACAGCAACCTCAGATGATCCTGGAGAGTGGCCTGAGATAATATCAACAACATTAACAAAAATTTTAGTAGAAAGAGGGCCTGTTCAGGTAACGCAATTTAATTTCCCAACTAATGAAAATGGTCGAAGGTTTTCGAAAAAATATTTCTACCGTTCTCTTCCAAATGGAGAAGAAATTAATAGACCGTGGTTATTTTATTCAATAAAAAATAATGCAGTTTATTGCTTTTGTTGTACAATATTTGGCAAAATTAAAAACAATTTTTCGCAAAAGGAAGGTATTTCTGACTGGCAGCATTTGTCACTATTGATTTCAAGGCACGTTATCAAAAGAACAAACTGTAAACCAGACGCAACTACGTTTGTTGAATGCAGAAGCAAAGCACTGGCATGCTGTGATTGAGAGAATAATTTTAATAATACAATATTTGTCACGACAGTGTCTTGCTTTACGCGGGCAATCTAATAAATTATTTGAAAGCAATAACGGTAATTTTTTAAAAGCTGTTGAGATGATCTCAAAATTTGATTCTGTTATGTCAGAACATGTGCTTCGGACTCAAAAGTCACAAAAAGATGAAACACGAATGGTAAATTATTTAGGGGACAAAATTCAGAATGAAGTAATAGATGTCATTGGTTACAAAATTAGAAATAATATTTTGGATTTAATTAGAAAATGTAAATACTATTCTATCATTCTTGACTGTACACCGGATATTAGTCATATCGAACAAATGACTATAATTTTTAGATTTACAATGTTGAATGAGTCCTAAAAAAAATTGAAATACGCGAGCATTTTATGGAATTTTGTCCTATTAATGATTCAACTGGAGTGGGTTTAAGTGAATTTTTAATGAATTTACTTTCAAAGTTGAATTTCAATATTTACGACATGCGTGGCCAAAGGTAGGATAATGGGGCAAATATGCGCGGCAAACATAATGGTTTGCAAAAAAAAATTTAGAAATAAATCCGCGAGCATTTTTTGTGCCGTGTACAGCCCATACATTAAATTTAGTAGTGAACGATGCTGCTAAAGTTTCTTTTGAGACTTCTGGTTATTTTGATATAGTTCAAGAATTATTTGTTTTTTTTATGCGTCGGTAAAAAGATGGTCAATTCTGAAAAACACACAACAAATTTAAATTTAAAACCACTTAGTGATACACGGTGGTCTAGTAGAATAGACGCTGTGAAGCCCCTGCGTTACCAAATTGGGCAAATATATGATGCATTGGTAGAAGTAATTGAAGATCGTTTATCCGTACAATTTTTGTGCTCAACAATTATTTGGTACAATATTTAAATCAAAATTAATGTTTTGAGCACGATGATGCAAAATCTTACTATAAATATAAAAACTTGCTTAGAGCATTTTAAAAATTTGTTAGATTTTTTCTTAGCTCTTCGATCAGATGAAGAATTCAATAATGTTCTTACTGACGCTAATACACTTGCGGATGAACTCGGTATTGAACCTAATTTCCCTGCTGTTCAGTCTGTTAGACCACGAAGAAAACCCAGACAATTTGATTATGAACACAGTGATGAACCAATTATTGATCCAAAAAATTATTATAAAGTTAACGTTTATTTTAATATATTAGATCAAACTTTATCGTCTTTAAGAGACAGATTTGAGGGAATAACAAGATATGATACTATGTTTGGATTTCTCTATAATATGTTTGATTTAACGGAAAACGAGCTATTACAATGTTGTAAAGATTTACATCTTCATCTAACTGATGATTCTAGAAAGGAATCAGATGTAGATGGAATAGAATTATTTGAAGAGATAAAATGTTTAAAATTACATCTTAAACCTACTTCAGCTGAAAAGCATCAGTTAGAGCCCCAGTCCATTCTTGAATATATTTTTGAAAATCAGCTCATAGCATCATTTCCAAATATGTCAATAGCTCTTAGAATATTACTCACGTTACCCGTTTCAGTTGCGTCTGGTGAGAGATATTTCTCCAAACTAAAAATTATTAAAAATTAAAAGCGATCCACAATGTCACAAAACAGATTAAATAATCTGTCTATAATAGCAATAGAAAGCGACACGATGGATTCCATCGATTTAGAATTAGTAATTAAAGAATTTGCGGAGAAAAAAGCTAGGAAAGTTGCTTTTTTATAATTTTCTAAAATTTTGTTGTATTTTTTATTAATTTTATTCCACTATTTTTTTTTTTGTAAATTTTATTGTTAATAAAACTGTTTTAAAATTTCTGTTTTTCACTTAAATTAATTTGATTTGTTACAGTTAAACTAAGTATGTACTACATAAAATTTATATTTTACAACAAAAATGTAAATTTTGGGGCGGCAAATTTGGCTCTGCACACAGGCGGCCATTGATGCTGGCGCGGTCCTGCAGACCAGTATACAAACAAGAAAAAACATATTATACTAAATATTTACCAATTTATATAAATTAAGTAAATTTGCGAAATTACCTACTTAAATGCTGACAAATAATCGCAAGTAAAATTCTCAACTAAAAAAAAACCAATGGCAATTTAATTTTAATGACTGGACTAATTCGGTTAGGTAAACGTGGCTTATTACTAAACTAATTGAAATATTATTTCAATATAATGTACTTCCATATAGCTACAACTATTAAAACGTAAAAAAAGGTGTAGATAAGTTCATATAAAGTGTTTTGATCAGAACGACCTTTACTGCCTAGAAACAAATTTTGCAGCGGTTATATAGATTGTCGAAATCAAATTTCGGTTTAGACCCCATCGCCTCCATAGGTAAACAACTAGCAATTATTGGCTTTGTGTGCCTCACACTGTGAGGACCCAAACCACCCCTGTTTGGTCACGGTCTAAGCCGAAATTTGATTCTGATAATTTGGGGAAAGTAGGGTCATCATTACATTCTTCATGGGTTCAATTGGACCAGAAGCTTGTTTTTACTGCGGGCTCATTTTAAATCTTACATTATTTCTAGTTATGGCACTGATGCTAATTAACGTTTCGTTTTAACCAACTTCCTAAATTATTAGTAAATTAGTATTGTTGAACGACGAAAAAGAAACAGATCGACCGTCGCGCCATCTACATGTATTATCCAATACTAGCTGTTCAGGAATCTAATTCGGTCAAACCTCCAGAGCATGCGCATTGCCAAGTTTAGTATTAACGACGCCGTCGCCAAGCAGGCATTGGCATAGAACGTGCGTTTAGTTATTGTAATTTAAATGGCAGATAAATACGACTCCAACGGTGACTACACGGGTTATGCGGGTGACTTCAAACGCAAGGGCTCCTCCGAAAAGAGCAGCATGAAGGAAAATGATAACGACGAGCAAAATCCAGCGGCGCAAAAGGCCGGCGAGTACATTCGGGAGTTGTTAGCTGAGAAATTATCGATTGACCAAAGTAATCATCCAAATGCAGCCCGACTTATTGACCAAGGTACGTAGGCTTCACTCGTATTAATTGTACTAGTTATATGGGTAAACAAACTCGAGCAATTTCAGCGAAAACAAAAATAGTTTCGTTAATTCACGGTGGCCATTTTCACGTCCAAGCCAGAGCTTGTTTGGTATTCCCGCCAGTGGCGTTGCCTAAGTAATTTGAATAATTAATTTAGATACGTACTGCAGTTTATTAATGTTTTTTGAGGAGTAGTAAACCTACCGAGTTGTGTGTTTGACTATTTATTTGTTGTAAAAAACCACCCACTAATTAAATTTTAACAATAGGTTGTAACTCGTTAATAATTATTGGATTGATATGTGTACACCCATGATCAAAGATAATACAATAATGTGCAAAATCGCATTATTCAGTAAAGATTAGCTATAATTTTTCTGTCGTACAAAGCCACCCACTAGTGCATTTTGACAATAGTGTGCGGCAAGTGATTAATAATTTATTAAATTAATGTATGTACAGTATAGTCAAAAATAATGGCAGAAAATTAACAATACATAAGTATGTTAATTATTAAATATAAATTTTTACAAAGGTTAGTTATAAATATTTTATTCTAAACTAAACTATGGTACCTACACATATTTAAATACATTACTTTTTAGAATATTTGTCGTCTTCTTATTTTAATTCTTGCCTACAGAATATACTGTCGTGCCCAATAAATTCGGGCCAACTCTTGAGGCGATTTTGACTAAATTTAAGTTTAATTCTGACTTAATAAATCACTGTAGCGATGAAGAGTGATTATATGTTTTTCGTATTGTCAAATTTCTATTTAGTAACTATAGATCATTATTATAACTTAAGATATTTGGGACAATTTTAATTCTAGAAAAAATAAATAATTCGAAATAATACAGCGATATGTATTTGTGTATACGAAATTATGTTTCTTCTTGTCTCTTAATAAATGTATACTAAATGTCAATTAATTAACTTTAGAGTAAGTAGACATTATTCCAGGTTAGGACATTTGCCGTTTATTAACTCTCGATCACTTGACGATTAACTCAAACAATACAATACACCACAAAGTACTAATAAAGCAATAAAAACAATTTTACAGCTATAAACCATGAGATAATTTTTATTTTATAATGTGCTTCTACTGCAGCGTGCTTGTATAAATATGAAAAATAGTCGCCATTAAATCTAGAAAGTTGTGAAAATGAGGGTTCGATCTATAAAAGATTTTGTATTATTTATATGGCAGGATGCTGGTTACTTTTTAAGATATATTTTTAAAACTTGGCACATCATATGTACTATGTATCTCCCAACTATTGATTTTCAAATGGAATACCCTGTATATTATTGCACTTTTAGATTCTACATAATTTTCTAAATCCAACAATATCGTAAAAGTGATATTTCAAATGTTAAACTTTTTTTAATTTAATATTTATTTTGTAATTTAAGTGTGACATGAGTGTTCCGATTTATTCCAATAGACCCATATAGTAATTATAGAAAAATCGAAATCACGTGGAAACTACTAAATTATGTGATTTAAGTATGTACAAGCAAACTGCGCGCTACGCGCACGTGAAATAGGATACGCGAAAGGTCAAGCTCCGAACCGAGCGCTAAGATAAGAAAAACAAAACCTAAACAAATATAAACATCTGTGAAGCCGGAACGTGAGATTTTATTTTGTGCCACAGACACACGTTAAGGAAAATTATATTATAGATGACTAAATAAAGTTATTGGGTTTTTGGAATCATTATTGGGCAGTTTTAGGAATTCATTTTTCTGCTGTTGAAAATAATTTCTAGTAGTTCAGCATTCTCGATCAGGATATCGTTCGGCGTCAAGATTTCTAACAGCAACTACATTTTTTGACATTTTCCAGAAATAAAATTAACAAGTTTACTTTTTCATCTCTCATAAATTTTTGGATTTTTTAATACATTAACAATAATTATAAGCAATAAGGCCACCTGAATGGTTGAGTGGGTTAGCAGTCTGCTTAGCAACCAGGTGCGCGTGGGTTCAAATCTGGCCGTAGTCGAGAATTTTCTCGGAGCGGAAATGGATTTGAACTCATTAGTTAAGATAGCTTCAATTTAGGCTTAGGATAGTTGTATGTGGGATGTTTGGATGCGGGGGAGCGTAGTGTATGTCGCGAGTGGCTCACCTCCGTTGCACTTCCCGCGAGGTATGAATGGTCCTTGACATCGAAAGATAAAAGAGGCTATAGATAATGAATGAAAAATAAGTCTGACACGCTACATGTTTGATTTTCTCAAAGTCACCTTAGTGCCATTGAATTGGAACAAAATAAAATATTACATTTTTGATGGACTGTAATTTCTGTTGTATTAGTCCCAGTAGCAAAGATTCCTCATCAGTGGTAGTATTAAATGGTACCAATCTGAGTTCATTTGAAAGAAGAGATTCCTTCCAAGAACCTTTAGAAATACTTTGTTTAATAAGAAATCTCATAATTTAGTGTTTTCGACATGATTTAGATTTTTCTAGCATAACAATGATCGATTAGAATAAATTGGAACAGTTATGGCGCACTGAAATTGAAAAATAAAGATTCAATTTATTTTTATTTTTTTAATTAAAAAGAGGTTAACATTTGAAATGCCACTTATTTGATACCATTGGATTTAAAAAATTATATAAAATCCAAAAAGATAAGAATATACAGGGATTATATGTTTTTCGGACTTTTTCCACTGTCTAGGGTGTAAATCACACAACGTTTCGGGAGTTTTGTTCTACTCCCGTCTTCAGGTGTTCTTGGTTAGTCCTGAGAAGGACTGATATTGTACGTTTTTCAACGTAAATTTGTGCCTCCCCCGGGGTTTGAACCCGGGACCGCTGATCGCTGTGATTACTACTCTACCACTCTAACCACTAGGCCACCAGGAACACCTGAAGACGGAGGTAGAACAAAACTCCCGAAACGTTGTGTGATTTACACCCAAGAGAGTGGAAAAAGTCCGAAAAACATATCATAATAGGCCACTGCCAAAAATTGACATTCAGAGAACAATATACAGGGAGTTGAAAAACAAAAGTCGGTACCACTTTCGCTGAAACCGGAAGTAAAAAAACATACTCGTATGTTAAAAAGTGAAGTTTATTAAGAACATACGATGTGCCAAGTTTCAAAAATGTATCTTCAAAAATTAATTTAAAAATGTAGGTGTATCATGATCTGGTTTACTGAATGATCCAAAAAATATCAGGCGATACGAATTATCGACACGTTAAATTTGTGTACGAGTGTTGTTTAAAAGTCAACTGCAAAACATAACCAATTTTTAAAAGTGAATGTTTATGAAGAAATAAATCATCAAATTCATAAATGTTGTAATTTGCTACCACCTTTTCGAATACATAACTGGGCCCTTCTTTCAACTCATTCAATTACTCGCTGTAAGATATTAGGTTAATGGCATTTAGTTAACTTTATTAATTAAAAATGGTGCAGTACAACTTAAGACATGACTTTTTGTTTCCATAGCAAACCTAGAATGAACATTTATCGGGACGCTCAATACAAAACAAATGCAAATACTGGAAGTACAGCCGTAAATACAGACCCAAAGAAGTTTTTATTTTATTTAAAAAATTGTAATAAATGTAAATCAGTAATTACTTTTAAATGCCTGTGGCATAACTATAAAATTGAGACAGGTTCAATTTGTGCCCTCTCTCTCTCTCTCTCCCAGAACAAATTACAGCGTATATCACACAAATATAATTTGCAAACAAAATTGTGACGAAGTCAAAAACTAGTTCGTAAATACAATAAGTTGCTTCATTACGTTATAATTTCTTAAAAAATCACGTAAGTCTACGACTTCACCAGGGACATCCAAAATATCTACAAACTGATACATTTTTCAATTTTATTTAAATAGTTTCTACGTCACCCGCATTTACAATCTAAAATTATTTTTTTTGCATGTATTTCTGAAAATGTATTTATTGCTATTTATACGTCTATCTTTTTTTCTGCGTTATTTCTATAACCAGAAGGGGTAAGTCAACTAATCTTTCTTAAGGGGTCGGTTTATGAGATTTTTCCAATATTGTATGGACCTTCTGTATTTATATGTCCATTTCTTTGCTCTTTGGCGTTTAATTTTAATATTTTAAAAACAGTAGGTACTTTTTAGTGTTACTTTGATATGGCATTTGTAATTTGGTAAATTGTTGGTAGTCTTTTTTTTATTACGCCAATTATTGAGTCGGAAGGCCCTGAGTGACGGCCAACAGCTGACGCCTCATTCCCCATAATGCATGGCGTTCCGGCATGCGATTCCGATTCCGTACCTTGAATTTCAATTTCATTTAAAAATTAAAAGCGTTTAAAATTTAAATTCTTTAAAAATGTGGGCGAAAAAACTAGTTTCTACGACCCAAACAAACCTTTAAAAAAAAATCTTTCGATCAGGTCCCCTTACCTGTGCCCCCTCCCCCCGCACTACGAGGTCTTACGTGCTTAAAACTTATGCCACTGTGGATGGTCATTAGTTTCCCTGTCGCGGCATGGGAAATATGCAAAATACCCCTTTGTTGTATTGTGGTGGTATATTGGATGAGTTATTTGTATGGCCACTGACCTGTTGATTTCAAAACGTTTTGATTAATCACGGTTTTTTAAATGCGTAGACACAGTATATTACATCTTACCGTTAATATATTTTGACAACATTTTAAGCGATCTCCAATTCTCCATACTGTTATTACATATTACATACCTAAACTATGATATTTCCGATTTCTCTGTCAAACACGGAAACAACTGAGATTACTGAATTGGGTAAAAGTTATCAAAACGTAGGAGGTGCAATGGGGAATTGAATCCTATTTCAAAATTAAGAGAGCAAAAATGATAAGACACTGATCAATCATTTGCAAATTTAAATTCCCTAACCATGAAGACAAAATTCGCGTTACTGTGTTAGTTCACATTATAAGAGGCTTCAGAACGTTGTTAATTTGTTCAAAGTTTGAAGTCCATTGCAAGAATCGTATTTCAAAACATATTTTAAGAATCCAATCACCATATATCAACCGTTTTAAACCAGAAAAAATCTTTTACAATTTTTCTTATCCAATAGCATCATATTATCAAATTTTTCGGATATGCAGCATAATTTCAACCCAAAAACACGACTATTGTTTCCCTACCTATGTTAGCGTATGCGCCAGCGTCGCCGAGCGGTTAGGGGGTTCAGGCTGCAGTGCCACGGTACGGGGTTCAATCCCCGCAACTAGCGGGCAGCCCACCCAGTCGCTTTAAAAATTGGGTACCGAAACTACAGCTGTTTAAGTAGGGAAAGTAAGACAGTCGTCGAAGGCGTGATGCTAACCACATCACCCAGTACGCCTTTAATGTGTGCCAGATTGACTGGCTTTTGGAAGGAGATACCGTGAGATCATTTAAAAACGGGACAGAGAGTGCCATGGAATTTCTGTTTTAGATTCGAACTTTGGGTAACAGTCATTTGCCAATTTATTAACTTAACCTCAAACAAGAATAAGCTTTATTAATCGTCAAAAATTACAGAAAATGTTCAAAGACAGAAATTCCAACGCATTCTCTTTGAACATTTACTGTAATTTTTGACGTTTAATAAAGCTTATGCATCTCGATTAAGTTCTTGTCAAATTTTATGAGGTTTAAATTATTCTTTAAAATGTGTCCAATAGTGTCAAGATAGTTTTATTCGTTTTATTCTATGCAACACAAATCGACTTATAACGAATAACCGAAAACAAAAACTGATGTGTCCAATTTCTATCTTGTACATTATTCAGCATTAGAATCTGCAGCTTTTTTTGAAATTCTAATGGTGAACCTCGACATTGAATAATCCTGTTTGAGCCAAAAACCTCATAGATAGTGATGTCTGTGCTTATGCATACAGACTCCCGTTTATTTATTTATTTACTATTATCGATTAAAATTATTTGACCTATTATGTTGGCGTGATCTGAGTTAGAATGGCCTCATTTATCAACCGTGGTGATTGTGATGCATAAGTACAACTTTTCTTCGTTCGTTAGGCTTGTTACCATTTTTTATATTTATTAATTATTGTACAATTTTCCCTATTTATTAACTGTGTACCCTCTGTACCAACTACTACATATTTTATCAAAATGTAATTGTAAATTGTTGTATTTTTCTATCACTTCTTTACCAGATTAATAACTTTGAAGCGACCTCACAGCCTGAACAGCAAAGCGGCGAACATAGGCGTAACTAGCGGGGGGGGGGGCTCCCTAGAGTTCCGTCTGGCCCACCCCAGGAAAGTAGAAGTTAAATAAATTGAAAATTTTGTTTTTTTTTATTAACGCATTTAAACTAAAGGGGTCGTTATCGACCCCCCAGACGTTTTCACATTTTCTGGTTTTATTACCTTTTTGGGCTCTAGTCAATAATAATATGCAAGAGAAAACATTATTAGTACAAAAATACAGTTTCGTTTTGCTAATAATTAACTTTGAAAAAACTGTTTTCGTCTGAATATTTTTTTTTAGTTAATTGTGCACCATTTTTGTTAGTTTCTCTTAAGTTTTCTATAAATAAAAGGTCAATGTATGTGCATAGAAAAATACAATTGCAATTCTTTAATTTGCGGGTAAGTAAATGAGCTAACTACTCCCTGGGCACATACAGCTACCTATTATAGGCTCATCCAGTTCAGACTTAACGGTGACCTGCTATTTGGATGCCTAAAGAGTTCAGTTTAGCGCTTTGAAGAGTACGATCCAGAATTTAAAGTAGCAAAGAGAATTTTGTGGTGCTTGAATTTCCGCAGTTTCCAGCCCAGGATAGAACAAAGAGAAATCGCAATAACAATTAAGAGGATATTGATGTTTTCAAGAAAATATTTGCTTCGAACATACGGAGACAAAAATGAAAATTGTTGCTCAAAAACGTGGAAAAGGAAACCAAGTGATGTTTCCCAAAATAATCTGTGTCCCCTGGAATAATTTTTTTAACGTCAACTTCATTGATTTGCAAGAGGTAATTTATACATTTTTTATGTTGTTTATAAACCGAGAAATAATTGATTGATATGCTACTTAGACATATAATATTACATATATATAGTAGTATCCATAATTTCTGCAACCCAATAGATCAAGTACTCCATGGAAATCAAACTTGCCATGAAACCAATGTTTGTTGTTTTGTAGTTTAACTATTCGTATTTAGTTTTGGTAATTGCAACAGTTATTATACAGTTAATTTTGAAATAAGTGTAGCAAAAATGAATTTAAGGAGAGAAAATTTTCAATTCATGATTTACCATGCCTTTAAATGTGTCGTATCTCCGAACGAAAGCCTTGGATGACTTCGTGCCTTCGCATCGTAGGACTCTTTACTGCTGGTTTAATGAATTTAAATTTGAACGAGTTTCAGTCACGATTTTCGCGAAGGAGAACCAAACGAGTCACATATAAAATTATTAAAAACATCTTGGACATCGGCGTGACTGCAATAAATAAGATTTTACGTAATTATTTAGGTGTAATAAAAGTATGTTGTGGGTGGATACCACACAGTTTAACAGAAACACAACAAGATGTGGAATGGTATAGGAAATATGATGAAGGTAGATCTAAAGCAGTTTACACCATAACTGGTGACGAAAGCTGAATATATGCATTTGAATCTGAACCTAATCGGCAGTCTGCACAATGTATGTTTCCAATAGATCCTAATGCAGGTAAAGTGCGACGATCTCGAATAGTTGGTAATAAAATGACTGCTTGCGTCTTTTTAAAAATAGGACATCACAACTGTTGTACTTGAAAATAAACGTACAGTTACCGCAGAATGGCACATAACAGTATGGCTGCCAGACGTTATTCAAAAAGCTCGTTTAAGGCGCCCAAGGAGTGAGATCGTTCTGCACCATGACAATGGTTCTAGTCATACCGCACATCAAACAAAATAATTTTTAAAGACTTCTGGGTTAATATTGCTAAGTTTCCCTCATCCAGTCCCGACCTAGCACTTTCCGATTACTTTATATTTTCTCCATTAAAGGATAAAATGCGTTGGGTGCGATTTGGAATTTCCAAAGATGCTGTGGAAAGCTTCAAAAACCTTGTTTCTCAAGTAACTCCGGAAGAGTGGAATTTGTTTTGAAAATTGCTTTTACCGAAAGCGTAAATGTTTCGAGTTTAAGGGCGAATACTTTGTGAAACAATAATAAAAACAAATTTGGGCTACAGAACTTTATTTATTAGATTGCAAAAATTTACGGGGCTACCCCCTCGTATAACAGTGTCAAAGAACAAGCAAATAAAGGTATGTGAAAAAGTTATGTATGTACGTAAATTCATGTCTTCATAGGTATACATAGGTACTTGCGATGGTTAGTTGCGGGGGCCTGGCCCTCCCCAGCCAAAAATCCTAGTTACGCCAATGGCGGCGAAGTGTTTTCTCTTGAATGTGTATCCAGTATGTCAGTTCTATATTCATATAAATTTTATTCAGTTCACACTGGTGATGGTGGCACCCTTTTGTTAAACATTTATTTACACATTTACGTGGAGCATGTATCTTAAATCTGTTAAAGATGCAATTTGCTTCCACGTGCTACGGGTTTGTCAATGAATTTGTAGTATTACACAGAAGACATTATTGATACAAGATAGTGATGTAAAAAAACGCATTTTTTTAATCGAATAAAAAACCTAGAAAAAAACAGAAAAAACGGTGTTTTTTGTTTTTTTTGTTTTTTATTCATTTTTGTAATTGGCGGCATGTTTTGGTAGGTACCCACCCCTATTGGAAGTTGCTTTAAGCTGGACTCAGCTCTGAAACTGTCGACCTGATCGACGAATCAAGTTACGTTAGCGATTCATCAGACAGTGACATGGGCGACGTAAACTGCATGGATACTGACTCCGAGTCAGTTGAGGAGTCAGCCATGTCTGTTAGAGAGTAATTTCTGCAGTATTATAATTTCTACAGGGCGTTAGGGAAGTTGACGGAAACATTTCTAGGGGTGAGTCCTTGTCCCAAAATATGATGATTTAACTCAACTTACCTATATACAAAGTTGCTTAGTTTAGCCGCTAGAGGGCTTTAAAAAGTAATAATAATAATAATTGTGAGGCACTAACACCCCATGAAGGAGCTTGGCCTGCAAGGCGGAAGGTCAGAGCTTCCGTATCCTCGCTCTCACACCCGGCTGTCGCGTGTCAAATTCATGACACGTGGTGATGTGGTGAGCATCACGCATTAGACAACCGCATTATTACCCATTATTCCTTCGAACGCAGGTCCCCAATTATTTAAAGCGACTAGCTTTTTTAAATGTTTTAACCCCCTGTATAATCACTACCAATTTTTTTTCTGGACAGTTACTTTAATTTAGAAGCTATTCACTCTCTTAAAAAAATTTTAGTTGGGTAAACGGTTTAGCCACAAAAAAATATTTTCTAAATCTCTACAAAAGCCTAGTGCTAAGTTAAAATTACTGATTCAGCCTTGTAGGGATTTAGAAAATATTTTTTGTGGCTAAACCGTTTACCCAACTAAATTTTTTTAAGAGAGGAAATAGCTTATAAATCAAAGTAGCTATCCATAAAAAAACATTAGATGGATAATTAATTGTGACAAAGTTTTTAAACACCCTGTAATTTTTGAAATTAGGGTTTATGCCACAAAATGCTTAAGTTTACTGGTAAAAACGCATGGCCAAAAAATGAATAAAATCCATCAACGATTTTTCGACTTATTTGAAAAAATTTAAAAAAGGTAATCATCTTTAAAGCCCTCTAGCGGCTAAACTAAGCAACTTTGTAAATAGGTAAGTTGAGTTAAATCATCATATTTTGGGCCAAAGATTCACCCCTAGACATTTTTCAGTCGACTTCTCTAACGCCCTGTATATCGACTTCTCTAACGCCCTGTATATCCACTTTGGCTATGTTTCTATTTTGCTTTAGAAATATTTGCTTTTTTTTTGTTATTATAAATTCTATAATTCACTTTACCTACGAAATGTATTATTTTTATTTAAAAATATCTGTTTTTTGTTTTTCCAAACAAATTACTTGTTGTTATTCACTACACTTTAATTCTGAAAAAAACGCATTTAAATAAAAAACCAGACCGCTTGGTTTTTTTTTACAAAAAAAAAACAGGTTTTTAAAGAAAAAACGAACGGTTTTTTTTTAGGTTGCATCACTAATACAAGATCTGTGTAATCTACATTCGCTTTTTTCTCCATTTCATTCATTTGATTTTCGATTCTTATGAAATTCACCCATACACTACTTATAGATACTCTTAACGCTAACTCTACGATAAGTTAAACAATCTTCTATTCCTTTAATGTTTAATGCATCATCTACCTATTGATTGTTTGCGTGAGCCCTTTTAGTGCTAATGGTTAGCAGGTTTATTACTTCTCCTAATATGTTCAGACGGTGGCCTGTAAGTAAAGTACTCAGTTTCAATTCCTAATTTATTTTTTCCATTTGATTTCAACTACCACTTGTACAGTGTCTTCAGAAATGATCGAACGTTTTTGAATGGTCATGGTGATATAACTTATGCATAACCGCAAAACCTGCTAATCTCGAATTTGACAGACTCACAGTGCCACCAACATATTATTCATACGTTGTACATATAACCATGGCTATTCAAAAACGTTCGATCATTTCTGAAGGCACTTTTTATGTTATACTCGATACCAAATTCGCTCAATTGCAGCATTCGCCAAATTAATTCGGCAATTGAGCAAATTCTGCAACTGAGTCTAGCATATCATATAGTAGCGTATTAAAGTCGTACAAAGTGGTACCTGGAGTACTTCGCATACCTAGACCTTATCCATAACAAACAAATTACTTATAAACGAAATTTGCTTTCCCTGTATTGTAAAAACCGCTGATTTATTTTCGAGTTTCAAAGAAATTACAAAAAATTACAGCATAATAATCCTCAACTGTCATGTAACTTAAGAGGGGGCCGTCAGACACGATTAATAACAGATGGCGCCATAAGCGAAAAGCAGACCTTTCTAATAATGTCATTATTTTAAATTTAAATGAATATCTAAGTTTGGAGGAAACACTAAAGCCATGAAGAAATACCTATAATGGCAATAACAAAGTTTCAATGCGAAATGGATTGTTTTAATACAGTAACTCATCGTCTGAAATCATAAAAATTAAAAAAAAAAAAATCACCTACAAACATAATAATTTGTTATTGCCACTAGAAGGCTAACCACATAAATTACCTAAAATTTGAAATCAATCTATACAGTCTTTATTGAGAAAATGGAATTTTTGGGCAAATTATTTACAACTCCATGACCTCTACATGCCTTTGTGCATATAACGTTTCAGCTATTGCCACTGAGATGGCGCTGGCTATTATATGGATAGCTATACAGGTTGCATAAAAATTTACACTTCCCATATCTTTTTTAATAACTGGAATAATTGCAATAAAGATTTGAATTTTTTTATGTAATACAGTAAAATCTCTCATAAGCAGACACCTTCGGGATTGTAAAAAAGGGTCGGCATAATGGAGATGTCTGCTTATAGTAAAAAGTAAAAAATTAAACCTACTAATAGCTAGTTGATAATTTGTTACATTTTTTGCTTGATTATTTCCTTCATACCTAAACTGGCCAATCATAAAGTCCGATTTTCTGTTGTTTATGGCATTACATAGTGAATAAAATCCTTGCTAAAACTTAGGGGCGATTAAAGCCCGCCAATTTGAAAAGGGTAATTTTGATTAGGATAATGGAATATCTGGCCTAGAACACTTTCCAAGTGATAGTAGCATCGAGTATGATGTATTTCACTAGTTTGACTTTCAGAACTAGGTACTTTCTGAAATATTGCTTGGTAGAAATTAATTTTCTGATGTTTTTGACTTTTACATTGACAAATATTTTAGAATTACTGAGCATCGCAGTGCTTCTTGTATTGCGTTATTATGGTAAACGAATACAAACAAATTCATTTCGTGTCTGAAAATTGCAAAACGTCGCACCATTCACAATGAGTACCAGTAAAGATTTTTTGTAGTTCATTAATCGACAAAGCAATCAAAAATAGTGTCCCCGTCAATACAGGTACAACTAACAAATCAATATGGAGGCAATTCACAGCATTTGTGAAGAAAAAAAGTATACTTTGCACCAGACTGCATAAATGGAATATATTACTACTGTATTGAAAAACTGGGGGTTCAAGGTGAAATTGTTGTGGGAGAACATGCAAGACCAGAATCTTCCTGACAATCATGAATTGTTTACTAAAATTGAAATAGCTTCATCTATTGTACAAACTTTACCAAAAATAATTAATACCTACTATTCCTTACTCAGGAAACTATATTCAAAATAAAATGTAAATATGCTATTTTGATTTAATTTAATCTCATTCAAGAAATAATCTTTAAATATAGGTACCCCTCATACAATTAATTCAATCTTATCAAAATTATGCAAAACTACATTGTTAGCAAAATATTACTTTTGAGCAAATGTTTTAGTTATTAATTCAAAATAAAATCCCTCAACCTTAAATTTCCCTAACAACCAGCTTTGCATAATTTTAATTGATTAAATTCATAGTACTCGGGATATAACCTATGATTACAGATTTATTCTTCTTCGCTGATTCATCGGAAACATACAAGCAATATGAAACAAAGAGATATAGTATCTGAATTCAAACCGACATTGAAGTTGTACCTATATAACTGTATTTTATTTAGATACATAATAATTGACAAAGTAGATAGATAACTGCTCATTTATTTACAAAAAAGAACCAACAGGGTGTAAAACAATGTTAACAAAATAGTTAAAATACACTGAGTTTACAATAAACATATTGAACAATTTAAAAATACCTGGCTTTACAAATGAGCACAATTTATCATAAAACAACCGTTCCCTTTTTATTTTTAAACATTTGAGGAGTATTTTCATTATCATTACTTAAATGAAATTAATAAAATTGTCTAGGATCTTTTTAATTTTTTTTGCAACCAATATTTATAAAACTCCGTTATTGCTGTCCACATAGAACTCAAAATAAGCCGATGTAACCCAAATTACTTATACACAAAACTCCACCCCTGAAATGATGAAAAATGCTTTACCGCGTCTCTTGTATGAAATTAAAATAACAGGTAGGCTTTGAAAACATCATTTTTAAAGATTGACAGTAAATACAATGTGATTGAGGTCATCGTCCTGAGCCACAGTGGTCTAGAATTTCCTCTTGACCTTGTACCTAAAAAAAGCTTAATAACATTTTAATTTCCTTATTTGAATAGATACTCACTTGATATTAATATGAATGATTCCTTTTCAAACGTATTATCGGTCCTTTCTTTTCTAAACAAATGCTACTTTTTTTCAAGTTTATCACCTCATCCAAATTGCCCTACACAGTTTAGTTGAATTTGGTCCCAACTCTACTACTGTGTTTCCAGTAACCGGACAAGGTTGCTTTGGAGTAGTGTCACATTCCACTCTTAATGGATCATTCCAAATTCTAAAATCAGAAATCACAGTAGAATATTAATTTACATACTTTGTTGCATGATATAAATACAAGGGTATGCTCGAGAGATGGTAACCCACTGCGCACGTGAACCACATGACGTCACATTCGTACGGTCTCGGGCATGATTATCATGGTCTCGGGTATATCAGGAGGGCTTCGGCATGTTGGACGATGGTTGCACGTATTGCACGTCGATAACCCTAACCTCATTTATACGGTTTCTCTCCTGTGTGGATTCTTGCATGTCCAACTAAATCGCGTTAGAATAACTATAAGGTTTTTCTCCTGTGTACGGAAAAGAGTTATAATGTACGAGAATCAATAAAACCGCGTATTATTCACACGAAAAATAGCATTTATTACAATTGCGTACGATTTCCCTCCATTTCACCATTAATTTGACCCACTACAAATGCAAAATACGATTTTTCCGGGAGACTTTTAAAACGTAACTTTCAAATTGCCACCTATTGATGACGTAGTCTGGTTCACGCTTTCTCATTGGTCGTTGAGAAAAGCTGCGCTCGAGCATACCCTTGTATTTATATCATGCTTTGTTGTACCATTGATTAATCAATGGTTGTACTCTTACTGGCCATATTCCGAAGATGATGAGATGATATAACGCCATATTCCTTTTCCTGTAACTTTCTTAACTCCTGCTTCGTATGTCCTTGATTTCAGGTTTGGAGTCCTAAAACTGCAACAATGATCATACATAGATTCTATTCAATAGTTAATACCTGTTAAGCAACTTACAAAGAATTTCCATAATTACTGGTGATGTCATCAGTGTTATTGGGCCCTTCATAACTAATATTTTCTGTCAATAATCTTTGTGTGTATGTGATTTTATTTGATGATACAAACCAATCTAAAATTCTAACAATATCATGTTATAGCAACTAATGACACACAAAAATCACTTACTTATATTTCCACGCAACATCACTGCTACCAATAAAATCAACACTTATTCACTATTCACACGCACCGAAGGCTCGTTTGGTTTCAAATTGCGTTCGAAACTGCTGCACAGGCAGAAATCCTTGAGTAAACACAGACAGCAAAACAAACTTGTGGGTCCAGGCCCAAGTAATTCTCAAGTTGCAATTTCAAATAAGCAATGCGAAAGTGCCATCTGTTATTGTGTAGTGGCAACCACCTATCATACTGCAGATTTCAACATACTAGTAGAGCCAAAAATAAATATTCTTAATAATGAACATTACTGCCATCTTACGGCAATTTAATACGTCAAACTCTCCCACTCCTCTGACAGCCTGCTCTTAACCATTTTACTTATTTAAATAAACCCCCGCTTCCATTGAAAGTGTAGTATACATATACATACTGTATTGCACGTTAATTGGCATTTCACATCTAAAATACCAGTGAATAGCAATTAATTGGAGATTGTTTCGTACATGAGCCATTAATTAAATAAAATATAAGTTATACATATTTTGACAAATAGTAATTTAATAAAAAAAATGTAATTTAGCTAGAACAGAGTGTATCCGTTTACCTTATATATTTTTATCGCACATTTCTTTCACATAAAGATAGTAAATGTAACGGAAATCTTAAACAGGCCACAAACCACAACAATAGCATGCCATTTTTATCAAGGCCTTGATTAATACCAGTACCTACGTCCTCTTAAAATAAACAAGAGACATTGCCAACTTGATGTTCACCAATTTATTATTAAGGCAACACCTAATCTTTCAAACGATTTTTTATTGCAATGTCAAATAAAATCTTCCGTTTTCATAGCATTAAGGATTTATATCTTAGTGTTTCTCTATTTTCGCTTCCCATATTTACTTGTTGACCATTCAAGCATAACTATAGAAATATTTTTAATCCAAATATTTAATATTAAAACAAAATATGCCAATTTATATTGAAGACAATTTTTAAAACTGTATCTATTTTTCACTTTTCCAATTTTATATTTGCAACATTAAAGTGAGAGCTTTTTATTTGAGTCTTTGGTTAATTTTCAACACTCGCCATGGATTAAACTTCCGTAGCACTAAAAAATTTCGTTTACACAAACGCGCCATAAATAATTAAGCAGATCGAACAAATTTTTCTTCTTTTATATTCCCAGCATTTTCTCATTTTTTACGATTCAGCGAACCGTTTTCAAATGTCCTTTTTAACAGGGTGATTTATTTGCTCGTACTATTTAAAATGTATTACGTGAGCACAATGAAACGCCCTTTAGTGCGTTGTAAAATCTAAAATCCTGGGCTTTCTGACAGCCTATTTCCAAGACTCCTTTCATTTCGTTTTATTCTCATAGGCTCTTGTTTTATTGAAGTTCGTGATAATGACCTTCCGCAGGAATTTCACTGCGGCTGGGCCATAATGCAAAAATATCATTAGTAGCCGAAAGACATTGTTGGGGGCTGTTGCAAAGTGAAAGATGGATAGTCTGACTATGGTCGAAGTTGTGATGATTAGAGTTTTAATGCACTTTGGTGTTTGCGCAAATCCAGTTTAACACGTTACAAATTAAAAGTTGAGGAGAATTAAAATAGTATATTAAATTACGCGTTTCGTAAGGGAGGAAAGTTTAGAACGCGAGCTGCGCAGCTGGAGCGTTGTTAAGCACGAGTGCAATAAATAATTTATTAAACGAGTTTTTTATATAATCTTTTATGCCATTTTCAAATCAATCGCCGTTATAAAATGTATGGAACTTATTGGTGGTTTGTAACGCCAATGTGGCAATTAAAAAGTCAAGTTGATGTTTGCGATTGTCAACTTTCTTTTGCCTATTTTTATTAAATTTGATTACGAATGACTGAAGAAGAAAAATGTTCATGTATCCCACCTGAAATGCGAGAAATTGTCGAAAGTATCGTCAGCAATTTGATGTTTGACATTATGCGATTTCAAAGCTACCAACTTTGAGAAAGTCAATTGTACTCATCTATTAAAGCACTGAAATGTGCTATAAACGCACTCTTGGTTGCTTTAATAGCTGTATTATAGACGCAAAATTTAAAAAAATATATTTGATAGAGAATTGAGCTGTGTACAACCGGCTTGCCAATAGTATTCTATTCAAACTTAGGGCGCATTTGTGGAAGGGGCTTTTATTGAATCTGTTCGTTAAACGTATTATACATAGAAGTAATATTCAGCGGATGGACGTACTTATTGTATTAGAAATCGAACCGGCAGAATTTTCCTTCATAACGTTCCTGTCATCTTAGCCCTCTTCCTAACTTTTTCTCCACTTATATTTACACTACTCTTGTCAGTATTTCTATTGATTTCAGACAATGTTTTGAAATATTTAATGTGTCCCACTTTAGCACCTAACACCTCCATATCTTCCATATTTTTAAGCACAAGCACAAATTTGTAACTGGCAGTTTTTGAGGATACTAAAGCAGATTTTGAAACATCCCTTTCTAGATCGCTAGAAAGTTGCGGTAAATTCGCATTTCAATCGGCCAATTCCGTCGGGAACCTGTGCTAGCAACAGTAGTATGAAGTCTTTTTTTCTTTATAAAAACTTACACTTTAGTTCGAAAATGATAAATAATTCAGTATTCAAGATTTAACATTCAAATCCTTTTCTGCGGCGTGACGTCAACACAAGAAGGCCGATCATCGGTATAATTTAGCGTTAAATCGCGTTACACGTGTTTCTAACTTTAAAAAATAAGAGTGTCCTGGGGAAACGGGTTTACCAGTCGTGATGTGAGCTTTTAGTGGCACCCAGTCGCTTTTTTTCTAATGGATGAATGAAGTTTCAAAGCAAAAACCGTCATATTTAATACAAAACTCTAGTGTAGGTAGCGCAATATCGATTTCAAAATGTAATAGATCAGTTTCTAATCTAGGTAGAAAAATAAATTTAGCCTTATTTATTTGTTAAACTACGTAGTTTTCTTCTCATATCTCTTTTACTCAATCGATTATTATACATTTTACTACAACCATTGTTAATCAAAGGTTGTAGAGTTAATATTCGCTATTCTTTCCTCGTTATGATAATGACACCCAAGGTAATAAACTGGATAACGTCCTGTGGCGTCCGGGTAATTTAGTTTAAAAAAATTTAGTTTTATTTTCAACCAAATTACCACGACGCTACAATTAAGCTGTAAGAAGATTCAAAACCATCTTCGTTATTATCCATTTAATATTTCCTTCAAGAAAATATAATTTGCATACCGTGGTGTGTTTAATTGGAGTAAAGTCGTTCTTTGATATAACAATAATTCATTTTTGGCATAAGGATGCATCTTTTAGGGAAACTAATGTCAGATCAGAAGACATTCCTGAGGTAACAGTTCATGAGATAGAATCTGCATTAAAGCAAATGAGAAACGGTAAGGCCCCCGGGAAGAACGAAAGCACCACAGAAATGCTGAAATATGGAGGCAGAAGACTACTGAAACAATTAACATGTCTCATGAATAAATGTGTCGAAGAAGGAAAGATACCTGATAATTGGTATAACGCAACTGTAATTATAATACATAAAAAGGCGGCATCAGATCCATCAGTCTACTGTCTACCATGTACAAACTACTGGCGAGAATAATAACAAATCGGCTAGAAAAGAAAATAGATTTCTACCAAACAGTGGAGCAAACATGCTTTCGAAAAGGCTTCTCGACTAGAGACCACTTACAGACCATCAGAACTATTATCGAAAAATGCAATGAATATAATTTAGAACTCATATTTGCATTTGTAGACTATGAGAAAACCTTCGACTCAATAGAAGTGCCCGCTATATTGAAAGCAATGGACGCATGCCGAATAGACAACCGATATACCAGGTTAATAGAAGATATCTATAAAAAATCCAACAGACACATTTGGAATGGAAAAAGGATTACGACAGGAAGTCACCTAAATTGTTTAATCTGGTATTAGAAACTGCTTTCGGAAACTTAGATTAACAAGAGCTGGGCATAAATGTAGGTGGTAGATACATCTAAAATACGCAGACGATCTAGTTGATTGCTAAAGATGCAGAGGAAATTTTAATTATTGCACTAAATACAGAATTCCAAAAAAGTGTGACTAACAATTAATAGTAATAAAACAAAAATACCTCAAATAACATCGACCCTATAGCAGTAGACAATACAAATATAGAAGTAGGAAATTCGGATGTATGCGAGTATTTAGGACACAATATAATTCTAAAACATCAAAAACAAGAATCAGAAATTTCTCGTAGAATTAAATTGGGCTGGATGGTGTTTGGAAAGCTCTCACACATACAATATTCCGAATCGAAACAGTTACTTTTACCAAAAATAATAAGTAAGACGAGTAGAATCACTAATGGAAAGGAAAATGCTTGAAATAAAGCTAAAATATTGAAAACCGATAGAATGGATTAGGCAACAAACCGGAATAAAAGACATAATTGAGCACATAACTAAACACATATGGAACTGGGCCGGACATTAATGAGAACAACGGACTAAAAACGGACAAAGATAGTAATAGAATGGAGGCATAGAACAGGAAAAAGAAGCGTATGAAGACCACCATTACGCTGCGCTGATAATATCAAAAAGGTGGCAGGAAAACATTTGCCACGTGAAGCTCAGGAGAGAGACAACTGGAGGAAAAAAGGGTAGACCTATATCCAACGATGGATTGCAGAAAGTTGTTAAAGAAGATAGAAGTATCGGGAAAGCAGATTTGTTGTAAATTGATTACAAAAAAAAATGCAATTAATTTAATATCCAAAATCAGTAAAACACCGGTCCTTGCCAGTGGTTGTTTTAGTCCTGAAAAGTTTTAATGAGCAACAGCAATCCCACTTATAGTATCCAATTATAAATTTAGATAAAATCTGGACCATTATGTGGAATACTCCCGAAATTCGTAATTTGCCTCTGCAACCAAATGCTGTTCCCAAACAAAATAACACGTGCGACGGTAACAACTTCCGAATTTCTACCTGTTTGTAGTTTGTTCATAATTAATATGCAAAATTTATTAAAACGATAAATTATTTGCGACCAAAACATAGTTCCATAATTCTAGTAGAGTCCGCGTCTATGATGCTCTGTACGTTGTGACATATGGCCTCACAAACCCCGTTTAATTAAGCACGCCGTATAACTTATGTATCGCGAATCGTGCCCTGCAACAAAGCAACTACACCAAATAAAATATTAAACTCATTGTCCAACGAGATGCTGTTTTATGTAGAATGCAATTCACAAGTTAATGCGTTTCGACATCGTGACTGCCCTCAGTTTAATACAAAGTCTATAGAATACATGTTCTATTTCTCAATGCAGGTACGGTTCTATCCTCCATGTAGTTATGTACTTTGGAAGCAGCAAAATCAGAAAATTCTCGGTTTGATATAACTCAATGAAACTAAACTAAGCTTCTTTGTCCCTATTTACTTATACATAACGGATTTACATTCTATAATCATTATTTGTTGAAATTGTTCTCACCAAACGAATTCCTTGCTATCTTTAACAAAATTATTGACTTGCATCTTCTATCTTTAAGAATATATTGCAAATATAAAATTTTGTGTTAATAGTCTCTTCTTGGTACACGTGCTTTTGAATCCTTTCTCCGACTCCAAAATCATAAACAAATGTTTTTTATTAGATATGGATTTATACGTTACAAACTTTCTAGTCCACCACATAGATGGCCTTGCTCTAATTATAATAGTGTTTGTATTTGAATTGTAAATTACAAAGTTACAGAAGAAACGTCTTTAATATAGAAAACAAGAGTGTTCAAAATTATTTAGAAAATAGGTAAAAAATATCTTAATGCCGATAATAATACTGAAACATTTAAAAGTACCGCCTAGTAATGCTTATCGCTGCGTTATAAAGGACGCGGTGGCACGACGGCCGATCACGGACGAAGCGCGCTCGATCGGTGCCGATGAAAAGGTGGCGCGCAGAGACATAAGCACAACACACGCTTATATGTATAGGGATTAGTATGTTACTCCTGATTTCATTTTAGATCCTACCTAAATCCAAATAGGTACTACTAAAAACAAAAACAGTAGCTTTTAAAGTGTGAATAAAATCGAAACTAAAATTTCTACGTTGCAAATCAAACAGTACTTGTGCATGAATTCCTGTCAAAATGTATTCACTCATCCTCATAGCCGGTTGTTTCGCGAAAATTTTGCGCGGCATCGACAGCTGTTTCAGAATTACATATGAAGATTTTCTATAGTAACCTGAAAAGTTTTATTTTCTAGCACCAGTGTATTACCCTGTGCATATTCATCAGTAAGATTCTCTTTAGAGTACCAACAAAACATGTTTTTATTACGTTTGGTCACTTTTAGGGGCTATAAAAACATAGCAGTCTAGCAAGGATCCCCCCACTACAGAGGCACCAGTCTGTCTTGGAGGAGGTTTGAGTATTAAGACCCCACGGTTGCGAAAGCTGGATTGGAGTCGATACAAGATTTTTATGTCCCAAAACCAGAAGCCCATAGCTCTGAGCCACCTCTACTTCATAAAAACATATTTAAATATTTTTATGTGCACTAATTATAAATTTGCTCTTTGTGTTAATTTATTTTTTCGCCCATCAAATTGGGATTTGGCATGAATCTCCTGAAGTTACGCAGGCCTTAATATATTTTTCGCACTTCTGGGACTAAAGTCCCCGTAAACAGGAACTAAAGTAGGTCATTTAATCCGTAGGGACTAAAGTAAAACTGATACCGTAACTATGGTAAATTTATGTACACACGAGGTTAGTAGGTTCGGTTTTGTTTGTCATTTGACACACGCTGACGCAAAACTTAACCTGCAAATCTCGAATTTGGCACATACTGACAATACACTTCAGTACTGCCAACTGATTCAGGCTATCTAGGACCTGCTGCAATTCAGTTTTTAATAAATTGTAATTGTGAGTTTCCAAATTGACAGATTCCAAATTTTGGAAATGTTTGATGATAATGTTCCCAAAACTGCAAAAAATTGCGTATATACCTCGGGGCTAAAGTGCCTAAATCCCTTGAGTGGTTGTTGCCCTCGGGCTTCGCCCTCGAGGCAACAAACTCCACTCGCGGGATTAAATGGTGCACTTTAGTCCCTCATGATACACTATACTATTCTTCTGCAATTCATCTCGCAGTTTCTAATCCAGAATTGTCGGCTACGCATGTACAGTTGAATCATGGAATAGATGTCTGTGCAATATATTCCCTTTGAAGTTGAATTGAACAGATCGAAAATACAGTTACTATTAGGTAGACTCAGTTCTGATTGAACCGCCGCGTCAATTTGAAGCGTAGGACTTGCAAATTGGATAGTTGAAATTAGCTGGTCGAGTTCAAAGCGTGTATTTAATGTGTTATCGCCAACACAGGTCCATGATATCAAAAGTAGCTTACAAATTACACACGATTTTATTTTAAACCACTGCGATATGTTCTTTAAATATTTGAATAGATTTCGTCGAGAACTTGAATACGATACCAAGCTGTCGTTTTGCACTCACGGTTGATCAGATAAATTGCGCTTTTGTCAAAGGTGTTCATTCATCAAAAAGCAATTTTTAAAATTTTCACCTCAAGCCACTGAGGCACAGAGTCATCTTTCCCGCTCATGGGAAGTGATAGAAGCATCGCGGACAATGTCTTGCGCAATACGCGAATTGAACTTCATGCTGTTTACGAATATACTAACACGATTACTGTTAGCACGTATTTTTAACGGTGTAACAGTGAGACGTTATTTTGTCACAGGGGCTTGGTCGAAAGTGTACATACATCCGTGAAAGTTGACGTAATTCCGCGTCAAAAATTTTGAGCCGCTCCGAACATAATGTGTTTCAGATTCAAAACCCAGTTCGCTTGTACGCGTTGCTACTGCACTGAAGCGATCATGTAGCCAAAATTCATAATATTGTAACGACCTTCGGGCCGGATCGCGTCAGAACATTCCAGAACGACCTTGCGCGCGAACACGTCAGCGTCGCTGGATTAATCGAGCAAGGTCTTGACGTTTCTAGGAATGACTCATTCGTGATATATAAATACGTGTCAGCAGGAATAGACAGTCAGTTCTCATCAAACTCAAAGGCGTTAGGCCGCCACATAAATAAACGCGTATATAAATAGCCACATAATCATTGACGTTTAATCCAGTGTAAATAAATAGAGTGTATAACCATATAAATCATTACTGTTAAGCCGTATATAAATAATTATTAATGAGTGTATCATTGTTAGAAATAGTGCCTGTAGTTTATAAGTAATTTGTGTTCTGCCTTGTTAATTCGTGTGTTCGAAAATAATAATAATTAATAGTTGTAAATAAATGTTTAATACAAGAAGCGTCGTATAATTTTTAAATATCCCGAGCGTAAACGTAACAGTATATACCCGGAAGGGTAATTCGCAACCAACATTTTTCTTCCATTTCCTCTGACTTTATCAAGATTTCTTCGATTTCCTTTGGCTTCCTCATAATTTTCCCCTAATTTGTTCGTGATTTTCTCATTATTTACTGCAGACTTTTCTTTATTTTTTCCCAATTTAACGAGACATAAATTACTAAACATTAAAACTCTGTGCAGGGCTTTATTCGGAACTCCCCTCGAGAGTGGACGTTTTGCAAGTACAAATTCCGCATATATCAAAGATAAACAAGAATGTTCAAAACTGTGTACAAAATAGGTACAAATATTGCTAGCATTGCTAATAATACTGAAAGAGTGAAAGGAAACGCTTAGTAATGCCCAGAACATCAATTTGCAAACTAAAAACAAAACATTGCAGGCGATGAGATTCGAACTCAACTTATCAAGTCGCCATTCAAATCTGTGTCATTTGCGATGTTCAACCTGTATCTATTAGGTCTCATTTTCGTCTAGGGTTAGGGTAAATGTAATCCTGCGATCAATCCGCAGCAGTACTACGGTTATGTAGTAGTTAATGTATGTGCCCATTTCCCACATATAGTCCTGGCATATAGCACAAACCGCGTCACAATTTTTCATTTCTATAGGATCCGTATTTAAATCAAGGGCAATATTGTAGAGGCTGCCATCAGCACATTAGTCTCTAGAGTCTAGAATCATGACCTGGCGATGATGTCTAGGAAGAGGTTTCTAACCTTGATTCTAACAAATATTCGGGTTCTTTTTGTAGGACATTTTCTGTTATTGTACAACCCCATTGCTTCAACATTTGTAGGTTGGGGCATATTACGCGTTTCTTCTCGCGGAAATATATGTGCACCTACCGCCCGTTATCATCAAAATCGTTTGTTATTGTGTTTATTATTTTTAACACTATCAATTCGATGTAACATATCCTTGAGTAATTCGATGTTAAAAATCTTGTAAAACGGAGCTGGGCGGAGATTATTGTCGCATATTTGTATTTAACAGTATTTAGAAAGCCATGTGCTAGTACATCGTTTTAAACAAACAAATCCAAATTAATAAATAATTATTATGAACCAATATCGTGTAATCGAGCAAATTGTTGTCAATTTTTATTTAAAAAAATTATTATATTTTTACCGTACTTGACTCTGTAGTCTATACTTACCGCGCAGACATATTCCGCTTCTTATACAATAATTATTAGCAAGCTACAGTGCTACATCCTGCACATCTTACACCACGCAAGACGCAACAGATGTACATCTCATCTACAAACATACGCGCTTGCACCAAATATATCTTCTTCTTGCCAGTCTATGAGTATCCAATCTAATTACGTATCTGTAGCAGTAATTACGTCTATTGTTGGTCCATTTCCATATAATCGCATAGCACAAATAATACGGCCAAGTAGAAAAGCCCAAGCCCTTTTCTAAAAGAGCAGTTTTCCGCATAATCTTAAAAAAAGAGTAGCTTCACTGCGTGAAATGTTATCTACTAATAGCGGAACGGCTTTTGGAGAACACATTTTTTGGGCTAAAAGAAAATGCATTTTTATCTTCAAGTTTAAGATGCGATGACGATAGAAGGCGTTGATCTTTTAAAACTGCATCTATTAAAGATAAATTAATGAAGCATTATAATTTCCCATGGGTGACGTAATTAATATTGGGCTAAGTGTCCGAGTTCTGGGTTTGTGGTGTATGGACACTGGACAATGCTGCACATAGCCTACTTTATAATCAAGCAAAATTGAATTAGGACGCATTGATTTCGTTAGACGCGTGCTTTAAAAGAATCCTATTATGGGACATTGTGGATATTCTATGTTTCTGTGCCCGTGCTGTTCTGTAGTAGACTTGTATTATTTAGAGAAGAGCATGTCACGTGCTCGGGGCAGTCCTAAAACGCGTTCGGACGGGTCAATCATATGTTTGTTAGGGTACAAACAACAAATACATTGCCACGTCTGATGATGGAATGATTATAGAGCGTTCCGTACTCCCCTAAGTCTGCAAGTTATCCGTCTAAACGAGTTTTAGTATACTGCCCAGATCACGTGACATGCTCTTCTCTAAATAATACAAGTCTACCACCTAGATTGTTTAAGTGAAAATCTAAGCATTTTCCCGCAACATTTGCGTCATGATGCCACCATATGCCTAGTTAGATTTTGTTTCTTTGAAAATAACTCGGAATTTTCGCCTCAGAATTAGTCATAAATGTATACAGGGTGATTCTTGACTTATACGCATAATTTCGAGGACTGATAGTTCGTAATGTGTAGAGATGGGTAATTAAAATGAATTATGTAGTAAAAGTAATTTTATGTTATGTAATTATCTTGAGAGTGGTGAATTAGTAAAATATAAAATTATCGCATTTACCTTGAATGGTACCTGTCACTCTCCGTCACTAGTTGTCAAATTGGAGCTTCTTTTATTCGGAAAAGAAAAATTACGGGGAAGTACACCAAAATTCAATAGCTGCAGCTCGGCTTTATGCACAAAGGTTTCCTAAAAGACATCATCCGGGTCGAGAAACTTCTACGTGTTGTCCAGTACGTACGTGTGGTGCAGCATGGATTCAACGGGCTCATCGAAAACGAAGAAAATCACTTGGAACAAGTGTGATACTCCAGTTTGAGTTACATAATTAATTCGTTATCTCCGTTAATAAAATTCTCTCACCCAGTATGTAGCTGGAATGCCATCCTTTAAAGGTTTTACAATGTACATGGCACCTCACATTTTAGCTAGCACATAACCTCACTTTAACGAGATTTATAATCATTTGCGCATGCCCATTCGTCAACGATTTTTCCTGATTCCTTTGAATTCCTCTGATTTTCCCATTTTTTACACTAGATTTCCTCGGCGAATCTCCTCTCGATGTACACCTATTGCCACGTCACCTGTTGATTCTGATTATAAATCACCATTGTCATATTTATTGTTTGTACTATGCAAATCATATATTGATTTGCTGACTGAGGCATCACGCGCATTCTGGCAATAATTACGCACATTAGTAATAAGCAATTATTAAACCAACCCTTGGTTGTTAACAATAATTAATAACCCACTCGTACCCTCATTTTCTTTATTCCGTCATTGGGCCCCCGCGGATTGCTTTAAATTATTTTATCATTTTCTATAACAACAAACAAAAAGTATATGAAAAACAATAATAAGAACACATCTTTAAGATCATTTTTCGGGTAGCACTTTTGCGAAACGACTGAAATGGCGATGTATCTAGATCATGAAAATTCCATTAGTTTTACAATCCCAAGGTAAGAAGTGAGAGAGTTTTTATAAAGAAATCGAATCCCCGTTTTAGCAGTTTGTGTTAGGCGCGCTTAATGGACGATTCGCAAAAAGAAGCTGCTGAATTTGAAAAATTGCCGCTATCGGAGGCACCTAGAATGAAATTACTCGCTCAATCGACCTGAAACGTCTCCAGGAAGTGATTTGTGTGAAACCCATCCAATTTGAAGGGTCTGAAAATTTAGTTAATTCTCTTATCAAAATTCAGCGGAGCTGATGCAGATACAGACAAGGGGAGGACAGTGACAAATGCTCAGGTGTGTAGTGATAGCATCGTATATCACCTGCAGACGGCGATGCTATTGCTGCGTAGATCTGAATTTACATAAGATGAATATATGAGTCACTTTATTAGAAATTAATCAGCTAAATGTCCGAAGTAGAATTGCTGTAATCATGATCATTTTAAAAATTTGGATGCAATTAATAATATGTAATTTAAACATGTTTTTCGATACTTTAAAAATTACCTAAAATTCGTAATAATTCCTGCTGAAACCTTCAGAGATCAGGAAAAACATTGTCTATGTCTTGACATGTTTCTGTAGAAAAGCATTTTCTCGTTGTATATAGATCTGATATTTTTTAGCCCTTGTGTGGGTGTTGAAAAGAGGCTGCTTTCGCAAAACCAAGATGTGCTTTGTTAGTTGAACGTGTTTCCTGCTGCACGTTGGTTGGACCTTTGGTCTCCAATTAAGTAGTTCACACAGTAATTATTTTCGGACAATTAATTCCACCCCTCTTGTTGCCTGTAATTCTTGTCTTCCTTCCCATAACACAGTCCCAAGAGTCGACCCCCCTTTCTGTGGCCTTAATTAGGATCTTCAGGGTAGCAAGTTGCCTGAGAACAATTTTCTTAATGAGTTTTTTGAACTACGCCCTGCATTTTAATAAATTGTTTCTCCCCTAAGAGTAGTTCCGTAAATTGGCAAATTAGCACGGATGCTATTCCAAAACGCGTTATATTTGCTTTCGATATAGCTAAATAACTTGCAGATTTGCACTTCTCTTTCGTGAGAGACTGTCAGTACAAAAATGTCATCTATGTAAAAATGAGATGCAGTTTGAAGAATTAGATATGCGTTTTAAAGCAAATCCGCGGCGCTCCTCAATTATTTATTTTCGCTGACGATTATGGTCAAATATTTTTAACCCATACATTTCTAAAGTAATTGATTAATGTTAGATGCTTTTATGGATGCTTTGTTCTTGAAACTGTGACGTCGCGTCGGCGTTGGTGGCAAGTTTGGCAGCAGCAGATGTGTAATCGGAACAGCGTAATTAAACTTTTGATTTAACAATCGGTAGTTATACTAGTTATTGATAATTGTATTTTTTTAACTGCGATATAGAGTTTTGCCTCGAATGTGCTTCTCAATATTGGGAGGAGATGAAAATAAAGGTAATTATTACAACAATTAAAATTTTATTTTGCTGAAGATCTGAACTCATTTTAAATTATATATAAGGTATAAACCGTAACGGCTTGAAAAATTGCATGTGAATGATGTGTTATATACGACAATGTTTAACTCTAAAATGAATTTACTACAAATAATGAAGCAAACAAGTGCACCCAGCTAGCTATAGCGGGAGACAGGCGCGGGTCTATTCTGAAAACGTGTATGCTTCTATACAACTCAATTCGTGACGGATGTAGAATAGGTAAAGGTAATTTTCCGGACGCCACTGGTTTATAAATGCACGCACAGAAGATAAATGACGTCCCATAACCCAGAAGGAAACGACCTCAGCGTAGGGATGTCGTTGAAATCAGTACAGCTGCGTAATTATCTTGCCGCCATCTATTAACGTTTAATTCGCTCATAAAATCACTTAACTGTGATTGTACAGAGTACAGGTAAATTGAAAAGAGTTAACGGCAACTGGAGCTGACCGCTATTCAATTTATTTTTATCTGAGAAAATGGCTTCTAACGATGGCGTCACGATTGCAAACTGATTTATAAAACCTATTAAACGGGTCACAATCTAAACTGGTTAGTGACAATATTCACCACCCTCCGGGAGGGGAGTAGTTCAAAACTGGTGCTGTGGTGCGAACAGTCGAATAAAAGTAGATAAGATCTAGCTACTAAAAGGGGGCGATATTAACGTGCATGATCTACAAGCTCTGCAGATTCTATCCAGACAAGGCAGTAAATATAAAACATAATGCAGTAACAATATCGAGATAAAGGCGAAGCGAGTCTGCAACTTCGATGGAGCGAAATTCAGAGAACTCCAACCTCCGTGAGGATTCTTCTGGTGCAATGGGAGGGCTTCCTACTATTGACCCATCAGGATGTTCGCTTGGACGGAAAAGATGCTGTAGTTTTGACGAAGGGCACGACTGAACCACGGAGATAGTCGTTGGAACGGCGGGAATTTGCGATAAACGTTGTTACAAGGAGTTGATCGTCAGCAGGGCCGAAAATCTGTAGAAAGACACGTATTTGGGGTGTTACGAATGCGAGAATCAAATTGAATTTCCAATCAGTTCTGGCGACCGACAAGAAGGTAATTTTCGGCGACACTGTTCCTCCAACAAAATGGGCAGTTCGAAGATGATTTAGGTCCGGTCAGCTACCGATCATGCTACCATGGCAAACTTTATAGATTCCCACTGCGTTTTAACGTCGCGAACCAGTCGTAAAAATGAAGCACTTCCACTAACACACCTACCTTCGCTGCATGTCTACTGCTTAATTCCTTCTCATAAAGTGCTAGGCCCCCAAGCAGCCTTTTTGCTTTGAGACAGGTGCAGAACCGAAGTGCAAAGGAAACCATTTGCTGGTTGCTGCTTAACATTAAGCCGAACATCGTCGCTAGCGGGGCGAGATCATAGGTGTGCATGTCAAAATTCCTCGTGGTAGCGCAGGGGCGGTATTTTTTCGCAGCATTGGCGATTGAAATCGGGTTCGGTGAGACCATTCACAGTTGGGCACTAAATTAACTGTGCTCTACTCAGAGCCACAGACCTAGGAGATAGAGTAACAAGGTCCACACATCACCAAGACACACACCTAACACACAACGGTTTGTACGCAAACACGAACCCGCGCTCCAACTTTGTAACTCGAAACTCGGGGCAAGTTGAGCACTACACCGCCGGATGTTAGCGTACACAGCACCAGCCTTTACACCGCTAAGGTAACAAGAGGTTAACGATAAACGAACAACGCAATACAGGGTGAGCAACTTAAAAAATTGCCTACTATTGCTTTAACTCAAGAACTATTAAATAAAAGTAATATTTTGCACATAGCTGAGGTTTTTACCCCTGAAGATTTTTTTCCTTTGATATTTTCAAAAATGTTAGTTTCAAAACTGCTGCTTGTGAGGGGTAACAGATTTTTTGTATTCTTATCCATTCTGTCTTCATTTTCCTTCCAGTGATTTTTGTATTCTTGGATCTTCTCATTTAAAACTTCCAACCTGTAGTTCTCTTCGTATGTATGCATTTCTCTTCATGTTCAATCTCATATAACCTACAGTAGATCTTAAGAACCTCATGACCGCATTCTGAAGTCTTGTTTGGTCTACTTTAGTATTTGGCTTGTTTCATCGTGTAATTTTGGAGTTTCCTCATTTCAGTCCTTGTATACGTTTGATTATTATTAAATTAGTGTTTGTTATGTACTTCATATTTATTTATCTGCCAGTGCTGTGCTATTGGTACAAAATGTTTCACTACCTTCTAATTAGAAAGGGCCTGAAAACCTATATTTTATTTGTTAAAGAATCCCAATATGTTATAGAGTCCTTGTGTAAGGTATAAATTACACGTCGATTATGTGGGTTGAGCTAGTAAAGAAGACAGTTTTTTCCACTAATTCTGTTCATACATACTTAGTTCAGTAATTTTAATTTACCATCTAACCTCAAATGCGCATTCAATAAAAGCTGATTTTTTGTCTTCGGTATCTATTCTACGGGTAGGGGTATAGAAATTAAATATTAAAATACTAGCCAGATGCCCGTTCTTCGTACGGACTACAACCTTTTTATTCGGAATTCAACAATGTACCACACACATGGTTTAATTACGTTTCAAGTCTTTTCAGCCATCATCAAGAAATTTTTGCTACGGATCTGTATCGTAGAGCATTTCGTATGATGTTTCAGCTTTGTAATTTAAAGAAAAAAGTAATAAGCCACACTGGATTTTTTTTTCTAATTTTAATTATTGTGTATAAGTATGAAAAATAATCAATAAATTAATTATTTGTATTCCAAGACCATACGCAATTATTAAGGATTTAAAACAGGCGATGTGACTCATTATTTCTTTCTTTAAATTACAAAAGCTGAAACAACGCATGAAATGCTCTAGAACACAGGTCCGTATCCAAAAATGTCTTGATGATGGTAAAAAAAAGACTCGAAACGTAATTAAACCATAATGTGTGGTACATTATTGCATGCAGAATAAAAATGGCTTCTAAAAGTTGACATTATAAAATAAGGTATTTAAAAAAATTACGTAGTATTTATGTCCATAAAAAGTTGCTATAAAGAAGTTTTGTCAGTTTCGCTCTAACTTTAATATTAACACCAGAAAATAATAGAATAGAAAATCCAAAAATTTGATTTTTGAGATAACTCAAAAACGAAAATCAAGGAATTCTAGGCGTCATTTTGTTGGTCCTTTAATTATTCAAATTTTTTCCCATTTAACCAAATTTGTATTTCTTACTATTAACGAGACTATTAACTAGGGATGTCGTACCCGGTCTAAAATCAATCCCGGGTACCCGAAAGCAGTACTTGAGTACACGTCCAAGAGGAAACCCTAAATGTAGCAAATCATTCCAATGTAAAAACGAGTAATGTTCGTAGAGGTAGTAAAATGCAGGTGCTATTAAAAAAATGTATAACAATATTTTGGTACAAAGGTACGAAATTATGTTATTTGCAGATTTAAGATTTGTGTGTACTTATGATATGTTTATCGGACTTTTTCCACTGTCTTTCCGCCCTGGTGGTCTAGTGGTTAGAGTGGCCGAGTAGTAATCACAGCGGTCAGCGGTCCCGGGTTGAAACCCCGGGGGAGGCACAAATTTACGTTGAAAAACGTATATCATTCCTTCTCAGTAGGGATGTCGGCGGGTACCCGGGTCGACCCGGGTGTAGTTTCAGGGCCCGGGTACCCGGGTCGACCCGGGTGTAGTTTCAGGACCCGGGTACCCGACTAGTAAATTATGTACTTTCCAAAAAGTCAGCCTTTTTTGGAGAAGATGATAAAAATAATAGCAATAAGCGCTAGAAAAACATAACCATGCAGTAATAACAAGAATGGGATGGGGTGATCCCATACCACATACTGTTTTTTGTTTCATATAAGGAAGGCAATAAATCCGCTTCACGGAAATATTAAACCCGTCAATAGTACCATTAAATTGCGTCAGTATGGGATGAAGTAACATAAACATCCTGTGTGTGATGTTGATTAATGCTGCTACCAGTTTCGGACAAAAAGTCACGTACTTGAATTTGATAACACTTGGAAGTGTGAAAATACTTAGAATAACAGACGACTTGCAGTTTGAATTGGCGAGTAGGTACTATTTCAATTTAGTTCAATTTAAAACTCGCGGCGTAAAAGAAAGCAAATTGTAGTTACTTCATATATTCACATGTACACTAACATTTTTGTTATATATTTCGGGTACCCGGGTACTGGTTTCGGGTACCCGGGTTTGATTTTAGACCGGGTACGACATCCCTACTTCTCAGGACTAACCAGGAACACCTGAAGACGGGAGTAGATCAAAACTCCCGAAACGTTATGTGATATACACCCTAGACCAGGGGTGGCGAACCAATGGCAATCGTGCCATTGATGGCACCCGGAAGAATAATTTGGGCACGGCCTTAATTAAGGAATTTAGGTACCTAATCGAAACAATTTATTTTTACTTCCTTCTACCGTAAAGGAAGTATTGGATTCACCCCAAAAATTCGAAATTGAGTTTTCAACAGATCTTCACGTTTTAGAGTCCCCTGATCCCAAAAAACATATTTTTTTTCATTGGTCTGTGTGTCTGTCTGTGTGTCTGTGAACAGAATATCTCAAAAACGAAAAGAGGTATGGCATTGAAACTTCATATATAAGTTTTGTGTACTATGTAGATGAGACAGCAAGCTTTTGAAGAAAATCGCATAACCGGAAGTAGGTGTTTACTCTTGTGATTTTTCAGTTATTTCGATTTTTTCAAAAACGGTTCTAACGATTTTTTTTTAACTTTACATTTTTAATGTGCATTAACGTGAGATAGGTGATTTTTCAGTTGAATACTTCTAAAGTGGTTTTCTTTTGTTTTTTTTCTATTTTTTTTATTAACTCCTTTTTAAAACCCGGTATATTATTACATTTTTGAATTCTGCTTAAGATTTTAGAGAAAATTTGTCTCTTCAACTAACGCTCTATTTTGTACCGTTTTTGTAGAATTCGTAATTTTTGAAAATTTTTGACAAATGCTTAAAAATTAAAAATTAAATATTTAACTAATTAGAAGATCACTGTAAAAAGAAGTTGTGTGAGTGTATCACACCAGATTTTTTCGTCTACATTTGAGGTCATAGTAACAAAGTTCATCGTGAACAAGGCTACCGGTGCCGGAACGCCAACAGACTGCGCGACAGAGATAGGTAGATTTCCCGCGAATTTCTGACCGAACGGATGGGAGTGAGCTACGGAGTGAGCTAGCGCGGGCGACGCGGAGGGACGGCGAGAGGGGCGCTGTTACGCTTAGTTTGAAGTTCGCATGCAGTATTTGAAACAACTAGTTGGATTTTACTTTAAGCATTTATTTTGTAAGTTTTTCCCTGGATCGTTAGACAACCCTATTCACATTTATTTTTAAATATTGAATAAATTTTCCTCTGCGTAGCTAGGCAACCCTATTTTCATCTTGTGACAACATTTTTCAGCAAATTACAGCTATGTTGCTGTCAATTTAGACCACTCTGCATTCCAATAGTTTTTCTGGTGGTCCTTTTCCAATTTTTGGGAGATTTTGATAACCTGAGTTGAATTGCGTGTGGTAGATTTCTCGATCTTTTCCATCCCAGCCTTCGCTTGAATAAGTTGGTTGCCCCTCGGCTTCGTGCTTCACCAGCTTAGTTATAGCTTGGTTCATTTGTGAGGGAGAATTTGGAAGCAACGAAAGCCCACTGAACGTTAGGATAATTGTTTATGGTTGCAATCCTTACGTTCACTACGCTCTTGCGGAATTTTGGGGCCCACTTTCGTTGTTTGCACGGCACTCCAGGCTGTCCGCCACCTCCAGGTTAGTCTTCTTCAGCTCCCACCTTTTAGCTCGGTTATGTACCTAGGAATATGTATTTTCAGCCTATTTCTACCTGGCATTATTTGATGGCACGTCATGGCCTCATTAACCATTTCTTTAGAAAAAATGGCACGTAGATCAATAAAGGTTGGCCACCCCTGCCCTAGGCAGTGGAAAAAGTCCGAAAAACATATAATAGACCACTGCCAAAAAATGACATTCAGAGAACAACTTGTGTGTACTTAGTACAAACATTCCTGCGTAATGTAAAAAATGTGTGTAGGTCCTAACAAGAGGATTAATTTTTCTCCTTCTATATTACTTGCTCTAGAAATGGAATATTTTACTACTACCAGGTGACTATAAATGATTGTGATTTTTTTTCTTAGGTTGGCACTGTATATGTTGGTGGCACTGTAAGTCTTACGTCAAATTCGAGGTTAGCAGGTTAGGTTTTGCGTCAGTTTTGACACAGAATGACGCAAAACATAACCTGCGAACATTGAATTTGACATAAACTTACCAACATAAACAGTGCCAAACTAAGAAAAAAAATCCCAATCATTTATAGTCACCCGGTATTAGCGTCTCGTCTTCCAAGTGCTATCAAAATCAAGTACGTGAATTTTTGTCCGAAATTGTTGGCAGCATCAACATCACACAGAGGATGTTTATGTTACTTCATCCCATACTGACGTGATTTAATAGTACTATTGACGGGTTGAATATTTCCGTGAAGCGAATTAATTGCCTTATATGAAACAAGAAACACCATAATGTGGTATGGGATGGGGTGATTCTTGTTATTACATAATTTACTAGTCGGGTACCCGGGTCCTGAAAATATACCGGGTTGACTATTACCCGGTCGGCCCGGTTTCCCGGGTACCCCCGACATCTCTACTATTAACGATATCTCCATACTGGCCCTCCTTATCTTGGACACCCTATATATAAATTAAAACCGGGGAAAAAATAAGTAGATGGGTAGGCATTTTTGTTAGCGCTAGTTTTTCTATAGGCATTACTATTTCTGTACCTATACCTATAGATTTTCAAATTCGAAGAAAGAAAGTTTAGGAAATTAAAAGTGTATACCATCAGGTTTTTAACTCGGTATTCCATTAATACAAAATCGTCATTAAAGTGTTGAATACAGACACCAGTATTTTCAGTAATTTTCAATTCTTATTCTTAAACCGGAATTTTCGTATTCCATACATTTAATAAGGTGTTGTCAGCAGGAAAGGTCAATATAGGAATGCAAGGAACTCTCTTTCGGGCATATAATGAACACCATGAGTACAGCCATATTTGCTTTTCTAACAAGTAAAAATTAGTTTTATTGTACAGTAAGTGTTCATTAAAGTGTTGTACATCATTTGTGCTTTATGAATATGACTTAATTTCACAATGTTCAAAAAAGTGTTGTACATAATAGCTATTTATGCAACAAGTGCTAAAAGTTGATGTTTATGCACGAGACATGAAAATAACATGTTGAGTGCGATAACACTTTTAGCACGAGTTTGCATACAATATTTTTTCTACAACCTTACATTTTCTGTTATTAATCCATAAATGTCAATTTAACAAAGGTTTGCATTTATGACAGTTATAATTTATGTCATAATAAAGAGATGGCCTTGACGCGCAGGTGAATGTTTGTGGAGCCAGTACTGTCAAAGTCAGTTATCAAAGATAATTATAATAGTACACATCTAACTTTATTCATTACATAACGCTTTAATTATTTAAAAAGCACTTTACCTCTAACGCAAGAAGTAATTAGAATACCTTTACAACCTCACTTCCAGTTCGAAATTGTAGTTTTATAACCTCACTTCACATTTAGCACATGGGCGTGTATACTTTTAATACAGCTGATCTCATTTTAAACACGCTAAATTATAAAACGTCACTTTTAATGAAAATGCTAGCGCTAAAAGGCCTACTTTTAGTGGTGGTATGAGCCTTTGTTGAGTAAAAACACAACCACCAATAAACTTTCAACTATCTCTGTATAACATATTTTTGAACACGGCTGTACATATAAGCAATCACACTGAACAATGATATAAACTTCTTAAAATTTTCCATAATTGTAACCTGGCACTTAATTCAGGTATTCCCAGCCTTAGAAAAACCAATAATTCATTACAGTAAACGCAAGACACTTCATCCGCATCTTCATCTGCCATAATAAAATATGATGAAAATAATAATTTTTGATCATTCTATATTTCTGAATTCTTCTTCATCACTATCACTGTTAGAGAACTTTTGTTTATACACATGTTTATTCATTTTAACTCACTTCTTTCAACACTTTGTAAGCTCTATATCTCACCACAGATCATTGTTTTTATAGAGTATAGAGTTTGATTTTCTCTCACTTTCTTTCTTTCAGCAACTAATTTTGTTTGATATTGTTGGTATGTGAATTTGGCCGACACTCGAGTGTGATCACAAAAATCATTCGCCTCACCACAAAATCAAACAGTTCTTGTTAGTCCACCAAAACTAGTAGATATGCAAATCATATTAAGACTGTTGCTATATAATTCGGTACTTAGTTGATTTATAGATGGTGCTACTGTTTCTTCAATTCTTACAAGAAGCTCAGAACACACACGTCTTTTTACCCGGGAATGCCATTTTAGGCCAGTTTCCATTACAAAGCTCATTTGATTTTGTATGTTCACATGCTAGGGCAACAAGTAGGTACAATAGCTACTTGTTGCCTAGCTACCAAAGCAATTATTGCATTTTCTGTTTCGGTTACTCTTATGGCAAATACAGAGTGAGTATTTGAATTACCATGTTCCATGCAATTTTATGCAACCTGTATAGTAAGGGTGTTAATTTGTGGTCTAGTTAACTGTGCTCGTTGTTCATGTACGTCATAGTGTATACTACAAGCACATTTTTAACTGTCGTACAACGTAACTATTTTTTGTAACCTGTTTTACCAGCAATAGCATCAAGCAAATTTTTAACATTAAGTTACATGTTACAAGAGGACTAATAACAGTAATAACTTTCCATTGCCAATAACTTGTGTATTATTTTAAGCAAACGGAATTAAATGTGAGCTTATTTGTCTAACCGTATGATGTAATGGACCACATGACTTCAACAATTCCAAAGTTAATTAACCACAAATTCAAAACAGCACCCCTTACATAGGTAACATGAATGGCAGTATAAAAATTAGGAAAGCACAGTAAATATACTAACCTAACCTCACTTTACAACTAGGCATCTGCGTGCGACGTCAGAGTTTCAAGGTCATTCAGTTTGGAGTACACACATTGACACGTGGGTGTGTATTTGGTGCTTTAAACAGTGTTGTGCATATTCTTAACGATCGTTTTTTTACTTTAAAAACTAAATACATTTATAGAATGCCGTTTTGCATTGTTGTGGGTTGTGGTAGTACATCTCTAAGAGATAAAGATGTACATTTTTACAGAATTCCTTCTATAAATACCCATAGAGGACAAGAATCAGATTTTCTTAAAAATAGAAGGCAGCAATGGGTAAACTCTTTCAAAAGACAAGATCTTACTGAAAGAAAATTAAAATATGGACGTGTGTGTTCTAAACATTTTCTAACAGGTAAGTAATTTATAAAAACCGTACTACTTGCCTTGCTAGCTGTGCTCCAGTTTTTGAATTTTTGTACCAAGAAATACACAACAACATTGCGATATTATTAATTTCTCTTATTATGGGGTATTAAGTACTTGATTTTTATAATTTTAGGAAAGCCTGCAAAATTTTTGCAGCCTTTTATAATAAAAAAACTTGTATCCATAGTTTATAAAATGTAAATATGTTAATAAATGTAATATAAAATGTATAAATAATTGTTTATCGTAAAAGTGACTTGGCCTAAGATACAACGTTCGCCTCACATTTTTTGGTATAAATTTTCTGCACCCAACCACAGGCCGCTTGTTTGTAGGCTTCTAATCCCTTATATGCTTTCATTTGTTCAAAAGTATATGCACTAATATCATGCACCAAGTAGTTAAATATGTCTGGGTATAATATTTTTGGATGATCATTGACGTTTGTGCTACAATCATGCAACTTACGAGGTTAAGGGTCCACTTTAATTGCCAAAATTTTCTCTCTGTATCGCCGAGAATGCACGTCATCTAATGACATATAGTACTCGCTATACTCAGAAGCCATTTTAATAACAAATATTACACTGTGGCTCAAAATGTCTCAAAATAACAGTCTAAAAATACAACTACGCACTTTACAGCAGTTATTACACTATGGCACAAAAAATGACTTCTGTCACGTGATACAGATGCCTAACTAACAGCAATGAATACATTATCTCAATATTAATGGCATTTTGAAAACGTGCAATATTTATAAACTGCAAACATGTAATTCTAACAGTAAAAAATATTACTTAAATATGGCTTACACTTTTTACTAAAATTTTCTGTTAATTCTTTTAAAATTAGTTAATTTGACAACTAACTCAGCTACCCTTTACTGTAAGCTCTTGGCGAAAAACAATTGCTGCCTGAAGGTCTGTATTCTAGATGGCAATCAATGTCTACTTATGAACATAGTTTCTATTAGGGATGTCGGCGGGTACCCGGGTCGACCCGGGTAATAGTCGACCCGGGTGTAGTTTCAGGACCCGGGTACCCGACTAGTAAATTATGTAATTTCCCAGAAGTCAGCCTTTTTCGGAGAAGATGATAAAAATAATAGCAATAAGCGCTAGAAAAACATAACCATGCAGTAATAACAAGAATGGGATGGAGTGATCCCATACCACATAATGTTTTTTGTTTCATATAAGGAAGGCAATAAATCCGCTTCACGGAAATATTCAACCCGTCAATAGTACCATTAAATTGCGTCAGTATGGGATGAAGTAACATAAACATCCTGTGTGTGATGTTGATTGATGCTGCTACCAATTTCGGACAAAAAGTCACGTACTTGAATTTGATAACACTTGGAAGTGTGAAAATACTTACGAATAACAGACGACTTGCAGGTTGAATTGGCCAGTAGGTACTATTTCAATTTAGTTCAATTTAAAACTCGCGGCGTAAAAGAAAGCAATTTGTAGTTACTTCAGATGTTCAGATGTATACTAACATTTTTGTTATATATTTCGGGTACCCGGGTTTGATTTTAGACCGGGTACGACATCCCTAGTTTCTATGAATTAGTCATTGTACCGGGTGACTATGAATGATTGTGATTTTTTTTCTTAGGTTGGCACTGTAAGTCTATGTCAAATTCAATGTTCGCAGGTTAGGTTTTGCGCCATTTTGTGTCAAAACTGAAGCAAAACCTAACCTGCTAACCTCGAATTTGACATAGGCTTACAGTGCCAACCTAAGAAAAAAAAATCACAATCATTTATAGTCACCCGGTATTTTATAACTTATTTTTGATACATGCATTTTTTCCAGAGGTGGCTCGAGTTCAAAATATAGGAAAAGTGCCAAACAGGGACCTGAAATACGTGGATATTTACCGTGAGAAACCAATGAAAGTCTCTGTCAAAGTATTAGTACCTGTGCGAGAACATCCTAAGGTAAGAAATATTCTCGCTTCCCCATGTTGAATATAATTTTAGACTTTTAAGCAAAAGTTTGATCCCGTTAAGAGTATTGATTAAACAAATTAACTCCATAAAGATATTAAGAAATTCAACCGCATCGTTTTGCTAAGATGGTTGGTAAATATCAAATTAAACAATATTTACTGTATGTATTTAGACTGCTTTTTGTAATATAACGCAGTAAAAACTCTTCAGGGGCTACAAGTTTTGTGGCCCACCCTTGTAGAGTATAAGCTTTTTAATATATAGCCAAAAATGAATCACTGTTGTCCGCAATTCAATTTCATTATGTGCCTATATTTAGATACAATGAGTTTTATACGTAAAAATAACTTCATAATTACAGTTTAACTTCGTTGGAAAACTTCTTGGTCCAAAAGGAAATTCAATGAAAAGGCTCCAAGAGGATACAATGTGCAAAATGGCTGTGCTAGGCCGTGGTTCAATGAAAGATCGTCAAAAAGAAGAAGAATTGAGGCAGTCATTGGACCCCAAATATGCTCACCTAACCGATGACCTCCATGTTGAAATTTCGGCATTGGGCCCTCCTGCTGAAGCCCACGCACGCATCGCATTTGCCCTTGCCGAAGTACGCAAATATTTAATACCAGATAACAACGATAACATTAGACAAGAACAGATGAGAGAGATGGAAATAATATCTGCTGCCGATCCTGCGGCTAAGGAAGGCCCACCCGCTCCTGGAACTAAACGTTCTGGCGGCATCTTAAGGGGTAGGTATTACGATTTTTAGATTTTATATACACAGAGAGACTATTAGAACATGCTTCTGTAATATTAGAAGTCATTATTATATATTGTAGCTGCCGCTGTTCCCCGACCACCGGTACCAATGCGTACAGCAACTCGTGCACCGGTTTCTACTCCTCGAGTTATGCCTGCTAAAACTAAAATAATGTCGATTCTAGACCGTGCTCGAATAGCTATGGAAGAAAGCTATGGTGGAGCCTATGAGGAGCCATATGAACCCAATGAACCCTCATACGAACCATATCCTGCACCAGTCTCTCACTCTCGTTCTACCTATTCCAGTCATCATTACGACACCCCTGAATACGAACCTGAGTATTACCGAGAAAGTTCTGCATCGTATGCAGGTACGTTCTGTATTCTTTTTGTTTAAAATATTTAAACATTTAAAAATCAGTGCATGGTAACTTTTAAAAATGTTTATAAATGACTTGTGACTGTGCTCAAAGTAAACTAAACGACGGTTTACGTTCGGGGAGTTACGAAATATTTTAAAAATTTAAATGCGGAAAATAATCTAAACAAGTTTAATGAAATCTTAAAATAATTTAAAAACAACTAAGATGGTTATGTAAGTTTCCACAACCGATTGGAATGGAATGTTGTAGTCAGGTTTTGAAAAACTTGGATGTTGGTTAATCTATTGATAATTTAAAAGTTTGCTGCTAGAATTTAGGTCGTAAAACATCAATTAATGTGAATTAGATAACGAAGGGTTATAAAAGTATTTTTCACCATGATAAAAGTGCTGCAATTCTTGATGTGATGATCGTAGCATCGATGTACATAAATAACAATAAAGGTAATTTAAAATCTGATTCGTTTCAGAATCAGTCTTCCATTCAGGCATATTAAATTTTGGTTTTGTCGTTAGTATTTATCTTTAATTAAAAAGCCATTGCTGTGCCCTTCAATAATAATCAATCATATTTATACCAGTGTCATCTTCAAATTTGTTAATTTCTTTTATGTACAGTATAACTCGTTTTTATCGTATTTATCAGAAAAATACGGACTATGTAAAGAAAATTACTTTATTACTTCACAGCTCTTCCATAATGTCGAATGGATAACAAACAACTTGAAAAAATAAAAAGTTTGTTTTTTCATATGCTGTAACCTCAATCTCTCAATAGTTGCAACTGGAAATTGTCATTAGTAATATCCCTACTGCATGCCAAATTATCAATAATTTTGTCGAGTGCCCTCCAAGCCTGTTCCCTTGGCAGTGGTTTCGCTAGATTGTAGGTAGGGAAATCTCTTTAATCCATTCATGCACGTCACTAATTAGATGACGAGGCAGTTTGCACTAGTGCCAAATTATCGCATAATTGGAATCTGATTGGATGAATCTCAGAAATTTAAAAGATTGATTGGCTTAAAGTGTGTGAGGGAAATAGTCAAAAGAGTTAGCTTTCAATGCATACAAACGCTTTTGTTTTTATTGGTATCCATAGCCTGCTACTAACAATAAATATCAGGGTATGTTCCTAGAACTATGTGTGCGTTATAATGGAAAAAATATTGCATCTACTAATCATGGGACCAAGGCAAGTAAATGAATGAAGTTTATGTAGTTCATTCATATCGGTAATAAACGAGTTATATTGCATCATACATGACCAATCTTCTATCACTGCTGCAACATATAATTTTTTCCATTCCAACAAAATTTTCATCACGAAACCATTTACTCTTGCAACCCATACATACAACAGTAACAAACGTTGCAAATTATATCTGTTAGATAAAATTATTTGTTGCATGACCATCTAGTTACCGTGTAAAAATATAATAAATTTATTAAATTTCATGAAAATCGATAACTTTAAAAAACTAAATAACCAAAGTTGCAAATATTTTGAGCATAAAACATTCTTATAACATTTGATTGTATTTCCTGGTTAACTTGTAAACTGTTGTGTACAGAACCTTCATCGCATCGCTGGAAACCGTATAAAACAAGCAGTTCAAGCTCGCGTCACAGTGAATCTACTCGCTACCGGTCTTCACCATACACACGCCCTGCTAAGTAAACGAATCGTTTTAACGTGTCCTAATTAAAACTACTACGTAACTTATAATCGTTATAAAGGAATGTAGTATTTTTTAACTACTGCTACTTTCAAAAACAGTCGAGTAATTGAGTTTCACTGTTTCTGGTTAAATCTACAGTTGTAAAATTATCATACCTGCACAGGCACCAATGCTACCAAGTATTGCAAACTGTGTTGAAGCATTTACATGTATCATAATAGGTACTTTTGTGTTGTCTCGTTACATACAAATGTAAGATTTAGGTTATGTTGAATTTGCTTTGTATTACTAACTAAACTAACAAACGTTTTAAAAAGATAGAAAGTCTCTTTATTTATCGGAAATAATTAATTCAAAATTAATCTTATAAGTATAGCACAACCGAATCCTGAGTAAAGTAGAATTGTTACACCCGTATTCATAGTCGTTCGCCAGCGGATCGCCGGCGACTCGCCAGAGATTCGTTGAAATAGTATGTTGGCGGCACTGTACGTCTATGTCAAATTCGAGGTTAGCAGGTTAGATTTTGTGTCAGTTTCTGTCAAAACTGACTGAAAACCTAACCTGATCACCTCGAATTTGACATAGACGTACAGTGCCGCCAACATACTATTTCAACGAACCTCTGGCGATCCGCTGGCGAACGACTATGAATACGGGCGTTAGTGTTTTAAAGTTGGTTAAAATTTCATGTTGTCAGATAGGTAAATTTAGACCTTTTAAAAAAGCTTACCTAAAAATAATATTGTAAATGGATTTTACACATTAACACAAAAAGCAAATGTATCAGACGTTTTAATATTATAGTCATTAGCTGAGTAGAGTATATACGCTTTAGTGAGTTATTCTTTAAGTAGCTTTAAATGGCGGAAAACCCTTTTCTAGCGTGTTTTAAACATCAACTTTCCACAGGCATTATCATTTAACATCTTCATTATAGAACGGCTCTTAAATACCTATATTTAGAATTAAGTAAAATTTTAGCATCTTGTGGATTAAATAAATGTAAAATGTATTAACATGAAACGATAAATAAAAACTTCCAAAAATACATCGGTTCCTCTTTAAATTATAATTAAACTAGCAGGCGAGTCCAGCAAGACGGGACAAGTTGCACAATTAAATGATGGTTAAACAAGAAACCTCCAATTAATGGGAAAATAGAACCTAGAACACTAAAACCTACTGAAAATATTTTAAAATAGTAATTTGATGACAGTTTGATGATATCGAAATGAAGATCTTTGTCGTCATTCTATATCGGTATAGTTCCAAATAACACAACAGTTGTCAATAAAACAAAACACTCACTAAATCACTAAAACGGTAAATAAATAAAGTTATTTAAAACAACGAATTTAATTAAACTCCTGAAATTTTCTCCCAACATAAACAAAATAATTACAAATCAAAACAAGTACATTGTTAATTAACGACATGCTTTAATTAAATAACAATTCCACAACTGTTATTGGCAGTATAGTCGATAACTGCATACTGGTTGTGGAGGGGCGAGTTGACTAATTTACGACCGCCAAGTAAGTGGCCCAATTTTTTAATTGTACCTGTGTAATTTACTATAATCATTTTTATTTATACAAAAAAAAAAGTTACTACTAAACAGCATGTGTGTATTAACATTTAAATGCAACCTCGGTATTAATTTTTTTATTGAAAATGTAATAGCTATAATTTTCTAGTGAATTTTATTTTTAATATTTTCTTTATAAATCACCATTAAACCTTAAAAAACAGAATTCATTTATCATTACAAATACACGCCTTTGTTGCAAGTTTAATACTAATATGTTGCTTTTTACAGGGTTTTGCAGAACGCCAATGGGACTCTGAGCATATACTCGGAAATACCTGTGATACCTATCTGTGATATTTTCTAAATAATAAATAATCATAAATTCGTTTGTAGTTTTCTTCAAATGTCAATACTATATTGTAATGGTATGATGCGATGCTTACAGCATTTCTGGTTGCACTGCTAACGTACGAAGACGAAATCAAGATTCAAATAGGCCCAGAATTGGTATTGTGTTTATTGCAACTGTAAGTCACTAGTAAACATTGATAATTACATAAGACATGATTAGCAGTAACTGTAATTTAATTAATAGAGGTTAGTAATTGAATAAAACAGTATCATCAGGGTTGAGTTCAGCTTGCATTCAATATTTGTGCTCGGTATGGCAAATGTAGCTAGATTATGATGACTGACGGATTAATTGTGTAACGTCAAGACACGATAATGAATTCGTCAAGTACAGAGGTGTTTCGAAGCGTCGCTGAAGTTTTATGCAGCGTTTAGTATTCATATCGTTATGAAAACAATCGATAACGCAGCTAAAGGGTTATTAAGCATTAAGAAGGCACAGGGATGCAAAGAGCAGTTGAAAAGTAACCTGAGAATTAAAGAAAACTACAAGAAAGTGCTAAGAACTTGGGAATAAGTGTTTATTTAACTATAAGTGAGAAAATGCAACCAAAGTGCGGTGAGATTGACAATTGTATAACTTGTTGGTATGGTGACCTAGATGGTCAATTGGTGTTGATTGGGGAAGCCAAGCCGAAAGCTTGTGTGTACTTATGGCTCCCCGTTTTAAATTGATTTTGTTGATAAAAGTATATTATTTGTGCCAGTTGTCGAGTTTTATTTATTCATCATTGTGCCGAGGCCAGTTGTGCTTAATTTGGTAGTATTGCATACTGCAGTCCCAAAGAAAATTGAACCTGAAGCTAAGTTTTGGAGCTGCGGAGAGCAGTGTGCAGCATCTGGAGGTGCCCCTGTTTGTGGTTTACAAAAATGCGGCAGTAGCTAAAATATCACCAGAAGGCAGGTATGAGCTTGACGTCACTTTCAACGGTGGTCCAGTGCGAGGTCAACTTTCAAGCCTGGTTAAACAAAGCTGGGAGCTTTGAGAAACGGACAGCAAGGTGCAACACCTGTGGAAGGCTTTGTTAGTGGTCCAGAGACGGGTAGCAGCCGCTGAAAACGTTCCAAGAAGATATTACGAGCTTGGCGCCATCCTTTTGTAGAAACCGGAAGTGGATTTGGCAAGCAAGCAAAACAATTGCGAGTTGGTGTCCCTTTGAAAAAGAAAAATTCCAGGTTAGCCAAACAACTTGATTATTTGAAATGCACTGTTATTATTTACCTGAGGTGAACTGAATAGTTGTTGGTCTATTTGTATTACCTAGGGTGGAAGTGTGTGTTGCTGCTGTATTAACAAGACTGGTCCATAAGATAAGAGTCTCTGCATTTAAATATTATAAAATGTGTATTATTGTCCGATTCTACTATCACGTTAGCATGGATAAAAAGGGAAATGTACTTGCTAAAACTTGAATGTCAGCAATGATTGGAGACATGTACCACCAGATAATAACCCAGCGGATTTACTTTCTAGAGGAGTTTTTCCTGACAAGCTTGAAGATTCAGAATTATGGTGGCATGGACCTTCTTAGTTGCGTGTGGAAGAAGCGGATTAACCGACGGAATCAATTTCAGTGGACTCCAAAGACATGCTTGAGGTGCGGGCAACAAGAATTGCTGAAACACCTGTCACAAAAATTAAGGCAAACATATTCCTGAACATATCGGAAATGAAAAAAATGGTACTAGCAAGAGCTTTTGCATAAAGGTGGTTTGAACGTTGGAAATCCAAATCCATAGGTAATAGTGGGACCATTTACACCGTCTGAGCTGGATAATGTACTCAAACGATTGATACTTGTAGAACAGTCCAAATATTTCAAAGCAGAAGTACAAGATCTGCAGAAAAAGAAGTTGGTTGCTATGCGCAGCTGTCTGTTTCGTTTAAGACCGTTTGTTGATCCCGAGGGAATTTTGCTAATTGGAGGTCGTCTAGAGCATGCCAAACTCGATTATGACTAGACATCAAATAATATTGCCTGCTGGAAATGAACTTTCACGGCGCATCGCGGAGACAAAACATGAAAGCCTGCTTCATTGTGGGCAGCAACAGCTTTTGGCCAATAAGAGGCAGAATATTGGTAAAAGTCATAATTATTAGTAAATGTGTCTCATGTTTTAAGGCAAATCCAAAAAGTGTGACACCTGTGTTTGGAGTTCTGCCTGCTGAACGTGTTTTGCCATCACCACCATTTTTCCATATCAGGGCATATTACAGTGGGCCGCATTTAGTAAGGGACAAACGCGGTACATGTTACAAGATTACTAAGCGTATTTGTTTGTCTGTCAACAAAAGCGGTTCACTTAGAACTAATTTTGGATTTGACAACAGAGGGATTTATTGCTAGAAGGGGCAAACCAAAGTCGATATCTACCGATAACACGACAAATTTTGTAGAAAGCAGCAATGAACTAAGGAAATTGGTTAAATTTTTGACGGAAACGTATTCAAAAATCCATGACGTGTTGCTTGGCGAAGGAATAGATGGGCGCTTTATTCCGCCCGAGATCTCCAAGTTTTGGTGGGATATGGGAAGCGGGCGTGAAGTCTGTTAAGAATCATTTGAAGCGAGAGATTAGCCAAGCGTTATTAGTTTTTGAGGAATTTTATACGCTGCTGACGCAAATTGAAGCAATTCTTAATAGTCGACTCTTAACGACATTAAACAGTGATCCTCTAGATCTCAGTCTCTTAACACCAGGGCATTTCCTAATCGGCCGTCCTTTCACTTCTTCAATCGATGAAAACCTAAGTGATGTTGCGACAAATAAACTGTCACGATTTTAACTAATGCAACAAATTGTGCAGAATTATTGGACCCGATGGTCAGAGGAATATTTCCACACACTACAAGTCAGAGGTGATTGTAAACCATCTACCATCGAAGTGAGAACTTTGATTATTCTAAAGGAAAACAATCTCCCTCCATGTAAATGGAAGGCTGCACGTGTTACCAAAGTGTTTCCGGGTGTTGATGGTGTTATCAGAGTAATAAAGGTTAAAACCAGTGTGGGAGGTGCTGTTCGAAATGTGTGCGTCCTACCGATCTGATTAGTTTAGATTCCCCTTTGTGATTTTAAAGTTTGATTAACTTGTTAAAAATTAAGAAATGGGATTTAAGTATCTGTTTCTTTCAGATAATTGTTTCATTTAACTTGATAAAATATTAAGGTTTCTTATTTCTCTTTCAGGCTAACGTATTGTTGTTTACTGTCATTGTGAATTATCAATCAATTATAATATTGCTGTACTAGATTTAGGTTTAGAAACAATGAGTACGGACATCGTTTTTAAAATGTTGGTAATGATCTCGTATTGCAGTAACTTCGATCATTATGCAGGAGTGTGTTCCTGAAAAAAAGGTAAGCCATGCACACAATCTGTGTACAAGGAGTTGGGGATGTTATCTCCTCCCGTTTATAACCGTGTTGCTATGCGCTAGCTCAACATGTGGCAGTAGACAACAACTCTTGGTGTATGAGGGACAGGTTTGGCGAAGACAGTTGTGCGAACGCCATTAATTTAGTATCTATTGTGAAGTTATGTTAATAAAGTTCTAATTACACGATGGAATTTTACTGAACACCCTCTAATTTAACGTGTCTTAGAATATCCACAATCGAACAAAGTCATGTTTGTCGATGCATCGAGTAACTGCGGTATGATCATAATAGTATATTGTTTTATTATGATTATAAGTTGCACTTTGTTTAACAAACAATTATATTTGCGTGATGAAGCGCAGCGTAGATGAGCGAACGCAAAAATTACAAGTCAAACAGAACTACTTTTAATCCGAATAATACATACAATTTTTTCTGCAACCTAGAAAAGTACAAAATAAACATAGATTAAACGTAGGGTGATTAATATAGGCAAAATTAAGCTACACCTCAAAACATGAACTCGACTTGCGAGTAAGTTACCAATATCACAGTTTGAAATATACACAAATAAGTTACATTACATACAAAAAACAGTTTAAAACTATCGGAGACTAAACTAGCCTCCGAGGATGAAAACCATTAAGTGCATTAATTTACTCGGTTCGTAAAGCGAACGATAAATGACGACGAAAATCTAAAGTAAATCCTACGGGATCCTGAAGGAATCCAAGCAGGAACTGCAGTAAAACAAATAATGGTACTCAAACCACCGGATCATTGTTTACAGTATTCAATTAGTTTTAATTCTAGGGTAAACAAAACATGATACTTAAAAATGTGTCGAGCCCCCTAAGTCCACTTGAATGGTCACGTAGACTGGCACAGATTGTCAGGTTAAATCAAAATAGTACATAGAAGGCTGAGTTCAGCAGGTACCTTCAGGGCCGCAACAGGTTCAAGGTCATTGCCCTTAATGTGGGACTGCAACACCTCCCGTGAACCACGCAGGGGCGTTAAAATAGGCCCCAAACCTGTGGCTAAAGAATGCCCAAGATAGAATCAAGAACGTCTTAAACATGACACGAAGACTTAAACCGACTTACCCCGGATAAACGGGCCACGTGCAATGCGGGTCACCAGAGAGCTGCTACGAATCCGCCAAGAATTGACTTGAGGACTTCCTCTATAAACTTACAAAGCTGCAATATTCGGCTGCATTCAGTGAGGGCGAAATCCATCCAACAAAAACCACATGCCCGCAGAAACTTTGAGCAATTTAATGGACGCTAACTACTTCCCACAATAGCACCAAAATGAAAGAACGCGGAAACGAAGCCAAGCCATTATCGCTTCACGTGCCGATAAACAAAATGCAAGCGGAAGGAACGCGCGTGAAATTCAAATTATGCGTCACAGACCACGAAATAATATAGACTGTGCACAAAGACCTAAAAAGTTATACAGACGCATTCTGATCGTAACTATATTGATTGATGCTATTGGTTTGTAGGTTGCCGTAATATTTGGAATTGCGGGAGCATGTCGAGCTGGTGAAACAATCCAGATGACAGAAAATATAGAAACGTCATTAATAGTGAAAATTAATCAAGTAGTAAATAAGTAGTAGTCGATTTTCTTGGTCTCTAAAATCCTAAATCATACACGGGTCATACATTTTAAAGGTCATCAGCAACTCTTCTTGTGGAATTTGGAGAAGACTTGATAACACTAAAGAAGCATGGCGGTTGGAAGTCTTCAACGATCGCAGATGGGTACGTTGACGAATCAGTAGCACAAGTTGTGTACAATACTGTACTTTTCATGTTAGTAAAATGTAATTTTGGCGTTGATAATAAATACCTTAATAAATGAGTAATAATACCTATGTATACATATCCGAGAAAATAGTATATGGTTTTATTAGGATTAAAAGTAGCACTTGTTTGACAAGCAAGAATGTTTGCATTTGCGAGGCGAGGCGTAACGTAGCCGAGCGATTCCAAAAATTGCAAGTCAAACAGAGCCGTTTTCAATCCGAATAATACATACTATTTTTCTACAGCTTATAAAAGTACAAAATATTCAAAATTTAGATGATTGATTGCTTTTGACGTTTCTCATTTAAAAATCATGACAACTACATCCATAGGTGACCAGTTAGAACTTACTGTTAGTTCCCAGGAAGTAATAGTTATTTATTATACAATAGGATAAATTTAAATTTTATCCATCTTTTGCAAATGGAAGAGATAGAAGAGCACGTAAGAGCGTGTAACATTGGTGAAACCAGACGTTCAATAAAAACTAGTATCTCTGAACACCAGCGCTGTCTCAAGTCATGTCTCGTTTCATCATCAGCCATCGCCGAACGCCAATGCAATACCGGCCATAGGATCCTTTTTGATAAAACTTCTATAGCATAAAGATTTATAAAGCCATTTAGATTTACAAACGCTCTAATAATCTCAATCAGGACGAATGCTTTCCCCTTCCTTCTATGTGGAAAGTGCTAATTTCTAAGCTGCGCCCACCATCACTCAACCGCAACGACACTTGCCTATAAATTTTCGCCTTTCTCTTGCCGATCGTTACTTAGAAGAGTTTCGCCTCTGGCGTGGTTTACATGTTGAGTTACCGTGCTCTTCTATTTTTTCCCTAGCAAGAGTTTTCCTCTGGCGCGATTTACACGTTGAATTACCGTGATCTTTCGCTATTCCTCCTGATGAAGCCCCTTACGAAAGTGGGCGAAACGTTCTACGACCTCAATAATGACACAGTCCAATCCCGGAAGCCGTTTGTTACGTAATGACAATGGCCGTGAAAACCTCCGAAATCATGCTGTTAATAATACTTATAATATGTATTTATTTCGAAGTATTTGATGAATGAAACAAGCATTTACCTTAATTATTTATGTAGGTATCTGTTATGTACAGCTTTTGCTCTAAACGTACTGACTGGTACCTAGCACCTGTGGACACCAAAATAACAATAAAATCAATTAAATGAAATGTATTCTTAATGTTTAATAATAATTACATTTTTTAATTATAAGAATGGAATTTAAGAGAAATTCACAATGCATTCTAGGAATAACACAGTATCAATATCTCTATCACTAACAATTAATTTTTGTAACCTACCTCTGTTGAAAAGTTATAGCACGTGTTCCCATATCTGTCAATCTTATTAAATGAAAAATACATGTACGCTCACACAATCATAAGTACAATATTTTCACTAATTTTAAATATTTTACAACAATTATAACTAAATCGCATAATCTATATTTTATTTTCTCCAAGGAATTATTAACTATGCATATACATACATTATCAAGAGCAACTGTTACGCTGCAGTACTAACTGACTGATGAACGATGAATGATAAAATTGGAAACTCCCGTTGTTAATTCTTGTATGCTAGTCGTGCAGCAGCTGAGCGAGCGTTTTCATCACTTTTCCGCTCACCTAGCGTTTTGGGTTTCTTCGTGAGGAAATTAATTAGCCACTTCATGATGTTTCCTTGACAACGCTCGTCATTTGTTTAAATAAGCCTGTCACATGTCATACACTATGCGAGCAAATTTAAATTTATTGTCGATTAATATTTTCTAAAAACTGAAATACATAATATGATTATTTTCGCCTTAATAATATGCTCAGTCGTCGAAAAAATAGTATGTATTGTTATGCCCTGAGGGTTTAATAAATAATTGACTAATTATATCCACTACTTTAGTAATGTGCCCGGCTAATATTTTTCTTCTATCTTTATAATTATTAAATTACTATTTACAGGGTTATGTCGCCACATCAGAATTAAACTGCTAATTTGCTATTGACAATTATTTAAAAGTCTAATTACACATTTATTTCTACGCACTCTCTATGTCCACTATTTAACTGATGGGATATTACAAGCGTAGTATTTCTAACTGATGGAAATAAGAGATTAATTTCAAGTCTTGAGAGTATATAAACAGCTCCGAAATTTTATTTAAATTGTTGATGTCCAAGCAGTAAACACTTCCTATGCAATAATAATTGAACTTGAGTGCACCACGTCAAAAAATAAAACACTTCTACCCACACCACGACCAGAAGTGAAGCGCAAACCAACGCCACGAGCACATTCACAAACACGACATTTTTAGATAGAAAATCTGACCTTTATATGACGTCTGCGATGATGTTAGGGCTATTTACCCCTACCTGGACGCCTCACGATATTCTGGACAGGGTGGCATTGCCGGTCTGCTGTTAGCAAGGCACAAATTTGCACTCGAAGCCACCTGGATGTCGGCTGCAACCTCGATGACCTTTTGGATCGCTTTTACTGAAACTGAAAGCCTTATGTTGGGCTCCGCTACACCACACGTACGCTGCTTGCTTATGCAATTGTAAACGCACTTATTAATTGTCTGGACCTCTGTAGAATTACATCGAAATACCTTGGCGTATACTGGACCAAATCGATACCTCGTATCTCACTGTGTTTTAAAGGAAATTTTGCACAAATCACCCAGGACACACTCTCTCAATAAATCACAACTTCTAGTCAACTTGGGTATTTAATAGAACATAAAAATCACTTATATTGGAGGAGCTTGGCAAAAACACAACCAACCTCCTGAAGAAGCTGCCCCCAATTTTTTTGTTTACAGTTTTTGTTTTAGTTGCGTGAAATCCGATTTTAATTTGTATTTTAACAAAAACAAAGCTATTCTAAAAACATCATCCTATCAATTATTTTCAAGGCCTACGATATTTTATAACAAATCTGAATTTTAAATTATTACGTTTACTGAACATTCTTTGTTTTGTTGGTTATGTTGTAAATTACTAATTATTATTATTTGACATATAAAGCTGCCAAAATGTGATCATAGCAGTATATTTTGGGCTAAAAGTGCTCTTGCCGCTTTTGCATAATTGCTGGTTTCGACCTCGCCTCAACCAGCAATACTCATGCGCAAGCGGCAAGAATGCACTTTTAGCTCTTAACATACAATACACTATTACTTCCTACGAACTAAAAGTAAGTTCTAACTGGTCACCTATGGATGCAGTTGTCATAATGATTTTTAAATGAGAAACAGCAAAAGCAATCAATCATCTAACATTTTCAATAGTTTGTGCTTTTCTAGGTTGCAGAAAACATAGTATTTATTATTCGGATTAAAAGTGGCTTTGTTTGACTTGCAATTTTTGAAAACGCTTGGCTACGCTACGCTTCGCCTCGCAATTGCAAACAAAATTGACTGTCAAACAAAGTGCCACGTTGATATATATATACATATATACTTCAATGGTTGTGGATGCTCTTTGTTTATTTTATTTATTAATTAATTGTTGAGTAGAGCCACCATGCAAATTTTGTTTGCACTATAAAATTTTAGGAAGATTAAAAGTGAGTTGTATTTACTTGACTTGTCAAAATAAATGGTTATATGCCCTTTATTATATTCTATTTACCTGTAAATATTAATAAATAAACGCTAGCTCATTCCTAAAGCAATCACTCCTTTCAGTTGGGTTCCTGGTTGAATGTGTAATTTTTCAAATTATTTGAATACGGATCTGTTTTCCGTCTTAGCTCTAATGCGCATAAGCAAATATTCGAAATTAGGTCAAATACTTCGCCAAAATGGATCCCGCTGGCAAGTTAGCGGTCAGTGACTTAAAAACAAAGTGAAATTTATCAAAGTTTCTACCGGTAATTATTTGAATACGGGTGTTTTGGCGGCATTAATTGTCATTTGTTTTTCCAGAGACGCGGGCAAATTTTCAATTGTTTTTCGAAGCGTCGCTTGGGTTCAAACTTCGCTTAACCTCAAATTATGGACTCGGCCTTTATTGCGAGCTGCACTTGCCTTACCGCCACGGAAAATGCTTGGATTATCTTAAGTATTGACTCTTCTTACACAGACATAAGTTTCACGGTCCTAACGTAGCCAGTTTTAGCCAAAAACGGTACTTGTTCTCCACCGATCTTGAATCGGGAACTTGTAAGAGACGCTGATGTAATTCTTGGGCTGCTTTGTGGCTGATCCTGATGAAACTCCTGGGACACGTTTTTAGAAGGCTGCTCTATGACCTGGTACCTTCTCCTCTGGGCTGTGTTGACTCGCTTGGCTCCACGCAGAGATCTGAACTTGGGCTGCATCGGCTGCTAGGTTATCGTAACGAAGCTTCGAAGAACTTTTTACTTTTTTGTGGCGGAAATCACTGCAAATACTACCACACCACCTTGGACATGCACTCAGTAAAACTGTATACTTTTTATGCTGATAACTGTTTATTTAATATATGAAAAAGTCGTTTAAAGTGGAGCACATTTCAACACAGCAATTCTTACAATTTATTCTTTTGTTTTCGAAAATCCGTCATAAACAATTGCAAGTGGAATATTAATAAAAAAACGGATATTGACCAAGTTTAAATTGATTACTTTTAACACTAAATTTGCTTACAACCAGCACTATTCATGCGCAAGCGGCAAGAATGCACTTTTAGCTCTTAACATACAATATACTATTACTTACTCCGAACTAAGAGTTCTAACTGATCGCCTATGGATTCAGTTGTCATAATGATGTTTAAATGAGAAACGTCAAAAGCAATCAATCATCTAAAATTTTCAATAGTTTGTACTTTTTTAGGTTGCAGAAAACATAGTATTTATTATTCGGATTAAAAGTGGCTTTGTTTGACTTGCAATTTTTGCAAACAAAATTGCCTGTCAAACAAAGTGCCACATTTAATTCCAATAAAATAATATTCTGCCATGGGAAAAAAGTAATTTTTAAAAAGTGACATTTTAGCACCTCTCAAGATGAAAAGAAATGTCAAACCTTTTTCCCGTCACAGAAAAGAGTACTTTTATTTTCAAACGCCATAAAAGATACAACTTATAGTCTGTTCAGTAAACATAAAAACACAAAGTGGCCTTTGATTTCCAAAATTTCATGAGTGTACTTCCAGAATTTATCTTTGTCTAGGAGTGTATTTACAAGAAGTTACTAAAACAAATAGGTTAAAGGCGTGACATTATTTACATCCCATCTCTCATAAATATTGTAATTAACTACTTTTAAGGGTATTATACAAATACTGTGTTGGATACTATTGACGTAGCCGTTATTAATAGGTATTTTTATTACATTTTATAAAACTTCAGATGAGAATTTCTATAAAAATATCTACTTTGACACTGACAATCAGAAATATTAATCATTTTTAAATTCAAATCTGCCTGTATACAGGTGTGAAAACCTTTGCAAAACAAAATACAGAATCCCTAGTACAAAAATTATATGCACATGCCAACTTCAAAAAAATTTAAATGTTTTTGTGTTTACTGAATGTCCTATATGTGACTTGACGGACAAGGTATATGCTTTACTTTTATGCATATGCATAATAGTTATTTAAGCATCAAGGGAAGTAAGTAGCTTTTACCAGTCGAGAACGAGTTTGCCAGCCCTCGCTCGCTCGGGCTGGCAAAGTTCGAGACTGGTTGTAGATAGTTACTTCCCGAGCATGCTTATAATATTTTTCCCGATGCCCAACAAAAATTTGAATAATTTTCCCTTAATAATTCCACGTTAATTGATAGAAAATTAATCTATTACAAACAAAGCAAATAGTCACCTAGTGTTGAGTTGCTTAGTAGCAATTGTTTTTCAGTTGTTTCTGGCAATATAAACAATCACTTGTACTTGCGTTTCTTTTCACTTACTTCCCTTGAGGAATAGGTTTTACCTTACTTCCGCAATGTCATGACAACCAGTAAACAAACAGTAAAATCAACTTACCTGCAATGGATATGTCATAGTAAGTGTAACTTACTAGATGGGCATGGAGAAAAAGTGGTTACATTTACGCCGGCGGAATAAAAGTACTTCCAAATTTGATTAGCTTTCGAATATTTTTGATAATGGCCTTCTTGATTGTCGGGAACTGACGTAGACGTCAATTCTCGAAAATTTTAATTTTTGAAATATATTGTTATGATACATGACGTAGTATAATAAATCATAAGAAAGAAATATTCAAAACTAATAAATTTGGAAGGTTACAATAATTAGATCTTGATGGGTGTAAAATTTCGAATATGCGTAATGAAACTAATTGATACAATGAAAGGAGCCATTTGATAGTGCGATATTAATTGACATAATTAAACTTAATGGTTGTATTAAGTGTTAATAAAGAACAAACCAACGTAACATTAGACAAATGTACTTTGTTAATAATAATCAGAATGAATATCCTGTAATAGTATTATTTTAAAATATAGGAAGTGTGCACTAAGAATTGTATCTAATAGGGATAGAAGTTTGTTTAGTTAGTTACTGTAAAACAACTCATGAAAACATACATGTAATTTTGAAATCTACGAGGTCCAACAGGTGAAATATAAAATGGAATGTATTGCGACATCAAGTGGATGAAGAGACAGACCATTATAGGTGTTGCTGTTTGTGAAGTGGGCAGTAGGTGTTGCAGTCTATCGACGTCAGGATTCGGTATTTGTTGGATGTTGCAGTGAAAGCTAGAGCAGTTATAGAGGTTTGTGTAGATAAGTTGAGAAAGCATTTTGAATAACTGTCAATAAAAGAAAGTGATAATATAAAGTTAATATAGTACTTACGTAGGTTAATTGAATAATAAATGTGTTAATGTAAGATACAATTGTCAATTACCTGGTTTGATGAATTTTCAAAATCAAGTTTGACGTTAATTGTCGTTGATAGTCAAAGATTTTTGAAAATACAATTTTGAAACTTCAATTAATAGAGAACTAGATTTTGGCGAACCCACCCTGAAATAAGAGCACTCGATTTAAAAGTATCTAATTATAGTTTAACATTTAAGACATTGCATTAATTAAGGCATAGTTCAACTGGTGAGCTATAGCAATATATTTATTTGTATTAGTTTGGGCGTTTGCATACGCTATTCTGAGTAAAAGTGACTTGGTGTGCCTCGCCCGGGCGTGCCTGACGCGTTTACGCTCATCAGTTAAACGCGTCCGGTCTCGCTACATAAAGTATGACAACCACTTGTGCGACAATAGAGAGACCCTGTCTGGACAATCCTATTGTATACAAAGAATAAAAAACCCTTTCTTTTGCACAAACGACCTATATAAACGTAGACACTCTGGGATTCCAAGATTGCATCTCCATCCGTCTTGCGTCACTCTGGCCAAGACAAGAGCGCGGGTCAGATCCATTAGCCTCTAATTACCAAATCACCTTACGGAGTACGTTTAGACTTAATTCACTATTTGTATTTGTATTCTATGTTTGTAATTTGTGTTCTAATGACAATAAAAGGAAGGGTATTGTTTTCCACATTCGTTTATATCGTGTTGAATTAACCAAATATCTCAATTGGTTACCCCGAATAGAACATAAAATTAACAGCATAAAGTTAGGGAATTAAAAACTCGCGTTCGCGCTAATTGTGGTAATTTATAGTGCAAGTGCAAGAGAACTAAAATTAAGTGTCCCGCTACAGCCATGGAAAATCCAGAAGCAATTCGTCATAGAGACCCTAGGGTCTCTAATCCGTCACTACAAACAACGTCAACAAAGAAACGCCACCCGGTTTAAACTAATATCAAAGTACCTCCATTTTGGCCAACTAAACTAGCGCTGTGGTTCGTACAACTAGAAGGAAAGTTTGCGCTCAACAATGTTATAAGAGATACCACCAAATATTATTATGTAAGTGCCAGTCTTGATAATAAATATATGCAGGTCGAAGACATCCTCACCAACCCACCACATCAGGAGAAGTACGAGTCGTTTAAACAGGCACCAATTAAGCGCCTATTCACTTACCGCGAACAGAAGATTAAACAGCTTTTGAAACAAGAAGGGATAAGTGACCGCACATCGCCCCAATTTTTATGACACCTAGCAGGCGGCGAGGTGCCATACGACTTCATTCGTACACTATGGATCGGGCGACTCCCAGACAGCATGCAGGCTATTATGATGCTCCAAGCAAACAGCGGCCACCTTGGCAGACAAAATTGACGAAATCACCCCACATCCCAACTGTGCAAGCAAGTTGTTGAATTATTCCAGGAAGTTTTGCGGTTGAGCCAAGAAAGACAGCTGCGAAGTAATAGCTGAACCCCGTATCGCTCCAGATCGCAATCGACGAGGATCTGCTGGTACCACCGAAAATTCAGAGATAATGCAACGAAATGCACTAAATCGTACCAATACACAAAAACTAAGAAAGGAGCTCGTAATAGAGCGAATGACTCCTTCCCAACAATCGCCGTCTATTTGTTAAGGATATGTCAACGAAATGGCTGTTCCTTATCGACACAGGGGCCGATTTGTGCGTATTGCCGAGAACGTTTCTCAAAGGCCCGCGTTCGCGAACCAATTACGAACTTAAAGGCGCTTAAAGAATGCTGCCCAAACATTCCATCGTTTGATAGATGAGGTTACCAGAGGACTCGACTTTTGCTACGCACATCTGAGGAACAATACCTGGACCATCTCAGCCAACTTTTCGCTAGGCTCGGCGAATATGAAGTGCTGATCAACTCCCCGAAGTGTAACCTTCGCAAGCCGAGCGTCAACTCTTTGGGTACTTCATTTCCCATGAAGGAATTAAACCCCCAGAAGACCACATCGAGGCTATAACGCAAGTGCCCCAGCCTAAGACGATCAAAGAACTGCGTCGTTTCTTAGGAATGTTTATTTCTATAGACGGTACCTACGTAACGCAGCAGAAATCTTGCCTCCGTTACTAAACACCTGCAAGGGTCAAAGTCAAACCAAACGCGGAAATTCAGTGGAACCCCTAGTCGGAAGAAACTTTTTCCCGCTCCAAGACAACCCTGGCGACCGCTACCCTCGTGGCACATCCAGCACCTGCAGCCCCAACGTCAGGTAAAGTGGATCATATGTCGCTATGGGAGCAGTTCTACAGCAGCGGCTGTAAAGCGCTTTTACTACTTTGTAGAAAGCCGGAACTTACGCTCTACATCAACTACAAGCCGTTAATGTATGCGTTCCAGCAAAAACCAGAACGTGCATCGCCCAGAAAGTTCCGCCACCTGGACTTCATTGGGCAGTTCACAACAGATATTCGTCATGTCCCTGGAAGCGACAACGTTCACGCGAACGCCTTATCACGTATGTCTGCTCCAGGCAGCCCAATCAACTACACAGCGCTGGAAAAAGCCCAAGAGTCGGATTCCGAGCTGAAGACATTCCTGCACCCTGAGGCACTGCTAGCTTTGAAGAATGTCTACTTCCCGGATCAAGACGCGGATATCTACTCCGATTCAACTACAGAGACACTTCGTCCCTTCTTCACAAAGCAGTTCCGACGCCCGGTGTTCGACGTCCTCCACAACCTCTCTCATCCCGGAATTTGAGCCACGACGCAACTCGTCTCCTCCAGGTTTGTATGGCCTTCTATACCCAAGAACTGCAGTCAGTGTAGCAAGACGTGCCTCCTTATCAGCGCTCGAAGATCACCAGGCGCGTAGCAGCACCGATGGAGAACTTCACCAAGCTCTCCTTCAGGTTCGAGCACGTGCATTTGGACGTGGTCGGGCCGCTTCTTTCATCGCTTGGCGATACATACTGCTTCACGTGCATCGATCTCTACTCCCGATGGCCTGAAACCATCCCAATTTCCGACATCACGGCTGAAACGGTGCCAAGAGCTTTATTCGCCAGCTGGATATCTAGGTTTTGTGTGCCTCTGCGTATCACGACGGACCGCGGCTGGCAGTTCACCTCTAACCTACTCAAGGAGATGGTCAAACTGTTGGGGTCGCAGCACATACACACCACGGCATACTATCCAGCAGCTAACGGGATGATCGAAAGCTTTCCTTGTCAGCTAAAAGCCGCAATTGAGTGCCACACAGATACCAGGTGGGCAGAACACCTGCCAGCAGTTCTCCTGGGCATCAGCACAGTCATCACGGGAGATCTCAACGCTACCTTAGCCGAGATGGTCTACGTACCAGGGAAATTCTAAACTGCCGAATTCGTAACCCAGCTCAGTGAGAATTTCAACTCGGTCCGCTCACTGCAGCTCAGCATCATGGCCAGCCCAAAACATTCATTTTCAAGGATCGCAAATCCTCTACACATGTGTTCTTGAGAAACGATGCGACGCGCAAGCCCCTGCAAGCCGCTAACAATGGGCCATTCCGGGTGATCTCCAGAGCTGTTGGCATAGTGGTAAGAGCGACAGACTCGTAATCACAGCGATCAGTGGTCCCGGGTTCAAGCCCCGGGGTAGACACGAGTATACGTGAAAAGGCGTACAAAAAACAGTCCTACTCAGGACTAACCAAGAACATCTGAGAACGGGAGTAGAACAAAAACTCCCGAAACGTCGTGTGATAAACATCCGAGGCAGTGGAAAAAGTTCGATAAAACATATCATAATAGACCACTGCCAAAAATGACATTATTTAGAGACCAACAACTATAAATATTAATATTAAATAAAACGTTTACATTTGTTCGTCACTAGTCAGGGAAATGCCGCATTTTTAGCGAGAAAATAGTACTTTCTGAAAAATGACTATGCTTATGTGACTAAATTGGAGCTCTATCAGGTCGCAACTGGAAAAAAAGCAAAGAAAGAATTATTTCTTTCTCTGCAAGATGAAAGAGCTGAAGTTTTGAAAGGCATTGGAGTTCAAAACTGTAGTGACGAACTTGTACATAAGAGTCGGTCGAACAGTTGGAGTCAGAGGAGCAGTTAGCGGAAAGCCGGATGGGAGAAAATTCTTAGAAATGTTGTCCAGCATATCAATATAACATAAAAAATATGTTAGTTTCAAGACTTCTCTACTATCTGGCCTTTACAAAGCTTTCAAGTATAAAGGTGTCGCTAGAAAAAGTAATGATTCAAACAAATGTCGAAAAGGCGAAACTATACCCGTGCAACCAACGTCCGTAGGACGTCGAAGAGTTCCGTGTGGTAGCATAAAATTCAAGTCTGGGAGGTTGCCATCTAATACAAAGTTGTCAGAAAACGACAGTTCTTAGTTATTGATATTAATTTATTAAATATAATAATAAAGTTAATCTTGAACATTTACAGATATTATTCATCTCTGTGGTACCTACCTGCTGCTCACATAACCTTGTAAACAGTAGATGCGTCAGAGCGGGCTCGTCTACGGTATATAATCCTTGATTCGGGCGTACTGGTGCTATTGCAGGACCTCGCCGATAGTCAGGAAAATACCCTCGTAACAGACAAGTCGTACCCTTAATTAATTTTAGGGGGTGAATCGACCTGGTGAGCGCCTATCAGGCAGCCATCTGCGTGTTCGCCGTGGTCTCTTTGGAAGAGTAAAATTGCTGTTTTTGGGCGTAGTGTTGGAGTTCTGAGTCGTAGGGATGCAGGTGAGGGTGAGTAAACCCCAGATACCGGGTTCGACAACCACGGAAAACGGTTTTAAGGTCTGTCTAGGGGCCATATTCTGATACCGGGACCAGCAACCAAGTTTACGACGTAGGATGATTTCAAGGAGGTATTTGCTAATATCAGGGACGGCGACCAAGCAAATACGTTAAGAGCGGATCTCAGGTTTGTTTTTAGATACCGGATCCGGTGATCTTTGGAATGGTTTCAAGACGAGGCTTCAGGAAGGTATTTGAGAATTCTGGGAGGCTTCTTCTGGTTGTTTCGCTAGTGAGGAGTAATCGGCAACTTTGGGTTCGACTGTAAAGCCTTCTACGGCTTCAAGAAGCTTCGGCTAGGCCCCGAGGCCCTAGGGGGATAGTGGCTTCTTCCCTTGGAGCTGACTAGACCGGTCACTGTACCACATGACTTCAACAGGCTGGGAGTCTTCGTTTTATACCTTTCTATGTCTTTCTATCGGGGCCATCTTCTGGGGAAATTTGAGAAGCATGCGCAGTGCTCTGTTGTACGCGGTGTCGCGCACGGCTGAACTGTTTCGCTTATCACCAAGTCCTCGCGCGGTGGAAATTCACACGCCGATTGTGACTTATTGGCGGCGTACAAATTCTAAGCACATTATTTATACGAAAATTAAATTTGTGTAGGTGCTAACGTTACATTATATTTTTATATGTATTTTTGACGTTGTCAAAATGTGTTACAGATCATTGCAGAATAAATTTATTTCTTTTTTTTTTATCAATGAAAAGATGTAAATAAGCTGTTCTTAACGGTGTCATATCCATCGTTGCTGTGCATTTAAAATAAAATAGTTAGTAGATGTTAGTATCTCGAAAATTATAAAAACAAATGAAAATTTAGAATCAATAATGGCAAAATAGTTTTATTTAAGTATCCCTTAGAATCTGCAACTTTGTCCCAATTTAACCAACATTGTCGACATTATATAATCCATTCACAATGTTTCCTTCTCCCAGCAGACTCTTATACGTTTTTATTAGGTGGTTTGCATGACTTGTGATAGAAGTCAAACTGTTACATGAAAATACTATGACAACTGCTTTATTGGCGTTGTTGCAACTTTAATGTCAAAATGCCCAACATTTTATGGAAGGAAACAAAAATGTAAATGGCAACAGTGCAAACCTTTAAAAATCATAACCATAAATTGAAAACAACATAACCGAATTTTGTCATGTCTAGCTATTTCGCAGGCGTGCCAACAAAATGTCACCCTAACATGGACCAATAAATAAGGTTTGAGCCTGTGCGCCAATCAAAACTTGATTTCACAAAAATTAGAAATCATACAACGCGCCTATTTTATGCCATTCTTAATGAAGTTAAAGAACGGAATTCAAATGCCAAGAAATTAATTATCGATAGTACCTTACGCATCCCGGTGGAAAATGTTTCATTACAGCCGAGGGTTTAGATAACTTACCGAGGCGTAGAATAACAGAATTATACTTATTTTGACTTTTAATAATCAATTATTGTCAATACTTGAAATTTCAATTTCAAATATAAAATGTGATTTTCTAGCTGAATCCATTTCGTGGTGCTTTTGATTTTCTTTGGAAATTTATCTTCTGGATTGTCTCGGTGTTTTTGTTACAGATAATCACTACTTGTCCTCGACTCGTGGTAATTTCCGGAAATCAAAACTACCACTTCATAGATTATGTATAATTTTGCAAAAAAGGAAGATAACGGTTTAGGTTTTTTCTCATTACATTCTGTTATGTAATAAATTGCAGTTCTGTAATTAAAATGTTGAAAACGGTTTAAAATATTTTGATGAATTTTTGGTGAGGTAGTAGGGAGATGGGGGGGCATATTTAAACATATTTTTGACATTTACCCTCTCTCTCTGTTTTAAGGGGGGGGGGGTAACTTTGGAATTTTAAATTGGATGATGTACTTTTAATTATAAAATTCGAATCTAGTTAAAAAACTACGTATGTGTACAACATTTCTTTTTATATGCTCTTGACCGAATCCGCTTTGCCTACTTATTAGTGGCACCTGAAATGTTACAGCGGGTACAAAATTCATTTAGAAAAAGAGTGAGAAAGTGTTTGGAAATTGAAGGGGGACATTTTGAACAAATTCTCAAGCATGACAGATGATAAGTTGAAATTAAATGGTAAATATTTATTTTGTAATCTAATAAATCATAAATGCGAAATCATGACCAAATCAAACAAATTTTTGTACACATACATAGTTTTTTATGTAGATTCGAATTTTATAAACAAAAGTACATCATCCTATTTAAAATTCCAAAGTTACCTCCCACCCCGCAAGACAGAGAGGGGGGTAAATGTCAAAAATATGTTTTTCGTCAAAATATTTTAAACCGTTTTCAAGATATCGCCTTCTTTAAAATCTCACCTACTACAATAAATTTCAAATAAGAATGCAGTAGATGGTGCTCTACCTATAAACTCAAACTATGTTGTACACTAGTACAGTATAAATTTGTTCGACTCTTTATATTCTAAGGTTCGACTGCTCATGTTTTACAATAATGTTGTCCTATATAATTCACTGTCAGCCTTTTTTTCCATTATTTATCATTTTTTTTCATATTTTTAGGATTCATAGCTAATGTCAAATTGATCATTTTTAAACTATTTTATCTTCAAATGGTTGTAATGATTACTTCGTTTCGACCAATCACGGTCATAGTTATGATTACTACTTAGTTCCAAGTACTGCACGCTTATTTGAAATTTAGTATAGTCATACCGAGTGATTTTTTAAAAACTCAATTGCAGCAGGCTCTGGGTAGCCTGAATTAGATGGAAATACTGAAATGTATTGTTGGTGACACTGTAAGTCTACGTCAAATTCGAGGTTAGCATGTTAGGTTTTGCGTCAGTCTGTGTCAAAACTGACGCAAAACCTAACCTGATTCAGGCTATCCAGGGCCTCCTGCAATTGAGTTTTAAAAAAAATCACACTGTTTTGTTTGTTTGTTTGTTAATGGACAAGGTCTAGGCATGCAGAGTACCAGGTACCTTAGACACCGACTACATTGGTCATATGGTCAAAGTCCTACTTAGAATTTTGCCGAGACTAAGGAGTTCCAACCCTAGCAAGGGATCTTTTACATGCTACACATCGTAGTAACATGGGACCCACGGCTTTACATCACTTCCGAATGATGGCATTCTGTAGAGGCTTTCATCTGCAGTTTTTTATTTTTGAAAACCTCACCGAGGCCGGGAATCGAACTCGCGACCCTTAGATCAGTAGTCAGGATGCTTACCACTGAGCTACCGACCCCGGCAATCACACTGTAGTTATACCCATTCGAAGTCACGTGACAATCTAGTGACTTTACGTATGTCGATTCTTAAAAATGCAATTTTAGGGTAATAAATAACATTTCGTTTTGTAGGTTATCATGACTACTCGTTATAAGAACGCGCATATCCAATGGTTTCTGTTTATTTTCAGTTGCCTGCTCAACTAATTTAGGTTTTATTGCCCTTATCTCAATAACTTACAAGAATAATGTAATCTGACAGATTAGAAACGCCAAATTTTAAAATGAATTTTTTTAGTCGGCATGCCTTTTTTTCCGAATGTCTTCCATTTCATCGGTTTTACTAAAGATGAACAGTGACAGACAAAAGTCAGGTGACTCCGAATGTACCTATATAATTTTTACTATAACTTACACCTCAACGTGAGGTGGGAAGAATTACGTTGTCTAAAGTAGAGATGGGCGCGTGAGTGATTTTTCACTCACGTCACGCACGTTTCACGCTTGCTTTAAACACTCACGCTCACGTTTACTCACGTTCACGGCGTGACACGCCACTCACCACGTGACACGCAACTTTTATTTCAAAATTTAAATTCAGAGAGAACAGAATGTTCAAATTTAAAACTAATGAAAAAAAACCTAAACAGAACTAAAACTATGTTTTGCACGTGACATAATTTACATGATATGTTGCAATCAGAATAGTTGACACAAAATGAAAACAAATGAAAATTGACTACAATAACTTACGACAAAGGATAAATACTGATTTCTCGCAAATACATTTCTTTTAATACCAAAAGCTGTCATTGGAATTGACGTTTCCCTTATTGGTATGAGTGCAAAGGTATATGTTACTAGGCAACACTTCGAATTCGTAGGTTTAAAAGTACTTTTTCGTACACTAGCATTGAAAGAGCTACTTTGCCGTACAATTATTTAATCAGAAATTTGCACTTTGCGATATTCGTACGGCAATAGTAATTTACGTTATAAGTCCGGTAAACGCAAGTTTACAGTAGCGAGTCCAAACGTTTCGGGACGAGGCGACGTAGGAGCCGAGTCTGGAATGTTGACACGAGCTACTGTAAAAGTTTACCGGACGTATGTCGTAATGCGTTTTATTTCATACTGCAGTTATTTAATTTTTACTTAAAACTACAAATTTTTTTTAAATTGAAAATAATAAATAGTTTGATTATTGATTTATTTCATTTGAGTCCGGTAAAATATTTTACCGGACCTGTTTATTTCATTTGAGTCCGGTAAAATGTTTTACCGGACCTGTTTATTTCATTTGAGTCCGGTAAAATGTTTTACCGGACCTGATACCGTAAAGCCTCATTTTCCGGACTAAAATCATTAACTTAAACATGGGTTTTACGATGCAGTATGAAATAAAGTAGTATTTTGCGGTATTCGTACGGCAAAGTAGCACTTTGCCGTACGTTTCCTTAGTTACGACAAATAAAACGTTACGTAAATAATAACATTACTCTACTAATTTGCTATATACGAGGATAAATTTAGTATACCGTTTTGTATGCTAGTGTACGAAAAAATATTGTACGAAACTCGTATGAAAGTGGCTTTTCCATACTCGTCTCGTACTGAAAAGCTCCACTTTCTATACTTGTAACGTAAATTACTATTTACGTACAAGGATCAACATTTTCAGCGTTAAGGCGAGTATACAAAACAAAACATTACTTTTATTAGAATAATAAGTTCATCTACACGTCTACACAATAAATTGACTTAAAAATAAAACGTAATCAACATTTTCAGTGTTAAGTCGAGTATACAAAACAAAACATTACTTTTCTAAAAATAGGTTCATCTACACATCTACGCAATACATTTTTGGTTTAATAATAAAACGTAATTAATATTTTCAGCGTTAAGCCGAGTATACAAAACAAAACATTACTTTTATTAGAATAATAAGTTCATCTACACAATAAATTGGTTTAAAAATAAAACGTAATCAACATTTTCAGCGTTAAGTCGAGTATAAAAAAACAAAATATTACTTTTATTAGAATACTAAGTTCATCTACACATCTACACATTAAAATTTTGATTTATCAATAATATGTTTAGCACCCGGGGCACCCTGCAGTTTTTTATTTGGTACTAAATATTTAACGTGAAATTAACGTGAAACGTGAATCACGCCTTGGAAATTTTCACTCACGTTCACGTCACGATTTTCAAATATTTGTCACGTTCACGACGTGACACGACTGTTTTCACGTCACGCGCCCGTCTCTAGTCTAAAGCACTCGATCTTTGTCTTTAGCACAAGCTGCTGAATTGTGATAAAGCGGTGACGTTTGGGTTCATAATTTTTTTTTTTTGTTACTCAGCTGTTAGGGCAATTATAGGCGTCGCTGTGGATACTGCCATCCAGTGAACTGTAAATATTACAGTCCATTGCTGCCAACATCACCGTGGCTGCCATCATGTTTTTGACATTGACAGCGGCTATTTGACCTCGAGCAGAGCCAGTGTATATAGGAGAGTACCGCCACGTCCGCCATGTTTGTTCCTCTGTCATATGCGCCACTTTGAGATTTGTAACACAATTCCGTCAATGTGACATTTATTGGCAATCCGAAATTGTACTTAAAATTGGCAAGACTGTAAGTCTATGTCAAATTCGAGGTTAACAGGTTAGGTTTTGTTTGTTATTTGACACAACACATAACCTGCTAACCTTGAATTTGACTTAGACTTACAGGGTTGCCAATTTCAAGTAAAATTTTCGACATAACTCAATCAGTTATTGCTGTTGGGAACAAAAATGGCGGCGATGGCGGCAATTTCACGGATCAAAGAATGGCGGTACTCTCCTATATAAAGTACGTTTTTTTTATAACAACTGTAAAAGTGTTACAATGTTGGTAGATATGTGATTAAAACGCTAGGAAATTTTTATACTTCGTGTTGGTAGAACTTTTTCAAAATTATGGTTGTGTTAATTTTGAATGTCAAAGTTTCTTAATTTGAACTCTTGACAAATTTCTTTTTTTAACATGGAATCATCATCATCAATAAAATCGGATAAAAAAAGAAAACCAAGAAATATTTTAAATGCAAAAATGAAGCAAGCGATATTAAATTAAGTATGACATATCTATCAAAATGACAATCATTTTTTTTTAGTGGAAGAAAAGAACTAAAAATCTATGTAGCAACATTATTAAAACTAGGGACCCTGCAGGAATGCAACTTATCCCCTAGAAAGTTGACCTTGAAAATTATTATAGAAAAAAAAATGTACTTTACACTGGCTCTGACCTCGAGCAAACAGCTGTCACCACAGTCTATTATCGATTCACAAAACTCATGAACTGTCAGTGTCAAATTTTTTAAATATTTTCTGAGTGTACCTGGAAATTACAGTTTTTTTTGGAATGTACTTCGGATCTAGTGATTTCTAGTAATATTTAAAGTTAAGGTTATGTTACATGTGTCAAAAGTAACAACTATTTTCTTCTAGTTTTTCCTTGTAATAATCAACTATAGCCTTTTTTTCCTTTCCAATAATAAAACCCTCGTTGGTTTCTGTTCCATTGCAAGTGAAGTGTATGCACAACAATTCTATGTAGAATTTGGGAGGTTATTTTTTTACAAGAAAGTGTGAAGTCAAGTTTTTACATTTCAAACATCTCAGTGCTGCCAAAATCGGCAAGCAGGTTCCAAAACATTTTAAACAAGGTACCAACTTGACAGCGTTTTGACAGTTCACGAGTTTTGTGAATGGATAGTATATACCATCGGTTGCATAAAAAACAGCTAGTTTTAGGTTGGTTATACAACGTATGAATAATATGTTGGTGGCACTGTATGTCTATGTCAAATTCGAGGTTAGCAGGTTAGGTTTTTGTCAAAACTGATGGAAAAAGTAACCTGATAACCTCGAATTTGACATAGACGTACAGTGCCACCAACATATTATTCATACGTTGTATAACCAATGTAAAACTAGCTGTACCAGTTTTCTATGCAACCAATGGTACATATTGACTGTGCTGTCACAAGGGGCAATTTGAATATTCAAAAACCTATTTGGCTATTTGAAAGGTCAAAGGCTCTATCAGCATAAAAGCATAAACAATGGCGTTACTTGCGTCTACAGACAGAGATGGAGTGCCTTCACTTTGCCCAGGGCGCCAAAATTACTAGAGCCGGCTCTGATATAGTTTTTTAGATTCTTCGTGAATACCGAATACGCCGCTGCGTTTGAAATTTCTTTCAAAAAATGCTAGCAAATAAGTACATAATTATTTGTATTTTTATATAATTCCGGACTTTACACTCGCACGAAATCATTTTCGGTTGTTATAATCATCGGTGCATTTGCAAATTTTGTACAACAAAATTTTGTTGTCGATTAATTGCAGCACGTAAATAGCTAAACTGCTCGATCATGCTGTCAACCCAAAATAGTTCCCATTTTTAATATTACTCATGCCCTTTGAACCCAAGAACTTTAGACTTTTAATAATACCTCTGCTCAATCATTGCAATGCCAGTGCCTTACAGTACGTCAGATGAACTAGTTCGATTTACAACCTCATTCAATATACAGTAACTAAAGTGAACTAAGGTCATAGTATTACTCTTACTCGTTGAACACATTTTAGGCCATTTTATACGGTTTTCAAAAGAAAAATTAGTCAGGAATATTTCATATTTAGACGTTGTTGAGCCTTTAAGAACCAAATATAGTGAAGTTCAAAGTCCAGTTGTTGTGTGTCGGTCTTATTGTTGACGTTTAGTGTAGTTGGACTTTAGGCAGTAACATTAATAAATTCAAAATCCCAATGGCTTCTCATATTGCTAGAAACATCGTAAAAAGCCCTCTCGCACTTGGACTTCCTCAAAGTAAGTAATTTAATGGCTTAAATCAAGAGATTTCAGTTAAATATTGTAGTGTGACAAGGTCCAACTTGGTAGTGGTTAGTGTGCATGACCTTATTTAATTAAATTAATAATCGTAGATATTCCTTACTTTGTGTGTTAGAGATTAGTGATAACATATCTATAAATCCATTTCAGGTTCTGTGCGAGCTTTCTCAATAGGCACCCAACTAAATGTACGAAAAAGCATTCCAGACAAGACTGGGAAGAATATTGTTCTTGTCGATGGAGTTCGCACACCATTTTTATTGTCCGGTACTGATTACTCAAAGCTTATGCCACATGACTTAGCAAGGCACGCACTACTGTAAGTTGTAGTGTTGTAAGTGAAACTTGCTTACTGACACATTCTGTAATTTCTGCAGCGGTATTGCAAAGAAAACCGGTCTACCCAAGGAATTAGTAGATTATATTATCTATGGCACTGTTATTCAAGAAGTTAAAACATCAAACATCGCTCGTGAAGCCGCACTTGCTGCTGGATACAGTGACAAGACACCTGCACACACTGTTACCATGGCTTGTATTTCCTCCAATGCTGCCATGACTACTGGTAAGTATTTTAAGGAATTTAACCTCTTAAATCACATAAAGCACCAGCCTCTACACCGCAAGGTAAAACGAGGTTAACGATAATACAAAAAAAAAGTACTAAACTGTAAATTATCTGTCTATAGTCCATTTACTTGACATTTGCACTTTCAAACTCACATTATGTTGGCACCACTGCTATTTTTCACATTTTAACAATTAAATTACTGTACAGTCTAATAAAAAACACATTATTTTTGAGGTATAGTCGAGACATTTTTTTTTTAATTTGACACTGACAGTGCAGATGTCAAGTAAATGGACTATAGTAATTTGAACTACTAACAGTGTATTATTAAAAACCTAAGCGCCAAGTCTGCAAGCTGCCGTTATATTTCGGTAATCCTGCTGGTTATGGCTCCCATTTTGAACTACCGCTCCTAGATCCAGTAATATAGGAGGGATGCTGCAACACTGTGGGTAGATTATACATAATGTACTACCGTTTAGAACAAGCTCATTTCGAAAAAAGAATTTGTGAAAATTAGAAAAATAGAAATTAACAAGGCAATTCAATTTTAATTCTATTACATTATATTATAAATAAATTATTAGCAATAAAACTGTTTCCATTACAATTGAAATTCTACTATTTTTGTGATTCTGAGCAACTTCTTTAATAATCTTTATCTATGACCACCACTAAAAGTAGACCTTGTAGCGCTAGCTTGTTTCACTAAAAGTGACGTTTTATAGTTTACCGTGGTTAAAGAAATCAGCTGTTCACTTTTAGCACATGAGCTAAAAGTGAAGTGAGGTTATAAAACTACAATTTCAAACTGGAAGTGAAGTTGTAAAGATATTCTAGTTGCTTCTTGCATTACAGGTAAAGTGTTTTTGAAATAATTAAAGCGTTATGTAATGAATACAGTCAGATGTGGAGTATTAATAATTACATTTCGTAACTGACCTTAACTACTGTCACTCGCAAACATTCGCCCGTGCGGCATGGCCTACTGTTTATTATGACATAAATTAGAAGTGTCGTAGATGCAAACCTTTGTTAAATCGATATTTATGGATTAATAACAGTAAAATTAAGGTCGTAGATAAAATATTGTGTGCAAACTCGTGCTAAAAGGCGTTTATGCACGAGACATGTTATGAAACTCGGCCTTCGGCTTCGTTTCATAATTTTCATGTCTCGTGCATAAACGTTGACTTTTAGCACTTGTTGCATAAATAGCTATTTTAAATAAAACGAAGCCTACGACAACTTTTCAACTTCCTTCATTTATTTTTGATGGCAGTATAATGCTGGTTTGCAGTAAAATTGTTTAAAAATTGCAGTAATAACCCCTAGTATAATTGAAATTAAATTAAATTTGTCAAAAAATGGGTAAGTAAGATACAGGGGTGTGTAGAGAAGAAATAAAATATACTGTATTTTTAGGTTTATTGAATATAAAAAGTAACTACGAAAAATAAATTAAATTGTTTATAAAAAATAAACTAAAATGTTAATACTCCTACAAAATCTTTGGTAAATATGTATGCACTTTTTTTATTAATAATTCAGTTTATTTTTAGTAAATACGTGTGTATTTTTATTTTAAAAAATCTTGATCGATACACGCACACAACTTCCTTTTACGGCGATCTTATAATTAGCCACAAATTTGATTATTAATTTTTAAGCATTTGCCCAAATATTTAAAAAAAAACAAATTCTACAGAAACCGTACAAAATAGGGCGTTAGTTGAAGAGACAAATTTTCTCTAAAATTTTAAGACGAATTCAAAAATGTAATAATATACTGGGTGCTCTATTTAAAATAGAAGTTAATAAAAAAATAGAAAAGAACAAATGAAGCCCATTTTAGAGGTATTCAACGGGAAAATCACCTATCTCACATCAATACGCATTAAAAATGTAATAAAAATTTAAAGTTTGGAAAACATCGATATAGCCGTTTTTGAAAAAATCTAAAAAAACTGAAAAATCAAAAGTAAACACCATACTTCCAGTTATGCGACTTTTTTTTTGAAAGTTTGCTGTTGCATCTTGATAGTACACAAAAGTTATATATGAAGTTTCAACGTCATGCCTTTTTTTGGTTTTGAGATATTCTGTTCACCCACACACAGATAGACAGACCAATAAACAAACCATGTTTTTTGGGTTCAGGGGACTCGAAAACGTAAAGATGTGTTGAAAACTCAATTTAGAATTTTTGGGGTAAATCCAATACTTCCTTTATGGTAAAAGGAAGTAAAAAATCAATTTATCTTTGCTAGATTTGTATGCTTTTTTTTATTAACTAATTAGTTTATTTTTTGTAGTTACATGTGTACTTTTTTATAAACAATTTAATTTATTTTTGGTAAATATACCGTGTGTCCACAGGAGTACGCACCATAGAGATAAGATAATGCTAATAGAATATAAATATCAACCAGTGCTATGACCACCGTCCCTTTTCTTGTACCATTTATAACAATATTGTTTCATACAGTGGCGAGTCAGAAGCCAGAAAAGAACGTTTTAGCGTGCCGTCGATCACAGCATTAGCCGATCTTTCTACTCTATTTGGTTATCCCTATGGTGCGTTCTCCTGTGGACACACGGTATATGCACTTTTTTTATTAACAATTTAGTTTATTATTTATAAATACGTGTGTACTTTTTATAAATAATTTAGTTTATTTTTGGTAAATATATAACATGCACCATCTTATTAGCAATTTAGATTATTTTTTATAAATACATTTGTACTTTTTTATAAACAAATTAATAATTTTTTGTAAATACATCTCTTTTCTGTAGTTACATGTTTTGCAATTTTTTATATTTAAGTAATAAACTTGGCTCTGTTTGCAGGTTTAGTTATAAATACAGTATATTTAATTTCTCCCCTACACACTCCTGTATCTTCCGTATCCATTTTCTAACATATTTAATTTTATATCAATTATACTAAGGGTTATTATCGCAATTTATAAATAATTTTACTGCGAATTAGTAGTCTACTGCCATCAAAACTAAATGCAGAAATTCAATAATTGTAGCAGGCTTAGTTTTATTGAAAAAGATTTTTCAAGAAGTTGCTTATAATCACAAAAACAGTCGAATATCAATGGTGATGGAAGTCTTATTGCTTATTGCATCTAAGGGGTAGGACAATTGACTCACAGCTTTGCAGCATCCCTTCTATATAACTAGCTCTCAGCGGTAGTTCAAAATGGGAGCCGTAAACAGCAGGATTACCTATATTTCCATTGGCCATTAATAATAAACAGTCCATATTATATAATCACTTAATCACCAACAATCAATAATTGTGCAAAATTAGAGCAGGCTGTGATTTTATCTATTTTTAACAGTGTATCACAAAAAATATAGGTAACATTTATACTCGTCAAAATTTAAAGTGGGACACCAAAAAAAGGCTAGATTTAAAAATGCTCTAGAATGCTTAAAAATTATCCAGTGTTGATCAAGTTTTCGCAGTTTTTGGGGAAAATCCTCCAGCTTTGATTACTCTTAAAAAAAATTCTAAACAATCCTAACAAAACTCTTATACAGAGTGTTGAACGTACCTGTGTTATTTCCATAATATTAGTTAAGTGCATAGATTTAACAGAATACCTTGCATACTTTGATTTGATGTGAATATTTAGTATAGTGTATTACCTATAATAGTAGTTTGTATACCAAGGCACTGAAGTTTAGCTTTTTATCACGAATGTGGATTTAGTTGCCGAGGCCCGTAGGGCCAAGACAAATAAACTACATGAGGGATAAAAAGGAACTTCAGTGCCGAGGTGTACATTATGTTGATTTGAAATCGAGAAATCTTAAAATTACAACATTTTAACCAACATTCGTAGGTTATGTTAACATCGGTTGACGTTTATCTGTCGCCTCGCCACCTACAAAAAAGTCGTAAAATAATGGATTACTTGACTGCCGATTTCTCGTATTTTAATGACGGTTTCGAGGTACTTTAATGCCGATTTCAAATGAAAAATTTTTTTATTTTCGTTTCTATCTGCAGTATGAAGAGAAATATGATTTGTTTTCTTAATCCTTGCATTTTATATCAATATTTTTATTTGACTATATTAAATTTCAAAGTTAGCTTTAAAAACAATATCAAAAAAGTGTCCGACATTTGGTGTAAATTAAACATTGTTTGCCAACATGGTGCGTCTAAATGAAGCTGTATTAAACAGGGCTATTGGCCTGATAGAGGCGGGAACTTCACAAAGAAGAACTGCAAATATGCTTAGAATTAAAAAAAGTCAAGTTAATAGGGCTTCGTTAAGGTGTCGGTAAAATAATACACCGAATTATACTCATGGTGGCGGCAGACAGAGAGCTACTACAGGGGCTAATGATAGATTCATCCTGCGGCGAGCGCTTCGTGAAAGGACAATTAATGCTGCTCAATTGCGACGAGAATTACAAGAGGTCAGTAATGTGCAGGTTACTCCACAAACCATTAGAAATAGGCTCCGAGAAGCAGGTCTGAAGTGCAGACGTCCAGCTAAACACCCGAGATGGACAAGGGAACATCGTAGAAACCGATTTGGTTTGGACCACCAGAATTGGGACAATGTGGAATGGAATAGATGTTTATTTAGCAACGAGACCAGGTTCTGTTTGCATCTAGATGACCGAAGAATACGGGTTTGGCGAAGATCAGGCGAAAGATTTGATGAAAATGCCATGGTCGATTATGTATCTTTTGGAGGACCCTCCCTGATGGTTTGGGCTGGATTTTCATAAGGAGCTTATTATTTTCAATGAAACTGTGACAGCAAATGTATACTTAGAAAGGATTCTGCAACCGATTGTTTCACAAATTTCTGAAATTATTGGCCCCGAGTTCCTTTTCATTGATGATAACGCAAGACCTCACAGAGCACGTATAGTGAATGAGTATATTGAAACCCACGGTATAAATCGAATGCCATGGCCTGCTTTATTGTTCGACCAGAATCCGATTGAGCAAATGTGGGACATTCTACAAAGAAGAGTTTCCGCTCATATCAATCAACCACAAACATTGGATTAGTTACAAAATGCTCTTTTGGAAGAATGGGCGCAAATACCAAACCGGAGTATTAACAATCTAATAAGAAGCATGCCTCAACGCTGCGAAGAACTAGTTAGGTCAAGGGGGGTCCCACGCATTATTAGCTCTTAAGTTTTTAATTATGTTAATATTTCGTTGTTTCATGTTAAAAATTAAAATGATTTTATACTGGAAAATGTTATTTATTTCAAAAAATCATATTTTTTTAATACTGCAGATAGAAACTAAGTTTATATTTCAATAATAAGAAAATACGTAATTGGCTTCTATAAACATTTTGAAAGTTTTTTTAGAGAAATTAAATCATCATATATAATTCTCTACTGTCCAAAAATATAATGAATTACCAAGCTGCCTTTTAAAGTAAGTTTTGTAAAGGTAATTGTAGCAAAAGGTTTAAATTTTTAGTAAATATTTTAGCTAGCATGGTGTGTTGCCTATCCCCTGTCTTAAGCCGTTGTAAGCAGATAAAGTTTTTTTTTGTTTATGAAAATTACAACAAAATTACGCTTTTGCTGGACCTGATAGCCCTAAGCTGTGAAACGCTTAACGAGTAAAATTTTATCTGGTAAATAGTTGGGAAAGATCCATAGTTACTTGATGTTTAATTGCATTTTTTCTTAATTTATCATGATAATTAAATTGTCAAAATACATGTTACACGTTTTTGTATATGTGATATCAAAATTTCCTGCTCCGCCCATATCTGTTGTACTTACAGTGCTTACAAACATAAATGCTACCTTTTGGAGTGGAGGATAGAAATAAGGTTGCAATTTTAAAAAAGTTTGCTTGATGTTACTTGAAAACGCACGACCTAAAAGTGAACATTACAGCAACAATGTTTTTTATTTCAATAGTTTCGCATGTGACACAAAATATATTGCATTACACAGATTATACTTATGTTTTTGAAATTATTTTATTTTTATTACAGGAATTGGATTAATATCGGCAGGCGTATATGACCTAATTGTAGCAGGAGGTGTCGAGTTCATGTCTGATGTCCCCATTAGGCTAAATCGAAAAATGCGAAGTCTTTTGCTGAAAGCAAATAAAGCCAAAACTCTTCCACAGAGATTGCAGCTATTAGCCTCGATTCGCCCCAATTTCTTTATTCCTGAGGTAAACAGTTTTTGCAACAAATACTTCATCATTAATTTGTAATTTGTAACTTATGTGTGAGTCATTAAACATATTAAGATTTTATTTAAGTACAGTCGGAAGCTTTTAGTACTGTCTTATGCCTTATTTTCAATCCTTAATTTAAATAGATCAGTTTCAAATTTGAACTGAATTTACAACATACAGCAGAAATCATCTGTGCTAGAACAGATTTCAAATTGCTTCTGATAAATCTTTTTAGATAGAATTCGGTAGATAACATATTTGTGGGTAGCTTTCCTAAATTTATGGCCGTAACGTCACTATTACGGAACTCATCAATTTTATTTATTTTGTACTCAGCCAACAGCCATTAGGCCAATTATAGGTATTGCTGTACATTGATGGGGACTTCCAACCCCACTAACGACTGTCATGATGTTATTATGACATCTGGGACCAACTATTTCCGTGACAGCCGTATCACGAGGCGCCGAGGGAGGCAGCCATGGAACTCCCATCCAAGTTCTGACCAGAAAGAGCGGTGCTTAACTCGAACGTGGATGCTTGTGCAAGCTACACCACTCGGGACCTACACAACTCACGATGAATTTCACACTTAGCAGTTTATTCTAACAACCATCAAAATCACTCATGGAAATGAGAATAATAAACCAGCGACTAAATGGCCACTAGCTGCCATCATTGAACAATACGAAACTACTGAATGTAACGACCGGCCCTTACTTCTGAATCGATTAGACTAATTTAATAACGATGAATAATTTTTAAGTTCTTGTTGCACTTGTCTGTTTGTATAACTATAATGTCTCTATAGTTTGAATATAATTCTCATTGTAGCTTCCGGCAGTGGCAGAATTTTCTTCTGGAGAAACGATGGGCCACTCTGCTGATCGCTTAGCTGCCAGTTTTGGTACCACCCGTAAAGAGCAAGATGATTATGCTCTTCGATCTCACACTTTGGCTCAACAGGCGCAACAAAAAGGCTACTTCACTGACTTACTGCCTTTGAAGGTACAATATCTAGTTAGGTTTTCTATTATTTTAATACCAACACTTGGTGTAGGTATCGGGAGTTGAAAAAACAATTGAAAAAGACAACGGAATTCGTGTCTCTACTCCAGAACAACTAGCAAAATTGAAGCCAGCGTTTATCAAACCTCACGGCACAATTACAGCAGCGAACGCTTCCTTCTTGGTAAGTAAGGCCGACTGTTTTATAAAGTAAATTAACTTGATATTCCTGTAACTCGTAGACAGATGGAGCTTCTGCATCACTCATTACCACAGAAGCGAAGGCTAAAGAGCTTGGCCTTAAGCCTAAGGCGTATTTGAGGGACTTCATATTTGTATCGCAAGACCCAGTTGACCAGCTGCTACTTGGTCCTGCTTATGCAACCCCTAAAGTTCTTGAAAAAGCGGGCCTTAATTTAAAAGACATCGACGTTTGGGAGGTCCACGAGGCTTTTGCTGTAAGTTATTTAACTTTTATTTAGGAAGGAGTTGACAGGTTATTTTGTGTTGCCTGAACACAAAATATTCCTATATAGGTATAAAACAGAAATTCGTTTTACAGAAAAATTTGTGAAATCTCTATAAAGTGACTTTAAGAACTAAGGTAACTCAAAACTACCAAAAATTATTAATTTTGATAACACCATAAATGCTAGAAATGCGAGACGATATGAGAAGATGAAAAAAGAACTGGGAACCCTATAAATTATGATGTAGACTACGCAAAAATAGTGGGAATATTTAAAAACCACCAAAATAAACCCATTCTCATTACACTAACAATACACACAAAAAAAAAACAATGAAAATTTAAGAGCGCAGGTGCGCAAGTAGAAGAAATAGGCAAGTTGTGTGATGGCTTATTTGGAACAACTTTAAAATCCAAATAAAACACGGACAGCTTAATAGCTAACATTAATGCAAATTTAGGTGCAGTATAAATCTGGAAAAGAAAGGATCAGAAGCCCATGTAACTATGGTCACAGAAAACTTTGTTACAGCCAAAAACGGTTCTAAACGACAAAAACAATTGGTTCCAACGTAAGTACTATTAATGACACAATCGGTAAATTTAACCAAATTCACAGCCCTAATCCCCGTTACGATGGGCTGTAACACAAGGGTCCGGCTTTAGGGATGCTCAGCAAGAAGGGGCGGGTTCTTTACTACCTTAGGATTAGGGCGATAAACCGGTAAACGAGCTAAAAGATGTTAAATAATCGAGACGCCACCGCTTCCGGACTAAACCGGGAAAATCAGCAACACAGGTAGGCCCACTTTGAATGTGGAAGGAAGTGGGTCCAGCTTTCTACTTCTACCATGGCACAGCTTGAGGCGGTGACTCCAACAGCCGAATTGAACCTACCTTTCGTTACACTTGCTTACAATTATCTGAATTCCTGTACATCGAAACAAAACAAATATGCATGCAAACACCAATGAAAACCATAAGTAATTAACGAAATAATAAAATAAGGAAATGACAATGAACATGAAAATGTTTACTCATTACAGTTAACAATATATGCGAAAGGGGTTGTTCATATTAAATGGTGACATTTAAACTAAACACAGCGGTAAAATGTCAATGAAACGACATGGCTACATTCCAAACAGTAATGACTTTAAATTCTGCACAAAGGAACTACGTCACATGATCACAATTATCAACAATCACTCAAATAGTAACGCAACGACAATGTTGGCTTGAACTTAAAATGCAAAACATTATTGTTCAACATCTCACAATTTAAATCAACGAACGGCACAATTTGCCAAGACAACACTTTAAAAATCACTTTACTGTAAAGCTATGGACTAACAAATACCTTAAGTTGGAGGAATCCAGACGTTCTAGGCTGATGTCCAATGCAGCTGCACCTCAGCTGATGCCACGAAAAAAACAACAGGAAAATACTGGAAACCACATGGAAGGGGCGATAATCGAGCGATTGTGAGCGGCATTACATCCCCAAGATGAGGGTAAACGAACCCCGGGTAAACAAGCAGACGGAGGTACGGTATCGGTTTAGCACACAGTTGAGAATTCCAAATAAAATCCACTATAACAGTGTTAACAGAGATGCTTAGCTCCAACGGTACCAAAAACTCGGCCAAACGTCCACCAAATTACCACTACTACACACTGACTCAACGACAGTAACAATTTATAGTATGTCTAGAAAGTGTCGGGAATTTTATAGTTTTAAGAAATGTCCTGAAACTTCCTTTTAGAAGTCCTGGGCCTCTAGAATTTTGTGTGCGTATTGTCAGGGTAGTAGGTCATGGATAAAACAAAAGACAATCCTATATGTCGAATATGTCTATTTCCGAGAAGCTAAAAAAAATTACTTTTTCCGGATACTTTCTAAAAGTCCTATAGTTGCGCTACTTACAACAATTTCAACTCGAAGCTGGCGTCGGGGACTCAACCACCAAGACCTCTTGACGATCTGAGCGCCGGCCGCTGAGTGGCTTTTGCCTGAGATGCAGGAATGGAATGAGACCACGCAGGCGCGACTGAGCTGCTTGCTCTCTTTAGCTTATGGAGACCATGCGAAAGACGTCGCGCTGATAAAATCTTGAGTCAGCAATTCTGCCTGAAACTTCGGGAAAGTTTTGGCCTGTCTGCTCGACAAAATTCTAAAAATGCGATAAGGCACAATGCATCGCTTTGCATGCGAGAACAGATTACGTTACCCAAGCAGGAACAAAGCTAAATTTATAAAGAAAGCGTACGGAGAATTAAATTGAAGGTCCTAAAATAAACTGCATAGCGTTAGTGTTTCAACGGGTGAAAAGAAAGATCGTATGGACTAAAATTTTTAGCCTTTGCCGAAATTTTAATTATGCAATTTAAACAAATTCTTAAGATCAAAAGAAATGAAGAAAATTCAGTTATAAATAAAATTTTAGCTGTAAGAAAACTTAATAAAGAAGTTAACCGTTAAGTACTAACGTGTATGTTGTGGTGCATTAGTACTAACGTGACGTCTGAGAGACGGGCATATAGTTATTTATACATTTATTACTAACATTTTTAAACAAAGTACTATGCAATGATGTATCAAGTGTATTTTTAGAATCATATAAAAAATATAAATTCATAAAAATAGTAGCATTTAGAGTCAAAGAAAAAAGGGTGATTAAATTTGTAGTGTTAACTTAATTATAGAAAAAGGCAAATTATTTTTTTTAATTACCAGCAAAAATATTTCTAACATAACTTAACCTAAAAAAGTGAGAAAAAATACTTATAAAAACTCACACCACCTTAAAACTATCAAGAATTAGTGCAAGATGAACACATTCTGATTTGCAAATTCAAGACAAATTGGCTTTTGACAGGTATAGCAAACATGCTGTTTGTCTTTTTTTTCTTAGAGAGACACAAATGACACGTTTTTTTGTTTTCCAAGCGTTCCATGTGTCTTGTGTAAAATCTGACTCATTCAACCTCAAAATTTCGCAAATGGCTAATCTGATTTTTCTAGTCATACGTGGATTCCTGGCCCTTCTCTCAAGATGTGGTGTTACTAACTGTAAAGCCAGTTCTTCTATAAAAGGAAATTTTTCTTTTTGTGAGCTATCTTTTGCTACGTTGAATAATACGTAAGCATTAACGATGCTGATATCTAAAGTTTAAAAAATATAGCCATAGGCTATCGACGGTAGTGTACCTATATAATACTTTAGTAAGAATAGAGCAAACAGCAAACAATTTTGGATCATTTTTTCATGGCTACCAAGATTTAATGATACATTGAAAAACAAAGTTGGTAAAACTGACACACGAGTTGTCAGTTTCATCAAATTTGAGGTTAGCAGATTAGGTTTTGTGTCAAAACTGTCACAAAACCTAACCTGCTAACCATGAATTTGATGAAACTGATAAGTCGTGTGTCAGTTTTACCAACCCTCATAAAATCTTGGTAGCCATGAAAAAATAATCCAAAATTTTTTGCTGTTTGCTCTACGCTTACTAAAGTATTATACAGGTAAACTAATCGACGGGTTCTTCTACTACTTAAAAACTTGGCGCATTTTTCATCGAGTGCATCTACACCACCCTTTGTCATATTATATATAATAATCTATCCCTGATTACCCGAAGGTGTAGGGTAAATATTTATAATTTTATATTTCACTTATTGTTCTTTAAAACTGTGAGTAAATTTTTTTCACTCCTTTCTATTTCTCGCCATCTTCCTTGCCCGTGTTAAATTGATCCCTCTATCTCCCAGTATCTCTTTCACACTGTCATCCCACGTTTTACGAGGTCTTCCTTTAGGTCTTCTCTCGTGTCTTCTTGCCTCCCAAGTTTGTTTTACGGTTCTTTCATTTCCTAGCCTGCTTAGGTGTCCAAACCATTGAAGTTTTCGATCTTCTATTATTTTTAATATGGGTTGCAATTTTAATCGTTTTCTTATTTCTGTATTCCTTATTTTGTCCCTTCTAGTGACTCCTGCTACTTTGCGAAGATACTTCATCTCCATAGCCTGTATTGTGCTGCTATAGGGACCTTGCATCCCTCTTCAGCCAATAATGGGAATTTCAGGATGGGTGGAGAATGTAAGAGAAGTACTACCCCCAGATTCACTTCAGAGAAGGTACTCTGTTGACTCAGGAAAACCACCTAAAAAACTGAATCAAAGCAGACAGCCACGAGAATCGAACCCACGACCTCCCGAATGCTAAGCAGACGTGGTAACCACATGTCCACAGAGCTCGGTCCATCAACAAAAACATTCGATCAGGCGATGCCATTTCAAGGTCTTGCATCATTAGAAATTGTTAATAATACCTAATAGGTCACGAGTAAAGATCATTGTGTTAAACTGCGTTATTAAAACGTAATGACAAGAAGACACCTGCATAAACAAACTCAAGCATGAGTTCGTATTTAGGGGATTACCCCGCCCGAATCCAGCAAGCAGTGGCGTACATGTGCATGCATGTAGTCAAAAAGTAGTGGGGAAGAGCAATGAGAATATATCGGCGTATCGGCCTCGATTATATCGGTATCGGTCGATCCCTAAGTTGGTACAAAAATGGTTTTGTTCTTTTGGTTTTTTCTGATATCTCCTGTTTTGCTGTAAATTGATTTCTAAGGCTGTGGAATACCCTAGACCCTTTGTTATTTATATTTACCCCTAGGTATTTGAACGTCTCTACTTGCTCTAGTGTATTTTAATTTAACTTGATATCTGCTTGAGCGCTTCCTCTGCCTGTTACCATTATTTTTGTTTTTTCCTTGTTGATTTTCATGTTTAATTCCAATGCTGTGTTCCATTTCTCCAGGTTTTTTGTAGGTCTTTTTCACTTTTGCCGAATATTACTAGGTCATCTACGAAAGTGCATTCATTTATGTGTACTGGTTTCATGTGTCTATGTCTGATGTACAGTCGTGTGCAAATAAATCTGGGACAGTGTTTTTTTCACATGCAGGTTGAGTTAAGAATTGAAGAATATCTCCATGGATTTCCTCTTATCAGAGAGAGTTACGGGTTTCAGTACCTGTTAAAGTTTAATGTAACTCTTTCTGATAGCAGGAAATCCATGGAGATATTCTTCAATTCTTAACTGAATCTGCATGTGAAAAAAAAACTGTCCCAGATTTATTTGCACACGACTGTACATCTTTGTCATTTTTCCTCTTGTATCTTTCATTGTGTCGTCCAAAACCAAGTTGAAGAGTATAGGACTCAATACTCCTCGCTGCCTTAGGCCACTGTTTACTGGGAATTTTTGGAATTGCCTGTTGTCCATCTTGACATAGTTCCTGTTTTCTTCGTAGAGGCTCATTATGGCTGCTATTAAGTTGTTCTTCACCTTTCTTTTTTCCAGTATTTTCCAGACATTGAATCTCTGGATTTGATCGAAGGCTTTTTCAAGGTCTATGAACGCCTGATAAGTGTCGATATTTCTATCTAGAGACTTCTATGATTTGCTTGAGTGTGAATATGTGGTCATTTATACTGCGCCTCTTTCTAAAGCCACTAGTCTGCTCTAGTGAGTTTTACACTCCCGCTTATCCCCCTTCTTGAAAATTGGTACTATGATACCAATCTTCCAGTCTGATGAAACTCTCCCTTCCGTCCAAGCTTGGTTGTCATATATTATAATATGTGAGCAAACGAAAATGAAATCAAGCTTGGCTTTCAAATATTTGTTTGTGTTGGTGGTACTGTAAGTTTATGTCAAATTCTTTGTTAGTAGGTTAGGTTTTGCGTCAGTGTTGACGCAGACTGATGCAAAACCTAACCTACTAACATCGAATTTGACATAGACTTACACTGCCACCAACACAAACAAATATTTGAAAGCCAAGCTTGATTTCATTTTAGTTTGCTCACATGTTATAATTTCGGGCTTTGTGGTGACTGGATCATCATATTTTTGATGGTGCATTGGGGAAGATAACGGCCTTATTTTTCTTCGTTGCATGGGAAACTAGAGTTACTTAAATCCATACAGCAAAGTTCCTATTTCTCTTTTTTTATTAGGATGAAATTCAGCAGGAATTCTAGTTTTTTTTTAGTGTTAAAACACATGTAGACCTCTTTCCCTTAACAATTTTACAACTTCAAGCGAAGTGAACCAGTTGTCAAACGTTACGTTTCTGTTCTGTTTGTTTGTCCAATTCATGACAATATCACATTTCATCTGTGAATAATAACTTCGACGAAGTTAATGGATCTGGTTCATTTCTTATATTTTTAGCTACTGGACATAAAGCCGCCAATTTTACAATAATGTTATGCCTTCCTGTACGAACTCTGCGTATCATAGGCTGACTGGACCATTTAAAACTATTTTTTCCGTAAAAATGCCTTTTCCCTTGATTTTCATTCCCGTGATCTGAATCTGCTTGATCATGTCAAAAAATATTTCAATATCAGCAGTGATAAAAACCATTCCTATAAAATTTTACATTCTACCTCGATATATATATTATGGTCACTATGTATAGCAGAATTATCAATATCACTTTCTCCGTTACTGTTCTCATTGTCTAATTGGGACCCGGACACTTCGCCCACAGACCACTTCGCCCACTTGTCTTTTAGTACCATATCGCCCAACCGGAAGTCCACTTCGCCCAATTTTTGATATTTACCACATCGCCCAACACGACCACTTTGCCCACATTTTCACGAGGGACACAACGCCCAACAGGACGACTTCGCCCACATCTTAGCGAGGGACACAACGCCCACATCGACCACTTCGCCCAAAGTTTATATAGGCCCACAACGCCCAAAATCCGTTCGTTAGAACTCGGTTAATGCACACGCACAGTGTTGAATAATAGTGGCAAAGCTCTGTGGCCACAACGCCCAAAGTAGATTCGTGCGAATTAAGCTAGGTTAGGTTAGATTAGGTTAGGTTAGGTTAGGTCAGGTTAGGGCGAAGTGGTCCTGTTGGGAGTTGTGTCTCTCGTGAAAAGTTGGGCAATATGGTATAAAAAGACGGGTGGGCGAAGTGGTCGGCAGGCGAAATGTTCAGCCACGTATGTGTGCATTAACTGAGTTCTAACGAACAGATTTTGGGCGTTGTGGTCCTGTTGTGGGCGTTGTGGGCCTATATAAACTTTGGGCAAAGTGGTCGATGTGGGCGTTGTATCCCTCGGTAAGATGTGGGCGTTGTGTCCCTCGGTAAGATGTGGGCGAAGTGGTCCTGTTGGGCGTTGTGTCCCTCGTGAAAATGTGGGCGAAGTGGTCGTGTTAGGCGATGTGGTATATATCAAAAATTGGGCGAAGTGGACTTCCGGTTGGGCGATATGGTACTAAAAGACGAGTGGGCGAAGTGGTCTGTGGGCGAAGTGGTATGGACCCGTCTAATTCATTATACCATTGCAACACTTGCTGCTCAAAGCAACTGTCTGTTGCTCTAACCGTATTTGAGCAACTTGGTTTTTGAGCTATCATGCAAAGATAGTAGCGTACAAACCAATGTCACGCCTCTGCGACGGTATTGATTTTTAAACACAAAACATAACACCGCAACGAAGTTTTAGAACTGAGCTATTGTTAGGTAGTTTGAAGGTAGATGAAGCGTCAACTATAAATCGTAACTGGAGAGGAAAATATTGCACGTGCTTCGAACATTTCCGTCTCTCAGACGTAAGGTTAGTACTTAAGGGTTAATAGTAGAAAGATATAAATTCATGCATTGAGAAATATACACATCAAAACTACAGGCGCACCGAATATAACAGAAATAATTGCATTATTCGCATATAGTTCTAACTATATTTATTAAACCAAAAATTAAAACGAACAAACATGAACGCAGTAGATGGCCCTCAATTTCAATAATCAAAATTTTTAAATGTCTATCTATCGCAAGAGCAAGTTGGCTTTAGATGAAACTGTTCCACTGTAGATCATTGCGGCCAAAAAAATTTGCACAATACTTAATCTAGTTACTTTGTTTTATTAGTGTATATGTGACTACTTGACATTTATATGATGCAATAAAACTAAATAGTCTTCTCCACGAACATTTATTGTAAATTTAAGGGTGGGGACATGTTTCCAAACCAAACTGGTTTCATCCTCAGTCCATAATGATCATTAATATAGGTAGTAGTCGAAGAACATGTTAAAAGTGAGGTTAAAATTTTTAAAACGTTGAAGAGGCAATAGAAAATGTATTCAAAAACACACCACATGGAGAAGTAACTAATTAACTAGCAAACTACGTTATAAAGATCATTGTACTGGTTAATACATAAAAATTTAAAAAATTAAGTTAAGGAGTGACAGTAATTGATGATAAAAAAATAACTTTTTCACTCTGATATTGCCTTCAGAAAGGTACCTCTGACAGCTCTGTTTGCTCGAGATCGTTCATTTATCTCACTTCCATCCGCGCCGATGGCTATTATCGATCTCTTTCTACAAACGATTTCGAGGAAACAGAGCTGTCAGAGGTAACTTTCCGAACGCAGCTTGGTCTTCCAACGTTTTAAAAATTTTAACCTCACTTTTAACATGTGCTTCGAGTACTACCTATATTAATGATCATTATGGCCTGAGGATGAAACCTGTTTGGTTTCGAAACATGTCGCCACCCTTAATTTTACAATAAATATTCGTGGCAAAGACTATTTAGTTTTATTGCTTCATATCAAGGTATCTCCGCTAAAAGCATATATTTATACTACTATATTGCTAGTAGGGCCTGGAAACACGCGAAAACATTACGGCGCCGACGTAGTCTCACTCTTGAGTATAAAGCGTCTCGTGCGCATGCCTGAGAATTTGAAGCCGCTGTTAGAAGCGAATTCTAAACTTGACCGCAGAGCTGGGCAAATTTTAAAAAGTAATTAATTACTAATTACCAATTACCGGCCAATGCAGTAATTTAATTACCATAGATTCAATTACTCACAGGAAATAGTAATTCAATTACCAATTACTTAGTAATTGTAATTGTACAACATCAATTACTTTCAATAAAAATTATTGTCATATAGTTGTATTTAGTAGAACTTTCTTGCAAGTTGCAACTGTCAGTGTCGTGTCGATTCGTAATCGTATTCTAAAAATGCTTAATTTTTATGTTTGGTTAACTATAGTAACCTACATACTTTTTCACTCTTGAAGGTTTTTTGATAATTAAATCTTGTAGCTACATGCACCGTTCACCAAAACTAAAAGTTTTTAGTTTGTTTTGATGTAAGATGTAAGTAAATAAATAAATTCAAGGATAACAATTATACAGGGTGTCCAAAAAAACGGGAAACCGATTTGGTATAGATTTCTTCGGTTATAATAATCCGATTAAACCTAATATACCTTAGTACAAAGTCCCTGCAGTACAAAGGTAAAGGGACTTGGAAGTTCAAATTTATAATTGTTAATAATACCTATTAATTTTATCAAAATATTTAATAATGCCTATTGAATTTAAGTTTAGGGCAATAAAATAACTGAAATTACATAAATTATACTGTTACACTAGCACGGCAGTATAGCCCTATGCTAGTACATCGTTTAAAGCAAGCAAACTGAAATGAATAAATAATTATTATGAACCAATATTGTCTAATGAAGCTATTTTAAATTATCTTTTTGCCGTAGGTATTGTAATCTGTAATGTACTTAGTTTGAGGGTCTTGCAGAATATTAGTGTCACTATTACAAGCTACAGATCCACATCTACATACACGTACCAGAGCTCGTGCACGCGTCGTACAAAATGCAAAAGTTGCTGTTGTTCGGCTCTTTAGATGAAATAATAAATTGGGCTTATATTGATTCGGGAACACCCTATTGCGATTCACTTAATATGTAACTTAATAAGACCTTATCTTATTTTTTGCGTTCTGGAGATTTGGCAGCCTATCGAGGTCAGTAATTCAGTAATTGAAATGCCACAAAGTAATTCAATTAGTTCAAGTAATTTAATTTCACAAAAGTAATTGAGTAATTGAATGTAGGAATTAATTACTTTCAAAAAGTAATTTTCAAGTACTTTTTAACAAAAATGACAATTCCCAATTACAATTACCGCATTTTGAGAAGTAATTCAATTCCAAGACAAATAAACAAAAATTTAATTACAAAGTTATTAATTACTGCCCAGCTCTGCTTGACCGTGAGGTTCACTTCCCCACCTCGCTGGACGACGCGCTTCCGCACAACTCACCAAATACATCAAAGAGTTGGTTTTCTGTCTCACTTACGCTGTGACCTCCCCACTCATAGCCGCTAGCAATATAGTAGTTTAAATATATGGCTAAAAGCATGACGGATCACCTTCCTACTTGTCATTTTTCAAACTTTGGGGTTATTGTCGTATTACTAGCATATTCAGATGCTTCTTCCGCAACCAACTTCATCAACCACACGTCGTAGTGACTAAACCTCTTCTAGTTTTGCGATAGTCAAGCCTTTTTCGGCCTCGCTTACTACATGATTCGGAATTTTAAGTTTTGAAGGCTGAATGTCAGTTATACAACTGACAATTGAACAACTTTAGTCCACTTGATAAAACCATACATACACAAGGCAAACAAGCTGTGCGAATTTTTTTGCCCGCAATAGTACATACAGCCAATTGATGTAAAGCATTGCAAAACTGAAAATGCCTTCAAGATATACCCAGATTATAGAAAACTGGAAATAAAAGGTACCATCTTTTCAACACAATGAGATGTAAGGGAGCAGATCCACCATTGCTGAATATCTTTAATGCCATGATACAGAATTAAATTGTGCAAACAAGGGAAAATTTTATGGTAACCAATTAAATAATCTACGCTTTACAGACTACTTTTTGCTAACAGCACCAAACAACCTGGCACCTTCATCAATCAATTTAATAGCATGAGCAAAAAGTGCTCCTTTTTTATTTTTTGCTCCCTAAAATCTCTGTCGTTCCCCTGGAACTGCATTTGCATTATTTCAGGGGGTATGGGTGTCACCTAACCCTCTATCATGCCCCTTAACTCAGGAAAACCGGAATGCCCTGGCCCGGAGTTGAACTCTTGCTCAAACGTCTCTTGTTGCACTTTGACCTCACCTCACAGAGCCCTAGAAAAAGTGAGCCTGCAAATAAATTTTTAAAAACATTTGTAATGGCTGATGGTCAAGAGGAAAACAAAACGAAATCAGATCCTTCTATATATAACACAGGTTATAACATTCAGCAGCAAACGAGAAAAGAAAAATAATAGAAAAACAAAAATAGAGGCTAGAAAGGATTTTGAAAACGCAAAACAAATATTAAATGAATTAACAAGCTTAAAACAAAAGTGAAGAACGTTTAATAGGTGTATAATGCCAGCTCTGACACATGTAGCACAATTATTATGGGCCTCGACAAAATTATAATAAAGAAATTAATGTACAAAATAAAATGCAAACCTTAGAAAGTGGTTCGGAATGACATCTATCGAAGTTTTCCGCGCAGCAGCTAATAAAGCGCGGATAGCCATGATAGTAGCCAACGTCCGGAACGGATAAGGCAAAGGAAGAAGAAGATAGGTATAACAATAATGAAGTTTAGAGTCAAAGTAAAAATGAGTGAACACATTAAGACAAAATTTAAAAATAATAGTATATTATGATACGAGTTTTATAAGAAGCATTTTGTAGCACGCACGGATTTAGGGTACGACGAGCGAAGCGAGGAGTACCCTAAAGGAGTAAGTGCTACAAAATGCCTTATAAACGAGGTATCATACAGTATTTTATCTACTTTGCCACTTTTTAAGCAAAAAAATGAAAATTTTTTGTATTTTTATTATAGCATCGCATTCTGTCTATTACGATACGCTTGCGTATCGTAATAGCCTCAGTATGAACGCAAAGTAGATAAAAGATGTTATAACATTAAATGATGATGAATTTGAGAAGCGCAAAACGGGAACCGATGTAGGTCTTGAGGAGATCCGTGCCGGCTATAGTTTAGTTATAGCTATTTTAGTTTAGTTTTATTATAAATATAAATCATTGATTTTTTAATGATGCATGTAACATAAAAATGGAATAAAAGCTTATAATAATAACACGATTTGACTTACAGGGACAAATCCTTGCAAACCTAAAGGCTATGGATAGCGACTGGTTTGCCCAGAACTACATGAATCGTAAAAACAAAGTTGGTGTGCCAGATCTTAATAAATTTAATTCTTGGGGAGGCTCGCTCTCTATAGGACATCCATTTGCTGCTACTGGTGTTAGGCTTTGCATGCATACAGCTAACAGACTAGTTCGTGAAGATGGACAGTTTGGCGTTGTTGCAGCTTGTGCTGCTGGAGGACAGGTAAGATGCTAACATGAAAATACAGTGTGATCA